>CM057823.1:141192585-141792585 GCA_030068075.1 Paguma larvata
AGATGTGGCCACCTGTGTGGTGCTAAGAGGAACAGACACATTTGTGGCAGCTTGCATGGTGACAGAAGGAGCAGAGGAGGAAGTGATTGTGGAAGAAGCTGAGGTAGAAACCTCTGTGGTAGTGGCAAGTATATTAGTGGCAGCAGAGGTGATACTTGTGGATGCTTCTGCTCCAAGTGAGGTAGATGAAGCTGATTGACTAGTGACACCAGAGATAGTGGTGGCAGTGGCTGTGATTGGAAGCATAGCTGTGGAGGTGGCAGCTTGAGGGGTGCTGAAAGGAGTGGAAGTATTTGAGGAAGCAGGCAGGGTGGTGACAAGATCTCTGACAGTAGTAGCAGAGGTGGTTGTAGGAAGAACAGTAGGAAGAGCTGTAGTGGCAGTGGGTGTGACCAAGGGAGCATCTTTGGAGATGGGGGACTGTGTGGTGGCAAGTGATATATAGGAAGCAGCAGAGGGGAAGTCAGTAGGGTTAGGTTGATAATCAAGTGTAGTGTCATCAGATGTGCTAACGTCGGACGTTGATGTATCACCTGTAGTGACCAGGGTTGTGTCAGTGGATGAAGCTGTGGCATCTGCTCTGGTAGTCAAATGCAATATAGCAGGGATAGTGGCAGTGGTGGAAGTAAGATTTATGGTTGTTTCAGGGGTTATCACTGTGGGTATTGCTGTGCTTAGGACAGCAGGTATGGTGGACTGAGCGTCTGTGGTTGTAGAAGTAGAAGCAGTTGTTTTCATGGTAGCTGTGCCTATAGTGTCAGGGTAGTGCTACCAACCTCTAAAGCCCTAGACATAGAGCTGGTTGTCAGTGAGAATGTTGTAGACATGGATGTAATAGCAGCAGGGGTGCTGGTGAATACCTGTGCTGTGGTCATGGGAGCTGTAGTGTCCTCAGCAATGGATGGGGGACTGGTGGCAGCAGACGTGAAGAGAGAGAAGATTTGGTGATGGAGGTAGAGGCAGCTGAAGAAGAAGAGGTAGAGGGAGCAAGAGTGGTTAAAGCCACAGATGTGGTAGAGAGACCTATTGTGCTGAGAGCACCCTTTGTGGTGAGAGCGTGTGAAGTAACTTTGGGAGCAGATATGGTAGGGGAAGCTGGGGTGGCAGCAGATGTGTGTCTTGGTGGCACTGTAGAGAGAGAAACTGCACTTGAGAGTGGCATCTTTGTAGCATCCGCAGCTTTTAAGGTGCTCCTGGCCGTAGTTGTAGCAGTGACTGAAGACAGTATGGCTGTATTGATGGTTGAAGCAGTGGTAGTAGCTGGTATAGTCGTGGTTAATGTAGATTGAGAACTGAATCTGTGATAGGAAATATAGTTTTCATCACAATTGTTGAGAAATTAGAAGCAGGAATTGTTTTTGTGGTGATGGATATTGAGCTGGTAGGTTTGGGGACTTTGGTGGTAGTAGGAGGGGATTTAGTGGTTTTCATCACAGATTTGGTCATTTGGGAAGATTTTATAGTAGTAGGGCTGGTGGAAGAGAAAGTAGGAATTTCAGTTGTTTTGAGTGGTATAGTGGTAGACAAACTGGTATCGGCTACCACGTTAGTAGTAAGTTTGGTGGTGAGTTCTTTAGGCTTGGTAGATGTGTTCAGTTTTGTAGTAAAAATCACAGGTTTTAAAGTTGTGGTGGGCTTGGTTGTGAGGACAGCAGGCTTAGAGGTGGTAATGGATTTGGTGGAGGAGACAACAACTTTGGTTGTAGTAGTAGATGTAGTAATAGTTGTGGAAGGTTTATTAGGGCTGGAAGATTTGGTTGTAGGGGCTGCTGACTTGGCAGTCATGGACGATTTGGGAGTATTAGCCACAGGTTTGGTAGAAACGGTGGATTTTGTGGCTGTAGCTATAGGATCAGAAATTGGAGAAGATTTGGTGATAGAAGCCAGTGAGTTCGTGGTAGATTTTATGCTAGTTGGTACAGATTGAATGGTTGCAGAAGCTTCGGTGGTCACTAAAAATGGTCCTGAGGATACAGTTTTAGAGGTTGTTGGGTTTAGATTTTCTGGCAACTTTCCAGGTTGTGTGGGAGGAAGTACCCCTGGATGCTGCTGCTGAAATCCAGGTTTAGGTTTCAATGATGGCTTTTGACAAGGTCTGTGTGGGTGAAGTGGGTGCTTTTTACCTGGTTGTTTTCCACAGTGTTTATGTGAGCCAGGATGTTGGATGGGTTTATATGGATGAAGATAAAGTTGGTTAGGATATTGTTTTTGTATAGCAGGATGCCATAGTGAAGGTTCCTTTGGTCCAAGTACTGGTTGACCAGGGTGATGAAACTGAGGACCTGGTTGAGGAGGTCTTAGATAACAGGGTGGATTCTTTGCCTTTCTGCTTTTCTGTTGCTTGGTCGTTTTTGCCTTAGGCTTTCTTTGGTCAGATTGTTTTCTTACTGGTTTTCTTAAATGATGCCCTGAAGGCCTAGCCTGATGATGTTTGGGAATATTTGGACCAGTTTTTGCTTGATTTGTTTGTTGCTTTATGGTTGGATTTTTGTGAGGTTTTGCTTGGTTGGATGTTTTCTTGGGAGTTAATGGTTGTGGTTTGGTTTGACCATGACCTTTTCTTGGACCCTTTGGAATTGAAGGTAGTTTGGGTACTTTTGCCTTTTGTTGAAATTTGGTCACACAGTAGTGTTAGGTTTCCCTGTTAACTTTTTAGTGGGTTTGCCTGGCTGATACCTCGATAATTCTAGGTTTTTTTAAGAGTTGATGGGTTCCTTTGATTGAGCCTTGGTAGCTGTTTTGTTGGCACAGGAGATTTTTGAGGAGGTGTTGATTGGCCAGATGGACAGTGTCTACATACAGGTCTCTGTTGGCCAGATTGTTTTTCATCTTTTTGGTTCTGTTTGGTCTGTTTGCAACAGGTTTTGACTTACAGATTGCTTAGTAACATTTAGATGATATATCCTTTGGTTAATTTTCTTTTGAATAGGAGCCTTTGTTGGACTAATTTGTTTCTCAGAAATAATGAAATGGTTAGTTTTGCTTTTGTTCTGGAGTTTTTGTTTGACTGGATTGGTGCTTGATGATTATATTTTTATGAAGTTTTGATTGATCAGCTATTTTTTGCAGTTTAGTTAGGCGTCGACCATTTCTCTTTCTAGTTAAAGATGCCGTTGGTTTAGATTGTTTTGAGTTTTGTTGAACATTGGTAATAGAATGAGACTGGAATTTCTTTGCTAATTTTTAGCAGTTTTACTTTGGCGAGATTTGGTTCTTTTAAATTTTTGGTGAGCTGTTGCATTCCTGGGTCTTTGCATTTGTTGGCTACTTTGTGGTACAGGAGATTTTTGATGAGAATTAGGTTGATTATATGAATGAGGCCCAGGCTTGGATATCACTAATCTTTTCTGTCCATTTGCTTTTGTTTTTGGTTTAGAATGTCTAGTCTTTTTTATTTCAGTTGTGTTGAAATGGTGTTTCCTCTGGTCATTTTGCTTTTTTGTAGGATTTTTTACTTGATGTTGTTGTTTAATAGCTGCATTCTTCTGAAGTTTTGGTTGGCTGGATATTTTTTGCTGGCCTGATGTCTGTGGCTTTGCTTGTTGCTGATCACTTAACAATGAAGATTCTTTGCTTTGGGTTGTGTTCTGCTGAATAATAGTACTTGTGGGAGATTTTGATTTCTTTGGTAATTTCTTAGATATTTTTCCTGTATGAGATTTAAATGTGCTAGATAATTTGTGAGCTGTTAATTTTGCATTACTTTGTAGTTGGTGGCTCCTTTTTTGTGAAAAAGCTATGTGGTTAGGTTTTGATTGACCAAGTTGATGGTTTCTAGGGCTTAGATTTCTTAGGTCTCAGCTTACTGGTTTGTTTTGTTTCCTTAGGTTTGTTTTGTCCTCCAGATTTTGCCTTAGGTTTCGATAATGGGGTGAGTTTTGTTTGAGTATTATTGAAATTATATTGTCTCTGGCTAGTTTGCTTTTGTAAAGCAGTTTTTATTTGACTACTGGGATGTTGCATTATGGTTTTAGTTTTGGAAGTTTTGATCCATCAGATGTTTTCCTGTGAAACTAATGTTTGTTGCCTCATTGATGTTGACTTTATTTCTTCCCAGTTGGAAGCTGCAGATAACTAGGCAAATCTGAGTTCTGTTGATTATTTACACTGGAAAGCGATTCAGATTTCCTTGGTAATATTTTAGGAGTTTTGACTACATAAGATTTGGTATTGCTAGATCTTTTGTGAACTGTTATATTCATATTCTTTGGCGCTGATGGCTTTTTTGATGTGCAGGTTTTCTTCTAGCTTTTGATTGGTGAATCTGATGTTTTTTAGTCCCACTTAGATCATTTCTTTTTATAACATGTTGTCCTTTTATGCGTTTATTTGATTTTGTTCAGGTATTTTTGACTGAGATTTTGGTTGGCTAGGTATTTTTGGGCTACTGGATAGCTTAGCTTAGTTTTGGGCTTAACATTTTTTGAGATGGAGGGAAATTGGGTTGATCTAATTTTGAATGAGCATAGGTATACATGAGAGGTTTGTTATGTTTAATTAACTTTTGAGGCAGGTTTACCTGCATTAAATTTGGTAGTTCTAGATCTTGGTTTAACTGGAAAATTCAGATAACTTGCGGGTTGTTGGCTACTTTGTTGTACAGCAGAGCTTTGACTAGATTTTATCTTTGGAGCTTTCTTTGGACCAGTGGGATTTAGATAGGTTTGGAAGCCTCCAGATCTTTGTTGAGCAGATGGATTTAGCTGAGTGGGAATCCTACCACTTCTCTTCAACGCAAGCACTTGCCGATGTGAAGATGATGTTTGTATAGATGGATTCATGTGTAGTCTGTTTTTCAGCCTATTTTGTCTCTCTTGTGTTGTACTTGTCTATAGGAGAAAAAAAAAGGAAAAGCATTTAGCATGAATAATCCTCATTTAAAGTTTCAGGGATTCAAAATCTTGAATGAGCAAGGTTTCTTTATTCATTGGTAAAATTCTGTTATTATTGGATGATGGGGGAAACCTCTCTTCTCTGAGGCAACTACTGTATTGGGATTAGAACTATGGTTTAAGGAGGACTCTCCAAATATCACATGGTGGCTACTAAGACAGAGTCACAGAACCTACTACATTGTGTATCCCTAACTGATGCTTTGGAGGAGAATGTGAAGCTCCGGATCTTCTATTAGACTACATACTTCCAATTCACAGAGGGACTAAGATAAAATTATATTCAGAGCCTTTAGTTAAGGGAGGTGTGCATTTTAAGTGCTTAAATATATACTTACTGGAGAATATGTAAATATAAATATGCTTTATATATTTATAAAACAATATATATTTATATAAAGAGAATGAATAAACAGGCTCTATTGACAGTAGATTTCCTATTAATTTTTCTCTACTATCTCCTCTTTAATACTTCCTTAGCATATCTTCCAGACAACTTGGTAATTTATTTTCTAGAAAACTTCCTCTAGTCTTTGCAGTTTTGCTGCAAAGGACTTCTATTCTCCAATTCAACAATTTGTTTTTGTCGAATTAATATTTTGAATTTTCCTAAAGTCTTGAATCAATTATGTCTACCTCTTTATGATTTGATCCAAGTCTGTAATTTAAACTTTTAAATTCTGCATTGTTAATGTTTGCTTAATTTTTGACCTGATTTACTAGTTATATATGTTGTTTTCATAATTCTCTGGGTTTGAAAGCCCTTGATTCACATCTTCAAGCTTGTCAGAAATCCTACACATCCTTTGATACTGCCTGATCCTTCTTGCTGAAAGTGATTTCTAATTTTGAGAGTGTCATTCATTCTATTTTGGATTGTTATACAATTACCTCACTAAAATTTAGAGCATTATGCATTATGTATTCTTTTTTTCTTGCCTAATTAAAGTATCTTTCATAAAAAGTGACAATATATTTATTGATAGAATATTTGGCAGTTTGTTCTCTACTTCAGCCTGAATATCATTTGTTTCCATACTATACCAAACATATCCATACCAGACATATCTGTACCAGGACAGATAAAAAAATTTTCAAATCATTCACCTGCTTGAATTTTTTCTACTTAACATTTTCAGTTTTTTTTTAGGGTTCTCCATTAATATGTTCCTGGATTTTATTATATTACTTTTATATTGAAACTAATATTTACTAAGGGTTTATTATAAACCAGGATCATTTTTCAATACTTTCTGTTATCAAATCACCTAACATCACAGCCCTGGGTTCCCTGGGTTCTAATTAATGTAGTCCCTCAGCTGCCCTGTTGGTGTAGGCTCAGTTAATTTCACTATTGATTCACCATTGACTATTGACTAAAGTGATTTGTAGTCAACTTTTAGTTCCTAGGTCTTAAAATTTTTTTTTAATATTTATTTATTTTTGAGACAGAGACAGAGCATGAGTGGGGGAGGAGCAGAGAGAGAAGGAGACACAGAATCTGAAGCAGGCTCTAGGCTCTAGAGCTGTCAGTACCGAGCCCAAAGAGGGGCTCAAACTCACAAGCTGTGAGATCATGACCTGAGCTGAAGTTGGACGACTGAGCCACCCAGGCACCCCAGTTCCTATGTATTTTTTTTAAAATTGATTTTAGTTTATGATTTCTTATATTCTTGAATATATATATTTTCAAATTACCTTGAAAATTGAAATAGAGAACAACTTATTACTGGAGACACAGTACTATATATGTTCATGTTTAAAAGCGCAGACTTTGGAATCATACGGAACAGCATTTGGTTTTGATACTGTCCAGCTGTGCAACCTTGGGACAGTTTTCCTTTGTAACTAACCTATGGTTTGGTTTATAATATATACATTGTGAAATTACAAAAATAGTATCTATTTTTAAGATTCTTGTGAAAAATAGAATAAAAATTTATTTAGTTAATATGTAGTAGGCATACAGTAATTGGTATACTTCATTTTGGTATATTTTTGGTATATTTCATTCTGTCATATCTGAGCCAGTTTTTCAAGCCTTTGTAAATGTGGCAACATTTGGTCTAAGGAGAGGTGGTAATTAGAGAGTAAGTATAAATATGTGAAATGCTAGACAAATTACTGGTTTTAGTGCCCATTCTAAGTGTTTTCTAGAATTTTCTTTGAATATAACTATCTTGAAACAGACACATTGCAACATAAATCATTATTACTGTTCTTTTTTTATCATTAGAGAATGGGCACCTTTGGGTTCTGGTGGCTGTCTTATAATGTGTGTATTGTAGGAGTCACTGCATGAGAAAGGGAGGTGGCAGAAACAAAGAGCAAATATTGAGAACAAAATACTGAGTAGTAAGACAAGTAGACAAAAAACTACTTTTGACTGAGAAAATAAGTAAATCATTATAGAAAATAAAACACTTGATATTTTGAAAGAATAGTAGGAAAAAAATATATTATTCTATGAATATCCTGCCACGACATAAAACACATTACAAAATGACAATTGTATCAGAAGGTACCTACTCTAAGAAAAGACAGCAGGAAAAACCAGCTCGTTGGAAATTAAGTACCGAGTGAAAAAGAGGTATCAATGTTGAAAATTTGGAAAACAAGTCACCACTTTCTTGATTTTGTAGTTCAATTCACATCCTGTATAGTGCAAGGAACTTTAAGGTAAAAATTTAGAGTGATTTCAGACTTAGCAGTTTCTCTGGGCATCTAGCAGAAACAAATTTAGATTTCCTTTCTGGAGGAACTCACTTCAACTCAATGAGAAGCTCAAAGTCAAAAATATTAACCCCACATGGAAACAAGGCACATCAAAGATAACTAGCAGAAACAATAAATAACTAAATTAGACCTTCAAAGGACTTCAGATAACAGAATTGTCAGAAAAAAATGAAAGATATAGGATCTTGAAAATATGTGCAGGGACAAAATATCATGAAAACAACAAGGTAAAATTTAAAAGAAGCAAATTTTCTTCTACAAAGGAAAAAGAACCCACTAATTGAACCAAAAAACTCATTTAAATATATTCTTATTAACTACAGATTAGGCACAACTCAAGAGAGAACTGGAAGATTAATATGAAGAAGTTATCCAGAATGCAACATCGAGAGCAAATAAGTAGACAATATAAGAAATGTTAAAATGGAAGATGAGATGACAAGGACTAGGCTAACATACTTTCTTGGAATGTCACAGAGGTATTATTTAAAGAGATAACAGCTGGGAATTTTTCAAAGACGCCAACCCATAGATTTAAGAAGCTGGATACCAAATAAATACACAAAATGAAATCTCTCCCTGTAGATTGTAGTGAAACAGTAGAACATCAAAACCCAAAAAGAAAATCATAAAAGTAGCCTGAAGATGAGAAAAGACAGATTCCCTTAGGAATGAAGGTGAATTTTCTATTTGTTGTTTCCATTAACAATAGAAATCAATGCTTTGCTAAAAGAAACATTTCATCCTAAAATTTTATGCCTTATGATTATATCAGGCAAAGAAAGTGGTGAACACATGGTAAATGTAGTTAAACATTGCCTGTGTGCATGGTGGAGTGACGGACCTCTCCTTCGTCCCATCTGCTCACTCCCTAGGTGAGCATTCCATTCTGCTGGATAATGACAAATCCTTAGTGACCTCACTCCACTTTTCTGTGGAGTTAATTCTTACCCTGTTTTCTTTCCAAAGAATCCCTCAAACCTTTTCCATTCTTATTCTCAGCCAATAATCTTGCTTCCTCCATTCCTAAGAAAACTGAACGATCAGAGGAGAATTTCTTCAAACTCCCACCACAATATCTACTTTCCTACCAACATTTGGTACTTCTACTCTCATCTTCCCATTTGTCACCATAGATGTACATCTGCTCTATGTAAAGCTAATCCACTTGTGCTCTAGCTCCTACTCCCTATTTCCTACTCGAAGATGTTGCTCTTGCAGTTATCTTGCATCAATATTTTGTTCCTCCAAAATGTTTCTATCAGCATAAAAGCATATTTCTATTTGGAAAATAATATTTATTTTTTGCATTAAAATGTTTTTTAATCCCAATATAGTTAGCATACTATGTTATATTTCAGGTGTACAATATAGTGATTCAGTAGTTCTGTACATCACCCAGTGCTGTCATGGACAAGTGTAGTCTTTAATTCCCATCATCTATTTCACCCATCCCCCACCTACTTCCCCTCTGGTGACCATCACTTTATTCTCCTAGTAAAAACATATTTTTTGACTTACTTTTTCCACCAGCTATAACACATTCCTTTCCAGAAAAACATCTGGAAAGAGTTAATTATTCTTACTCAAGATGCACTTCTATTCTCTCTTAAACTTACTTCAGTGGGTCTTTAATCCCTAGTCTTTCACAGAAGTCATTGTTATCAAGATAACCAGTAACCTCTATGTAGCTAAATCCAATTCATATTGCTCATTTTACTTGATATATTATCAGCATTTGATACAGATGATCATTCCTTTTTGGAATATTTTTTTTTAAAGTTGGCTTCATGAATACAAGCATTCTTAAATTTACTCATGTTTGGTTCTTTCTCCCAGATATCTTAATTTTGGAGGCCCTATGGTTCGTTCTTGGATGCTCTTGTCTTCTCTATCTATGCTCCTTTGGTCATCTCATTTAATCTCTTGCCACACAAGTTTATAACTTCTTCCTGGTATTTCCCCTAAATCTTCCATCTAACTATTTCCTTGAAGTCTATATTCGAAGTGTTTAATAGCAATTTCTTACTTACTACATCAAAACTGAACTTCTGGCCTTCAAAACTTCTTCACATGTAGCTTTCCCCATCTGAGTTGATGGCAACTTCTACCTTCTAATTGTTCAAGACAAGACTTGAGAGTCAAACTTGAATTTCTCTCATGTCTCCCACCCAATCCATCCTGTTGGCTCTACTTCAAAATATATCCAGGATTTGTGACTTTTAATTATCTGTCCTGCCACCACTGTGCCCTAAACCACCACCATCCTTCACTGCAGTAACTACCTAATTAGTCTTCTCACTTTGAATCATATCCTCCTATAGTTAATTCTCAACATAATAACTAATATGTTTAAAACATAAGGCAGATCAATGCAAAACATAGTTTATTCTCAACATTGCATCTGTATCTTCACTCAAAATCCTCCAGTATCTGTTCATTTCACTGAGTAAATGTTAAGTTTTTATTATGACCTCTAAGACACTATATGATTTAGCTTCTGTTACTTTTCTGATATCATCTCACACTAATTTCCCTCTCCTTAACTCAACTCCAGTCATACAGGCCTCCTTGCTGTTCCTTGAAAACACGAAGCATACTTTCGCTTCAGTGCTTTTGCCCTTGTTCCTTCAGAACATTCTGCTTCTGAGAGCCTCATGCTCAGCTACCTGATTTGCTTCAGCTATTTCCTTAAAAGTCAGGTTTTGTTCACCTTTTCAGAGCTATTCCCTGGCTATCCCATCAAAAAATTTAGGCTGATTCCCATGTATTTCATCCTTCTTGCTTAATTTTTTCTCCTTAACATTTATCACCACTAGCATTTCATGTATTATTTGTGGTTTATGTATTTGTTATGTATTTGTTGTTTATGTACTGTATTTTGTATTGTTTATGTATCCCCACTAACTTGTCATGGATTTGTTTTTGCTTATTACTGTATCCCAGTGTCTAGAATGGTATGTGGTACTTGCTAGATGCCCAATGATTGTTTGTTGTTGAATGAATGATTTTTACATTTCTCCCTCCCCATGGAAAAATACAGCTGCTTAGTACATATAAAAAATTCAGATCGTACATTAATGGCTTTAAAAGTACATATTAATGTCTTTAAATCATATATGAAAGCAGACTGAACTCGTGGTACTTACTGAGAAGCAGGTCATGAGTGCCAAGAGGCACAGGGTCAGGTGGAGCCCTTTCATCCTCCCCATCTGCTCCCTGAAAGAACAAGAATTACTCAATCTTATTTGTCTAGACAGCAACTAATTATCTGGCAAATTATTTTTTTCGACACAACTATTTTTTGTAGAAGAAATTGTTAAGAGTTATAAAGAAATCATTTGAAATCTTTTAAGGAGACAAAATATGAATGCCAAGGCCTATTTTAGTTTTAATTCATGTTACATTGAATACTTTGCGTTTGCATTTGTGGAAAATAGTCTGTTTTATAATTTAAAATTTTAAATTAAAAAAATTTTTTTAATATTTATTTATTTTTGAGAGACCTAGAGACAGAGTGTGAGCAGGGGAAGGGCAGAGAGAGAGGGAGACACAGAATCCTAAGCAGGCTCCAGGCTCTGAGCCGTCAGCACAGAGCCTAACGCGGGGCTCGAACTCACAGACCGTGAGATCATGACCTGAGCTGAAGTCAGCCCCTTAACGGACTGAGCCACCCAGGCGCCCCTATAATTTAAGATTTTAAAAATGATTAAGCATGTAGAAGAGAAAATAGCAATATTGAACTGTTTTGAATTTCAGAATATTTGTCATTATTCAAATGGTGCTTTAAGCTGCATTTCAGCATTGAGTGCAAATACTTTATGGATTGAGTTAATTTTGTATTATTTAAGTCACAACTGCTCCCTGTTACTGTGGTATGAGAATTAGTATGACTAAAACAGATATTTCATTGTATTGAGAATTCATTTTATGAGGTCATGAAATGTGAGAGTTAGAGGTTGAGAGCAGATGAGGATTCTGACCCATTAGTGCAGTATATTCTAAGGACACAATCTCCAGTTTCGAAAACATGTCCACCATTTACTGAGTAGTTACCATTTACTGAGCTGTTCTAAGAAATGGGCTCGTGTTTTATTTGCATTGGTCACTTATTCTAGAAACAACCCTGGGAAGTAAATAAAATTATCTTCATTTGTACATTGAAATACTAAGAAAAAGTTTAAGCAACTTGTTCAAAGTCTCAAAGCCAGTAAGTGACAATGCTAGGATTTGAAAATATAATTTACTGACTCCAAAACATCTATTTTGTTATTGAGGACAATCTAAAAATAATATATTTTTCTTCAAAAATTCCACAAGAAAGAAAAGAAATCTTTTTTTGTTTTTGAGGGGAACATATCTTTTCTAATATAGTCTTATTTTTGTTAGTTCTATATGAACTCCAGGAAATCAATTAAAATGTGGAACAAGAATAATGGAATGAGAGATTTAAACAGTTATTTTTTAAAAAATTTACTGTTTCATACTACAAGAGAGGCTGTAGTTAAATTTCTGAGTAGAAATAATATAAACCACAATAATCAGTCATTATGTTAAGACAAACATTCAAC
The DNA here is from genome assembly GCA_030068075.1 of Paguma larvata. NCBI lineage: Eukaryota > Metazoa > Chordata > Mammalia > Carnivora > Viverridae > Paguma > Paguma larvata. Next base: position 141,204,785 of record CM057823.1, read on the forward strand.
TAATTTATACCTAAGGTCAAGCGAGTGAATGTTATTTGACATTAAAAGTTTGGAAGAAAAATCTAGAAGTACCTATTAGAATAGAGCTTAATGAATTCTTTATCATATTCTACCACATATACTAAATTATACCAAATATATAAAAACAGCATCACTGACTATACTTTCATTAAAAACATACCAGAAATTCATCCTATTGGAGTGCCTGAAAAATTTTTATTAACTTGAAAAATCCAAAGTTAAAAGGAGTCTGAGTCCTTTCAAAAGCTGCTATTGAAAATTACTAGTACTTACCTTTGTGGTATTCTTCCGTCCGGATGTGATCAAATGACTAGTAAAAACAAAGTCACTTACTTTGTTTGAGCATCTTCACAATCCAAGAGTTAAGTGAAGACTAAGGACCACAAATAAGAAGAACCAGTGAGGCAACCATAGTTTTTATAACCTGTTGTCTTTTCTATTCCATTCTTTTTAGAGATAGGAAATATTTTGCTGGAAGAGAAGGTCACGGCTGGATTGAAGGGTTCTGTTTGAACAAAAGAATAGATGGTTGTCCTTTACTGTATTTGACAGTTGTCCTTTGTCTTCCTTCCTGATGAACATTTGTGTTGTGGTTCACTGTGCCAGGGTTTTCCAAGTGCCTAATTAAGATTTCTGGAGGTTTTGGTAACTTATGTGCCCGTGGGGTTGCAAAGCACCGAGGTTTCCATTATTCTTAAGAAAGGCTAATGGTCTTAATTTTAAAAAAGCCTCTTATAATCATGCTCATTTTACCCAAATATAACATGCAAAATGGAAAAGAATATAAAAAGATCAAAGGCATGTCAGCGTATTATCAAATATTAATGATAGGAACCTGTTTTATTTGTTTGTTCAGTAAATTCCAATACTTTGCTTTATTTTGCACCTACTTCAGTATGCCTTTTATTACAGTAATGTGTACATCTGTCTGACTTGGCTAGGGACATTTTGATGTCTTGTTCTTCTTTGTATTGGCCGTAGCTTTTAGCATAGAATAATGCAAATCAGCTGCTTAATATCCGCTTGTGAAATCCGATTTTATTATATCTTACAGAAGATATAATTTATTTTAGAAATGGAAAATATAACTTCAGGCAGTGTTGATTGGGTCATACCTTACCCTCTTGTATTTCAAAAAATATGTAGGGGAATACTTGGAATATTAGATATACAATTGAAATAGACATTATTCATCGCTTTTATGCCTATCATTCATTTTACTTTTGGGGCTCTGTCACTCTTCTTCTTTCACCTGCTTCTCACATAATATTCGATTACTTATCCTTCATAACGAGACTTCTGAAAATTGTATTCTTTAATGAAGCCATCCTTGAAATTACCAACATTGCAGACTTTTCCTCTCTGACTCATCTCTTTGAGCTTTGATTTTTGTTTAGTATCCTATAATTTAGTCTGCTGTTATACTTTGTTATGTATCTCTCTCTCCTCTCATTCATTTTTTTCTTGCATCTGTCTAAGTAATCTAAGTGTCAGTGAAGGATCTATTGTGATATTTTCTCTTCTGTTTTCACGAGCTCTTTATAGTTGCCAAAAATGGGTCTATAGCTTTAATTTGGGAAGTAGTTGTAAATTCCAGAGTCTATCAACTCTGATGTTATACTCATGAAATTTATTAAAGTACAGACTTGCCTTGTTTTAATAATGTCACCATTTATTAATCTAATAATTTATTAGTTTATTAAAATGAGAACTCTTACATTAGGACAGGTAGTAAATATATGGGATCCACACTAAATGTTATTTGGAATTAGAATTTTAGGAAGAGATGACAAGAGATACTTGCTAAATAATGTTATGGGTTGAATTGTGTCCCCCATAAGATATATTAAATCCTACCACTCAGTACCTCAGAATGAGATCTTATTTGGAAATTTGGTCATTGCAGATATAATCAGTTAAGACGAGGTCAGACTGCAGTAGGATGAGCCCCTAATCCATTATGTCTATTGTCCTTATAGAAAGATGGCCACGTGAAGACACAGGGAGAATGCCATGTGAGGACAGGCAAAGATTGAAATTACGCTGCCGCAAGTCAAGAATGTTTGCAGCTACCAGACACTAGAAGAGGCAGGTTTCAGAGGCAGCATGGCTCTGCTAACACCTTATTTTTGGACTTTTAGCTTGCAGAACTGTGAGGCAATACATTTTTATTATTTGAAGCCACATAGACTGTAATACTTTTTTAAAGGTGGCCCTACGAAACTAATGCAAATGAAGACAGGGTTTCTTATTAAGTATTATTGCCATGAATTCTTTGACGCTTTTCTCTTTCATGCTGTGTGAATATGTGTAAGAAAAACTCAGCAGTATTGCTGGTTTATTAGGCCCTGGAAATCATATGTTTAAGGATTTGAACCTGGATTTGTATTTAAAGCCCTCTTTTTGTGGGTTTCAAGCACCCACCTAAGTGGGACCCTTCCTCTCAGAGCTGTCAGAGAGTCTCGTCAGCCCTTATGCTTAGGCATCTGCCAGCCCAGGAGAAACAGAACTACAATGAGACAAGGGAGGGGCCATGAGAAGACAGTGGCTGTTAAAGCCCTTCTAACAGATTTATTTGGATGTTGGAGAGAAGGTCATGTCTGGAGTGACGCATTTTGCTCAAACAAAGAACAGTTGCTCCTGATACAACTTGGCAGTTGTTCTTGTATATCTCTTCTTCCTGAAGACCTATATTGTGACTTAGTGAGTTGGACTGGTTGAAGTATGCAAGTCGTTTTTGCATCAGGCTTTTATTTTCTGGACAAATGCTTTTAGATATTTGATGATATCTTCAGATGTATCTTCTGTTCTGATGTCTCAATGGAGACATTGGTGTCATAATCAGAGTTCTTTATAGAATTGCCCACTTGCTCCAGGATATTATTTAACACCAGAAAATCTGGTTTGTTATATTCTCACAATGTTTCAGGAGTGACAAAACTTAATTCACTCATGCAACAAGCCCTTATAGACGTATTTTTGTAGGCCATTAACCTTTGGTATATGTCATATTTTCTCTTCGCATGGTATTTGATAGCATTTCTTTCAGTTTGTCTTTATCAAAATACCACCAGCATTTTTCACTGAGCTAGAATAAAGAATCTGAAAATTTGTATGGAACCACAAAGGACCCCAAATAGCCAATGTCACCTTGAAAAAATAAAAAGCAAAGCTAGAAGCATCACAATTCCAGACTTCAAGTCATATTACAAAGCAGCAGTAATCAGAAAAGCATGGTACTGGCACAAAAGTAGACACATAGATCAATGGAACGGAATAGAAAACCCAGAAATGGACCCACAACTATATGGCCAATTAATCTTCTACAAAGCAGGAAAGAATATCTAAGGGAAAAAAGACAGTCTGTTCAACAAACAGTGTTAGGAAAACTGGATGGCAACATGCAGAAGAATGAAACTGTTTTCTTGCAATTTAAAGTTTATGTTTAAAAGTTTCTTTTATACTATCTCATACATACATTGGTATGTAATCTTTTACGTAGTTTCCCAGGGTCCCCTTTTAAAATTAAGCTTTGTTTGTCTTATAATATTCTCTTATTTAAAAATATGCTTTATTTAAAAATATGCTTGCCCACTAATGACATTCATAGTTTGCTTTCAGTAATTTACACTGGTCTACTTCTACTAGTTTTGTGGCAGATTTGCTATCTTTTTCATCTTTGTGTCCTCTGTAGTTCTGTAGCACTTTGAATAGAACTTTATTCTACAGTGTAGGTGTTCTACCTATTAGTCGGAATGATGCAACTTAGTAAATAGAACCCAAATATGTAATGGCTCACACTCAAGAGCAGATTATTTGTTTGCCTGAAGATTGCTGTTTTAGGTCAGTGAGCAGCTTTATTTCTTGTGGTAATTCAAACTCTGGCTCCTTTCATTTTGTAGTCCCACCCTCTGCTAGAGTCCCATCAACACTCTTATCCAACTGATGAAAAGGAAGTGGAGGAAGAAACAGTAGACAGATCTCTAAGAGCCTTAGCCTCGAAATGACTACCTTGCTTCTACTCAAATTCCTTGTTTTGGAACTCAGTCATGTGCCCAACTAATAGCAAGGGAGGATGGGAGATGTCTAGCTCTGTGCCCAGGGAGAAGAGGAAATAGGTATTTTTTTGATGAAGAGCTAGCAATGTCTTTTATATTTGCTGAAATAAAATTTTATTTTATTGGACCAAAACCTAGTAGATTTTAATAATAGAAAATATTCCCTCATATTTATTAAATGCCTACTAAGCTTCTGACACTGCTCTAAACATTGGGTTATATTAGTCAATAAGAGAAAAAAATCTCTGCCCTACAGAGATTTCCTACTGGGGTGTGTATGTGGGACATTACATTTACATAGTATATTTATTAAAGGTGATAACTTGTGTGGAAGACAACAGAGTTGGGTAATATTACATTGTATTATATATATCACATCTTCTTTGAGGGGAACCAGAAGTGCCAGTGGAGGGGACATTGTAATTTTAAATAGATGATCATGGAAGGTCTCTGTAGAGTGCTGGCAATACTGACTCCATCTTTGGCCCTCCATCTTCTTCACATCTGTGCAGTGACCTCCCTCAGGACTACGTGTTCCAGTCCCCTTGAAGGGTAATGCATGTCCTGACTGGAAGTCATGGAGTCATGTTCAGATCTTTCCTCTTGTACACAGATAGCATCACTTTAGATAACTAGTAGATTTTGTCTGGCACACAGATGGTGCCACTTTATGTAACTACCTTTTGACCTCACTATAAGGCTCCTCACTCTATGTAAAAGCTGTAGATTAAGGTCTGGAGTTTGCAGAGAATAACCGTTTAAGCACCCTGATCTCATCAGTAAGTTACCTTGAAAAACACTGTGTAAAAGGTATGGAGTGGCTTGCTTTGTTTTTCAGTCTCAAAGTGCCTTCTCAGTCTGGAGGATACTTTACTGTCCTTCCTTCACTTTCTAACAGCGTTGTTGAGAAAAATGCCCGTTAACCGAAATGTGAAGGTGAGGGAATGAATTTTGTGGTTTCTGGGAGAATGTCTTTGGGAGAGAGAACTCGAGTGAGGTGGAAGTGTGTCTGGTATGTTTGAGAACCAGCAAGAGGGCCAGTATGACTTAGGGGCAATGAACGGGGAGGAAGCAGAAAGAGGTGATTACAGGAAGAAACAGGGCCCAGATCGTATGGAGCCTTATATTCTACTGGATGAGACAGGAGCCTTTGAGAATTTTGAATGGAGCATTGATATGATTTGACTCCTGCTTTAAAAGAATAAGTGTGGCTGTACTATGGAGAGGACGGCAGAAGAGAGGCAAGGATGGAGACAGGGAGACCAGTAATACCAGTAACACATTACCAGGGACAGAGATGCTAATGACTTGGAAAAGGTTGGATGCCAAAAACGTTTACTGATAGACTGGATGAGGCAGTTGAGAGAAGAGTCATGATTTTTTTTTTGATGTATCCGAAGAATGAAATTATCTTTAATTGAAATAGAGGGGGAGGGGAGAGAGAGAGAGAGAGAGATGGAGAAGGAGATCAAGAGTTCCAGTTGAGACATTAGTCAGGCTTAAACAATGATTACATTCTTTCATCATAGCTAATGTTATCTTTAATATCAAAATCTGAAGCTAATTTTGAAATAAAATCCGAATTGAGTCGCATTTGTAGTTTTCCTGTTTACAGATAATTTACCCTTTACTGTCAATCTCTCCTTTTCCTGACGTGCTACTTCATCCTCTGAGATCAAGCCTCTGGAGTCACATGTCCTCCTGAAGACAGTCATGGCCATTGTATCCTTTTATTGATCTTGCTTATGCAGCTCGTAAGGATTGCATGGTGTCATATTCTCTCCCTCTCTTTTTGGCCTCTGCTGTGAGACCTCAGGCAGGGTCTACGTATGATAGTTTTTTTACAGGGGCCCTGCATTGTTCAGAAACTCGGACTATGTTTTGAAGCCATTGTACTCTGGTACCTGCTATCTCTGTTTATGGCTGTGTATCTGGTTAGCAAAGCAGTATGTATTTTCAGTGTCTCAAATATGTTACATTCCTCAATTAACCAAAACACAAATGAAGTAAATGAGAGAGCACGTACTGTAATTGGCTTATGAATTTGGTGAAATATTTTGTGTGGGGTAACTATGGGGCACTCATCTTTCTAAACAGGACTCTTTGACAATTAAATATTCATAATGTTGTTGACGGGGTTGCAATATTGTAAGAATGTTGATGTTAGGAAGATTAGAAAAATAATTTGTACTTTGTAGTAAATGACTCTAAGGAGTTTTCAGTCTTTTCCAGTTTAGATTGCAGAGTGCAACTCCATGATTTAAAACTTTTTACATGTTATTCAATCCATTTCCTTTCCTGTTTTTGTCTACTTGATCTGATGATTTCTGAGATGTGTTAGACTACCCCGTAACAATAAGTTGGTTAATTTCTCATTTTATTTATATACTTTTAAAATATTTATGTTGTTAGATGTTTAGAAGTTAATGCTCGTATATTTTTAGATGAATTGTGAGTTTTATCATTAAAAATATCCCTTTTTGTCCTATTAAATGCATTTAACTTTGAGTTCTCTTTTCTCAAAAAGTTTTTTTTTACCTGAAGGAAACACATTTTATTATTTCAACTTTATTGAGATAGAATATAACTACTGTATAAGTTTAAGGTGTGTTGATTTGATAATTTATATACGGCAATATGATTGTCACTATAGTGTTAGCTAAAACCGCCATCACTTCATATAATTACTTTTTTGTGGTGAAAACATTTAAGATCTACTCTTTTAGAAACTTTCAGTAAATAAGATAGTATTACTAACCATAATTACAATGCTGTGCATTAGATTCTCAGTACTTATCTTTTAACTGGAGGTTTGTATTCTGTATTCTGAAATCTCTCGATTTCTCCCAGCCCCTGGTAATTACCGTTCTATTGTTTCTGAGTTCAGCTTCCACAGTAAGTGATTTATAGTATTTGTCTTTCTGTGTTCTCAAAATTCTTTTGGTCACTCTTGACTTCTATGTGTTAGCTAAAGCCTAACATAGAATTTTCTATTTCTTTATTTTCAACCTTTCAGTGTCACTTGGTTTAGGGATAATATTTTATTAATATTTGTGAAAACTATGAAAATATCTGTTTTAAATAGGGAAATTGAACACATTTATATTAGTTGTGATTAGTTATACTTGGCTTACACTTAACTTTTTTACGTTTTATATTTGCCTTAACTTTTAAAAACTTTCATTAATTTGGTAGTATTGGTCATAGTCTCTTGGTTTATTCTTTTTCCTGCAAGAGCTTTTAAAATTACACTTTATATTAATAGTTTTAATTAATCTTACACTTTAAAGAAACATATTTAAGCTTACATTTTCTATTAAATTCTGGGGTTTATCACTAGCTATATTTCCACACGGATGGATGAGATTTCCTTTTGCGGTCCTCACTTGATATTTCCTTCAATGACAAATTCTATTTTGATGGAAATTGAAGTTTATTTCTAGATTATTATGAATTATTCTTATACATCAATAATCATTTAGAATTAACTTACACTTAACTCTTTCCTTTGGTCATTCATGTTTCTGGCATCCTTACGCGTTTCTCTTTATTTTTCTTTTAGAGGGAGAAAATCCTCGTTATTTTTTCAGGAAGTGTCTAGATATTTAAATTTTTTTAATGTTTATTTATTTTTGAGAGAAAGAGACAGAGTGTGAGTGGGGGAGGGGCAGAGAGAGAGAGAGAGAGAGAGAGGGAGACACAGAATCCAAAGCAGGCTTCAGGCTCCGAGCCGTCAGCACAGAGCCAGACGCGGGGCTCGAACCCACAGACTGTGAGATCATGACCTGAGCCGTAGTCAGAGGTTTAACTGACTGAACCACCCAGGAGCCCCAGGTCTAGATATTTAAATTTCAGAGGTTTCATGTGTGCATTGAGCATAAATTTAATTTTATATTTCTGGTTTACAAGCAATATAATAGTTATAACTGATTCTCTTAGTCTCTTTGTGCTGTTAAAGCAAATTCCATAAACTTAATGACATAAATAAGAGAAGTTTATTTCTTACAGTTCTGGAGGTTGGGGAGTCTAAGATCAAGGCACTGGCAGATTTGGTTACTGGTAAGGGTCTGCTTCCTGGTTGATAGGAGGGTGGAAGGGGGTGAGGGAGTCCTTAAGAGTCTCTTTTATGAGGGCATGAATTCCATGGCCTAATCACCTCCAAAGGCCTCACTTCCTAATACCATCATCTTGGGGTTAGGATTCCGATATATGAATTTTGGGGGGGACACAAACATTCAGTTCATAACATTATCAATGTTATTATTATTATTAAAATAATTGAGTTCTACAGGAATGGTGGCACAAGCTTAACACAAATCAAATTGTGGTTCTGTTGTACTTTTCTCAGACATTATATGCCTCTTTTCTTTTTTTAAAGCATCTTTTTAGTGTTTATTTAGTTTTGAGAGAGGGAGAGACAGAGTGTGAGTGGGAGAGGGGCAGAGAGAGGGAGACACAGAATCCGAAGCAGGCTCCAGGCTCTGAGCTGTCAGCACAGAGCCCAACACGGGGTCGAACCCACAGACTGTGAGATCATGACCTGAGCCGAAGTTGGACGCTTAACCGACTGAGCCACCCAGGCGCCCCTGTATGCCTCTTTTCCGACAGAGATTGAGGAAGACTTCTGACCCTCTAAGTTGTTTATATAGGTGTTTGCTGAGATACTTATCATCTTTGGTTTTTAATCATCTAGTCATGCCAACAGTCCCTAGGTCCTCCTTTCCCCTCCTTCCACCTGGAGCCTATATATGACACCTAAATATTAAGTCTAAGGATATGAAAACTGAATTCGGAGAAATCATGTTTTTTTCTCTTGTTCAGTTGCAAAATGGTACATCCACATACACAACACATATGAGTATGTATATATACATATTGAATGTATATATGTATATGAATATTTATATATAACTACACATACATCTATGTATATCTGTGTACATGTATACATATTGAACATGTATATATATCTATACAATTATTTTTTATTTACAATTAAGTATAAAGGTAGTCACTGAGCTTGGATTTACTGAGAAGCAGGTCATAAGAGCTAGCAGGCTGAGGATCAGACAGGGGCTTCTCATTGCTTCCACTTGTTTGAAAGCAAGCACAAGAGATGTTTATTTTAGTTGTCATAAAAGATCCTCTTTGTCCTAGAATAGTTAGAATTATGAAAGAATAGTTTAAAGAAGTAATTCCTGATGTCTGGAAATTGACTGTTTAAGGCAAACTCCTGGACAGAAGGGAGTTCAGTTGATTTAGACACCCTTACAGTATAATTATCTGGAAAAAAAAGGATGTTTAGATCCTGGGGACAGTGGAATGAAGGTAGTATAGCAGGATCCTTGTACGCTGACTTTGCAGCATATTTGTCTAAGTATGTTACAAATATGCCACATTTTTACAATAGAGAGCAGTTAAGGCTCTATCAAAATCAAGAACTTGACTCTCTTCCCCTGTAATTAAATGTAAAGTAAATTAATTGAAACTAAATGTTTTAGTTTATGGTATAATTTGAAAGATAGAAAGGCTATAGTTGATAAAGAAGAATTAATGAATGAAAAAGTAAGTCAGTCTTAAATTATTAGCTACACCAGGATGGAGGACATAATTTTGTCATATTTTGGGTGGCTGTTTCTTATACCTAGCTGCATTCTGTCTACCAGACCTGCAGTCTTAGGGTGTTTTTCTTCTTCCCCCACAGTTTCCATTCATTACATAATTGTGCCAAACCATTATTCTCTGTGTCTTTTGTGATTTTTATACCTTAGTGTTCCTGGCATACTGATGCATATATTAAGGACTAAATAAACCAATGTATTGGTTGAAGACCAATGATTTTCTTCAGAAATTACTGGTTCTTTCTGAGGAGGTCTGCTATTTTATTCGTTCTTTTCACAACTGCTAATGCATTCTTTACCAAACACATCAATATTTCTGGTCTTTCCTATATATTTGCTTTCAAATTCGGTCTTTTAAAAGTATTCTTTTATTAGCTCCCATATTGCCATCCTAAGAAGCTGTTGCCTTTTCATATCTTACATCATAGTTTAAATCACATAGTTATTTGTGTACTTATTTGCTTATTTATTCTTTTTCTTCATTAGGTTGTAAGATACAAGAGATTAGGAACCTTGTATTTCTTCTTTGCTATCATATCACCAACACCTTCCATACTCTCTAGGGTATAGATACTGCTGAATAAATATTTCTTGAATAAAAGAACAAAAGTAAATGAATGAAGGCTACTAGAAGGATTAAATGAGATAATTACACAAAACACTTAGGACTGTGCTCAGCACATACTGGGCCCTCTATAGGTGTTTGTGGAATGACTGAACACAAATCTGATACGATTTGCTCGGTCAGCATTCCCTCAACTTGTCTGCTTTCTTCGTACCACAATTATTTTGTAAAATATTTTCTAACTGCATCATGTGTTTACAGACCGATTTATGATCTAGTCTGTAAATGTCCTGAGGAATATGATTACTTTATTTACTTAATTTATTTCTATTCATTTTGTTTAAAAAAAAAAGGTTTTGTACTCACTAGTTTTTTTTTTTTTATTTAAACAATTTTTTTACTGTTTATTTATTTTTGAGAGACAGAGCACAAGCAGGGGAGGGGCAGAAAGAGAAGGAGACATGGAATCGAAAGCAGGCTCCAGGCCCTGAGCTGTCAGCATGGAGACCAATGTGGAGCTCCAACTCATGAACCGTGAGAACATGACCTGAGCCGAAGTTGGACACTTAATTGACTGAGCCACCCAGGCGCCCCTATACACACTAGCTTCTTAATAGTTTTCTTAACCGAGTATCACTGAATTTGTGAGGTAAAAGCTATTACAGTTAGATTTACTTACATATCACTGTCAGGTTTTATATGGTTGATATTCTCCAGGGTCAGTGTGTCCAAAATTTTAAGTAAATACTAATATCGTGTAATAAGCCATTAGGAATTGGATTGTGTATGGAACTTCCCTCGCTGCTTTTCTTTCTCCCTCCTCTCTCCTTTCCTTCCTTCAGCAAATATGTATTGGTTGTCCATTATGTATCATATTATCCTAGATGGTAAAGATAAAAGAGAAACAAGAAATAATGCTTCTTCCAATGATTTGAGACTTTCCATAGTCCCCATGTACTATTTCTTGAAGAATAAAAATATATATAATAGCATATGAAGTTTACAAGATATTTTTAGTAAAGAAAGCTATTAAACTATGTTTAACTTACCAATTCCCGAATTTGTCTGATCAGAGACACTTCTTTTATGTTAACTTCTATTGGCTACTATAGAACTGGAACTAGTATTTTGTATCAATCGCTTTGGGAAAATCCACATACAAATTATTTTGGAATATTAAATCTGTATTACTAATGGATCTTGTGTGTATAATGTATACAATGAATATTTAATATATGTAATATATAATTTTTAATATATAATATATGTTCACAGATTTTAATGTAGGATGTGAAGTATGCCATATCTGCATTTATGCATATTAGAACTAAGGTCTAAAGAGATACTGATATTGGCATCTTGACCATAATAATTTGCTTAAGTGTCTGTTAATATTTTCATTGCATAGAAAATGATGACCTTTATAGAATTCTAAAATCTGTCAACAGGTTTCAATAAAAGAGTAAATGGGCAGAAGACATAAGTAGACACTTTTCCAAAAAAGACATACATATGTCCAATAGAAAAGCTGCTGAATATCACTGATCATCAGGGAAAAGCAAATCAAACCTAGAATGAGATATCACCTCACATATAGAATGAGATATCACCTCACACCTGTCAGAATGACTAAAATCAGCAGCACAAGAAACAATGGGTGTTGGCAAGGATGTGGAGAAAAAGGAACCCTCTTGCACTGTTGGTGGGAATGCAAACTGGAGCAGCTACTGTGGAAAACAGTGTGGAGGTTCCTCAGAAAGTTAAAAATAGAATTGGTCTCTGATCCAGCAATTGCACTACTGAGTATTTACCTAAAGAATATAAAAACACTGATTCAAAGAGATACATGAAGCCTGAGGTTTATAGCGGCATTATGTACAATACAATAGCCAAATAATGGAAACAGCCCAAGTGTCCATCAATAGATGATTGGATAAAGAAGTGGTGTGTGTGTGTGTGTGTGTGTGTGTGTGTGTGTGTGTGTGTGTATTCATATACATATATACATATATTGTGTATTTGTATATTTATACATATATAGTGGAATATAATTAAGCCATAAAAATATTGTAATCTTTCCATTTGCAAGGACATGGATGGAGCTAGAGAGTATTATGTTGAGTGAAATGTCAGTCAGAAAAAGATAAATACCATATGATTTCACTCATATGAGGAATTTAAGAAAGAAAACAAATGAGCAAAGGAAAAAAGAGAGAGACAAATCAAGAAATGGACTCTTAACTACAGAGAACAAACTGATGGCTACCAGAGGGGAGCTGGGTGCAGGAATGTGTTAAATAGGTGATGGGGTTAGGGAGTGCACTTGGGGTGAGCATGGGTGTTGTGTGGGAGTGTTAAATCACTATAGTGTACACCTAAACTAATATTACACTGTATGTTCCCTAACTGGAGGTTAAATAAAAACCTAAAAAAAACAGTGCACATTTACTTCAGCATACAACATTAACAACTTTTGGCTCAGTAGCAAGACTTAAAGGATTCATTATAAATTTATAGGAATTTTTGACTGGAAGGAATTAGCTTCCTTTTCCTTTTAATATGTTCTTTTATTCAACAATTATTTAGCATCTATTATGTACTAAGCACTAATCATGACTACATGTTGATTTCACAAGATAAATAATTGATCTCATTTTTTTCAACATGATTTCATTGAATTAGGGGTTAATCTTTTAATTCTCTTCATGTTGGATCCTTTGTAATTGCTCTTTTATTTATTATTATTTTTTTAATGTTTATTTATTTTTGAGAGACAGAGATAGAACACAAGTGGAGGAGAGGCAGAGAGGGAGGGAGACACAGAATCCGAAGCAGGCTCCAGGCTCTGAGTTGTCAACACAGAGCCTGACGTGGGGCTTGAACTCATGAACTGTGAGATCATGACCCGAGCTGAAGTTGAACGCCTGATCGACTGAGCCACCCAGGCACCCCTGTAATTGCTCTTTTAGATAAATATTTAACTGGTTCCCAGTCAAAATCAATCTCTCCATCTCAGGTGCTCCCACAGTCCTCTACTGTTACCCAGTTCCATCACATGGCTATAAGTCCTACTGTGAAGTGGGTTCGCCTATTTGCAACCTCCCTCCATAGCACCGGGATGTGTTTTGTAAGGAGCAAGCCCTCAATACAATTTTGTTGTACAGGACTTTTATCTTTCAAAATAATAAAAATATAATTTCATATTTCTTTCAGGTGGAATAGCATCCTAGCCTTATATCAATTTAAATTTATTTTGGAAAATGTATAACAATCCTTAATATACGAATTCTAAAATACTGAATCGTTGTTATTGTCCTGAGCAATAGTCCGCTTACCTGTTGGTATTCGTTTCCACTCTGCCTGCAACTGATTTTAGAAAATGTCTGGTTACATGTCCTAGATCAAGCTTTCCAGATTCATGCCCTTATGAAGCCGCTATCTCTAGGATATTTTCTCCTAGTACCTCTCCCTCTCTTTTATCTGAGCTTATACTCTGATTAATTAGGGCTAAGTAATATTTACTTCTGTTTCTCTTTATCGTATTTCATTTTTGCACTGGTATCTTGTATCTTAAAACTTGTTTCCCATTCGAGGGAAGAGTATCTGCATGAAACTATTTTTTTTTCCAAAAAGAAGAAAAAACAGTTTGACAAAACTTGGTTATCAAAACTTTCAAAGTTAGCAAATTGAGTTGGAGTTATCTTTTGTACTTCTTAACTGAAACAAATTATCTATTTGTTAAAATACATATAAATAAAGATTTTTAAATCTAATTGCTTGGTGACATAGGGAGGTAAGAAGTTTTTTGTTGAGTTAACAATAGAGTTTTCTGGGATTAAAAGGAAATCCATAAAGTTAATTTTGTCTCCAAGTTAATGTCTTTGGGAGTGTGCATCAAGAGAATGTTAGAGAAACAATTCATACTTAGCAATAAAAGGCTTATTTGATATTTTAATCCCTTCTCTTTCAATTAAACTTTCAGACAGTCGACATCACCTGTGTCCATGAGCGGTGGGAACCTTAGAATTGCCATGTTCCAAGGATGAATTGGACAATTATTTTTTTGCTTTCTAGGATGCTTTATTCTTTGGAACATGGCATTTGAAATTATTATAGTGGTTTCTTTCTTGATCTAGATCAGCAGGTCTTTTGGGCACCGATCTTCAAGGCTTATAATATCTTGTCACTCAGTTGAGGCTCTTTCTTGTTTTGCCAAAAGTATTTTATCAGAATGAGAGCTGGTCTATGTTGTGTTCTATGGCAGTTTTCTAGCTGAGGGACAGAAAGTCTTTCAAGTTGTCTCCTACCTCTTGGCTCTTCAACATACTCTGTTGGTGTATTTAGTGTGTTTTTCTAGACTTTGGGTCAATCACTGTGTATTTTGGCGAAGGACCTGACTGCTTCATCTTTTACTGGATTTCCTTTCAATTGTTTATATTGGTTGAATAATAGAAGTTAGTTCCTTGTCTCTGTACCTCTAAGAGTCCCGGACTGGGCCTTGGGAAAGTAGAGAAGAGTGCTTGACAGCGGCGGTCTCTGCTGCAGATCAGGTGATTACATAAGTGTGTGTCCAAGGGAATGTATTTCCTCTTTGTCAGAGCAGTTAGAGACAAAAGGAGAGCCTAAGTATGTTCTCTCTTTCTCCATCAGTTTTAGTCTGTGATATCAAAAATTAACAATAGTGTGAGAATTGAGATGACCATAGTCATTATCCGATTCTTATTGAGAATATCAAGGCTGCCAAATATGGTTGCACACGTTCACCAATCGAAAGTACCCAGAAAGAAGGGTAAGAGGTAAAATCTAGCCCTTTTTCTGCTTACCAAGCCATGAACCCTGGTGTGGGGTTATGTTAGACTGGTAGAAGGGCCAGTAATTTCTTATTTTCACAGAGTTGCCTTATGGTTTATTGGCAACTTTGAACAGTATTGATGAGGCTTAAATCTAAAATAATGAAGCTTAGTTGTCTATCTGGTATCTGTGCTCTCTTTGATTCAAACCAGTATTTAAAGGGTAGGAATAATTGTGGTCTTGCATTTAATGTGGTCTTCCAGTAGTGGGGGTGACTTTATTACATTCTCATACTTTTCTTTTAGTCATTCATGTAAGCAGCAGACACAGTTGTAAGATGTATAGCTCAGAGATTTGATATATGGCTTCTGTACATATTGAGTCCTTTTATTCCATAGGGCTTTCCCAATGCAATAAAACCTATGGATATTTTGGGGCGCCTGGGTGGCTCAGTCAGTTGAGCGACCGACTTCGGCTCAGGTCATGATCTCACAGTCTGTGAGTTCGAGCCCCGCGTCGGGCTCTGTGCTGATGGCTAGAGCCTGGAACCTGCTTCGGATTCTGCATCTGCCTCTCTCTCTCTGCCCTTCCCCTGCTCACGCTCTGTCTCTCAAAAATAAATAAACGTTAAAAAAAATTTAAAACCTATGGATATTTTGAGCTGTAATTATTCCTTAA
Source organism: Paguma larvata (assembly GCA_030068075.1). Taxonomy (NCBI): domain Eukaryota; kingdom Metazoa; phylum Chordata; class Mammalia; order Carnivora; family Viverridae; genus Paguma; species Paguma larvata. Next base: position 141,220,519 of record CM057823.1, read on the forward strand.
AGTAAGAATGAAATTATTTTTCCTTGAGTGAATGAAGTAATTACGACCCAGCTATACTCCTGATCTCTTGGCATCAACACACTTGTCACATAGGTTTACGCCATATTTAAGATTTCCTTTACCTTCTCCCTTACTCTTCCTTGTTATGTTGCCCTTCATATCCTGGCATGGTAAATCATGGAAAGAAACCAATCATCATATACAGCACAAGATAAAAAAAACCCAGACCAAATCATGAAATAAAGATCAACATTGGGTTTGGGTAAGTTGACAGCCTGAGGTCAGAAAGATGGAGAGCAGGATCTAGTACACAGACATCAAACTGCAATGATACTAACCAGAAAATTGGAGTCAGGTTGATCAGAAAAAGCCAGACATACAAATAAGCAGAGTTGAATTTGCAAATTAATGTCAAGAGAATCAAACATTAATTTCATGAAAGAGAGGAGAAATAGGGATTCAGCATTACAGGCCAGAATAGGATAGTGCTGGAGAGATGTATTGCAGATGAGGAAGGATATATCTGCAGGTGGCCACTGCCTGTGACCTTCACGTCTACTTTTGCCTGGGAGTCCACCTATCCTGCTGCCCTGGTCAATGCAGTGGGTATGCCTGCTTACCAAGCATCAGGTATCTTCCCTGCGAATCTACCAAATGGGATTCTCAGAGTTTAACATATTGGAAAATGGCCTTGGTATTAGTGATATTTCTGGTATTATGCAAATTATAATAACATCTCAAATGGACAATCTTATATTTTGAGAAATAATACTATAATGAAAAAATTTACATTACATTACAACTTCACATTATGTGGAAGGAATATCTGACTAATGACATAAGCTTGATTTAAGGAACAACTCATTTTATGACAGATTTGTTCTTGAAAAGTTTATGTGATTTGAATTTTCTGTAAATTAAATTTATTTGGGGGTATTGTTAGTTTTAAGGAATTATATAAAAATCCTTAAGTGTAAAACTACCTTCCTACTTAATATTCTTTTGATAATATGAATTTTTGTGCATCAGTTGCTCACATAAGAGTGGATGTTTTAGAGAGAAAATTATATAAGTACACACAAAACTGGATATATTGTGAGGCTAATAAATGTTAAGCATCACACCTGGCCACTTGTACAGGCTTTTCCTCACTCCTTAGGATATCCTCTCATCTCTTTTCCACCCTGCCAGATGGTTTAGATGTCAAGACTGATGACACCACATATGTGAGGAGGATATGAAAAGGTTCATTTCTCACATGGACTTTCTGGGGGAGATCAGTGCAGGTGTAAGCGGGTCCAGGTGACTTTAATTTTTTTGAATTTCTTAATTTTTAACCATTATTTATTTATTTTTAGAACTTTATTTATTTTGAGACAGAGAGAGAGAGAGAGAGAAAGTGCACAAGTTGGGGAGGGGTAGAGAGAGAGGGAGAGAGAGAATCCCAAGCAGACACCACACTGTCAGTGCAGAATCTGACATGGGGCTTGAACTCACAAACTGTGAGATCATGACCTGAGTCAAAATCGAGAATCATGCTTAGCTGATTGAGCTGCCTAGGCTCCCTAGCTGGCTTTTTGTTAAACTTTTTGTTTTAATTCCAGTGTAGTCAATACACAGTGTTATATTAGTTTCGGGTGTACGATACAGTGATTCAACAATTCTGTATGTTACTCAGTGCTCATCATAAGTGTACATTTTAATCCCCATCACCTGTTTAATCCATACCCAACCACCTCCCCTCTGGTAACCACCAGTTTGTTCTCTGTAGTTAAGAGTCTGTTTCTTGGTTTCTCTCTCTCTTTATTTTACCTTTGCTCATTTATTTTCTTTCTTAAATCCCACATATGATTGAAATTATATGGTATTTGTCTTTCTCTGACTGACTTATTTTGCTTAGCATAATACTCTGTAGTACCAGTCATATTGTTGCAAATGGCAAGATTTCATTCTTTTTTATGTCTGAGTAATATTCCAGTGTGTGTGTGTGTGTGTGTGTGTGTGTGTGTGTATGTGTGTTTATATCACTTCTTCTTTATCCATTTATCATCCATTGAAGGATGCTTTGGCTATTTCCATTATTTGACTACTGTAAATATTGCTTCAATAAACACAGGGGTGCATGTATCCCTTTGAATTAGTGTTTTTGTATTCTTTGGGTAAACACCCAGCAGCACAACTGCTAAGTTCTATTTTTAATTTTCTGAGGAAACTCCACACTATTTTCCTCGGTGGCTATACCAGTTGCATTCCCACCAACAGCGCAGATGCATCTTTAGTTTGACGAAGTCCCAATAGTTTACTTTTGTTTTTGTTTCCCCTGCTTCAGGAGACCTATCTGGAAAGAAGTTGCTACAGCCGATGTCAGAACAGTGATTTACTGCCTACGTTCTCTTCTAAGACTTTTATGGTTTCAGGTCTCACATTTAGGTCTTTAACCCACGTTAAATTTATTTTTGTGTATGGTTTAACAAAGTGGTCCAGTTTATTCTTTCGCAGGTAGCTGCCCAGTTTTCCCAACACCATTTGTTGAAGAGATTGTCTTTTTCCCATGAATATGCTTTCCTCCTTTTTTTTTAACCATATAATTGTGGGTTCATCGCTGGGTTTTCTATTCTGTTCTATTGATCGTTGTGTCTGTTTTTGTGCCAGTGCCATATTGTTTTGATTACTTACAGCTTTGTAATATAATGTAATTTGAACTCAAGAATTGTGATACCTTCAGTTTTGTTTTGCTTTTTTAGAATTGGTGTGGCTTTTCAGGGACTTTTATGTTTCCATACAAATTTTAGGAGTGTTCATTCTAGCTGTGTGAAAAATGGTGGTGGTGTTTTGATAGTAATTGCATTAAATGTGCAATTTTCTTTGGATAGTATAGACATTTCAACAGTATTTATTCTTCCAGTTCATGAGCATGGAATGTCTTTCTATTTCTTTGTGTCATCTTCAGTTTCTATTTTCAGTGTTTTAGTTTTCATAGTACAGGTCTTTTACCTCTTCAGTTAGGTTTATTCCTAGATGTCTTATGGTTTTTGATGTAATTGCAATGGGATCGATCCCTTAATTTCTCTTGTTGCTGCCTTATTACTGTGAATAGCAGTGGAACAGATTGTTGCATTGTTGTATGTTGATTTTGTATCCTGTGACTTTACTGAGTTTGTTAGTTCTAGTGATATTTTATGGATTCTTTTGGGTTTTCTATATATATAGTATCATGTCATCTGCAAATAGTGCAAGTTTTACTTCTTCCTTACTGATTTGGATACAAATTTTATTTCTGTTTGTTGTCGGATTGCTCTAGTTAGGACTTCCAGTACTATCTTGAATAAAAATGGTGAGAGTAGACATCCTTGTCTTGTTTCTGACCCTAGAGAAAAGCTCTCATTTTGTCCCCATTGATTATGATATTCACTGTGGGTTTTTCACATAAAGCCTTTTTATGTTAAAGTATGTTCCCTCTAAACCTACTTTGTTGAAGGTTTTTATCATGAATGGATATTGTACTTTTGTCAAATGCTTTTTCTGCATCTATCGAAATGATTATATGGTTCTTATCCTTTCTCTTATTATTATTTTTAATGTTTATATTTATTTTTGAGACAGAGAGAGACAGAGCATGAACGGGGAAGGGATAGAGAGAGAGGAAGACACAGAATCTGAAGCAGCCTCCAGGCTCTGAGCTGTCACCACAGAGCCCAATGCAGGGCTCGAACTCGTCAACCGCGAGATCATGACCTAAGCCAGAGTCAGACGCTCAACCAAATCAGCCACCCATGTGCCGCATTATCCTTTCTCTTATTGATGTGATATCATGTTGATTGATTTGAAAATATTTGAACCGCCCTTGCATCTTGGGAAAAAAATCCCACTGGATCATGGTGTATGAATTTTTAAATGTATTGTTTGATTCAGTTTGCTAGTATTTTGTTAAGGATTTTTGTGTTTATGTTTATCAGAGATATTGGCTTATATCTTATATCAGGATAATGCTGACTTCATAGAACGAATTTGGAAGTTTTCCTTTTTTCTATTTTTTGAATCATTTGAGAAGAAGGTATTAACTCTTCTTTAAATGTTTTGTAGAATTCTCTTGTGAAGCCATCTGGTCCTGGACTTTTGTTTGTTAGGAGTTTTCTGATTAGTGACTCAATTTCTTTACTGGTTATCCGTTTGGAAGTATTTTATTTCTTCCTGTTTCAGTTTTGGTAGGTTATATGTTTCTAGGCATCTATCCATTTCTTGTAGGTTGTCCAGTTTGTTGGTATATAATTTTTCACGATATTCTCTTACAATTGTTTGTGGTTGTTATTTCTCTTCTCTCATTTGTGATTTTGTTTATTTGAGTCCTCTCTCTCTCTCTCTTTGAGTTTGGTTGGAGGTTTATTAATTTTGTTGATCTTTTCAAAGAACCAGCTCCTGGTTCATTGATCTGTTCTAACATTTTTGTTTGTTTGTTTGTATGTTTTTAGTTTCTATGGCATTTATTTCTGTCCTAATATTTATTATTTCTCTCCTTTTTCTGGTTTGGGTTTTTTTTTATTCTTCTTTTTCTAATTTCTTTAGATGTAAGATTAGTTTCTTTATTTGAAAATTGTCTTACTTCTTGAGTAGGCCTGTATCACTATAAACTTCCCTATTAGAACTGTCTTAACTGCATTGTAAAGATTTTGGATCATTGTGTTTTCATTTTCATTCGTTTCCATGTAACTTTTTAGTTCTTCTTTGATTTTTCTGGTTGACCCATTCATTGTTTCATAGCATGATATTTAATCTCCATGTATTTTTGGTGTTTCCATATTTTTTCTTGCTGATTTCTAGTTTCATGGTGTTGTGGTCAGGAAAGATGCATGGCAAGACTGATCTTTTTGAATTTGTTGAGGCTTGTTTTGTGTCCTAATATGTGATCTATTCTGGAGAATGTTCCATATGCACTTGAAAAGAATGTATTCTGCTGCTCTCAGATGAAATGTTCTGAATATATTTGTTAAATTCATCTGGTTCTGTGTGTCATTTAAAGCTGTTGTTTTCTTGTTGATTTTCTGTTTGGGTGATTTGTCCATTGATGTAAGCAGGGTGCTAAATCCTCTACTATTATTGTATTACTATTGATTATTTCCTTTATGTTTGTTTGTTAACTGTTTTATGTCTTCTTTTGCTCCTACGTTGGGTGTAGAAATATTTACAATTGTTATATCTTTTTGTTGGATTTTATCCCCCTTTATTATTATATAATGTCCTTCTCTGTCTTTTGTTACACTCTTTGTTTTAAATTCTAGTTTTTCCAATATAAGTATTGCTACCCTGACTTTCTTTTGACATTCATTTTCATGATAAATATTTCTTCATCCCTTCTTTTTCAAACTGCAGGTGACTTTAGGCCTAAAATGAGTCTAATGTAGGTAGCATATAGAGGAGTCTTGTTTCTTTGTCCACTCTGTCACCCTGTTCTTTTTGATTGGAACACTTAGTCCATTTATATTCAAAGTAATTATTGATAGATATGTATATTGCCTACAATGATTTATGTTTGCTCCCCCATCATAGTAGACACTTTTAGTTCTGTCAGTTCTTGCATTCTATACATAGAGCCTGTGTTTTAAAGCAAATTTAAAGTTGTTAACTTATTATTGAATTTGATCCTTTTGCCTTCTCATCTGTAATAATACTTCTTGTCTTTATATGTATTTTGTCTGCTATTAATATAAATACACTAACTTCCTTTTGGATGTGTTTCACATGGTCTATTTTTTCATTCCTCCCTCCACCCCCTAGTTCCCTCAGTTATTCAGTGGCCTTAAGGAGAATCTCTTGTAGATGATATATAATTTTTGTTTGTTTAAAGCCACTGTATTTTGAGGCAATTTGTTACACAACATTGTTGGCATATGTAAATCGTTGAGTTCTGTACTGGACACTATTTTTTTTAATTGATGTATAGTTGACATATAATGTTATATTAGTTTCAGGTGTATAACAGTGATTTAGCAATTCTACACATTATTCAAAGTTCACCACTATAGGTATAGTCACCATCTGTAACCATATATTATTGCATTATGTATTACTATATTCCCTATGCTGCACTTTTATTTATTTTATAACTGGAAGTTTGTACCTTTTCATTATCTTTACCTATTTCATCCATCCCCCACCAACCTCCCTCGAAAACCACCTGTTTGTTCTCTGTAATTAAGAGTTTATTTCTTTGGTTTTTTTTTTTTTTTTTTTTTTAGATTTAACATATAAGTGAAATCATATAGTAGTTGTCTTTCTTTGACTTATTTCATTTAGTATAATATACTTTAGGTCCACTCATGTTACCACAAGTGGCAAGATCTCTTTTTTTGTGGCTAATATTCAATTACACACACACACACACACACACACACACATTCCACATCTTTATCCATTCATCTATCAATGGACACTTGGGTTGCTTCCATATCTTGACTGTTGTAAATAATGCTGTAATAAAAATGGGAGTGCATATATCTTTCCAAATTAGTGTTTTGATTTTGTTTGGGTAAATACTCAGTGGTGGAGTTGCGGGATCATATGATATTTCTATTTTTAATTTTTGAGGAACCTTAGTACTATTTTCCATAGTGACTACACTAACATACATTCCCATGAACAGTGCACGAGGATTCCCTTTCCTCCACATTCTTGCCAATACTTGTCTTTTTTATACCAGCCATTTGACTGGTGTGAGGTGATATTTTATTACAGTTTTGATTTGCATTTCCCTGATGATGAGTTATGTTGAGCATCTTTCCATGTGTCTGTTGGCATCAGTATGTCTTCTTTGGAGAAATGTCTGTGCATGTCTTCTGCCCATTTTAATTGGATTAGTATTATTACTATTACTACTATCACTACTACTACTATTATTATTATTGGTGTGTTGTATAAGTTCTTTATATATTTTGGATACTAACTCCTTATTGGATATATTTTGTGAAACCTTCTCCCACTCAGTAGTTGCCTTTTTGTTTTCTTGATGGTTTTATTTGCTTTCCTTTTTAATTGATATAGTCCCCAAAGTTTATTTTTGGTTATCTTTTTGTTGCTAAGGCTGCTGTCCAGAGCATCACCTTTATGGGTGGGATGTTATTTATCATAGTGTAGGTTGGCCGTGGTAAACTCATAAAGATATCCTTCTAGCCTGAGCCTCCAGTAAACTCAGTGAAGGCCCATTAACTGTATCATTACATTAAGACTTCTTTGAACTTAAGTTTTCCATTCATATGCAGACTTGTTTCCCATTACCATGCACATCCTAGGTTCAAAGTGGGACATAGGAAGTCTAACATTCACCAAATCTCCACCAAACTGTTACCGAGCATTCTGTGTTGTTATATGTATTGTGTACTTTCTAAGTGAATGCTAAGTATAGTTGTATTTGGTGAAGAATATTTTGTTGTGTGAGTTTCAACATCATGGTCTGAATGCAGGACCACTGCTGTTAGTGGGGCCCAGTAGGTGTCCCTTAGTTACTGTGTCAGTCATGGTCCATCAGGAGACACAAATAACACCAGTTATTTTTAATTGAAGGAATTTAATAGCAAGAATCATTAACTAGGCATTATGAATTGTTAACTGGGAGCTGAAAACATAAAGTGGGTACACTAAGGTATCATGGAGATAGAAAGAAGCTAGCACTGCTAAGGCTAATGGAATAAAGGTAATGTTTGGAATTATAAAAACTTAGAAGCTTGCAGGAGGGGTCTCAGGGTATGAAAGACAAATGCAAATACAGAGATCATGAAGGAACACACGGGAAAGATTTATGGCTGGATTTAGAAGTGACACACCACTTTCTGCTGCCATTCCATTGCCTTAAGTTCAGGCACATGGCCACACCTCATTGCAAGGTAGGTTGGGAAATATAGTCCACTTGTACATCCAGAAAGAAAAGAGAAACGGATTTTCCTGTGACACCCTAGAGTTTCTGCTATAATCTGAGTTTCCTTGACACTTAAACTCCTCCGCTCACTTTAAGAGTTCTCTAAGAGATTTGACACTTGTTTAAAATGACTCTTTTGAGTAAATATTTCCATAAAAGTCCCTTTGACCTATATTCATGCAGGATTTTCCTGGATATCTGTGAATTTCTTAAGCCCACTATTTAATGATATAGTTGGGAACATGGGAGATATTCTGAAGACCCGACCACGTCAGTGTTGCTACATCCATATGGTTTGCAATTGGCAGTGCTGAATGACATCACGGTAGAACATAACCCACGTGGAGAGGAACCTTCATTATGCCATTATGAAGTAAACATTACCCATCATTACTATCAAAAAATGAAATAAAGAGTGCTTAAGAGGAACCAAAATGAGATTATTTTTCATCCTTGTGAGTAGACTTAGCAAGGTCCTGTGTACTCAAGATAAGAGGAATGGTTATATATATGGCGTTCACTTTATATTAACGTTTCATTTTGGCTCAAGGTTTAATTTTATTTTCATTTACAGAATTGTTGAGATTTTAATTTGCATGTTTGTATAGATGGGTGATTTATACTTTTGCTGTTGGGCTGCTCATATCACAGAGAAAAGAGTAGATAAAATGGACTTATTGTAGTAAATGGCAAGAATATGTAGCTTGTCCAGACAATACAGATTTGTGATCTCCCTCAGCAATGCTCACCTCGGAGTGGAAGCAGGGAAGAAAGACAGTGGGAGTTAGTGAAAACGAAAAAAAAAATAGAACGTTAGAAATTATGTAAGCATTGCGTACAAAGTATGGATCTACCTGAGTTGGAATCGTGACTCTGTCACTAGTGAGATGGTTTTCTTAGCGAAGTTATTTTAACTCCCCGAGCCTCATTTCAAGAAGGAAAACCCTAATACATGTATTGTAGAGCAGCGCGCACACACACACATACAGAGCTGATCCTTAAACAACATGGGTTTGAACTAAGCAGATCCTCTTTCATGTGGATTATTTGTAGTATAGTATCATAAGTGTATTTTCTTTATGATTTCCTTAAGAATATTTTATTTTATCTAGCTTACTTTATTGTAATAATAGTGTATAATAATATACAAAATATGTTTTAATTATTTATGTTGTCAGTAAGACTTCTAGTCAACAGTAGACTATTGGTAGCTAATTTTGGGGGAAGTCAAAAGTTACATGTAGATTTTAGAATGCGTGGGGATTGGTGCCCCTAACCACCATGTTGTTTCGGGATCAACTGTATATATATCAATCTGTTTTTATCCATCTTTTTGCATCTGTAGTTTGCGGTCAGTTTCAAACATGTAACAAGTTTATAATACTTGGTAGTTGGTGTTAAATGTTGTTGTAGTCAGTTTATTATTAACTCAGAAATATCCATTGATAACGGTGACTTTTTTTTAACACTAGGGTCCAGAAAGAGAATGGAAATGATTACCAGTATATGGCAATCATGTACTGAAGAATCAGGAGGGCTTAAAAGAGCCTAGTCATATTAAAAAGGATATTTAATAGAGGGAGAGAAGGGAAATTTAGAAAGACAGAAAAATGGATGAAAGAAGAGGTTCTAGAGTCCCAGATTTGAAATGAAGGAATTTTATGTATCTGAAGGGATGGTTTTCTGGTGACTGGCTAAAAAGCTTGTATCAGCCCCTTCCACTATGTCAGTAGAGTTTCCATTATGAGCAAGTCTCTTTCTGTCTTGGAGTTTTACCTTGAATCATAAACTAACTAAACCTGGTTTCTTTCTCACTACTGCACACACAACCCTTGCTATACAAAATGTTCTTCATCCCACTCACTACAAATTACATGTTTCCAGAAAATTTTGCTTGCTGCCCTCAGCCACATCCAGATCCTTTCACTACTGTCTTTATTTATTGATTTTTAAAAAAAATTCCTCCTCTTTTACCAATACAATATTAGACAGATAGTGGTCTGCTCTCTATTGACTGTATTCCCCTATTCCTTGTTTCTTATCTTTCTTTTTGTATTGATGATGGTTCTTTTCAAGAAAAGAAGCCATTCTTTCACATTCTTACACATTCTATCTGTATGGAAAGGGAGTCCATACAGATAACTGTATTTTACAAACCATTGGAAAGAGTGATTGAAAGAGTGGCCGTGAAGGGGCTTCCATTGTCTATTGACCTTAAGGCTGTAGGGTTATAGTTGTGATTCAGAGAGCACGAAGCTACTCCTCCTGAAATTGAGCTGTTCTACATCCATGAAGCAGCAGTCAGCCACCTCAAATACCTCTATTCTTGCTTGCAAGTAGCCCAAGCAGCAAAAAAATGGCTTTTGTCCTACTTCTGCCTTTGAAATCTCACGTAAATGTTTTCCCACTGGATTCAATACAATCGCATTCAGAATACCAGCTGTGTCTTGGAAATATAATTTTTAATTTTTCCTTTTCTGACATATAGGATGTTGCATATAAATTACTGGGAATTGACGAACAGCAATAAAGCATATTAAATACACTCCTCATGTCTTTATGGCTTTTTGTTGTTGTTATCCAGCTTAGGTTACATAGTCCACTTCTATAATCCTTTTCTTGTATGTTATCATAGACCATGTCCAGGTTCAGTGCTCAGAAACCTTGATTGTACTTGATGGCAAAGTAAGAAATCAAAAATGCAAGATAGGTTAAATAACTGGTTCAGCAAGTAATTTCTTAAAAGATGTTAATGTGGGCCTTTCAGTGCTGATGCACCTCTCCCCATGCACCCCAGTTTAAAGTCAGTTCTGGGTTCAGTGATTTGGTAGATTTTTCAGTCTACATTGGCTGTGGAGACTTCCAAAATTTGGGTATGCCTATGTAAGGAAGAAGGGAAGTGCCAGGAAGCAACTTAATACCAGATTTTCTTGATCTCTGCCTATTGTTTTTGTTGCTCATTCACATATTTGATAATAACCCAAAGTGGAAGTATACTTAGCCAAGTCTGAGTTGCCATTATACCCAATCTGTAAGCTTGCACTAGCCTTTGTGGTATAGCTTAGCTCATATATAACCAAATTTCTTGAATAGCTCCTCTTCCTCATTGTTTTTCTGTCATTCTTCCCTGGCAAAACTGGGATCCTAGTTAAACTCAGTCCTCCCATTTATTCTGCTCTTGCATATATCCTGTCTGCTCAGTATCTCTACTTGGAAGTTGTAGGCAGATTTTTAAAGGATGTGCCCCTCAAGATTTCATCCTCTGGTTATTTAATCAAATACTAATCTAGGTACTTCTGCAAAAGGACTTTTCAGGCGTTATTAAGATAGATCTCTAAACATATCCTGGATCATTTTGGTAGGCTCAATACAATTGTATGAGCTCTTAAAAATAGAAAAAATTCTCTGGGGGGAGTCAGAGAGATGTGATAGGAGAGTAAGACAAAGGGGATATGTAGGAGAGATGAATGAACCTTGAAACATTCCCCCCTAGAGTCTCCAAAAGGAATGCAGCTCTGCCAATAACTTTGACTTCAGCTTTGTCAGACTCCAAGCAGAGAAACTAGTTGAGCCTTGTTATTTTGTAGACTTCTAGTCCATAAAATTGTGTGATGATGCATTTGTATTATGCATTTGTATTGTTTTGAGATGCTAAGTTTGTGGTAATGTTATTGCAGTAATAAAAAAATAATGCAGAAGTTGGAGATATCAAACTTAACATGCAAAACTGTGATATTCCGGATCTTTAAACTGTGATTATTCTCTAATCTTACCTCTCTCACTGAATGACACCATTATTCACATGCTTGCTTGGGCCCAAAATTTCATAGTTATTTCTAGATTATTTATTTTCCTTTAAAATCCAGGTCCAACACTTCATAAAATACTTTTGAATATTTTTTTAAGTGTTTTTATGTCTGACCACTTCTCCCCTTCTTCATTGAACCTGCCCTAGTCTAAGCCACCCGGTTTCCCACCAAGATTCTTGAAATAGCCTCTCTTCTTGTTTTCCTTACTGTGTGGTACTCATAGAGCAGACAGAGAGATAAAGTTTTGAAAATGTTTATTGGAATATGTTATTCCTTTATTTTTATTTATTTATTTATTTATTTTTATGTTTTATTTATTTTTGAGAGAGAGAGACAGTGTGAGCAGGGGAGGGACAGAGAGAGGGGGAGACACAGTGTTATTCCTTTATTTAAAGCTCCAATGACCTCTCATACATTTAGAATAAAATTCAGATCCTAGGTCCTTTAAGATGTGATCTGTCTCTGCCCCTTTGGTGGTAATTCCTTTCAACTCTCTTCCTTTCTCACTAAGTGTGAGCCACATTAGCATTCTTCTGGTCCTCTTGCACAAAAAATTCACTATTGCTTCAGACCTTTACACGTTGGATCCCTTCTGCCTTCAGTATTCTTTATTTAGATCTTTGAATACTTAACACTCTTCAAGTTTTTGCTTAAATATTACTTTATCAAAGAGGGTCTTTCTGATTATCTCAAATAAAACAAACTATCAATACCACTTTGTATCTTTTTACCTTTCCTTCTTATTTTTCAAAGCACTTCTTATTTCTAACATATACATGTATTTACCTTTTTTTTTTGGTCACACTTGAATGGAAGCTCCATGAAGGTAGTGACTTTGATAGCTTTCCTTATTGCTGATTGCTTAACTACTGAAACAGATTCTGTATTATAGTAGATTCTCAACAACTGCTGTGGGATTAAAGGTAAAACTAAGCACATATAAACAAATTAATGCTTAAATTAGCTATCTTTGAGAAATCTTGGTTCATGTGTTTGGTGACAATGTGAGCAGTAGTGTCTTGAAAGGAAAATGGAGTTTTATACTTTAAGACTCAAAAATGTATGAAAGATATAGTTCTCATGATGCAATGAGTCCATTTCCAAAATAATCATACTTTTGATTAAAACTTTAACTAATATTTGGAAGCAATGGAGACTTTGGAGTCTCAGCCATCGGCCTTTCATTATTGATTTCTGAAAGCATCATCTATCTGTTCCTTAACTTGGAAAATGATTTCTCATATCAGATTCCAAAACTTTCATTTAGATATTTTGATTTTCTAGAAAGGCATTTCTACTTTGGAATTGTGCAGATAATATGAAAGCTTATTCATAATTAATGATCTGGTAGTACTCAGGAATATTTCAGGGGGAATGCTGTGGGGAGACCTAAGATTATTTAAATGTCTATTAATATGTTATTTTGTGTTTTGTAGTTGTGTAATGGGTGGCGGTACTCAAGAGGGCATCTTGTTGCCTAATCTTCCAGCTCCTTCACCCTAAGTACAAGTCCAGATATCTCTGTTTTTTTCTCCTGATTACCTCTTTAACTTCATGTTACAAGGCCAGGCTTCTGGAAGCACTAATCTTCATTGGGTGGGAAATGGGGGACAGACCGAGGGTACACATGACCACACTGGAGGTTTCATATTGTTGCTCAACTCTTTATTTTCACTTTGTTGTCATAATATTTATGTGGGATGTTTCGTAGTTTTTTTCTAAGATTATTCCTCCCCAAAGCTCAAAGCTTATGGAATATCTCATTCTCATCCAAAAATTGAAATGATTTTATCTAAAAAGTTCTTAAGTCTTGTGTTTTGGGAAGTAGAAGCGATTGTTGCCTCCTGGGGAGGAGCGGCGGTCGTTGCCTACTCGGGAGGAGCAGCGGTCGTTGCCTCCTCGGGAGGAGCGGCGGTCGTTGCCTCCTCGGGAGGAGCGGCGGTCGTTGCCTCCTCGGGAGGAGCGGCGGTCGTTGTCTCCTCGGGAGGAGCGGCGGTCGTTGTCTCTTGGGGAGGAGCAGCGGTCTTTGTCTCTTGGAGAGGAGAAGCAATTTTTGCCTCTAGTGGAGGAGAAGCTGTAGTAGTTTGTATTTGGGATGGGAGGATTAAAGGAGGATAAATCGGAGGGAATCTAGGGATGAATGGAAATCGAGGTGCATAAGGTCTTGGTTGGAAACCTGGATATGGATAACCTGGGAAGTAATGGAATAGAGGAGGGGGTGGTGGAATTCTCCCTGGGCGGTGAGGAGGAGGGGGTGGCGGAGCTCCCTCTGGGCCGTGAGGAGGAGGACGGGATGGCGGAGGTCCCTCTGGGCCGTGAGGAGGAGGACGGGATGGCGGAGCTCCCTCTGGGCCGTGAGGAGGAGGACGGGATGGCGGAGCTCCCTCTGGGCCGTGAGGAGGAGGACGGGATGGCGGAGGTCCCTCTGGGCCGTGAGGAGGAGGACGGGATGGCGGAGCTCCCTCTGGGCCGTGAGGAGGCGGACGGGATGGCGGAGCTCCCTCTGGGCCATGAGGAGGAGGAGGAGGGGGTGGCAGAGCTCCCTCTGGGCCGTGAGGAGGAGGAGGAGGGGGTGGCGGAGCTCCCTCTGGGCCGTGAGGAGGAGGACGGGATGGCGGAGCTCCCTCTGGGCCGTGAGGAGGAGGACGGGATGGCGGAGCTCCCTCTGGGCCGTGAGGAAGAGGACGGGGTGGCGGAGGTCCCTCTGGGCCGTGAGGAGGAGGAGGAGGGGGTGGCGGAGGTCCCTCTGGGCCGTGAGGAGGAGGAGGAGGGGGTGGCGGAGGTCCCTCTGGGCCGTGAGGAGGAGGACGGGATGGCGGAGCTCCCTCTGGGCCGTGAGGAGGAGGACGGGATGGCGGAGCTCCCTCTGGGCCGTGAGGAGGAGGACGGGATGGCGGAGGTCCCTCTGGGCCGTGAGGAGGAGGACGGGATGGCGGAGCTCCCTCTGGGCCGTGAGGAGGCGGACGGGATGGCGGAGCTCCCTCTGGGCCGTGAGGAGGAGGAGGAGGGGGTGGCAGAGCTCCCTCTGGGCCGTGAGGAGGAGGAGGAGGGGGGTGGCGGAGCTCCCTCTGGGCCGTGAGGAGGAGGACGGGATGGCGGAGCTCCCTCTGGGCCGTGAGGAGGAGGACGGGATGGCGGAGCTCCCTCTGGGCCGTGAGGAAGAGGACGGGGTGGCGGAGGTCCCTCTGGGCCGTGAGGAGGAGGAGGAGGGGGTGGCGGAGGTCCCTCTGGGCCGTGAGGAGGAGGACGGGATGGCGGAGCTCCCTCTGGGCCGTGAGGAGGAGGACGGGATGGCGGAGCTCCCTCTGGGCCGTGAGGAGGAGGAGGAGGGGGTGGCGGAGCTCCCTCTGGGCCGTGATGAGGAGGACGGGATGGCGGAGCTCCCTCTGGGCCGTGAGGAGGAGGAGGAGGGGGTGGCGGAGCTCCCTCTGGGCCGTGAGGAGGAGGAGGAGGAGGGGGTGGCGGAGCTCCCTCTGGGCCGTGAGGAGGAGGAGGAGGGGGTGGCGGAGCTCCCTCTGGGCCGTGAGGAGGAGGAGGAGGGGATGGCGGAGCTCCCTCTGGGCCGTGAGGAGGAGGAGGAGGGGGTGGCGGAGGTCCCTCTGGGCTGTGAGGAGGAGGAGGGGGTGGCGGAGGTCCCTCTGGGCCGTGAGGAGGAGGAGGAGGGGGTGGAATTCTTTCTGAGCCAAAAGGTGGAGGAGGGGGTGGAGCAAATCCCGGACCAACAGGAAAAGGTGGAGGAGGAGGAAGCAGAGGCCCAGGTGGATGTCTCCTGGGACCTCTGTGACTCTCACCAGTCTGTGGGAAAACAGAAGTGAACATTTTTTAATTAGATATTTCTAAGTCAAGCATTAGTTGTATACTCTCTGTGGCAGGCAGAATTCTAAGATGACTTCCAAGATTCCTGCCCCCTGCTGGCACATACTGGCATAACCTTATCGCCTGAATCCTTTTAAAATGGGTTCTGCAGGCCAGATAAAGTCAGAGATTTGTAGCGGCAGCAAGTGCTCTTCTATTGGCTTTGAAGCAAAGAAACGTGTTATGGAGAGGACCACATGGAAGTAGATGATAGTAGTGGGTCCCATGGCTCATAGCCTGCAAGAAAAGACCTCAGTCCTATAAACAAGGGATTGAATTTGGCCAACAGCCATGCAGATTGGAAAAAGAGGACCCTGAGTTCCAGGAAAGAATACAGTCCTGAGAATACCTTTTCAGTCCTGTGAGATCCTGAGCAGAAAATTCAACCAAGCCAAGGCTACAGTCTGACCAAAGAAACCGTGGGATAATAAATGGATTTTTTTAAAGCTACTAGTTTGTGGTAATTTGTTATTTAGCAATAGAAAACTATTACATATGTATTTAACTTACACAGTCTGAAAAGTTTGTCTCAGAGAAAGGGAAGATTTTCTCTTTCACCATCTGAATGCGTAGTCTCTCTCTTTTTAAATTTTTCTTTTAATGTTTATTTATTTTGAGAGAGAAAGAGAGCATGAGTGGGGTAGGGGCAGAGAGAGAGAGGGAGACACAGAATTTGAAGCAGGCTCCAGGCTCCGAGCTGTTAGCACAGAGCCTGATGCAGGGCTGGAACCCATGAACCATGAGATCATGACCTGAGCTGAAGTCGGTCGTTTATCCCACTGACCACCCAGGCACCCCTGAATGCCTAGGCTCTTGAATGAAAGCTGAGGTAGTTTTGATAGGGAAAAAGATTGTGCGTAAAATCATATCCCGTGCTTTTGGTAGAGACTGTCATTGGAATCAGTTCCAAATGAGTAAAATGTCTCTATCTCATTCAAGAGCTTGGGATTGTTTCAGGGTTTGAACACTAATAAACTGTGAAACACATTATTGAGCACCTATTTTGTGCAGTACACTAAAGTAGAGCTGTGGGCATGCAGACATGCCTTTTGTGAGTCTACAGACCAACTGGCTACAACACAAGGCAGTACAAAATGGCTCAAGTGGAAGCAGAATGATGGTCCTTGGAGTGTAATGCCAGGGTTTGAATTCTGCCCCTGCTACTTAGAAGTTGTGTGAATATTGGAATCCTTTTTTGAGATTCCTCATCTGATACATGATGCTTAAAATAGTACCCACCTCCTACCTTTTTTTTTTAATTTTTATTTTAACATTTATTTATTTTTGAGACAGAGACAGCATGAGTGGGGGAGGGGCAGAGAGAGGGAGACAGAATCTGAAGCAAGCTCTAGGCTCTGAGCTGTCAGCACAGAGCCCGACGCGGGGCTGGAACTCACAGACTGCCAGATCATGACCTGAGTCAAAGTTGGACGCTCAACCGACTGAGCCACTCAGGTGCCCCCTACCTTTATTTTTTTAATGGTAGTCATGATTATTTCTGACTATTGAGATTATGGGTAGTTTTAAATTCATTTTTGTGCTTTGTAAAGTTTTGAAACACTTTTACAATTTATGATTAGAAATTTTCCCTTTTTTAGTGTGAGATATATCAGGAATCCCTCCCATGCCAAAGTCAGGTTTGAGACAACTTTGAGGTTGTCTGAGATTTGAAGTGGGCAAGATGCCTCAGATTCTAGTCAGATTTGTTGTGAAATATTGCCTGTAAAGTGCTTTGGGCGATGGCTGGCCCAGATATTGTGCCCAATAAATGTTTCATACTACTATTTTTTATACTAATGCCTAGTACGGTGGTTGCGATTTTTGGAAATCCAATTTTTGGAAATAAAAATAGTTGAAAAATAGTGTGGGAAACAAATACATTAGAGATTTAGAGCAATTGGTTAAGGAAAGATTAAGGATCATTTAACTGAGAAGGCAGACTTTGAAAGGAAGCCGAAATAACATAAAATGGGGAGAAAGCATGCTGAATGGAGGGCAAATATACCCATACTCTAGGGTAAGAATGCACACGTCCTATTCTGCTGAGGACTTATGTCGGACACAGGTGTCTGCATTTCCCTCTTGCTGTTCTTAGGTCCTTCATGTATTTGTTCATGTGGCAATTTGTCCTTGCAAATTCTAAACTTTGTGATTATGTCTTCTGAATCATCTGTCTCCCTGATTCCCAATTACAGGCTTGTGAGCAGTGGAGGCGGATGTCAGAGGAACTGAACCATCACCAACTTATAGTCCCTCAGCACTGCCCTTCGATCTTTTCCAGGGTCTCAGGTTAACTGAATCTTATTCCCCAGAGGCATATAATTTTCTAAGTTTATGCCAGTTCTGTTAAAGTTCTCTCCCTCTTCCTGGCCCTCAGCCACCCCACCAGGGTTGTTTTCCTTCTACTCCACAAAAATGCAGGCGATTAGAAATGAACCTCCAATTTGCCGGCCACGCAACCAGGAAATTATTAAAATCTACATATTTCCTTTTCCTTTCCAAGTATTTTCTCAGAGCTCTGCCCATTTTCCCCTTTCTTCCCCCTGCACTTTAATATGTGTCTTTTAACTGGCTTCCTTTCCTTAGGAAACAACTATTATTTATGTTCAATTTGCCTTTTCAAAAAGAGTCTACTTTCAACCATGAATTCCCTTGTTGCTATCACTGTCTTTTCATCTCTTTCCTTTACAACAAAGCTATGGGTTTGGAGTTAATTTCCTATATTCCTTAGTTTAGGAACAATCTAGCTAAGACATGGATACTTTGAATCTAAATTTATTTATATTTTAATGGGATTAAGGGTAGTCCCTTCGTGTATTATGCTAAGCGAAATTAGTCAGAGAAAGACAAATATATGACTTCACTCATATGAGGACTTTAAGATACAAAACGAACACGAGGGAAGGGAAGCAAAAACAATATAAAAACAGAGAGGAGGACAAAACATAAGAGACTCTTAAATATACAGAACAAACAGAGGGTTGCTAGAGGGGTTCTGGGGAGGGGGATGAGCTAAATGGGTAAGGGGCATTAAGGAATCTATCTACTGAAATCATTGTTGCACCACGTGCTAACTAACTTGGATGGAAATTAAAACAATTAATTAAATAAAAAGAAAAAAAGAGTAGTCCTTTTGTCAGATTTGCTTTGAGGATTAAGTGGGATGATGTCTGTAAAGCATTGGAAAAATTACCTATAGCAGAGTGAAGACCCAATATCACTACTTACCCTGCTATATGCAAAGGGTATTCTACTCTGCATTTCTGTATTTTAGTAATTATTAACCATCATTAATCTCAAACAACTAAGTTGGTGAAAGGCCTATTTCTCTTTAAACTACTTATTGTATGGGAGTGAGGAGACAGACATCTCGATGACCTGTGTAGCTCACTTTCTTCTCCCTCGTAGAATTGGGCAAGAGAAGGTTCAGCAGGTTAGATTAGTCAAAAACAGACTGAGACCAGCGCTGAGTGCCGAAGACGACTCCTTCCTTTTGTGGATGACCTTTACCTGAATAAGGAAATTTCTTTCCATCCGGTTTGCTAAGAGAGTTTTTAAAATAATGAATGAATGTTAAATTTTACTAAACAATTTTTATACAGTAAAAATAAACTACTCATGCTAAACTGCTTATATTATTGAAACTCTTAAGGTTGTTTTTTGCAAAAAAAAATCATTATTTAGATAATCAAAGCCTGATCCTTTTAAATAACATATGTTTCTCTTATGTTCTGAGGACATGAAAATATTGAAAATCAGCTTTAAGATAGGGTCAGTAAGACATAATATAACTTTTAAATATGCCAGTAGGTTTTATTGGTTTATCAAAAATTATATCACATTTATAGTGCACTTATATGATCAAGGTCAGACTACCTGAGTGACCTATTTAATTGCCTGCTTTTGTTCAAGTTTCTGAGAGTAGATGGAAGAAGCATTGTTTCATGTTCAGAATGTTTCATGTTTCATGTTTCATGTTCAGAATTTTATGTTGTCTGCTTTGTAGAAGTCTTAGTCTTCTGAAAAAAAAACCTTTTTTTTTCCGTTCGATGTATTAGATTTTACAGTTCCTTGGTAGAAATTACTATGGAATTAATCTCTTCTCAAACTAGAATTAATCTATCCCTGTTTTGGCGTTATCATTTTAATACTTAAAAAGACAAAAACCTGTGGATTTTTAAAAAAATCTCTTGCAACTTTGAACATTTAGTAACTTCTGTGGTGCTTAACCCAGTCCTTTATACATGGTAGGTGTTAATATAAACATCTGTAGCTCCTGAGTCCCTGGCAAAATGCATATTCCCAGGTCCTATTCTGGACCCTCTTATTCTTTTGGGATAGAGCCTGGAAAACTGTTTTTAATACATGAGTCAAGTTACTTTGATTTAGACGGCACACGAACCCCATGTTGAGAAAAACTACTCTATTTTAAGTATCTCCTTTTATAGATAAGGAAACAGTTCCAATGAAATAACATGTTCGAGGATATTTGAATAATGTCTTTAAGTATATAGGATCAAAAATTTGCAACAAATTTGTTTTACCTACTTGTGAAATTGCTTATATATGCAGGAACCCATATTTATACATGTCCATATAATGCGGTCTGATATCATGGATTTAAATTATCTAATATGGTACCCCTGAGCCATGTGTGGCTATTTAAATTAAATTAGATTGTATTTTTTTTAAATGTTCATTTACTTATTTTGAGAGAGAGAGAGAGAGAGAGAGTGCATGAGCAGGGCAGGAACAGAAAGAGACGGAGAGAAAGAATCCCAAGAATGTTCTTCATTGTCAGTGCACAAACCACAAGATCATGACTTGAGCTGAAATCGAGAGTTGGTCACTTAATTGACTGAGCCACCCAGATCCCCTAAATTAAACTCGATTTTAAATTTAAATTTAAATAAAAGCATTAGAACAGTGTTTCATCAATCATTAATAATTACTAACATATGAGGTAGGGTAACATTATTAATGTGAAAAGAAATCCAAAGTAATAGTTACAAGAGAAATATGAAGATGTGATTAATGAGACTTACCGAGAAACATGCTGCAAGAGCCAGAAGGCCCACGATCAGGCACAGAGGTTTCATCTTTATGATTACCTCTGAAAGAAAGCACAATGAATTGCTGATCCGCATTCCTTTAAAAAAATACTATTTGGAATGTATTCCAACTCTTCGTTTACGATGTAGTACAGGAATAGTATGGTAGCATTTTAAGAAATTTGCCTAAATGTTATTTTGGAGCAATACTGGTAGGTGTATAACATTTCACTATAAAATGGTGGAATTAGTTTTCGCTTTTAACTTGTAAATGGACACTGGAGATGATGGCAAAGAGTTATTCTTAAAAGCGTTTTACGTTATGGAAGCTTTTATGACATAAGGTTTTTGCTTTCAGAAATAACTACTTTGAAAGGGTACTTATTTGGAATTGAACATCCTGTTACATTACTTTATAGATGTCTGCAGACTTGTATTTGAGATATTAATGTTTTCACTAGATCATATATTTCAAATTTAATTTCATGGAACACCTCAAAAATAAGGAAAGGAAAAGAATCACTGTGGGAGACATAGTTTAAAGAAAAATTGTCACATGATATTTTTAACAATATTCTACTAAGTTATTTTACTCTATCATGAACAATCTCTAACTAACACCAAAAATCCTTATATGGTACACCAAAGACCAGGATAGAAGGAAGAGAGGTGTCCAGGAATTTTACTCTCAATAGCTTCCAAATTTAGAATATATTGCAAGGTCATGATATCCAGAGTTCTGGAAAATCAACTATGCACCTTTGTGCAGACTGGTTTTCTGACAGTCAGTTCTGACCATCAGTTAAATGTGTTGGCTGAACAATCTTAGTCTTAAAAGAATCCTAGGGACAAAATTTCAGTGAATATTTAATTATAGGTACATATGGTTATTTCTTTAAGCATCCTTTTTCCTATGACACATTTTAATAAAAAGTTTTAAAATAACAAAGGTAAAGCCAATAATAATAAAAAACTGTAGAACAGTTCTCTCAGAGTCATATCTGATAGCATTCAAAAGTATTAAGGTACATTATGGGAAAAAGTTGATTGATCATGTATTTGGATGGACTCGTCCCAAGTGCCCAATATGAATGTTTTACATACAGAATTACTCAAAATTCAATGCATTTAATGGCTTATCAAATTTCATATAAGCATATATTATTCCTTTGGTGAAAATCAGTGTTCAATAAAAAGCCCACGACAATTGTATCTTTGAAAATCTGAGAAAAATCTGGTATTCAAAGTTAAGAGTTCTTCAATTCATATTTCCATGTACCTACCGTTGTATGAGGATCCTTCTTAGTAGGGCTGATTAATTTGCTGGTCAAAATTATTCCCACCAATTAGGTGGCAAATGAAGGTAAGGAAGAACAAGAAATCTCAGCTCTTTTATATACGTTGCAGTAGATTTCTAGTGATAATAAAGGAAAGGCTAGTTGGAAGATAAAATAACTTGTGGGTTGATGTTCTTTAAACAGAAGATAGGAAAGTCATTGTTGCCAATTTTGCAATCTTTTTCTGCATGTTTTTTTTTCATTTCTGAGGTGCTTTGACCCATTCAATATTTGGTGTTTCCTGAGGAAACATACAATGAGTCACAATGTCTTTTTGTCTAATAAAATAATCTGGGGGTTGTGGTGCACTATTGCCTATTGTCTCTTTATTTTAAAGAACAAGTGTAGTTGTTCTCTTTCAAATAATTTTAATGGGGCATCTTTTGTTACATGTTACTATCACCATATTTCCTATTTTATCTAAAAGCTAACTACACTATGTGAGAAATATAAAAAAAATGATAGGTTTAAAATTGAACACTAACATAGTTTAGAGACATTTTGGAGGAAAAAGCCTAGAATTAAAATTAGAAGCCATTATTAAATGGATATTACCAAATATCACATACTTAGTACTGTGGCCAGTTATGGACGAGGGTATATCAAATATATTGCTTGACTATTTGGACCACTGTTCTATATCTTGTGGATTTCCTGTTTCTATTCTTCTTTCAGTTGAAATAATGAAATCGTATTACTGTTTTACACTTGGACATTTGTATGTATCTGGTCCTATGTATTATTTCTCCATTTATACAACATTGACTTAATTTAGTAAATGTTTTTGAAAGATGAGAAAAATGAATTCTTGGATTAGGATTTGATTTGAGATTTGAAAATAGCAAGAAAATAAATCTAATGGTGGAAGGAAAGTAGTCAAGATTCATGTAGTTTCTCAATCTTAACTGTATTTTAACCTGTGTCTGCAATTATTTCAGGATATTTATTTAAAAGATCCTTAAGTGGAAATTTTTTAGGGGCATTTCCTTTTGCTAATGAAGAACTTAAAACAGTCTGAGATTGTCTTTAAAAAAGTCACATTGGTGCTTGCTATTATTCACTTGAGAAATTTAATTAAACAAAAATATGTTGACATGTGAAGGTGTTGATTATGGGGAAAATTATACAGAGAGAGTTTTACGTTGAGCTGGATATCTGTGGGAAAGCCACAGCTTTTATTTTTGATAAACCCAGACTTTGAGAAATAATAATGGAATCTCTGGTTTTCACAGATCGTTGTATAATAATATAATAGCTATTATTTATCAAGCCTTTACCATAGAGGATGTGGCAGGGTAACATGAACTCTATTATCATCTTTGTTTTACATATGGTTAATAATGAACCTTTGTCTGCTCACTTCAAGGCCTAAATAATGGGTTGACCAATTGCCTCCCAAATCTCAATGACCTTCATAAACTTAACATTATATGTTACAGTATGCTGCAGAGTTTAATCAAGTGACTTTATGGTTTAATTTAATTCAAAGCCCAGTACCAACATTTATTTGCTGGATAATATTGGATGAGTTATTTCACTTTGCTGTGGCTCAATTCCTTCAAATGTAAAATGTGAGTATTTCTAATTTTTTGTGTCACAGAATTTGTTTATCGACTGAGTTAATCAACTCAGTCCTTTGTTCATCGACTTTGTTCATCGACTTATTCTGCACTTTTTGAATACCCACTGGGAGTCAGACATAATGCTAGTTGTTAAAGTCACAGCATATTTACATGTTTAGTGTTTTAAAAATCTTTTGGGAGTTGTAGGCGGCATAGGAACAGAGAAGTCCTACATTGAGAGCTGATCTCATTTGCCTCATTGCAATTCATTGTCTTAAAAATTCTAATAACATATTTGTGGGCAATAAAATGTATTCCTGGTTTGCTAATCTTAGACCCTGTTTAGTTATTGAACAATTATATGTACAATTAGTGAAGATGATTCTATCTCTAAATTAACATGGAAAGTTAAATAAACCACTTTCTTGTCTGAGAATTATTGTTTGTCAAAAGATAAGTGTCTCTTATTTCTTGCTTTGATGCCAACATATTTATCGGCCAAGTGTTTTGAATCCAGGTGTGAACTCCACTGTAACGGATCATTGGCTCTGGAGGACATAGTATGAACATTGGCAAAACTGAAAAACAATTTCCCAATGGGGCGTGAGCAGCAAAAGATTAGAGCAACACGAGCCGACAGAAGCACACGTCTGTTAAGAAATAGAAACGGTCACTTAAGTTAATCTTCAATTAATTCGTGGCTTTAAAAGATCCTGAATGAATACATTCTAGAATAATACCAAAAAAAGCTGAAGTTTCAGGCCACAGGAAATTCAAGGTGACAGTGGAGTGACACTATTGTTAGTGCGGAGCCTTATGTGACAGGTGGAAAATATTTTCCTGATATAATTATATTTATCAGAATTAAACTGTCATACAGCAAAATATTTAAGTCCACCGTCCTATTTTGCAGCTCTAGTAATAACACTTTCTTTGAACCCATAGAAAGCATATGAATATATATTTAAAAGACTATTTAGAAGTAGATGATTTGGCCTCTGGATTAATAACACTTTAAATATGTATCATGCTTTCGAAATTACATATTGCTTAAAAAATTTTTGTGGAAATATTTGTTGTGTAGGATTGGTAGGATTTGTTGTCTGAGATTAATAACAAGCTTTGGAGATTGAAGAAAAGCTGCAACTGACTTGTACAGCATAAATACTGCATCAGACCCAGACCAGAAATTCTGTAACTTTCTGGAAGTTTATTACAGACTTTCCCCCAAGCTTTCATTAGCCAAAGAAAAATTCAACAGCTGAAAAATTCACAGTGTCCACAAAAAAACAAAAACACACAGTAATTGCTTAAGAGAAGTACTTTTCCTTCCTACTCAGTGCCGTGAGAAAATTTCTCATTTACTTTCAAGCAGAAAGTATATTATTCTGTAGTAAATGTGAAAATGATTTTTTGAGTTTAACCAGAATATCTCCAATGTATTAATTTAAATAAGTATACAAAGTTAAATTTAACAATAAAGTTAAATTGTTGTATCCATTAAAGGCAGATGTAGATTTCGAGGGGCTTACAGCTTATATAATTTTGGGATCTGGCTAGAAGAAAAAGAATACAAAATTATAATACAAAATAGCTTCAGCTACTGCAAGGTCATCTTATAGGAGGAATTGTGGATATGCAATGGTCTGAGCCATCCAGAGTCCATCTCTTGTGATGGAAGGTATGCCCAAGAAGAATTTGGAATAGTAAGAGAAGGCAGTGTTAACCAATGGTTATTTAAATATCTTACTATTCCAAATTTGATAAAAACATATGACCTTTGAACACATTACCGGAGCTATTTAAGAGTCTTAGGAAGAATTTTCTTCTCTGTCAATTTCAGTAGCTTTCCCATTAATCTTCTGGACATCTTCAGGGTCTCACACATTTGTTCTAAATCTTGATGTGTGTGATAAACACCTGGCAGTGAGTGATAACTAAAAATACAGAGACGCAGTGGCTGAGGTTCTGATTTATTAGGTTTGGGATAAGGTCTAGGAAACTGCATTATTAGTAGATAACCATAGATAATTATGATGCAGATGTTTCATAGAGTATACTGTGAGCAACACTACTCCAGTAGAATCCCAACTAAAGGGTGGAAAGAAACAATTCCATTTTTTCCTATCTATTTATTGTCAAATTGGTTTCCATACAACACCCAGTGCTCATCCCAACAAGTGCCCTCCTCTGTGCCTGTCACTCTCTCTCCCCTCTCCCATACGCCCCTCAACCCTCAGTTTGTTCTTAGTATATAAGAATCTCTTATGTTTTTTCTCCCTCCCTCTCTGTGGCTTTTTTCCTTCCCCTCTACCTCTCCTCCCTGGTTTTCTGCCAAGTCTCTCAAAATCCACCTATGTGTGGAAACATATGATATCTGTCTTTCTCTGACTGACTTATTTCACTTAGCAAACTACCCTCCAGTTCCATCCATGTTGCCACACATGGCCAGATTTCATTCTTTCTCATTGCCATGTAGTATTCCGTTGTACATATACACCACATCTGCTTTATCCATTTGTCAGTTGATGGACATTTAGTCTTTTTCCATGATTTGGCTATTATAGAAAGTGCTGCTATAAACATCGGGGTACAAGAGCCCCTATGCATCAGCATTCCTGTACCTCTTGGGTAAATTCCCAGCAGTGCTATTGCTTGGTCATAGGGTAGTTCTATTTCCATTTTTTTGACGAACCTCCACACAGTTCTCCAGAGTAGCTGTACCAGCTTCCATTCCCATTAACAGTGTAAGAGGGTTCCTGCTTCTTCACATCCTCGCCAGTATCTGTAGTTTCCTGATTTGTTCATTTTAGCCACTCTGACTGGTGTGAGGTGGTATCTCAGTGTGGTTTTGATTTGTATTTCCCTGATGATGAGTGACATTGAGCATTGTTTCACGTGTCTGTTGGCCATCTGGATGTCTTGTCTGGAGAAGTGTCTATTCATATCTTTTGCCCATTTCTTCACTAGATTGTTTGTTTCTCGGTGTGGAGTTTGGTAAGTTCTTTATAGATTTTAGATACTAGTCCTTTATCCGATATGTCATTTGTTACTATCTTTTCCCAATCTGTTGGTTGCCTATTAGTTTTGTTGGTTGTTTCCTTTGCCGTGCAGAAGCTTTTTATCTTGATGAGGTACCAATAGTTCATTTTTTCTTTCAATTCCCTTGCCTTTGGAGATGTGTTGAGTAAGAAATTGGTGTGGCTCAGGTCAAAGAGGTTTTTTTCCTGCTTTCTCCTCTAGGATTTTGATGGTTTCCTGTCTCACATTCAGGTCTTTCATCCATTTTGAGTATATTTTTGTGAGTGGTGTAAGAAAGAGGTCTAGTTTCATTCTTCTGCATGTTGCTGTTCAGTTCTCCCAACACCATTTGTTAAAGAGGCTGTCTTTTTTCCATTGGATACTCTTTCCTGCTTTGTCAAAGATTAGATGGCCATATGCTTGTGGGTCCATTTCTGGGTTCTCTATTCTATTCCGTTGGTCTGTGCGTCTGTTTTTGTGCCAGTACCATACTGTCTTGATGACTACCGCTTTGTAGTAGGGGTTAAAATCTGGGATTGTGATGTCTCTTGCCTTGGTTTTCTTCTTCAATATTACTCTGGCTATTTAGGGTCTTTTGTGGTTCCATACAAATTTTAGGATTGTTTGCTCTAGCTTTGAGAAGAATGCTGGTGCAATTTTGATTGGGAATGCATTGAAAGTGTAGATTACTTTGGGTAGTATTGCCATTTTAACAATATTTATTCTTCCAATCCATGAGCATGGGATGTTTTTCCATTTCCTTGTGTCTTCCTCGATTTCCTTCACAAGATTTTTATAGTTTTCAGCGAAGAGGTCTTTTACATCTTTGGTTAGGTTTATTCCTAGGTATTTGACGGTTTTTGGTGCAATCGTGAACGGGATTAACGGGATTTATTTCTCTTTCTGTGACTTCATTGTTGGTGTATAGAAATGTCACCAATTTCTGTACATTGATTTTGTACCCTACAACTTTGCTGAATTCATGGTCAGTTCTAGCAGGCTTTTGGTGGATTCTGTTGGGTTTTCCAGGTAAAGGATCACGTCGTCTGTGAAAAGTAAGAGTTTGACTTCCTTGCCAATCCTGATACCTTTTACTTTGTTTTGTTGTCTGATTGCTGATGCTAGGACCTCCAACTCTATGTTAAATAGCAGTGGTGAGAGTGGACTCCCCTGTCATGTTCCTGATCTCAGGGGGAAGGCTCTCAGTTTTTCCCCATTGAGGAGGATATTAGCTGTGGACTTTTCATAAACGGCTTTTATGATGTTTAAGTATGTTCCTTCTATCCCGACTTTCTTGAGGGTTTTTATTAGGAAACGGTGCTATATTTTGTCAAATGCTTTTTCTGCATCTATTGACAGGGTCATATGGTTCTTATCTTTTCTTTTGTTAATATGATGTATCACATCGATTGATTTGCGAATATCGAACCAGCCCTGCAACCCAGGAATGAATCCCACTTGATCATGGTGAATAATTCTTTTTATAAGCTGTTGGATTCGATTTGCTAGTATCTTTTTGAGAATTTTTGCATCCATATTCATCAGGGATATTGGCCTACACTTCTCTTTTTTTTTTTACTGGGTCTCTATCTGGTTTGGGAATCAAAGTGATGCTGGCTTCATGGAATGAGTCAGGGAGTTTTCCTTCCGTCTCAATATTTTGGAACAGTTTGAGGAGGATAGGTATTAACTCTGTTTCAAATGTCTGGTAAAATTTCCCAGGGAAGCCATCTGGTCCAGGAATTTTATTTGTTGGGAGATTTTTGATAACTGATTCAATGCTTTCACAAGCTATGGTCTGTTCAAGTTTTCTATTTCTTCCCGTTTGAGTTTTGGTAGTGTGTGGCTGTTTAGGAATTTGTCCATTTCTTCCAGGTTGTCCAATTTGGTGGTATATAATTTGCATAGAATTCCCTGATAATTGCTTGCATTTCTGAGGGATTGGTTGTAATCACTCCCTTTTCGTTCGTGATTTTATCTATTTGGTTTCTCTCTCTTTTCTTTTTGAGAAGCCTGGCTAGAGGTGTATCAATTTTGTTTATTTTTGCAAAGAACCAGCTCTCAGTTTCATTGATCTGTTTTGCTACTTTTTTGGTTTCTATATTATTAATTTCTGCCCTGATTTTTGTTATTTCTTTCTTTATGCTGGGTTTGGGGTTTCTTAGCTCTTCTGTTTCTAGTTGCTTTAGGCGTGCTGTTAGGTTTTGTGTTAGTAATTTTTCTCGTTTTCTTGAGACGGGCCTGGATTGCAATATATTTCCCTCTCAGGACTGCCTTTGCCTCATTCCAAAGTGTTTGGATTGTTGTATTTTCATTTTCACTTGTTTCCATGTGTTTTTAAATTTCTTTTCTGATTGATTGGTTGACCCATTCGTTCTTTAGTAGGTTTTTCTTTAGCCTCCATATTTGTGGGGGTTTTCAGACTTTTTCCTGTGGTTGATTTCAAGTTTCAAAGCATTGTGGTCTGAAATTGTGCATGGTATGATCTCAATTTTTTTATACTTATTCAGCGCTTCCTTGTGCCCCAAAATGTGGTCTGTCTTGGAAAATGTACCATGTGCATTTGAGAAGAATGTAAATTCCTTTGCTTCTGGATGAAGTACCCTGAAGATGTAAGTCAGGCCCATCTGTTCCAATGTGTCGTTTAGGGCCATTGTTTCTTTAGTGATTCTCTGTGTAGTTGATCTATCCAATACTGTAAGTGGAGTGTTAAAGTCCCCTGCAATTAGCACACTTTTATCTATAATATTGCTTATGTTTGTAATTAGTTGTTTTACAAATTTGGGTGCCCCAGAATTCGGTGCATAGATATTTATAATTGTTAGCTCTTCCTGCTGGATAGTCCCTGTGATTATTATATAATGCCCTTCTTTATCTCTCATTACATCCTTTACTTTAAAGTCTAGTTTGTCTGGTATAAGTGTGGCTACTCCAGCTTTCTTTTGACTTCCAGTAGCATGGTATATGGTTCCCCATCCCCTCACTTTAAATCTGAAGGTGTCCTCAGGTCTAAAATAAGTCTCTTGAAGACAGTAAATAGATGGGTCTTGTTTTTTAAAACATTCTGTTACCCTGTGTCTTTTAATTGGAGCATTTAGTCCATTTACATTCAGTGTTAATATCGAAAAATATAGGTTTAGAGTCATTGTGTTATCTGTAGGTTTCATGCTTGTAGGGATGTCTCTGGTGCTCTGTGTTCCTTGCAACCTTTCCTTCAT
Source organism: Paguma larvata (assembly GCA_030068075.1). NCBI lineage: Eukaryota > Metazoa > Chordata > Mammalia > Carnivora > Viverridae > Paguma > Paguma larvata. The sequence goes on from CM057823.1 coordinate 141,250,278, forward strand.
AGAGTCCCCCTCAGAATCTCTTGTAAGGCTGGTTTATTTGTGATGAATTCCTTCAGTTTTTGTTTGTTTGGGAAAACCTTTATCTCTCCTTCCATTCTGAATGACAGGAGGCTGGATAAAAGATTCTTGGTTGCATATCTTTCCTGTTTATCACATTGAAGATATCCTGCCATTCCTTTCTGGCTTGCCAAGTTTCTGTAGATAAGTCTGCTACTACCCTTAAGTGTCTACCTTTGTATGTTAAGGCTTGTTTATCCCTAGCTGCTTTCGGAATTCTCTCTTTGTCCTTATATTTTGCATGTTACACTATGATGTGTCGTGCAGAAGGTCTATTCAAGTTACGTCTGAGGACAGTTCTCTGTGCCTCTTGGATTTCAATGCCCATTTCCTTCCTCATGTTGGGGAAATTCTCAGCAATCATTTGTTCAAGTACCCCTTCGACTCCTTTCTCTCTCTCTTCTTCCTCTGGAATTCCTATGATATGGATATTGTTCCATTTGATTGCATTGGTCAGCTCTCAAATTCTGCTTTCTTGTTCCTGAATCAGATTATCTTTCTTTTTCTCTCCTTTTCTCTTTCCATAATTTTATCTTCTAGTTCACTTATTCTCTCTTCTGCCTCTTCAATCCACACTGTGGCCACCTCCAATTTGTTTTGCACCTCATTTAAAGCATTTTTTAATTCCTCCAGACCGTTTTTAACATCCTTGATCTCTGCAGCAAGGGACTCCCTGCTGTCTTATATGCTTTTTTCAAGCCCAGTGATTAGTTTTATGACTGTCATTCTATATTTGTGTTCTGTTATGTTGCTTATATCTGTTTTCATCAATTCTTGAGCTGTCACTACTTCCTGTAATTTCTTTTGAGGAGAATTTTTCTGTTTCATCATTTTGGCTAGGTGTGTTTTGCTTTGTTTCTTGAGGTCACCCTGGAAAGGAAAACAGACAGAATGACAAACAGGAAACAAAAACGCACAAATGTACCGACAAATAAAACAGGCAAGCAGATCACAACAGAAAAAAGAATAATGAACAACACTCTGAAGGCATACAGTACTGAAGTACTAGTTACATATTAAGGAGGGTGTGTGCTGTGCTGATGGCAGAGCATATGCAGAGAGAGTAATGACAGGTGCAGGGAGAAAGAGAAAATGAACTTTGACCAGGTAGAGAGACTGAAATGCTTAATCCAGAAAGAGAGAAATCAGAATAAGGAAGGATGCAAGGAAAAATAAATGAAGATAGATGTTACCCAGATGAGCTTTGTGGCCTGGATATTCCATAGAGAGAGAAAGGAAAGTAAAGAAGGAGGTGTAGAACATTAATTGAGAGAGTGGGTTAAATGTCTGTTTAAGCAAGCCAATACCCTGGGTAACTGGCTATGAGTGGGGAGATATAAGAAGGAGAAAAGAGAAAATATATCTAAAAAAGAAGAGTTGACCTGGAGTTAATCCAGGCAGCGGTATTTGTGTCTCAGCGTCTATCGCTCCCGCAGAAAGGTGTCTCTTCTATGAGGAGGGGCATGGTTTGGTGTAGATGGGTCCTGCCTCCACTGCCAGCAGGTGGATGTAATCTTAGGGTTTGGCTTTGTAGGTATGCAGGACAACAGTGGCGTCCCCCCAGTCCTTTCTTCACGGACTCAGTCTCAAATCACCCCTTTGTTTCCGTCCTCACTCTGCCCGGGATGCAGGTATAGGGCGATTTGTTGGACAGTCGTGTGCCCCATGCTGATCTGAGTTTTTTAACTTGTTCCGACTGCTACGCCTGGTTTCCCTTATGTGAATTGCGTCTCTGGCATCACACCAATCCGGAGCTGACTCTGTACCTCTCTGTGATGTAGACTGGGCTTCCGCTGCTAGCCCCAGTGTAAAGAGAGTTCTGCCGTTAGAAATGGAACTTCTCTTCAAAAGCCCTGTGGTTAGGGACTGTATGATAGGCTTCCTCTCCATCCCTGTCTGAGGTTTTTCTCTTGTCGGACACTGACCGCCCTAAGCTTTCCCAGCTGCTCTTTCTCTTCCCTTTGTCTTTCTGCAGAAGGCCCCCCCCCCATCTCCGCAGTCTGTTTTAACTCCCCTAATTTGCACTCACACACTCATTTAGGTGCTTTCTGGGTTTTGCATTTTCTTCCTTGTAGACTCCAACACTTTTCCTCCTAGACTCTTGGGGTTGAGAGTCTTTTGGTTTCAGTCCTTCTTTGTTTGAAAGACATGGGGAATACCAGGTACCCCTACTCCTCCCCCATGTTGGCTCTTTTTCAAAACAATTCCATTTTAACTGGAAGTTGTTAATGATTATACATGAGGGCCAGAAGGCCTTGCCTCACACTATATAAAGAAACTTCAGGGGTGCCTGGGTGGCTTCAGGGCCCCCTGGGTGGTTAAGCGGTGGACTCTTTCAGTTCAGGTCATGATCTCTAGCTGGTGAGATTGAGCCCTGAATCAGGATCTGGGCCTTGTGCTGACAGCATGGGATTCTCCTTCTCTATCTGCCTCTAGCATGTGCACTTGCATGTGCACTGCAAGCTCACTATCATGTGCACTTACAGGCTCTCCCTTTGTCTCAAATTAAATAAAGAAACTCCAATCTCCTGCAGTTGAAAAGCCAGAAAAAATTTGAGGACCACACTCAGGACTCCATTATTAGAATAGCCAAGGTCCAGAGAAGATTAAACTCTAAACCCTAGACAGGTCTGTAATAAAGAGTTTAAGGCCTTGATCAGGGGAAAATGGGAGCCTGAGATATAGATAGACTTTTAGGTCTTTTCGTGTATCATTTAGCTATTTCTGTGTAACAAACTGCTGCAAAACTTGAAGGCCTTCAACTATTTAGTATTTCTTAAAAGTCTATGTTTATTTGGTAGTTTTCTTGGTCTGGGCATTGTTGATCTTGTCTGGGCTGGCTTATGTGTCTCTGTTCAGCTGGTGAGTTGGGTGGGGGCTGGCTGGTCTAGGATGGGTCTGGGTAGGACAGCTCAGCTATTTTCCACATGTCTCTCCTATCCGTCTAGTAGTGTGGGCATGTTCTCATAGTGATGTGAGAAATTCAGAAGAAAAAACAGAAACATGCAAATGCTTTTTTCAGTTTCTACCTTTTTCAAGTTTGACTGATACAATGTTGTTCCAATGTTCAAAATATGCTGATGGTAAAGCCTGAAGGTAGTGCAAGAGTGTACAACTGTTGGGTTTTTATAAAGGGAGTTGTGAAAAATTGGGGCTGTTAATTCAAGAAACATACTTGATGTCCCCAACTTTCTGCCTCAATTTCTAATTTTAAAGAATATAAAATTGGGCTCGGTCTACAATAGGGTTTTTCAATCTAGACCCTTGACATTTTGGGCCCGATAATTCTTTGTTGTGGAGGATTGTATTGTGCATCCCTGGATTCTACCTAGTAGATGCCAGTAGTATTCTCCCAGTTATAATGGCTAAAAATATTCTAGACTTTGCCAAATGTCCTCTCAGGGACAAAATCACTCCCAATAGAGAACCACTGTTCTAGGTGAAGAATAACTCCTGATTTCAGCACCTAATTTACATATTCAGGTTTAGTTCTTTAACAGTTCTTTAGTGTAACTGAAGGGAAGTAAAGATCATTCAAGATGAGGAGATTTTGATTTTGATTTTGCCTACTCTAAGCATTAGAGCCATATTACAGAGTGGATAGTGAGATGTGAAGCCAGTGGAAGAAAGACCTGCTAGAAAACTCTTACAGTTGTCTAGATGGCCTAGGGATTTGGCAGTGGGACTATACAGAAATGGACAGAGCCAAGAGATTTTGAAGGGATGTGATCAACAGGTCTTTTTTAAGTACTGTGGGTATGGGGGAGGAGGTGAAGGAGAGAACAGTGTCAAGGCTAATGCCTATGAATCAGGTAAAATTACAGGAAGAAGTTGGTAATTCAGCCAAGAGGGTTAAACTTGAATAAGACATATGCAGATAATTGGAAGGCTATTTCAGGACAGTGGAGACTTGTGAACCAAGACAATGAAAAGGAGAATGGGATGTATGTATTTAACACTGAACCCAGGCTGGAGGATTTAGCAGTAGTAAGGGTAAATAGCAAAAACAGGGCTTCTAGGGAGCCCTGAAAAGATAACAGCAGGTGGAGTTTCTGCCATGAAAAAAATGAGTAGGTATTGTCAGATATATTCAGATATATTCCAACTGCAAGTGAGATGGGTTTGAGTTTATTGATCTGTTACATAGAGGATATCTCCAATGGACAAACTGGAGAACTGACGAGGAAAACTAGGGAAACCATAGGATTGCGAGGCAGATCTGAAGGTCCCTTTGAGTTTGGGGGCCTCAAATTATAGTGTTATTTCTGTCTAAAGTTGTGTATTTTTCCTGAGCAGCACTAGGTAGATTTTGTATACATGCAGAGGAAGTAATTATTTCTATTAATCAAATATTGGGATTATCAGATTTGTGAACAATTAGAAAAAAAGTAAAATGAAAGCTGAAGATATTTGCAAGCTAGTGTTTAAATTGATGGGTTATAAAAATCTATGCTGGATATGAAAGAAAGTTGAAGAGGGTACTCTGGGGAGATGGTAAATGTCCAGGAACTGGAGAGTTTAGAGTTGATATAGTAAGTATAACTGAGTGCAATATCTGGGAGAATGGGAAGTTTTGATCAAAGATGCTTTAATCAGGTATGTCTTGATAATATGACTTTATGGGTGATGTATCAATGTGATGATAGGAAGGCCCAGGTTACTTGTATAACTGAAGGGAAGTAAAGATCATTCAAGATGAGGAGATTTAAAAAAAGAAGAGATCCAAGAATGGAGGAATCTGGATTTTAATGAATGGTCACTGCAAACTGTGACATTTCCCAGAACTATGGTGGCACTGGGGATAAACACGGCTGGTCCAAATTTCTGCAGAGTATGAGACTGGTGGCTAAGAGCTTGACTGATAGCAGTAATAAAGAAGTGAAGAAGGAGGACTGGCTAAATGGCACAGGTTTCATTTAATTGGGACCAGTTTTTTAGAAGATTGAAAGAGTAATGGTCTCTGTGCTAGCTGGCGTATTTACCGCAGTAACAACCACCACACCAAAATCGTCATGTCTGAGAAAAATCAAATTTATTTCATGTCAAGTGTTGGCAACTGTTGGCAGAATGCTTCTACAGCTGCACTGTCTTTATCTTCCCATTCCAGGACCAGCTTGAAGACACAGTTTCTATTTAGGACTTGCAGCTCCTGAGTATAAGGGAAAACAGCAAAAAGAGCAGATGTGGTGGAATTCCTGTTTTTAACTTGCTTACTGTGACTTGAATTCACATTTCAGCAGCCAAAGCAGGTCATAGTGCCAAGCCTGACTATGAGATAGGGAGGTATATTCTGCAGAGAAGGAGAGATGCCCTGCAAGTCTTATGGCAACGAGTGAGAATGTAAAATCCTCTTTTTATAAGGGAGGTGGAAGTACATGATTAGAAACACTAGTATCATCCATCTACCACAGTTGGGAGGTTGCAGCTAAGAGAATGATATATCTGCCTCATTTCCCTGTAATTGAAGGTTGAGGAAAAATCACTAACTTCCACTCAAGAGAGTACATTTGTTTCTTCTAAAGAAGCAGTTTACCCATTGAGGATTATATTAGTTGTGGGTCTTTTGTGTATGGTCCTTATGATGTTGAGGTATATTCCTTCTATCCCTAGTTTGTTGACGGTTTTTATCAAGAATAAAAATTTACTTATAAATAAAAATAAAATTACAAAATTTGTATTTTGTCAAATGTTTTTTTCTGCATCTATTGAGAGGATCATATGGTTCTTACCCTTTCTTTTATTAATATGATGATTTGATTTGCGAATATTGAAACACCCTTGCAGCCCAGGAATAAATCCCACTTGATCATGGTGAATAATTCTTTTAATGTACTATTGAATTTGATTGCCTGGTATCCATTGACTAATGAATGGATAAAGAAGATGTGGGGGGTGTGTGTGTGTATAAAATGGAATACTTACATATAAATATATATGTCATATATATATATGATATATATAATGGAATATTACTCAGGCATCAAAAAGAATGAAATATTGCCATTTGCAATGATGTGGATGAAGCTAGAGTGTATTATGCTAAGTGAAATACGTCAGTCAGAGTAAGAGAACTACCATATGCTTTAACTCATATGTGGAATTTAATAACAAAACAGATGAACATAAGGGAAGGGAGGAAAAAAAATAGAGGGAAGGAAACTGTAAGAGCTTCTTAACTATAGAGAACAAACCGAGGGTTGCTGTAGGGGAGGTTGGTGGGGGATGGCTAAATATGATGAGTACTAGGTGTTATATATAAGTTATGAATCACTAAATTCTACTCCTGAAATCAAAATTACACTGTATGTTAACTAACTAGAATTTAATTATAAACTAAAAAAAAAAACACGTTTCTTCCTAGAAAGCCTAATTCCTTCTGCTTTCTCTGGGATGCAATTTTATTAATTATCACCTTTTAAAATTAAACATTCAGTTTCTCATTTTCAACTGGATATGATTCCTAATTCATCTTTCCTAATACAAAATTATGCTCTTGAATGGATTACTTTTTCAAGTCATCAGCTTATCTCTTTTGGTCATTATTTTTTTTTTTAATTATTGATTTAGCTTGAGAGAGAGAGAGAACCAGTTGGGAAGGGGCAGAGAGAGAGGGGTGCAAAGTGGATCAAAGTGGAGGATCAAAGTGGGCTCTGCGCTGACAGCAGAGAGTCCAATATGGGACTGGAAACATGAACTGTGAGATCATGACCTGAGTCAAAGTTGGACGCTTAACCAACTGAGCCACCCAGGTGCTCCTCTTTAGGTCTTTTTAATGCAAAGCCTCTTTTATTGCTTACTCACTTTTTACCTCTTAAGTTTTTATAATTTGGGCAACAACAAGACTCATTTTGAACATTTTATTGTTCATGTGCTCCTTATAATTCTCTTTTTTCCCCTTCTCTTCCTTTTAAGAAGTGTTTAGGGGTGCCTTAGTGGCTCACTTGGTTGAGTATTGGACTTTTGATTTTGGCTCAGTTCATGACCCCACAGCCATGGGATCAACCCCGACATTGGACTCTGCCCTGGGCATGGAGGCTGCTTAGGATTCTCTCTTTCTGGCCCTCCCCCACCTCCCTCTCTCTCATGAATGTGTGCATGTGCTCTCTCAGTCTCTAAAATAATAAAAATAAAGTGCTTAAATATTCTTAAATATTTTTCCACTCTCATTTTTTATGAGAAGTTTTTTAGTTCTCTCACCTCTGATTTCTTTTTCTGTCGACTGTCCTTGCTTTTCTTCTTTCTGGTCTAAGGTTTCTTTTATGATTCTTCCTTTATGGCTGCTCCTCTTCCTTCTCCTTCTCTCTCTCTAGTTCTGCCCACTCCTCCTCCTCCTACTCCTTTCTCTCCTCTCACTTTCACTGTATAATAATAAATATATAGAAAAACTTGTGATTAAAAAGAAATGTGTTCTAAACTATTGCTGATGATAAAGACACTGTGAGTTACATTAATGTGGAGTTTGCACAGTCCTAGTTGAATGAAATGTTTCCTTATAAGACTCTAGGATAAGCGGAACACAAAACTGACTAGTCCATCACAATAGATTCCTAATTTATTTCTTCATTCCAGATGTCCTAGACATTTTTGGCAGAAGTGAAAAGCATGGGCTAGACTAGTTAAGTTTGAGTGCCTGCTCTTCATTTAACTACCATGCGTGCTTGGGTATTTGATTAACTTCAATGTCCCTCAGTTTCCGTATTCCTAGAGTGTCAGTATTATTATTCTATAGGGTTATGGTTTTAGTTGTACATCAGTCTCTTAGAGTTTGGCATATGTAAGAAGTCAAATGTTTTCATTTTTGATAAGTTATATTTTCTATAGATATATTTTTTATAGTAATCTTCTGTGGTAAAACCTTTATTGATTCTCTCTTCTTCAGAATTAATCCAAATTCCTAATCTTGTTCCTTTATAATATGATAATCACTTTCCATTATGATATCTATTTTTCTTGGTATATCCTATATTCTTGACCAACTTCTGTTGGGTGGGATGAGGAGCAACCTGACAGTGTGGTATGTTTTGTATTCCTAGGATCACAGGCCTGGCATATTTTGTTCACTTATTGAATGTTTGAGGGCATGGATATGAATGCTATTTTCTCTCTTAACTCTATACATTTGTTGTGTTTTTATCCAGTAGTGAGGCTACTACATTTTTTTTTTTTTGCCTGTTGAAATCATTCCTTAACTTTTCATTTCTTCATGAAACTTAAAAAGAAATCTCAGTGAAATTCCATACTACATTTTGGGGATCATTTTTTTATGGCCCTCATCATAGTTATGTACAGTCTTGACCTTTATTTTTTACTCCTTCAGCACTGGATTGTGTCTCCTTAGCTAGTGAGTCGCTTTCAACCCTTCAGTACCAAGATTTTGTGATTATCAGTGTCTCTTATAATAGCTTATCCACTGTAGGCTTTCCATAAGTGTTTGCTTTTCTGAAGGGGAATAAATATCTCCTCCCCTGTTTGCTCATTATTGTTTGTACCTTTGCATATAATATTTACTACAGATTCCTTATACAGTTTAGAGTTAATTGCCTTATTTCTATCTTTGCCACTTGAAACTTTGAGGAATAAGTGATTGAGTTATTTATATTTGTATTCTTCTGCTCCCTGACCTAGAAATAGATAAATTTTACTACATCACTTGGATGAATTAATTTGTCAATTAGAAATTGATCTAATATATGTTTAGGTGAAATGATTCATGGAGGGGTGCCTGGGTGGCTCAGTGGGTTCAGCATCTGACTCTTGGTTTCAGCTCAGTTTATGATCTCACAGTTTGTGAGTTTGAGCCCCACATCAGGCTCTGTGCTGACAGCGTAGAGCCTGTTTGGGATTCTCTCTTTCCCTCCCCTGCTCATGCTGTCTCAAAAAAAAAAAAAAGAAAAGAAAAGAAAAGAAAGAAAATAAAAGATTCATGGATGGTACACAGTGTCAGCTGAATAATCTCTGGAGAAAATACCTTTTTAGATGAAGAGATAGTGTGTCAGATATTCAGAAAGAGAATATCTGTAGATCTGTAGAAATTTAACTTATGCTTTTTGATTCTTTTTTTGGCTATGAAATATATACTTTTTTTCCCTAAACACATACTTTGTGTGTTGTAGATCTATCTAAAGAGTGGAAGTGCTGGTAATACTCCTATCACTCTACTGAGAAATAAAGAGGAGACCAACACACGTGATCAAATGCGTACATCTTATTTTCTTTGGAAATTTGCACAGTGCAGCAAGACTAAAGAAGAAGTGGTAAGAACCCATATCCCTTTATTTTCGTTTCTTTTCTTGTATTTTTGTTAAAATTGAAATGGTGAGAGAAGGTGATCACAATATATCAATATTCCATTTTTCAGGATCTGTAAAAACAAAACAAAATATCATGAGCCATTAATTAAAAGTACAGAACTATTCCTTCTCCAACTGTTTTTTTTTAAGTTTTTATTCAAATTCCAGGTATTTAACATATAGTGTAGTATTAGCTTCAGGTGTACAATTAGTGACTCAACAATTCCATACAATATTCAGTGCTCATCACAAGTGCACTCCTAAATCTCCATCACCTACTTCATATATCACTTTTCCTCTGGTAACCATCAGTGTGATCGCTATAGTTATGACTGTTTCTTCTTTGCCTCTCTTTCTTCCCCCCTCCCCACTTTTTTCTTTTATCCACATATGAATGAAATCATAGGGTATTTGACTTTCTCTGATTGACTTCTTTCACTTAACATAATACTGTCTAGCTCCAACCAGTTGTTTTAAAATAACTGAATGCTGGGAAGAACATTAGAAGCTGGAACTTCAGAGTTAAATGGATATGAGTTTGAGGACTAATTTGCCATTTATACTTTGTGGTCTTTGCAAAGTCCCATAAATTCTCATAGCTTCAGTTTACTCATCTCTAAAAAGGAGACAATGGTATTAGCTTTACAGGGTTGCTATGAGTATTAAATGGGAATCAGTACAAGACTATTTAGTGCAGTAACAGCACTGCGACTGTTCTCAGTGTTCTGCAGTTGGTATCTATGGTTATTACTTTTATGTCACATAATAAGGATAATTCTGATTTACATTTGTAATTATGAGCACCTATATTCAGAAATAGGAGCAACATATGATATACACCAATTCAATATTTCTTAAGGATCATGTTATATCATGATGTGTGTGTTTCAATAAATATAGCAGGAGAATATAGGAAGAGAGCTTTTCTATGGGTTGTGATTTAGTTTATATTTCTATTCTCAAAGCTAATTGTAATATTTGCTAAAATATTTCATCCTTTTTTTGCCTTATTAGAGTTTGTAGGTCCTGAAAGAAGGAGGGAGCATTCTCTATGTCAAGTACACACTTGGTGAGATTTAATAAACTTTGAAGTATACGCTAACTTTTATCTATAAAGGCCCTAATTATAGGTGATTATTTCAGGGAAACAAAACACATTTTAGCATTGGAAACAGAAGGTCAAAATCCATACATATTAGTGGACTTTCTAAATCTTTCTTTCTTTTGTAGGAATCTGCTAGCATTGGGTTTATAGATATAACTTATCAACTCAAGGAGACCAACTTTAGTTTTTGAAATAAAAAGGTATTAAGAGTTTCTAATCCATATGGCAGAGTTAAAAACTATTTTTCTTTTTTCTTTTTCTTTTTTTGATGTGGGAAAAACCTGTCTGTCCTTATTCAGACACATCTTAAAGTTACTCATGTAGTTAGAAAATATTTTGGAAAGTATGATTTACCTTGGTTTGCCTTGTTATCTTTGTAATCTTGGACCGTTGCGGAATCTACCGAAGCTCTTGCTGGTTGACAGCAGTGGTAGTGTCAGCCGCAGGGGCGTTGGTGATGTTTTCAGGCTGGGGGGTGTTGAGAGCCGTGGTGCCAGATGCCACGCCTGCGGTTTCTCCGGGAGAGGCAGCGGAAGCAGTGGTGGTGGCGGCGGCGGCGGCGGCGGTGGTATAAACTGGGATTGGAGCAGCACTAGAAGGGGCTGGTGGTGCTTGAGGACTTACAGTGTTATCAGGTGGTGATACAGGTCTGGGTGGTGGACTATGTGGCCTATCGGGATTGTGAGGGCCGTGGGGGGGATGGTGGCCGTGGGGGGGATGGTGGCCGTGGGGGGGATGGTGGCCATTGGGGGGTTCACCATGATGACCGTGGTGACCATGTGGATTTCCCGGACGTCGTTCAAAGTTTACAAAACGTCCTCTTGACAGCTTAGAACCCAATCGTTTAAGTAGTTTAAAATGCTCTTCGGAACTGTCATCAAACTTAAGACAGAATAGGAAACACAATTGTTTTATACAGGTGGGATGCATAAACCAGCGTGAACTCAGGCTTTAAAAATATATCTATATTATCACCGAAATTTGTGTAAATATTCTAACTTCATTCCGTAAGTAATTTAATCAGCGTTCCTACCAAGTAGAGGGTTTAGAATTATGACCTTTGGTGAAATATAAAGTAAGCTGTATCACTGCTCTTCTTAAAGCCTAATAGTTTTATTATAGATTTTCCCAACATGTGATCCATTATAGACAAAATATTGAAAAGATTTTGGTGGTCAAATGACTCCGGAAAAGGTTAGGATAAATATATTTCTTTACCATAGGATTTATTAGAGTTATTAATGTAATTTCCTATGCATATTTAGCATATCCAAGGGATATGTAATATTTCCCAAACTTACTTTACCATGGAAGTGAGTGTGTGTAGCATTTATTCATACTAGTGTTTTAGCGTTTAATGGAGAAACTTTTGGGACATGCTGTTCTAATTTTTATCCTAGAAAAAAGCATAATGCGCTTTATTGCTCTGAATAGAGAATAGACGGAAACTATGGAAGCTTTGTATTGCTCTGTGTTCATAGATCCAAAATATGAGATTGATAGACATTCCAGGAATCCGTGTTGTTCACCCACTTGCACAGATTTGCAGACATTAAGAGCTAGAAGTACCTTAGATCAGGCATAGCTACCCAGTGAAAGTCTCGTTATAGCAAGGCCAGGTGTAATTTTAATTGTCTTTAGTTACACTGGCTTATTCCCTTTGGATTTCCATTCAGCCCTTGCTTCTCATTTTGTTTTCACTGGCAGAAATTGATTCTTGGGATTCTAAATATGACACTCCTGCCTCTTCATGAAATATTAGTTCTCAAAGTGAATACATTCTAAGAAATAGTCGGACACTTGACTTTATGATGAAGGAGAAATAAGTCGCCAAAATTATCATAAACTTTCAAGGTAGGTTTAGACTTTTTTCTAAATATCAGCACAATTTATGTCACTAAACCTAGACGTTGTTTATTCTACTGTTTATCCTGCAGTAGAAGCAGGAGAATGTTTTTTTGATTTTAAAGATTCATTTAGTATACTTGTCTTAGAAGGGGCAAAAGACAGAGCAGGGATGTAACAGGATGATGTGACAATATTTTGCCATGCTGGCACCTCCATTGTGACATGAAATGGGGATTATGAGAATTAATGAAAATGGCAGGGAGTGGAAACAGGGATTTGTGACTTGGAAAAGTCTTTCCAGATGATTCTGAATTTTCTTTTTATTTCCCCCATTAAAAAAGCATCGATTTTGAGGGAAAAAACAACAACTATGTTTTTGCATTTTATAGGATCATAGGAAATGTTCCTTACTAAAAAAAAAAATCAATATTTTTAAAGAGAAAGACAATTACATTGAACAAGCAAACATAGACAGTTGTTGGTGCTGAAGGCTAGGTGAACTTTGCTTTTTATGTATTAAGTTGTTCTGTTCCCACAACAGATCTCTTTGTATCAAAGAGGCAGAGAACTGGAGGCAAGCTTTTGGTGTTAACAGAACTATTCTTATTGAAGGACTCTCTTAGGTTGGGAATAAAAGAAAATATTTGTACCTTATCAACTCTTCAGACTTTTGATTATGTATGACTTTTGATTGTGTGTGACTTTTGATTATGAACTGACTTTTGATTATGAATGAAAATATAAAAAGATAACTAGAAATATAAGCAAAACTTACCCCGAAGCTTTTCCGCTTACGTGCACCTGCTGACTAAAATGGAAATAGAGAATACAAATGTATATAAAGAAAATTAGACCCAGCGCATATATGGCATTTCAAGAATACTGATTATAAGTTGTTTGAGGGTAATATGTGGTTGTGTTAGGTGAACAGAATGGAATACAGTTTTAGAATTTTGAGTGTCATTGTTAAATGTGAGGGACCTCGTAACAGTTTAGAGCACACAGTTCGTAGGACAAAGACAATCGGTTTTTCTGGAGGTCTTTAGGCAGAAGTGCTTCTCTCCCTCTACATTCTCATGGATGTGTTGCCAAGCAGTCTGTAGTTTACAGGTAGTGCAAGATTTGGCTCCTTTCATCATAAAAACTACCATTTACTCAGGTGCCAAGCCTGAGGACCACTATAGAACCAGTATCTTTATGAACTTGATATGAGGAAAAATCAGCCTGTTTTTTTGGGAGAGAAAAATGGGTGATCCAATGATCTCTGGAACAAGGAAATTCCTTCTTGTTACATTTTTAGCATTGAAACAACAGGGAAGAGGCGCTCGTGTTAGCCGTGCCCGTAAGACGTTGGTTGTTCGTGAAATGATACTGGATTATGTTTGCAGCAATAAGACTTAGACTGTAACCTACCCTTTCGATAATGTAATGTAGGTGCAAACTTTAGGTAAACAAATCTAAAAATATTAAGAGGGTAGCAAACACATACTTTTGGAGAATTATATATCATGTCTAGAATTTCTTAATTTTTTTTTGATCCATGTGAAATCCCTTATATGGTTAAAATGTATTTTATAGTTTTCCCTATAATCAGTTTTCTTCTTCAGACATGCTTCTTTCTGAAGAGCTTACCAAAGACTAAATATTATTCAGGAATGCTGTTGCAGAGGTGGAATCGGAATATATAATTTAAAATCATAACACTACAATATCCTACTTACACATGTTGGGAATCCTAAAGACTACAAATATGTGGGAAAAAAATTAAAATGTTGATTGTATCCCAAGGTCAACAAAAGGTTACAAAGAAAGTTAAATTAAGATCTTAGGCAAAAATAAAATTAAGCAAGGTTTATGTGGATTAAAGCTATGTTGACATAAAATAATGAATTGAATGTACACCTTATGATTAAGGACTACAGAAGAAAATAAACATAGGTGAAGATATTTGATATTTACCGAGAAGCAAGCAGTGATAGTCAAGATGACACCAATCAAAACGAGAGCCTTCATTTTGTCTCAGGGTCTTCTTCTAGAAGTAGACAGCAAAAGGTGATACTTTATTGGTGGTAGAAGAATAAAACAAGTATCATTTTGTTTTTGCTAAATTTTAACCGAAGGAAAAACATTTATATATGTTAAGGCACATTTATGGCATATATTGTATATATGGTATAATAAAAATTTATCAAATTTATAAGAAGAATAGTCCAACAAATCTGTTCATTATGAATAAGGAATTACAATGGCAATACCGATAGTAGACAAAAATGTAGACAGAAGTTAGCCCTTGTCTTATTGTCAAGAAACCTAGAGAACTTATTTTTTGGGCTACTATTTTATATTTACTGAAGAGTTATTTGAGAAGGTAAAACCAAATTATGCTCAAGATGCTGAGGTTGATATCCTTGCACACAGCCTTTGGTTCTATTAATTGAGATAGTTTCTTTTCTGAAAAACAATATGGCAATATGCAAAAGATGAAAATGTACCTTTAACCTAAAGAATCTGTCTTGAGAATGATCTTTGGTAAATTAACCAGTAGGAAAAATTTTAAATCATTTTAATGTTACTCATAGGTAAAAAAATTTGGATGCTGATAATCGTGAAGACTTTATAGAAATTTAAAAAATTATTATAAGTGAAAAGTTTAACTGCCATACTATATGTAAATTATCCGATTAACACAAGTGGAAAGTTTAAATACCACACTGTTATCCAAGTGAAAAATTTAAATACCATGCTGTATGTAAATTATTCAAATGGACAAGAGAGGAAAATGTAAATGAAAGATAAAATAAGTGTAATATGATGGTTTAATATGTATGTGGATTTTATTAAAATTTTACAGTGTTTTGTTGATTTTATAATTTAAACACATAAAGGAAATCAAGGAATTACCATTAAAATAATCTTCAGGCTCTGATTTCAATCTTACATACTTAAGACTTTAGAAAAAAAATTTTAAATGTTAATGCATAACTTAAAAATATGACAAGCAGAAATATGTGATATTTATATTAATATTGCCGTTAGTATTATTTTTATTATCTATGAGTAACTTTTAGAAATTTGACATTTCTGCTAAACCTTTTTTCTTTTGATATGATCATTATTGCTAGATTCTTCTATTGATAGTAAATGCAAAACAAACAAACCAACCAAATCCAAACCTCTCCACTTGCAGTTCTTGGAGGGCTATTATAAAGTTATCCTTTCTTGGGGAACCTGAGTAGCTCAGTTGGTTGGGTGTCTGACTCTTGATATCAGCTCGGGTCATGATCTCAAGGTTTGTGAGTTCCAGCCCCTCGCTGGGCTCTGTGCTGACCGTGCAGAGCCTGCTTGAGATTCTGTGTCTTCTACTCTGTCTTCTCCTCTCCTGCTCTCTCACTCTCTCTCTCTCTCTCTCAAAATAAATAAATAAACTTAAAAAAAGTTACGATTTCCTTATATTTGCATTTGTCTATCATACTTCAGTAATGAATCATATATTTTTTGTCACTATGCATTAAACTAATTCCTCTCTTAAAAAGAAAAGTAGCCATGTGGATGAATTAGTGACTAATTATTTATGTTTACAAAATCTCAGGTTTCAAATGTGACCACTTTTCTGATCTTTAAGTTACAGCTTTAAAAACATGATAGCCGTTGGGTACCTGGGTGTCTCAGTCAGTTAAGCATCTGACTTCGACACAGGACATGATCTCATGGTTCCTGAGTTTGAGCCCCGAGATGTACTCTGTGCTGACAGCACGGGGCCTGGAACTTGTTTCCGAGACTGTGTCTCCCTCTCTCTCTGCCCCTCCCCACTTGCGCTCTGTCTCTCTGTCTCTTTCAAAAATAAATAAACATTAAAAAAAATTAAAAAAACCCATGACTGCCACAACCTAATAGATGGAGAATTACTATTATCTTTTAGCAATGACTTTATTAAATAGGGCCTCTTCTTTTGATTATAAGGGAAAAATCACGGGATCAATAGTCATTGGAATTGAGCTTCAGTTGGCAAACTCTGGTCACATTGTTTAACCTATCTGAGGCCCAGTTTCTGCTTTTAAAATGGAGTCATTAATTTATAATGAAATTTTCACATCTCAATACTCCCAAGAATAAGAATAGAAAACCAAATTAATAAGTGTATCCGCATATGTGAAACAGTCACAATCTCAAGTAAAATATAAGGGACATTTAGATATTTACACGCCCTTCCCTTTATAATAAAAGGGATAAATAGAATGGAAACAGTCAATTAATAAAAACTAAAAAAATCACGCCCAATGATTTCTTGCAAAATTAGTAAAAAATATATATATTATATATTACATATTCATGTAATATATATATATAATATATACATTCTTGTCACTGAAAACAGTTTCATTATTGTAGGTATAAAATTCACATGTGGATTCATGTCTAAAAAAAAGCCATTTTAAAACTGGGATTCCAGAGGACAAGCTACTTTTATTATTATCTTGTTTACTGAAATTGTTAATATTTTATTAATGTATAAGTGGCTAGAACCTATAGATTGATGATTTATTAAAGCAATTCAATTTATTTTCTATTTATCATATTTTCTTTCATTTATTTATTGAAACTTTTTTTATTACGTTTATTTATTTTGAGAGAGAGAGAGAGACGGAGTGAAAAAGGGAGAGGGGCAGAGAGAGAGGGAGACACAGAATCTGAAGCAGATTCCAGGCTCTGAGCTGTCAGTGCAGAGCCTTAAGTGGAGTTCAGACCCACAAGCCATGAGATTGTGACCTGAAGCAAAGTCAGATGCTCAACCAACTGAGGTACCTAGGTGCCCCCATCATATTTTCTTTCAAATGCATTGTCTATTAGAATTCTATGGAAAACAGCTTGAGATAGGGAAAATGATGATTATACTAATTAGAAACTAGATATAATCAAAGTCTAAGGAAAATTAATTTAAATCTTTGAAATTTTAAAAATGATACCATAACAACGGATCTTCTTTCCGCTTGTCCAGCAATGTCAGCCTTACCTTAGATTCTGAAGTCTGGAAGCTTGGAGAAACTGCAGGTAACTCACTCTTTATAAAGGATTTTTCCCCCCTCTCCATTATCCTTTCTATTTTTTCCTATTGCTAAGGAAACTATTATTATTGTTATTATTATTATTTTAGCATTTGCTTCTGGGCTAATCCAAACTATTTCCTGAAGCAAAAAATTGAGTGTTATAATCTTAATAAGCTGACATTTCTCCTTTTCCTTTTTTTTGGAAACATCACAACTGATTAACAGTGCATCAGAAAAATTGAAGGCTTATTCTTCATAATTTAAAGACAATACTCTGAGGCAATTTCTTTCCTTTATTTCAGATAATGTTTTCTTAAATAACTTGACATTTTAGTAACAAAGCAGTAATTATTGAAACTTGACTGTAAGGTCTGTGAACACTTTCATAATTAAGACCGCTGTTTATATTCGCCTTACTACCGTGCGATAATGTTGTGGACTGTGAGCTGGGAGAAAATATTTGAAGGTGGTAGCTTCTTTTGTGTTCATTTTTAGCTTTGTAAGATAAAGTACTTCATCCCTGAAAGTTAATTTTTTAGAGATTCTTACATAAAATATGTTAGTGCCACAGTAATTATCTTGCTCAGAAGAAACGTACCAGTTAGTAAACAATACAAAATGTGAGCATTGTAGTAACTTGACATTTGCTTTGATGTCAGTTAGTAGTAACTTGACATTTGCTTTGATGTCATACATCATGACAAAGATAGGTTAACATCATGTACTTAACATGAATGGTCTACTGGTGGGTAATGGGATTTGTGATGCTTTTCTTTCAAGTTAGCAATTAACAGTGGCTTGTCTTCTGGGCATTAACTTGCCCAGGGATGAAATGAAGATCAAATGAGAACCTCTAGACTTTTTCTTCTAAAGGTGAATTTAAGGGCATTGGACACAGTGTCTCCTTGGTTATCAGGTTTTCAGTTTGTTCACACACACAGACACACACACACACACAGACACACACACACACACACATTAGGATAGCTTATTACAATGAGGGCAACCTAGAATCCAAATCAAGATGCAGACCTAGATCTGTGTGCTTTTACATAGAATCTACTTTTCTACATGAGGAAACTGAGACTTGAGAGAATAGCTAGCTCATGGTTTAAGCAGCCAATATTTTACCCCAAATTTGTTGACCCTCACAGTCTTTTCTCTGCAGCGAGGTATTTTTAAGTATGTTTGACTTTTGTTAGGAAAATGTTTGATTAATTATGATACTGAGTGAGCTATAGACAGAGAATTAAGAATTTTTACGTCTTGATCGACCGATAGATTTTCTAGCAAAAATTTAGGTGATAAATAATGTCTTTGACCAAGTTAATGTATATTATGAACTTCCTTTCCTTTTCTGATTTTGTTTTAAATTATATCTGATCTAAAATTCTGTAAAATGAGAGGGGTGGCTCAGTCAGTAAGCATCGGACTGTTGGTTTCTGCTGAGGTCATGATATCACAGTTCATGGGTTCAAGCCCCATGTCAGGCTCTATGCTGACAGTGCAGAGCCTGCTTGGGATTATCTCTCCCTCTCTCTGCCCTTCCCCCTCCCCTGCTGTGTTTCTTTCTCTTTCTTTCTCTCTCAAATGAATATGATGAACAAAAAAAATGAAAATAAAAAAAAATTCTGTAGAATGAGAGAAAATGTGAGAATTTCAATTCATAGGATGCTTGTTCTCATTAAAGAGAGGCAGCCAACTTGGTTAAGAACAACTACCAATAGGGGCTGAAACTAGAGCTTTCACATTTCTACCTAAAATTTTCATGTCGAAGAGTCTATGTAGTTAAGGCTGTGCTCATTTTATTACCATTCCGGTTAATAGTACAAATGGAATACACTCATACTGATAATTGATATTAATAATTATTCTTACTGATTCCTACTCTAGTTTCTTCTCTCTCTGCTTCTTGCTTCCTCTACATACACAATCCGACTTTACATTTCCACCAAAATAATCTTTCTAAAATACAATTAACACAGTAGCCCCTTAAAATCTTTTGATGCTTTCCATTTTATACAGTAGCATCTCCCAAACCATGTTACACAGAGCATTAGTTCTAAAGTCTATTTAAAGTTTCTATTTTCTTATTTTTTTTTATTTTGAGAGAGACAGAGAGTGGGAGTAGGGGAGGGGCAGAGAAGAGAGAGAGAGGATCCCAAGCAGGCTTCACACTGTCAGTGGGGAGCCCAAAGTGGGGCTTGGACTCATGAAATGAACCACGAGATCATGACCTGAGCCAAAATCAAGTCAGATGCTTAACTGACTGAGTCACCCAGGCACCCCAGTTCCTAGGGATATTTCCTGGAGCTCCTTGAAAATACAGCTTCATGAACACTTTGTATACATATTCTCATTTAAAGACTCCAGGATATTCACCCCAACATTTCAGCGATGCATTTTACCTTGAAAGTTTTTTTAGATCCTGCAAAAAAGTCATCAAAACCTGTGAAACTTGCTCAGGAATGAGTTATGTGAAATTTTAACTCTCAATTGCTAACGCATGGTGTGATGGCTAATTTAATATTAATTTGCCTAGGTTATGGTGATTGTTTGTCAAATATTAGTCTAGATGTTTCTGTGAAGGTATTTTATAGATGTGATTGACATTTATGATCCATTGACTTTAAGTAAAGCAGATTACCGTCCGTAACGTGGATGAACCTCATTTAATCACTTGAAGGTGTTAAAAGCAAAGACTGAAGTTTCCTAAAACAAAAGACTTTCTGCCTAGAGACTGAAACAGAGAATCCCTATCAGAGGTTCCAGCCTGCAGTGTTGCTGTGTGGATTTTGGACCCAAGATTGTAACATCAACTCAACCTGAATTTTTAGCCTACCAGCCTGTGCTGTGGGTTTTGAACTTGCCAGTCTCCACAATTACATGAGCCAATTTTAAAAAATTTTCTACATCCATCCATCCATCTATCCATCCATCCATCTACCCATCCATCCATCCATCAATTATTGGTTCTATTTCTCTGGAGAACCCTGACCAATACACGTTGTCTGACACAATTTGATTATTTTTGCCTTCGTGAAGCTATAATATCAGTTACAACTTGGTATATGTTACCATTCTCTCTCAGATTGTGCTCTAAACTTACTTGAGTATTATTGAGCACACCTAGTACAGTTGACCCTTGAACAATGTGGGGGTTAGGGGTGCCAGCATCCCACACAGTCAAAAATCAATGTATAACTTTTGACTCTTCCAAAACTTAACTGCTGATAGCCTACTGGTGAAGTCTTACAGATAACATAACCAGTTTATTGGCACACATTTTGTATAAATAAAGTAAGCTAGACCAAAGAAAATGTTATTAAGGAAATCATAAGGAAGAGAAAATACATTTGCAGTACCATACTGTATTTATATAAAAAAATAATAATACACATGTAAATTGACCTGTGCAGTTCAAACCTGTGTTATTTAAGGGTCAACTGTACTTTTATGCTTCTGGATTTTTGCTCTTGCTCTTCCTTCCCTCAGCGTGAACCCTTCTTGTCCTGGTAAACTCGTATTTATTTCTGAGTATCCAGCTCATGCCATCTTTCATCTGAGAGCATTCATAGCCTCATAAATGAAATCACCATTCACTCTTTCATTTAATTCATTCATTTAATACGTATTTATTGAGCATCTACTGTGTTCAAACCTCTGGATGAGAGGTGAGCAGTGGCCAAGAGGGATACGATCTCTTTTCTTAGAATGGAGTGATCAGCTCTGGGTGATCGGTCCTGTTTACTCAGGACACTCTGTGCCTGTTGTCGTGAAGCCACTATTAATACGTCTTCTTTTAGTCTCACAGGTAATTTGGTTCTGATGATAAATTATGCGGTCTTCTTAATTATCAAACATACAGCTTAGTAAGGAAGACAAACTTAAAGCAGTTGAATTGTGTCTTTCCCTCACCTCCAAATATGTTGGAGTCCTAACTCCCAGAATCTGAGAACACGACCTTATTAAATTTGGGATCTTTGCACATGTAACCAAGTTAAGAGGAGGTCATGCTGGACTAAGGGTCTTAATCTGATGACTGGTATCTTTATAAGTGGAGAGAACTTTGAACACGGAGACATACAAGAGAATATCACATGATGCGGGAGGTGGGGATTGCAGTGATGTGTCCATAAGCCAGAATGTCAAGAACTTCTAGAAATCACCAGAAGCTAGAAGAAGCAAGAAAAGATCTTCTCCTTGAACTTTCAGAGAGCAGAAGCCCTGCTGACACCTTGATTTCAGACTTCGAACCTTCAGAGCTGCAGTGGTAATTTGTTACACCTTTCCTAGGAAATCAACACAACAGGCAATTTGAAAAATTGTGTGTATTACATAAAGCAAGATATTTTGTGCTATGAGGCGATATGATGGGAGAATACAGAGCTCTACCTTGTTGGAGGATATGATATTTAGGGAATTTTAAGAATAGCATGTTCAGGAGCCCCTGGGTGCCTCAGTCAGTTGAGCGTCTGACTTTGGCTCAGGTCACGATCTCGCCATTTGCGAGTTCAAGCCCTGCGTCAGGTTCTGTGCTGACAGCTAGGAGCCTGGAGCCTGCTTTGGATTCTGTGTGCATGTCTCTCTCTGCCCCTCTCCTGCTTAGTCTCTCTCTCTCTCAAAAATAAAATTAAAATTAAAAAAAGAAAAGAATAGCATGTTCAGTGATCCTGAGACAAGACATAGCTTGATGCTCTAAAGAAATCAACAGAAGATCTATATAGATGAGATTTAAGAGTAGAAGCTGACAGTAGCATATCATGAGGCTGCAAAGATTAGCAATGTCCTGGGTGTGTAGAATCTGACAAACAGCAAAATGCCTTTGGACTTTATTCTGAAGTGGGTGGAAACTCACTAGAGCATTTTGAGTATGGAGTTGGAAGTGGCAGGATACATTTGTGATATTAAATGATATTTCTGCTTGATAAAACTTGGGAAAAAGAAGAGGCAGTGGGAATGGAAGCTAGTAGATTCCTGAAGGCCCCAGATGTGAAAACTTGGTTTTTGTGGCATGTACGAAATGAGAAAGGGGTGTGAAGGAGTGCCAGTTTCCGGCTTGGACAACTGTGCAGATGGTATCTTTTGCTTGAGATAAGGAATATTAGAAGAGAAGTAGGAAGAAAGGGGAATGCCAATTTCAGTTTAGACTTCCGTTATCTTTGAGGTGTATGTGAAAAATGCAAAAGAACATACCAGTGATATTGTGGAAACAGACTGCAGACTCAAAGTTTAGTTCATGTATCATTTATTTGCTTCTAATCTTCAACAGGTAGAAGAACTGGGTAACGCACATATATTACACAGATACTGGTCCAGTTTCTCAATCTTCTTAGTACCTTGAAGTTACAAATGTTCCTTAATGCATCCTTATGTAGAATATCTCTTTAGGAGAACTTTCATTGTGGTCAGGGGTCTTTTCATTTCAAAACTGGTTTTCTCTCTCTCTCTCTCTCTCTCTCTCTCTCTCTCTCTCTCTCTCCCTCCCTCTCTTCATCCCTCCCTCCCTTTCTTTCCTCTGGTCTGTCTCTCATATGAGAGCAGGAATTCCTTAAGACATAGAAAAGAGGTTTATGTCACAGGGTGGGGGAAGCTGCCAGTAAGGGTTACAGTGTGGATTGTGGATATATGAGGGTTTGAACAGGGGTTACTTTAGGACAGAGAGGAACTTTGGACAGAGATATCTTGTGTCAGAGCAAACTATAGATAGGATTATCTTGTGACTTAGGAGTATCTTTTATCAAATACAATAAAATATAAGTGACATTATTGAAGAATATATATATGGTGAGTGGGAAACACAACAAATTATCACACCTAGAGGTGGTTAGGGAAGATAGTATTTGAGATGAGCTGTGAAAGATGAAATATTTGCCATGTGAAACTGCAGAGAATTCTAGGGACAGAGAGTATGAAGAAGAAAGATACAGGAACTTGAAACTGTTTGGATTCTTAGTTATTAGGATGCTTCAGTTTTAACCAACAGAAAACCTCAACAAAAACTTGTTTAACTAGAATGGAAAATGTGTTGTCCCAGGTAGATAAGCAGACCAGGCTTGTTATATGAGGCTTTGATATATGAGGTGACTAGAGCTCTGTTCTTCTTTATATTTCTTGGCTCTTATTTCTTCAATGTTGGCTTTATTTTCAGCAGCATGTCTCCTTGTGATCCTTAGATGTCTCCAGAAGCTCCTTGCCCTACATGTTTCCAGTCTGACATTTCTTTCAGAGGTTTATTTTCCGTAAATGTGTCCTCTTTGCTCTGATTGGCTTATGTGCTTATCCTTGAATGACTGTGGCAAGGTGTATGGGACACCGAGTAATTAATTAGGTCTTTGATGGAATTGGGGGTGGGGGTCTATCTCACTGAAACGTGTGGAAGGAAGAGAATTGTATTACAATGAAAATTTTATAGCAGGCACAGATTAGAAGCTAGGTAAAAAACAGTAGATGTCACTCATATTAAGGAAACTTTACTTCCTCTCATTTCTTTATTTATAAACATTTATTGAGTACCTACTAGGTACTCTTTAGCTCGGTAGTCATGGATCCCAGCTGTCAAGGAGTATACTTAGTACTTTGTATAGTTAGGTTGTAGTGTGTGAAAGGAGAACAGGAGAAGTAAAGGTACGCTGAGGAAAAAGTGGGTAGAGGAAAAATCATGCAGAGTCTTATGTGTCTTCCTGAAGAGTTTGGACTTTGTCATAAAGACAGTAAGTAAAGTCAGCATATAAAGGGCTTTAGAAGAAAGATGAGAACTTTGGGAC
The DNA here is from genome assembly GCA_030068075.1 of Paguma larvata. Lineage (NCBI taxonomy): Eukaryota > Metazoa > Chordata > Mammalia > Carnivora > Viverridae > Paguma > Paguma larvata. The sequence goes on from CM057823.1 coordinate 141,274,390, forward strand.
ATGATTAATTGGTGGGAAAGAAGACAAGAGGTGGATTGCCAGTTACAGGATTGCACGCAGGCTTAAAGACGGGAGTGGAAATAGAGAAAGAAGTAGGTTATAAGTTGAGAATGATTCATTGTTTCAACCATTGGCATAAAGCTGTGTGACTTTGAACTTGGGCTTTAGAGTCCTACAGATGTGGAGCTAAACTTTGTCACTTACTGGCTTGGTTTTTCTGGGTCTAGTGGCTTTTCTCAGCTTTTACTTTGGTCATCAGTAAAATGAGACTATCTGAAATGCCCACCCGCTATGTGCCCCAAACTCCTTTTTATTTTTTATTTATTTATTTTTTAATGTTTTTATTTATTTTTGAGAGCAGGAGAGACAAAGCATGAGTGGAGGAGGGTCAGTGAGAGAGAGAGGGAGACACAGAATCTGAAGCAGGCTCCAGGCTCTCAGCTGTCAGCACAGAGCCCGACGCGGGGCTCGAACTCACAGACTGTGAGATCATGACCTGAGCCAAAGTCGGACACTTAACCGACTGAGCCACCCAGGCGCCCCCCAAACTCCTTTTTAAAGTCATTACATTTAGTACATTTGTGAGTGAAGGCTATTTCACATTTGTTCCTTCATTCCCCATCTTAGCTGTTATCCTTAGGCTCACAAATTCCTTTCTTCAAGAATTGCATTCAAAACCTTATTTCTTTCAGATGTTTGATGAAATTTCAAGGTAAGGAGAACTTACTATGAAGTTGCACAATTTAAAATTGATTATTAGGTACCCATTCTTTGAAAAGTCTGATGTCCATTGACCACTAATAATCTCACTGCCACCGTATTTTTTTTTTTTTAATTAAGGTTTGCTTGACATACAAATTGGACAGTCCTATTTCTGAACTCTAACCAGTTGCCAGCGTGCTCTGTTCTTCCTATCTTTGTCCTCTCAGTCAAACTATTTTTTTTCTTCCTTCCTTCCTTCCTTCCTTCCTTCCTTCCTTCCTTCCTTCCTTCCTTCCTTCCTTCCTTCCTTCCTTTCTTCCTTCCTTCCTTCCTTCCTTCCTTCCTTCCTTCCTTTCTTCCTTCCCTTTTTCCCTTCCTTCCTTTTTCTTTTTAGGAAGAAAGAGAGAATGTGTAAGTAGGGGAGAAGGGCGGAGGGAGAGAAAGAATCCTAAGAAGGCTCCATGCTCAATGCAGAGCCCAACGTGGGGCTTGTTCTCATTACCCTGGGACCATGATCTGAGCTGGAATCAAGAGTCGGACGCTCAAACTAACTGAGCCACCCAGGTACCCCTTAACTATTTTTTAAACAAAGCCCTGTTGGGGCGCCTGGGTGGCTCAGTCGGTTGAGCATCCGACTTCGGCTCAGGTCATGATCTCGCGGTTTGTGAGTTCGAGCCCCGTGTCGGGCTCTGTGCTGACAGCTCAGAGCTCGGAGCCTGGAACCTGCTTCGGATTCTGTGCCTCCCCCTCTTTCTGCCCCTCCCATGCTCATGCTCTGTCTCTCTCTGTCTGTCAATAATAAATAAACGTTAATGAAATAAAACAAACAAAAAAAAACAACAAAGCTCCTGAAAGGAACTGTGGTTGTAGTTTATAAAATAATGATGCTTTTCAGCTTGCTGGCTATCTCAATACTAAAGTTGATTTGAGGACAAAATTATTAAAACCTTAAGTAGCTTTCAACAAGCACCACGTGATTTGGTTCTCACCTACTTTTTCAGTTTCAATTTGAAGTATTTCTCAACTGACAACATGTTGCAATCATGTGGTCTGTTCATTTCCTTGAGAAACTTGGGCCATTTCTAGCCTCAGGGCTTTGGGTATGTTGTGTCCTCAACTCTTCAGATTTTTCAATCTTGGCTTAAATCTTACTTTCTCAGAGACAACTTCCCTGGATTTAAATTTGTTGAATTCTGCAGCTAAAATCTCTTATTATTTTAGTTTGTAATACCCAACATAATCTGTAGTTGGCATTGCTTCATGTGTGATTATTTGAGACTATTTGTTTAATATTTATCTTTTCCAGTGGATTAATTTCCACGATGGTGGGGGCTTTGTCATTTGGTTCACTACAGCATCCACAAGAGGCTTTTGACGTTTGGGCCATACCAGGCACATGATAAATATTTTATAAATGAAAAACGATGCTGATAATCATTCGTCCCCCTGGTGTACACTTAATAGTCTGGATTTCATGCATTTATAAATGCAGAAAAGCAGAATGCAACAAACACATCTGCATTTCCATCCTGGAGATAATCACTGTTAAGGTATTATTATATGTATCTACTTATTTATATGTCATATGAATCACTGTGTAAATTTCATTTAGAAGTTTAGCGTGATTTTTCTCTTTTCCCCCAATGTGATTAAATTCTTTTATAGACCATTAAAAAAATACATACTTGTTGCTTTATATGGGTATACAGAAATGTTACCAGTTCCATGTCACTTGAATTTTAGTTTACTGTTAGTGTTTCTCTCTTATAAACATATAACATCAATTGAATGCTGTTGCCAACATCCTTTTTTTGTAAAACTGTGAAAGCCAGGAGAACATAGTGATAAGAGAACATGAGCTATGCGAAAAGATTGCCTGGTTTGAAGCCTTTACTACATAGTAACTATGAGGCTTGACCATGTTATATAGATTCACTGACTCAGTTTATTTATCTGTAAAATGGGCATAATATTTTTCTTTCTTATAGGATTGTCATGAAAAGCAAGTGTTCTTCTAAATGTAAACCCAACAAAACCCATAATAACTGTCAGTTATTTTAAAAAAATTTTTAGGAAAATTTTTAGTTGCAAAATAGGCCAAAAACTTTAAATACTTTTAACACATGTACTTTTAAACTACCTCTCAGAAAGGGTGGAGAAATTTGCATTAGACAACAATGAATATTTAAAATGATCATTATCAATTGTCAAATGGATTAATATGTATATTAATTATATATATATAATAGTTTCACTTTAATTATATATATAATAATTTGTTTTGTTTTTTAATGTCTATTTATTTTTGAGAGAAGGAGAGACAGAGTGTGAGCCAGGAGGGGCAGAAAGAAGGAGAGGGAGACACAGAATGTGAAGCAGGCTCCAGGCTCTGAGCTGTCAGCACAGAACCCTACAAGGGGCTCAGACTTAAAAACCACATGCTCAAGACCTGAGCCAAAGTCAGACACTTAACTGACTGAGTCACTGAGGTGCCCCTAAGTTGTTCTTTAAACAAAAAATGGATTTTAATTTTACATCTGACCCTTGAACAGCACAAGTTTGAATTGAGCTGTGCAGGACCACTTATATGTGGATTTTTTATGGTACAGTACTGTATTTTCTTTTCCATGTGATTTTTTTAAGTCACGTTTTCTCTCTTGCTCTACTTCATTGTATGCATGCAGCACATAACAGATACACAAAATATGTGCTTATCAACTATTTATACTATTGATAAGGATTCAGTCAACAGTGGACTATTATTAGCTTAGCTCTGGGGGGACTCCAAAGTTACAGGTGGATTTCTGACTGGCAGAGGAATCAGCCTCCCTTATTCCCATGCTATTCAAAGGTCAACTGTGCTTACATATTTCTCATAATTTGAGAATTCTGTACTGGAATATCAAACACATCTACACACAGTAAATCAGGTGCCGTCAGAAGGTTTATTGAAGGAAAATCAGCAAGATGAAAACAGACCCATTTTAAAAGTCTGTGTCAGAACAGAATGAAGATACATGTCCTTGAATTGCTAACCAAAAGCACAAGGAGAATACGATATCAGTGATTAAGACCTGAAAAAAATTGACAAAAATTCAGGAAAGAAATTTTACAGAAAGAAAATTAAATTGATTCATACATTTATACAAAATATTGTTTTTGACAAATTGACATGTTTATGAAATAATCGTTTTTTCTTAGTTTGCATCCAACATAAACCAGGAACCCTATATTACTTCTTACATTTCTTACATGTGCGTGCTAAACAATTACTGAATAGCCTTAATTCTTCGTGAGGATTGCAAATATATTTTTTAATAGAAGAGAATCAATGGTTGCATGAAAAAATCTGTTTAGAATTAGCATTTCAGATCTTTTAATACTACAACATTTTTTTTGAGATACGCTAATTCAGTTCTCTTCAACTCACAGTAAAATGTACTATTGAGAGCTAACTAAAATGGCATACATCATTAAATGTAGTAGGAGGTGAGGTTTCTTTATTGCTCTCTCTTCACATCCCTGAAGGTTGGAATTAAAGATTTTTATATTAAGGTAAATAATTGGATAACTAAATTAAGCTTTTTGATATAAGGGGAACTCTTGTATACTGAGTTTTTAAGTTTTCATAAATATATTCTACTGCATGACCTCTATTGTTAAGCGTCTGCATTTTCCTGAGTCTAATACTTGCCTTAAATGCTCACAGTCTTTAACTTATTACGATTTTCACTTGCTGGACAAACCCCTTAGATGTTAAAACTATCTTTCCAGGCTATTACTCAAGTCTATGTGGCAACCGTTTTTTTGATTTCAAATCAGGAACTCATCTGGTTCTTCCTTCAGTAGCTTAAAGACACCTGTTTCAGTGGTAAAAGCTTCGTCCTCGTGGCTTCGGGTGTCTAGATCAGAGGTTGTTCTTGAAAGTGGCTCACTGTCAGTTACAGATTCCATTGTATTATTTTCAGACAGATCATCTTTTGTCGTAATAGATGAATCTTCTGTAAGGTTCACATCTACTGATGTAGGGACTACGAAGTCATATCTGGATTCAACGGCAGTGAGCAAAATGGGATGGTTCTCTGTTTCATTTGTAATATCGTTCTCCATCCAAACATTGACTTCATCCATAGACTCTTCATCAGTTAGCAGAATATCTTCTGGGTTATCTTTGCCCTTTTCGACAGTGGTAGTGAGCTCAAACACAGTGATGAACTTTTCCTCATCAGAGTCTGTTAGTTTAGGCGCAGCATTGGGGTCATCCTCTGGAATATTTAGGTGAATTTCAGTCATTTTCTCTTCTGTGAGGGCAACTATGTCTGGAATAGTGGTGAAGTGTTTTTCAGTAGCAGGAGAGATTTCAGCCTCAGGAATAGACAAGTTGGTGATATGGACAATCTCCTCAGCAGTGACATTGGATTTAACTGAGGAACTATAATTGTTAACGTTGGGTTCATCCTTCTTAGCTGGAAGGGCAGTGGTGTCCGCAATGCTGGTGGTGCCATTCTTCAGTGTGCCAGAGACTTCAGAAGTTATCGAGACATCTTCATTCTCTGGGCCAGCGGTATCCAAAAGAATATCTTCTTTTGCCAGGTTAGTGGAAAAATCTATTAAAGAAACAGTAGCACTTGGTGATGAGATATTACCAATTTTCACTGGAATGAAGTTTTCAGTAATAGGGTCATTAGCCATGGAGTTTGTCGTGCCTATCAGAGTAGTAATTTCTTTCTCTAGATGGGTTGATGACTTAATAAGATGAGACTCAGCATCATCTTCTGATTTTAGTTTTTCCTTTGGAGATGTAAACTTGTCTGTTGTTGAAAAATCACTTTCTAGTGTATAGTCATTTACTGAAGTAATGTGGTCTCCTTCTGAAGTAATAGTTGTTTCTGATTTAGGAATAGTGTTGTCAGCCCCAAATAAAATGGTTGCTTCAGTTGTTGTTTTGCTGCTTTCTGTTGGAGAATGAGAACAAATTTTTGGCAAACCATCTTCAGCCATGGGACAAAATGGCACCATGCACACTCATAGGTCTTTCCCTGGGCCCTGCTCTCTGCTTCTAGGCAGGAGACTGATGTTCATGATAGTGATTGAATCATTGGTCATCAGGGTGATTGTTGCATCAACCAGAGGGCCAATGGCACTGGCTCTCCTTGGAGGTTGTTTCTGTGCTCTGATTGGGCAACTAGTTTCAAGGGTATGGATATTAGATGAAAAGACAGTAGAATCCTCTCTGATTATGAAATCAACATTCCAGCTGGATTTACCTTGTTTTTGTTTATAAGGGATGTGCCTTCTAATATGGAGCTAGTGTCACTTGAAATAGACATAGTGGAGTTTGCCAGGTACTTTGTGGGTTGAGTTTCAGTGGAGAAAACTCTGGAAGCCGTGAGATTATCAGCATTAGCTTCAAGTTGCCTGTCTTTCAAGTAAGTTAACTATCTTTTTGAGGTGAAGTGTCTTCTCTTGAGATTTATGGTTATTTAAATACCTAAAAACATTGATGGCAGTTTTGGCAATGAATGTAGCATGCAGAAGATAATTAGGTAGCAAGGATTTCAATTAGTTCTTCTCTTCAGAGACTAAATTTTCACTTTTTCAGTAAGGATAATAAGTAAGTAGTATTTAGGGTTTTGTAATTTTCTTCTTCATTATAATTCTTCCCTTTTTTGTGAATTAACATGCTTAACAAGGACAATATCAGGCTTTGTATATTTAATTTCTTCAGGAATACTTTTCTGTAGAGTATGTTACTTCAACCTAATGCCAAGGAGCTGGCATTATATGTCAGAATTCACCCAGAAACAAAACTGAAGTGTGGAATAACTGTATTAGCCTTAAGAATTTTATCCTCAAATTTCAGAGGGAATGTTTTCTATAACAATGTTAGTTAATTCAACATCTTGAATAGTTAGGTAATTCATCATTTTGTTATCATTCTTAATATTTAGCTACTTAGATGAAAGGCAATTATGGTCTGGTGTTAATATTTTCCCAGTGGTATTAGAAGAAAGAGGATTTTCAGACTCAGATACAACTAAATCTCAAAAAGGGCAGTGGTATTAGTCAGAGCGTGGTAGTTTCCATCTCAAGGACAAATGCTTTCTCTTCATTAGATTTGGACTCAACCTCCAAGTTCACAGTGTCTTTTCTCTGTTGATCGTATAATTATGTATAATTATGATAGGTTTTAAGATGGGCATTTTTCATTTTAAAGATACATGTAGCTTCTCCAGAGATGTTTTTGCTTCAAGGAGATGTCACTATGGAGGGTCTCAATGTCTCCATTGACATAGGAAATGCTGTCAGCATCAAGGACAAGGAAGAAAGTCTTTTAAGTCAATGACAGGCGTGGTTCTTTACTTCTAAGTCACTTGAAGTGGCAGGAATTCTCTGAGTTGACTAACTCAGTGGGAGATTTTTTAGCCCTTACTTTCCACCCCTCCATTATCTAGTGTTTACAAGGTTTAATTCAGAATAAGCATGGTATAAACAGAAGATTGGTGTCCTCTTGGGGGGAATCCTTTTTTTGTGTACAAAAATGGAGAAAAAGGAGGTGTTAGCTGTATAATTGCTAGAAGTCAGTTCGTGGACATTTGGGCTCTTTCCATAATTTGGCTATTATTGAAAGCACTGCTATAAACACTGGGGTACATATGAACCTATGCATCAGCCTTCCTGTGTCCCTTGGGTAAATTTCTAGTAGTGCTATTGCTCGATCATAGAGTAATTCTATTTTTAATTTTTTGATGAACGTCCACACTGTTTTCCAGAACAGTGGAACAGTCCAGCTGCACCAGTTTGCATTCCCACCAACAGTGCAAGAGGGTTCACGTTTCTCCACATCCTTTCCAGCATCTATAGTCTCCTGATTTGTTCACTTTAGCCACTCTGACTGGTGTGAGATGGTATCTTAGTGTGACTTAGATTTGTATTTCCCTGATCATGAGTGACATTGAGCATCATTTCATGTGTCTGTTGTCCATCTGGATGTCTTCTTTGGAAAAGTGTCTATTCATATCTTCTGCCCATTTCTTCACTAGATTATTTGTTTTTCAGGTGTTGAGTTTGTTAAGTTCCTTATAGATTTTTGGATACTAGCCCTTTATCCGATATATCATTTGCAACGATCTTTTCCTATTCCGTCAGTTGCCTGTTAGTTTTGTTGATTGTTTTCTTTGCAGTACAGAAGCTTTTTATCTTGATGAGGTCCCAATAGTTCATTTTTGATTTTAATTCCCTTGCCTTTGGAGATGCATCGAGTAAGAAATTACTGCCGCTGAGGTCAAAGAGGTTTTTTTCCTGCTTTCTCTTCTAGGGTTTTGATGGTTTCCTGTCCCACATTTGGGTCTTTCATTCATTTTTAATTTATTTTTGTGTATGGTATAAGAAAGTGGTCTAGTTTCATTCTTCTGCATGTGCTGTCCAGTTCTCCCAGCACCATTTGCTAAAGAGACTGTCTTTTTTTCCATTGGATACTCTTTCCTGCTTTGTCAAAGATTAGTTGGCCATATATTTGTGCATCCAATTCTGGCTTCTGTATTCTATTCCATTGGTCTGTGTGTCTGTTTTTGTGCCAATACCATAGTCTTGATGGTTACAGCTTTGTAGTAGAGGCTAAATCCTGAGATTGTGATGCCTCCCACTTTGATTTTCTTCGTCAATATTACCTTGGCTATTTGGGGTCTTTTGTGCTTCCATACACACTTTAGGATTGTTTGTTCTAGCTTAGAGAAGAATTCTGGTGCAATATTGTTTTGGATCACATTGAATGTGTAGATTAGAATTCCTACTTTAAAAAGAGTCTGTATATCTTCAAATTTTATAAACTTATTGGAGAAAATAGAGTTATTAACCTTAGGTGAGGTGGTTATCATCATTGTTGGAATGTAGCTGCTGAGGAAGTTTCAGGTTCAATATCTTCATTCATGACAGAATTCCCAGCTTCAGAAACAGGGAGGTGAGAGAACAGTTACATCTTGAGATTTGGTTATAGCAACATCCACAGTTTTTGTTTCTTCCCCTCCAGTGATTGGAATGTTGGGTGCATGATGAAGAAATTGTAATGGAAGGATGTGTTGGCCTGTGGTGTCACTATTTTCGATTGTTTGTTTCCAAGGAAGATGGTGTAGATAGCAGGGTCAGTTATAACCCTCATTTCAGCTTTGTTGTGTGTAGGCTCCTCAGGGTTATCCTCTGGAGCAGGCTCTTCCTGTGGCTGAAGAACATCAGCAGTAAAGAAAGTGTTTCTTTCAACCTCCTTGCTAGCTTTTGGTACAATAGAAATTGAAACCTAAATAATATATATTTTTTACCTTGACAATAGATTAATGTGTATCATTTGTGCTTTCTGAAGTTTGAAGTTCTGTATGTGTTGCTCTGAAATTGGCTAATTTAATTCCAACTGAGAATTTCCTTCTACCAAGGAAATGATGTCTGTGTAAGATGAAGATTTTTCATCAGGGGGAATAATGGTAATTAATTCTGTGAGCAGGTTTGTGTTCCCAGTAATGAAGTGGATTTCCTGAGGACGAGATTCATCTGGGAAGGAATCCTTTGGCATGTGAAAGCTTAAGTAAGCTGCTACAGGTTCTTGGTCAGAATCCTTATTCACAGATTTATTATCAGCAATGACATTTTTATTCACAAGATAAGGCTTTAGGTCAGCACCTTTTAGAGAGTTCATTTCCACCTGAATAACTGGATCATTTCCTATTCTATTTACTTCTGTAAGGTGATTCACTTCAGCTGTGTCTTTCACTCCAAAAGCTTTAGTTATTTCCCTTGTGTCATAGAAATTTGGTTTACTATATTTATTAGGAAAAAGAGAAGAAAACTTAGTGGTTGTTTTCTTGGGTTCTGCATTTTGATCACCAAAGGCATCAGTATCAAAAATTTTGCTCTTGGTGACAACAGTAGCAGATGTCCTAGGTTTGACTTTAGCCATGTTGTCTGAAGAACCTGTGGAATCAGCTTGGAGAATAGTATAGACCAAGGGGAAGGCCTCTGGTACTGTTTGACTTTTAGTATTTTGTCCTGAGGCAATGCCTTTATTGAAGTAAGGTGAGTCTGTAGACACAGGCTCTGATGCTGCTGATATGAACACTGTTGGGTAATAGAGGTTTGTGCTTTTTATAAGTTTGGGAGATGCAGTTTCTTTAGTAGAGGCTTTAGAGGTTAGGGTGAGAATTTCAGGTAGTCCCATAGATGCAAGTCTCAGACACTTGACTCTCCCTGGTGATGGGAGACTATAATGACCAATGTTATGTTTGTTCTTAGTGGAAATTGCAGGAACATTTGGCATGTTGGCAGACATCTTTTTCAAAGGATAAAAGAAAGTAAGAGCTCTGTTGATTGCACCTTCTTTATTTTTTTTCACATTGGAGTTGTCATCACTGGAAAGTTGAGCTGAAGGAAAATTGCTAAACCTTGAATCATATACTGTAGCTATACCTGCTTGACCTTCAGTAAAGTCAGATATACCGGATGTGGTAATGTCTCCTCTCCTGGGCGTAGATGTCTTATAAATGGTAGGTGATATGTTTTTCCTGAGAAAATTATCACTGTTTTTAAAAGCATGATTAGTAGTATCAGTTGTGAATATTTTGCTATCATCTATGGGTTTTATGTCTGTAGAAAGGGGATACTCGATTATTTTATTTTCTAAGTCAAAGCCTTCAGAGGGAATTATGGTGCCATCATCATCATTTATGGTACCTTTTCCCACAGGTGGTTTGTCAGAAAAACTAGAAGGAAAATTTATACTTGCATCAATTAAGAAGTGAGTTGGGAGTCTGTGAGCTTTGGTATTGACATTGAAATTAGAATCCTTGAGAGCAATGGCATCAGAGTCAGTGCTGTTTTCTTGTCGAAGAATCACAGCTTGGTAGTTCTCTTTGGCTTTGAACACTGGTGATATTGTTTTAGATAGACCATCTGAAGGAGTAACTGTGATATGTGGTGCACGAGACACATGTGCCTTGGGGGCATATATGAATGTGCTCATTTTTATCAGGGAATTATTTGCTCTATCTTCTAATTCTGTGGTATGCATATCTGAGATATATTCAGAACCACTGTCATCAGACATAATAGTCGTATGGTCTAAATATGCTGGAGTGATTTTACCTGCAGAAGAAATGTTATCCACTTTTTCTGAAATGTCTTCTGTAAAATAAATGATTTCATATTCAGCTGCCATCTCTCTCTTTATAAGGTCTTTATGCTCAGCTATATGCCCTTGTAAAGTACTCGCCATGTCTTTTTCAGAGGTAATGATAACAGGTGAAATGATAGCTTTATCAGATGGAATAATTATTTTCTCATGAGAAATGTTATGATCAATCTTTTTGGTCCTGTCATTCCCCATACTAGTAGCAGGATCAAGTTCAGAATATTTGGAAGTCCCCATGGATGTTGTGAAATCAGATGGGTGAAAATTTGACCTCCATCGAAGGTTATGTAGTCCAGTTAGAGTGTTCGTGATGGACTCTCCTGTGTTAGTAACTTTATCATGTGAGATAGGCCTAGGTTCTTCTGGAAGAGTTAATGTGGGATTGGCTAAAAGGATTCCTTTTAAATTGGGAGATGTTTGAGGTTTGAAGGAAGTAGCATCAAATTTAACAATAAGAGAATCTTCCAATTTGCTGTTACCCTTGGAGGCAGGGTTGGGCTCAGTTCCTGATGGAAGGATTTTCCTCATAGCTGGGATGAAAACTATTGTATTTGTAGAATTATGTGATTCCAATTTAGAAGCTGGATCTTCTTGATCAAAAAGATTAGCTATTTTCCTTCTTTCATAGACACTTGAGAGTCTATCTTGAGAGTCTTTTGTAAGGGGAAAGGCTTTCATCATTGCTCTTTGAGATTTGAAATACACTTTGTCAGTCTTAGGTATATAATTCTCAGGAGTGTCTCTATTCGGAGAGAAAAATGAGTCAACTTCATCATCTATGGTACTAGCTGAGAAAATAGGTGATCCAATTGGAGAAACATTCCAAGTCAATGGATAAGAATGAATGTCAGCTTGAGTTATTATGACCTGTCTCCCTGAAACATCATCTCCGTTAATGGCATCAACATATTCATTTGCTCTTTCTAACATTTCTGACCTATTTATTAAAGATTCAGATGAAGATTTATCTGTTGTTAGGCCAGAAGTTTCAGGATTTTCAGGCAAGGAATTAGGGATAAGCATGGCAGATGTTAATAGAGATGGAAATCCTCTAGATTTAACATCTTCTCCAGGTGACATAGAATCACCTCCTCCATAACTACGTTCAGTGGAAAGATCAATGGAATCAGCCATAGTGCTGCCTGCCTTATTCATAGATGAGGAAAAGATTGAAGCTCTGTTCTTTGCTTTCTCAGTATTTTTACCAATGAAGGTAAGATCATCATCAGGAATGACATTGAACTCAGCCAAAGGAAAAATGTTGTTCTGCAAATGAAGTTTATCTGCCAAGTTTGGTTTATGTTTATTTGCATCCAATTTGGCTGATATGGTTGTTTTTGATTCTTCTGGGGCATCATTATTATAATAAACAAATGATACACCTTTCCTGTTGAACTGGTTTTTATAATCTATAGGATAGGTGATCACAGCAGGATCAGTATAATCAGTGAATATCTTACTCTCTTCCATTCTTATTAGTTCTGGGTCTGGAACAAACAGGTATTCTATTCTTTGGCCTTCAGGGAGAATGATGATGGTGTTATCATCAATTAGAGAGGTATTTTCCACAATTGTTTCACCTAGAAACTCAGGTAAAAAAATCCGATTTGAATCAGTCAGAGAAGAAATCATGGATCTGGGAAACTTAGTATTAAAATTGACAGAAGAACTTTTGAGAGTAGTAGCATCATTGTCAAAATTAAGATTTTTATCTTCGGTGATGAAGGATTGGTATGTTTTGGTTGTTTTGATTACATTTGGAGATCCTTGGGATGCATGTTCAGAAACTGCAGCACTGGTGTGGGGTAAATGAGAGTCAAATACATTGGAGTCATTACTGAGTGTGATCATTCTTGTAAGGGGACCATTTCCTTCCCTCACTATTTCAAAGACATAGTTATCTGCAACATAGTCAAGGGCACTGTCAACAGGTATAATAGTTACAATGTCCTCATGATTTGGAAAATTTTCCCCTGCCAAAAAGGTGTTGTGTGCCTTTTCTGAAATGTCTTCTGTAACAAGAACTACTTCAGTGGATATATCTTTCTCTGTTGAAGTCTTGTCTCCAAATTTATTGTTATTATTATTATTATTATTAATAGTATTAATAGTGTTTTTCATGCCTTTTTTTGAAAGAGTGGTAGTAGGTGAGATAATGATTTTGTCAGATGGAGTATTTTTTTCTCCAGGTGGAATATTATTATTAGTCTTTGTCGTGGTGTCTTTTTTGCTTTTGATAACTGGATCCAGTTCAGAATATTTAGATGAACTCATGAATGTTGTGAAATCAGAAGGAAGAATTGACTTCCATGTTGGTCGGCCATATGTCCCCAGCGGAGTGTTTGTGATGCTCCTTTCTCCAGTAGCAACTTCAGGAGAAGAGCTTTGATCATTAGACCTAGATGCTTCTGGAAGAGTTAATGCAGAACCAACTGTAATGATTCGTTTTAAATTGGGGCGTGCTTGAGGTTTAGTAGAAGTAGCATCATATTTAACAGTCAAAGAATTATCTTTCAAGGTACTTGCATCTTGTGGAAAAAAACTGTCAGCTTTAGAAATATGTACTTCCTCTTCCACATTGTTGTCACTCTTTGACAGAGAATTAAGCCCAGTTACTGAGGAAAGGATTTTCTTCATAGCTGAGTTGAAAAGGGTTGCATTTGTAATGTGACTTAAATCAAATTTAGTGGCTGGATGTTCTTGATCAGAAAAATTATCTATTTTTATTTCTTCAGAGACCATATGTTGAGAGACTTTTGTAGGAGAAAAGGCTTTCATGATTATTCTCTGAGGTTCAGAGTATATTTTATCTGTGTCAGTTTTAGAGACATCTGTAGTTTCTGTATTTTCTGCGGGCAGTGAATCAACAACATTGATTGTTGTGAGATTGTCTGAAAAAGTAGTATAACCAATGGGAAGTTTTGTTGAGGTTAAGGAGTTGGGCTTGAGATCAGTTTTATTTTTAGTGGGACTATCACCATCAGTAACCGAGTTAGGGTATTCAATCATTGTCTTAAACGTGTTTGACAATGCAATTGAAGAATTAGCCAAGGAGTTATTTGTCACTGGGTCAGAGATTTCAATATTTTCAGTTGAGGCATTAGGATTGAACATGGCCTTTTCTAGGATTTGTAGAGCTAGGAATCCCCTGGGCCCAAGATTGTCTTCTGGTGACACAGAGTTATCTCTTTCATAATTACTTACAACAGAGGGAGTAGTGGTTTCATCCACAGTGTTTACTGTATTTCTAGATAAAGAAGAGATTGAAACCCTTTTGTTTAAAATTTTAGTATCTTCATTGATGAAAGAAAGTTTGACCTTAGGGATGACATCGAACTCAGCCAAAGGAATAAAGCTATCCCAAGAATGTTGCATCTCTGCCATATTAGTATTACCTTTAACATGGTTTTCTTGGGGTGATAAGATGTTTTCTGCTTTACTTTGGGCATCAGTGTTATACATAGCAGATGAAACGACTTTCCTGAAGAATTGATTCTTATTTTTTAATGGAGAGGTGACAACAATGGGATCCATAGGTTCCTCTGGGAACCTTCCCTCTACCATGGTTACTGTTTTTTCTGGGTCTGGAATAAGGGTGTCTTCCATCATTTTGTCTTCGGGGAAAACAATGATGCTGTCTTCTCCTCTTAAAGTATCCCTTTTAAGGCTTATTTTACCTAGAAACTTGTGAGTATTTTCACTTGTGTGAGTTAGGGCGTGAGTCACAGATTTGGGAGCCTGAGAATTTGAGTTGTCGGTGGAACTTTTGAGAACAACAGCATCGATGTCAGAACTGGTATATTTCTCTCTAGATATCAAATTTTGTAGCATTTCTTTAGTTTTAATCTCATTTGGGACTCCTTGAGATAAATGTTCAGAGACATCAGCACTGGAGTAGAATTGATGAGGCCCAACTATTTTGGAGTCATAACTGAGAGTAGTTTTTTTCATAATAGGATTGTATTTTTCTTCCCGTGGTTCTAGGACATATTCATTTGTGACATACTTAAGAGCTTTGTTGTCAGACACAGTGCTTATCACATCCTCAATATTTGAAGTATTTTCACCATCTGAAGTAGTGTCTGAAATGTTTTTTATAATAGGAACTATTTCATATTCAGTGACTATATCTTTCCCCAGAGAATTTCTGTGGACAAATCTTTTATTAAAAATAGGATTCAATATGTCTTTTGTTGAAGTATTGACAGTAGGTGAAATGATGGCTTTTTGAGATGGAGTATTTCTTTCCTCAAATGGGATATTATTGTAAGTGTTGGTTGTAGTATCATTTTTCATTTTGACAACTGGATCAAGTTCAGAACTCACAGATGTTGTGAAATCAGGAAAAAGAATTGATTTTCCTAGTAGCACATAGGATCCAGTGGGAATATTATGAAGCAAACCTGCTGTGCTTGTGTCTTCATCAGGAGGAGCGGAGTTTTTATACTTGGGCTTTAAAGTCTTTTCCAGAAACATAGTGGAATCAGCTGAAAGGATTCTTTTTAAACTGAGTGGAGCTTGAGGTCTAGCAGAAATATTAACTTTACTGAAGAAAGAGTTATCTTTCACTATCCTTGAATCTCCTAAGACAAAATTACCTACTTCAGAAATATTGAATTTTTCCTGCTTGTTATTAGTCTCGGAGAGAGCATTGGGCTCAGGAGTTGGAGGAAGTGTTTTTTCCAAAGTTGGAATGAGAACTGTTGGATTTATAACGTGATTTAAATCTAATTTAGCACCTGTGTCTTCCTTAGCAGAGAGTTTAGGCATTTTTTTTATTTCAAGAGGGGAGGAGCTTATTTCTGGAGGCAAAAGCACTTTCATCATTATACCAAGAGGTTGAGCATCTGTGTTAATTTTAGAAGTGTTAACAGTTTCTCTCTCCACAGTGGATGCTGAATCAGCCTCACCATCTGTGGAATTCCCTGTAAAAGTTACTGAATCAATAGAAGGAATATTTGAGTCCAACGAGTGGGGCAGAGGGCCTCTTTGAATTTTAATGGCCTGAATTTTTGAAATATCAGTTCCATGAATGAAGTCAAGGTATTCAGTCTCTTTCTCTGAGTCAACTGATACTGACTGTGAGGGGTCAGACAAGAAGTTATCAGTCATTAGCACAAAATCATTGGTTAAGACTTTAGGCACAGGAATGATACTTTCAGTTGTTAGTAGAAATGGAAATTCTCTAGACCTAACATTATTTTCATTAGGTTGCGTAGGATCACCTCCTTCATAACTATCCTCAAAGGAAAGAACAGTGGTATCAGCAATAGTGTGAGTTGTCTTCACAGATGAAGAAGAAATTGAAGCCCTGTTTATTTTATTCCCAGAATTTTCATCAACAAAGGGAAGTTTATTATTATCAAGGTTGACATCGAATGTAATTGAAGGAGCAGTGGCATTCTGTGAATGATAGCTCTCTGTATTGAAATTTTTATCTTGATTATATTCTGATTTGGGTGACACTGCAGATTCCCTTTGGTGATAAAGAGCATTGAATGTGACATATCTCCCGTAGAGCTGGTCTTTGTTTATTATTGGGGTTGTGCTAATGGTGACATCAGTCATTTCATCTGTGAACTTCCTGCTTTGTCCTATAGTTTCCGTTGATTTAGGATCTGGGGCACTGATATGTTCAATCCATTTGCCTTCTGGAAGAGTAATGATAATGATTTCATTTCCACTTAGGGTGTCCTTTCCTAGAGCTAAATCGTCTGTTAACTTGGGAGAAATTTTTCTTTTTCCATCTGTGGGTAAGGGAGTCATGGTTCTAGGTGACTTGCTTTTGAATTTGGCAAAATAAGCTTTGAGAAAGGTGCCATCTTTGTCAGAGTCAGTGTTTCCTTTTCTGGAGATCAACATTTGGTATTTTTGTTTAGTTTTGGGTTCTACAGGATGTTCATTCAGGAGACTCTCAGTGACATGTGCAGTGGGGAAGGGAGCATGAGATCCATATCCATGGAGCCCTTGAACAGAGGTAGGTGTTTTCGTTGTGGGGCTCTTTCCTTTTTCTCCAACATAAAAGGCATTTTTCTCCAATATGTATTTAAAGGTATTGTCATCAAGCCTAGTGGTCATTAGATTCCTATTATTTGGATTGTTTTCCTCTGCCAGAAAAACCACATCTGACTCTGCTGAAAAGTCTTTTGTAAAAGGAATGACTTCATATTGAGTTACATTATCATTTTCTGTAGAATCTACATGCCCTTTTCCCCTTATAATGTTTCTTATGTCATCAGCAGAGATAATATTTTCAGGTGAAATGATTCCTTTGTCGGGTAGAACAATGATATCTCTAGCTATAATAGACTCGTCAGTCATTTTTATGTTGCTCTCTCCTTTAACAAGCACTGGATTAAATTCAGAATTATTGATTTTAATAAAATCAGCAACAAAACCAGTAGGAAGAAGAGTTGGTTTCACGGATAGATGTGATTTATTATAAGAGTTTGTGATAGACCTCTCTAAGTTATCATTACCAAGAGAAAATGAGCCCCTAGCCCTGGCTTTTGTCAACTTTGTTGTGCTCATTATGGAAGCAGGGTAAAATGTTTCTTTTAAAGTTCCAGGTGCTTTCGGTTCAGAAGAAGCAATGTGAGACTTAAGAATGAAAGGATTAGTGTTTGCTGAATTTACCTGTTTTAAGATAATTGGAATTTTGGCTTCAGAAATGTAGGATTCATCCTCTACAATAGCCTTATCTTTACTGGGGAATGCATTAGCCCCAGTTCCTGAGGCAGTGTTTTCTTTTACAGATAGATTGATAACTGCTTTATTTATATGGTGATTTATAGCATATTCAGAACTTTTATTTGTCTGCTCTTTTCTGTGGATTACAGGTTGAAGAACTGTATTAGGTGCAAAGGCCATGGTGCCAGTTTTGTCATAAATGCTCTCATTTTCAGTGGTGGATATACCAGTGACTACATTTATAGGGTTATCTGAAAAAGTAGTAGGATCTTCCAGAGAAACAGAGGAGACCACAGAGAAGGGCTGAGGGTTACTTTGTACCTTGGTGATTTCCCAGTTTTGGTCAGTGATAGTAGAATGTTCACCCAATGGCTTTAAGGCCACTGATTTATTAGATAAAGAATCATCATTTTGATTAAAAGCATCTGCAATTCTAGGTCTTTTCTGATTAGGAATTAATAGAGATTTTAATTTTATGGACAGGACATCATCTATCTCAGGTATGGTAGAGTCACTATTTTCATTGCTGTCTTTAGAGTCAAAGGCAGGATCAGTGGGTGAAATTGTGGTAACATTTATTGACATTTGGGTGTCCCCAACAGGATTAAGAGAAACTTTTGAAGATTTTTTGATTATACCCTTAGAAACTTCACCAACATAGGAGACATTCTTTGCTTGGAAGGCAATATCCTGAGCCAAGGGGTCAATGTGATCCTGTGAAGGCATCACTTCAGCTAAGTTCAATTTATTTTCATTGACTTTTGATTTTTCTGGTTTGATGGGGTTTGCCAACTCTGGGGCAGCTGTATTACCAACTTTGGATGAAATGCCTTTCCTGTAGGAATGACCTTGACTTTTTCTGGGGGTGGTGATCACAGCACGATCTGTGGGCACAATGCCAAATGCACTGCTCTCTCCCATAGTAACAATTGTTTCTGTGTACGGTACAAAGAAATATTTGATTTTTTTATTTTCCAAGTCAGAACTTTCAGGAAAAATGATGATAATATCATTTTCACTGAGAGTTTCTTCTGCAGATGATCTTTCTTGAGACTCAGAGGGAAAAGTCTCAGTAGCATCAATTAGGGAGGGTGCCAGATGTTGAGTGTTGAAATTTTTGAAAGAAGTGGCAATAATACCAGAGTCAGAATTTTCTTCTTTGAGAATAATAGTCTGATATTTTTCTTTAGTTTCAAACTCAGGGTGAGTTACTCTATACAGAAGATTCTTTGAGGCTCCGTCTTTAGGGGAGGTTGTATGAGATGCAAATCCATTTGGTTCATGTACTAACGGAATAGTTTTTTTAATAGAACTATTTTTTTCCTTCTCTGGCTTAAAGGAATGCTTAGTTGAAATATATTCAGAATCACTTTTATCAGGTTCAGTGATGATCAAGTCCATAGCATCTAGATTATTTTCCTTTGCCAGAGTAGCCCCAGGCCTAAGAATAAAGGAATCATCTCTCAATGTACTTGCATATCCCAGCGATAGAGGAGTACCTGTTCCAGATACATGGTAATAATTTTTCACATTTGAGTCTTCAGAGGAGATAGGAATGGAGACGGTCATAGGTATAATGCTCGTGTGAGAATTTGTTGTGCTACCTGTAGCAATTTGGTCTTTTTCTGTTCCTGGATCAGTTTGCTCATCAGTATCAGTATAGGATGCATAATTTTTGTTGGAAGTTTCTTTACCTAATGACACAGTGCCTTCCAAAGCAGTGTTTATATTATCGTTAGATGGAATTCTAAACTCTGGTGTTGTAAGGGTAGATCTTCTTTCAGGGGAAAACAGATAGCCTTTAGGGACATTTTCTTTCATCATTGGATAAAGAATGCCACCACCAAAGAACATGCCATGTTCAGCGCTACTATTGCTGTTTCTTATAATCACTTTTCCTTGAGACTGAGGAGTAAATTTTCTAAGTAGAAGATTTGAGACTTCAGTCATATAGGTTGATGCAGGATTCTCAAATTCAAGTTGATCAGCTGTGGTTTTGGTTGTGCCTTTGAATCTGGTGGAATTATATACATCAGAGTTAAGAGAATAATGTTCAGCTGTCAAGTTGTTGCCTTTCAGAACATTATCACCCGCAATAGGTATAACATCATTATTCTCCCTCACATTTTCTTCTTTAAGTATATCTTCTTCCTTTGCCATAATGCCTATGTCTTCTGGGGTGTACGCTTCATAGTTCACTGTTGTATCTTCCTTGAAAGGATCCTTAGCTTCATACTGTGCACTGTAAAGCATGGTGTCAACATCTCCTTGAGAAGGAGTGGTGACAGCTATTGTCAAAGCTGCTGGGGTAGACTTATTATGAAAAGTTTTTGGTACTATAGTATCTGCCAAGGAGATCTTTTTTATAGGGTATGTTGCTTGACGATTATTGAAAGGGGCAATAGACCGCATAGAAGCAGAGGAACCAGCTATTAACAGACTGCCATCATCTCTGTACACACTGGGACCTCTTCTGGATGTGGTAAAATCATCTCCTAGTTTATTAGGTTCATTGTTACGAGTATTAACTTCATTCATGGTCAGAGTGCCTTTCCTTATTGGCGAGGTGGCAGCCATTGAAGCAAAGTCTGTCACAGCTTCGGGATTTTTATCCTCTTTGGAAATGTCATCAACTGTAGTGCCAAGTGGGATATTTGTTATTTCAGTCCCAGACATCTTGCCTTTATTGAGAAGTTTCTTAGCATTGCTTGACATGATGGCAGCAAAGGTTTGATAACCATGTCTATAATCATCAAGGTCTGCATTATCCATTGTGAAGAGTGACAGTTTATGTTTCCTAGTGTTCTGAGCAACATTTGGGTTCTCTTTGGTTACTTGGAGAGGACTATCAGTGATTATACGGTAGTATAAATTAGAGAACATAGGGTGATCTGTTCTACTTTGGGGGATAGAATTGCTAGGTGGAAGGAATTCAATGCCATCTGCTGCTTCCACATTCTGTTTCATAGCTGCACTTTCCCCCACACCATTAGCTATTGCTTTGGTGGCTATAGTATTAAAATGTATTTTGCCATTTGCAGGTTTAGTGACATCAGATAGAACATCAACATTTTCTCTGCCAGGAGTGGTAAGGTCTCTGTCACTTACTGTTACTTCAGCAGCAGGTATACTAGCTCTTAATGTGGAAAGAGACTTTGTGATATCCATAGCCACAAATCCATTCCTTTCAAAGCCACTGTTTTCTGATTCAGAGTACTTGAAATTATGTGAAGGTGGAAGGTCTTCTTTTATCTGAGAAATGCCATCTTCTTCCATTGAAGATTTTACTTCCACATAGGGAATTGACTCCTCCTCATTATCCTTTTTTTTATCTGTCAAACTTCCAAATCTTTGTTTTGGTGTAAAAAAACCAGTTGTTCTTGTATGCAAGGAGTTAATGGCTACAGTGGGCCTTCCTTCTGGTATGCTGGCCTTATTAACCATCAGTTCAGAACTGTCAGTCATATTTGTGGTCCTGTTACTTTCACTGGCAGTGGAATTGTATTCATCGGTGGGGGAGGTGAAATGAGCTGTAAGGAAAGTAGACTCCAATGGAATGTTCAAAGGATCTACTGATACTTTATTAATTTTCCAATTTTGTATAATGGCATCATTAATGAGATGAGGATTTTTAGCCACAGGATCTGATATCCAAGCACCAGCCAAGGAATCATCTTCAATTAGCAGGGAGTTTTGAGCTTGATTATTTTGGGCTTTGGGCATTAGGGTAGATGATTTGGCTGCTGATGGAAGAATGTATCTTTTGTTTATGGGAAAGTCCGTTTCAGAGTTGGTACCTCTACCACCACTAACATGATTATTATTAGTTGAGAGACTAATGGTTTCATCCACAGAGTCCGTAGATTTATCTGAAGGAGTGACACTGAGCTTTGAAGATAAGGTCATGTCAGCTGCACTGTCTTCACTAAAATAGACAGGTCCAGTAGTTCCAGGGTAAGCGATGATAGGAGTGATATTGGCTCTTTTAAACACACTAGTTCTTTCAATATCCATTTTGGCTCTGGCATCATTTGCAGTAATTGAGGTGGGGGTTCTATGGTTATCTCTCCTGTTGATGAGGTTTGTGCTACCTATTGTAAAGGGATTTATTTTACTTTTCAAAAGGGGATTGAACATATCCGGGATGTCAGAGAGGGGGATGATTTTGTTTCTTGCTGTTTGGGCATAATCTGCATCAGGGTTAAGAGAGTAAACTTTTCTTCTAATTTCTGTTGTGGAAGAGTATGGACGAAGAAAGATTACTTCCTCTATAACTACATCATCTTGGTCCATATTTGCAATTTCTTGGACCACAGGAATGACTTTCTCAATTTCATCATTGCTCATAGACTTAAAATTATTCCTATTAGTTTTGAAATGTACATTGGTGGGAATATTGGAGTGGATCACTGAATCGGTGACTTTAGATCCAGTTGCTCCAGCAATATTGTTATTGTTAGGTGTTGTGATGTTTTCCATCTGTACAGTGTGTCTGCCTTCTATGACTGTATCTTCCTTCGAAGGCCAGGTTATTTTAAAGTTAATGTTGGTATTAGTTGTTGGCTCTATGGAGTTAGGATTAGCATAATGCTTTGTAGAAGTGATGCCATTTGTTTTGGAAATAATGAAGTCCCCTGGTTGCATAGTAATTTTAGCTACATCCAACATTGTTTTGGTATCATAGAAATTACTGTCAACATTATCGCGTTCCTTATACATTCTATAATTAAGAAGAGAATTTGTGGTATTAATGGGATTGATATTGGAAGTAGCTTCATCAGTGTCAATGGCAGTCATGCTAGATTTGGTATCAGCTTTGTTGTGAGTACTCAGAATAGGAAAAGATTCAAAGTCATTGCTATTTTTTGCAGAGGAAATGCTAGATGTTCTAGTGTTAACTGTAGTTCTATGATGATTCTTCTTGTGTCTGGCATCAATTACAATAGAATTGTCTTTCTGTGGAACAACTGGAGCATTGCTCACAGTTTTGCCATATCTTTCCAGGTAAGTAGTGTCAATTATAATTACATTTTTGTCCTCCATGTCAGCAACATCAAACAGAGTTGTGTAATCTTCTAGAATGTCTATGGTAACAATGGTGGCTGTATCACCTTCTTTCATAAGGGTGGTAGCACCAGTAAAGGATACACTCAGTGGTCCTGCTTTTTCCTCACGTGTAGCGGTGTAAGTTCTAAGAAGGTTGTTTGCATTTGCTGTGACAGTGGTGCTATCATCTGCAGAGGCACTGAACTCATTCTTAGGGTTTTGTATGTGTACAGCAGTATTAGGGATAAAGAATGGTTTAGATCTTCCAGTGGGTGGGAAGAAGGTTTCAAGACTCTGAGTTGTTTTGGAGTCTGTCTGAAAGTGGGGAATAGCAACGGAATCAGACTTATACTGGTGGGTGATTATGGATACAGGTGCCGAGATGTTATTTTCTCCAGAAACAGTCATCCTGCTCTGGGTTATTGTGGAGTTGGGTGCAAATCTGGAATTCGTGATACTGACAGAAGAAGTATCCTGCATAGCAGCAAATGAAGGTGAAGCATTGCTCCTTGGATCCTCTGCCTGAGTAGAGTTGCCTCCTATACCATCAACATAAGCGAAGCTAGCTGAAGTCTGGTTAGTTGAAGGGTTACTTGGTATATCATCCCCAAATGGGTGAAAGTTATATATGCTAGCTTGAAGAGTCTCTGAGTAGTTTCTCTTTGAAAGAGATCCAGAGTGCCTTGTTACTGTATCAGTAGACTCGGAGTAGCTATTTGAATCATCTGTAGGTGCAGAATTATTTTTTGTTCTTAGGATGGATGAGAGTTGACTTGCTGTGTTGCTGTCTGATGCAGACAAAGGTGGACTGGCAGACAAATGATTTGTGTAATTGTATGTTTCCTGATTCCCATTATACTAAAGGGAAAGAAGTACAACATTTTTGTGAGGTTCCTCTTGCTGATTATATTTTACTAAAAATCTGAAATCAGTAGTCACAGTGCTCAATTAATCAAATAAAGCAACATTCTGAGGGTCTCTGATTTCTTTTTTATCCATTAGTTGTTAGGTTAATCAAATCAGAAATATACAATATCAATGTAAAAATGAACAGCTAACATATTAGGGTTAAGTACCTCTGCAAATATAACAAATATAAATCCAGGTGTCGCCTAGCAAACTTTCAGTATAGAATCTCTTAAAGTATGAAAAGTATAGAGAAGCCCTTTAAATTATATACTATCATGCATTATAGTTTCTGCTATCTTTACTTCATTATGTATGTTATTTATTTTAAGGGAAAGAAATTTATAAATAGAAAATAGAACATTAAAAATACAATGATGTTTTGTTTAGCAAAATATTCTTCTTGCATTAAACATAAGTTAATGACATAAATCTGTGTTTTTTCTCTCTAATTTTTAGTCTCATAAGGATACTGTTATCCAAAATAGTGAAACTTACCGGGAAGCAAGCCACAAAATTCAAGATGGTCACAATTAAGACTAGAATCTTCATCTTGTCCTGCTATCCCCTGCAACTAAGTGTAAGATTGTCCTATGTTACATTAACTCATTGACAGTTTAAATGACAATTTTAAAAACATCAAAATTAATCTCTATTATATTCTAATATTATTAGCTAAGTAACTAAACATTAAAATGATGGCTTGCTATAAGATAGACAGTGCCCAGTTACTTCTAGTGGATTATCAGAAATGACAATATGTGGGATAGAATACTGTTTGCTAAGGTCAATTTTAACCAATCAGTGAGAATAGGAAGAATTTCGGCTATTTTTTTTTATAATTTACAGAGAATCGAGGAGTAAATATTTAACTAGTAAGTACCATTTTGGAAAGAGATCTTCAATGGGGATTTTATCATACAAACTTATCCGTGTTCCCATGATGATATCTATTTGTTGCATTTTTTTCAGGACTATTTCGACAAAAGTTAATTTATTGAATCTTTCTTCAGCCAGATTTTAAAATTTATCTAAGTAGATCCTTTATACAAGGGTTTTAAGAAAGCGTAGGTATTTGAGGAAAGAATGGCTCCAAACCTGATTTGTTCAAGCATTTACCTTGTAAAGGAGTCTTTTCTTTCAGCTGCCTTCTAGCTTTGATTCTTGATCAATTCAGCATGGTTCAGTAGTGCACGAAGAAGATGAAATCCATGGTGAAAGGCTAAATCTCAGAAAGAAACGCAAGTGCCTCCTTCTTCCTCCTTCTTTATTTCAATGGGGGAGAGAAAAAGCTTTATATATAAGGGATTTCTTCTGAGCTAATCCCAAAACAAAAGAAAAGAGAGGAAGTGTCTTTTGGCTTTTGCGCATGCATCTCTCAGGCACAAAGTGAACCTATTAGCTTATCTTCAAATTCAAAGGGGGCAAGGCTCATATTTTAAATATTATAAAGTCTTTTTAAAATTAGTTCTCTAGGGAAACAAACCACAAGAGGCTGTTAACAATAGAGAACAAACTGTGGATTGATGGAGGGAGGTGGGTGGGAGATGGGTTAGATGGGCAATGGGTACAAAGGAGGGCACTTATGATGAGCACTGGGTGTTGTATGTAAGTGATGAATCACTGAATTCTACTCCTGAAACCAATATTGCACTGTATGTTAACTAAAATTTAAATAAGAAAGTAAACTATAGAATTAAAAGAATAATAAAAAAAAACCTCTATAGCATCTAGTGCCATTTCCTCCTTTTTTTCCTGTTTTCTTTTTTTTAACATTGTTTCTTCTGCTTCCATAGCAAAATTTTTATTCACTATAATTGCATCTAAAATGCATTGTCATTTATTAGTTTACATTGGGATTCACCTCATGAGGCTGTGTGTTTGGTTGAAAATATGTTTACAGGAGAAGAAGAAATTAAAAAAACTGAAAGTCAATAGTTACTTAAGTTCAGATTTTTATGGAAGTTTTAGAATATATACCAATGAATCACCTCAGCAAGGGACACAATGGGGAGAATGTATTTTGGTGGACTGAACTTAATTGGCTTTGCTATTTCTTCTCATATTAAGACATCTCAAAATTTACTTACTAGCAATTACATTCTTCATTTTTTTTATCCTGCATTTTTCTTTCATATCATGTAACCCTAAAATTCAGTAATGGGTGTGATATATGGATATTACTAAGTAGAAAGATAAACAAAGTCGAGCTTTTTGCACTTTTTTAAAATTTCCCTTTAGGCTTCCTCAATTTTCCCTATCCTCTGGCACATCTTAATACTTTTCTGTAGCTGACATTCTTTTATTATGCATTGGAACAAATACTGAATCCCCAAGTTATATCCCAGATTGTCACTGGATTGTTCTTTTAATCAGGCAGAGTATTGATGTACAAAACCTCTATCCGTGTACACCATAATTACCTTCAGATCAAAAGCAATGTGTCATGAGTTGAACAATTATAATGTTATCACTTTAGTAGCTTGGAAATACCATTCCCATGACTGTAAATATTGCTCTTTATGGCACTTGAAGTAATTGTGGGAAAGCTAGTTCAATAATACATACTTAAATATGGAATGTTTATTCAATTAGAGATAATATTTGCAGGTCTTTTCATTTCAAGTAGACTGCCAGACTCAGATTCAGAATACTGGCTGGCACTAATTCATCTTTATAAGATCAAAGATAGCTAAGATTTCTGCATCATGGTTTCCAAAGTTGAACCTAGGGCAACAAAATCAAGGCTTTGTTAAGAAACTTCATCCTTAAAATTCTTCTCCTTCTCCTCCTCCTCCTCCCCCTTCTCCTCCCCCTCCCCCTCCTCCTCCTCCTCCTCCTCCTCCCCCTTCTCCTTCTTCTTCTTTTTTTGTAGTCCAAGAAGTTCTAATCCATTGTTTCCCTTCATTGAGGTGAATAGTTCATTTATGCTTCCACATACTTTCTGATCTACTCACTATTTCTGGAAGTTGTCCTCTATAATGCATAACGGGCTAATACCAGTGCTTTTCCATATACTACAATAATTACATTAAAAAATGAACTACAGATTAGAAAACAGGTTATTGGCATCCATATGCCATTATGATTCTTACATGGCAAAAGTGATTTCATTCTTTCTGGTGGCTGAATAATATCCCATTATATATAAATGTACCACCTCTTCTTTATCCATTCATTAATCGATGGACATTTGGGCTCTTTCCATAGTTTGGCTATGTTGTTGATAAGCTGCTATAAACATCAGGGTGCATGTACTCCTTAAAATCCGTATTTTTGTATCCTTTGGGTAAATACCTAATAGTGCAATTGCTGGATCATAGCTTGGTTTTATTTTTAACCCCTTGAGGAACTTCCATACTGTTATCCAGAGTGGCTGCACCAGTTTGTATTCCCACCAATAGTGCAAGAAGGTTTCCCTTTCTTCGCGTCCTCACCAATGGTTGTTGTTAATTTTAGCTATTCTGACAGGTGTGTTGTGGTGTCTCATGGTAGCATTGATTCATATTTTCCTGATGATGAGTGATGCTGAGCATCTTTTCTTGTGTCTGTTAGCCATCTAGATGTCTTCTTTGAAGAAGTGTCTATTCAGGTCTTCTCCCATTTCTTCACTGGATAATTTGTTTTTTGGATGTTGAGATTTATAAGTTATTTATAGATTTTGGATACTGACCTTTTATCAGATATGTCATTTGCAAATATTTTCTCCTATTCTGTAAGCTGCTTTTTAGTTTTGTTGATTGTTTCCTTTGCTGTGCAGAAGCCTTTATTTTGATGAAGTCCCAATAGTTCGTTTTTGCTTTTGTTTCCCTTGGCTCTTGAGATGCGTCTAGTATGAAGTTGCTATTGCCAAGGTCAAAGTGGTTGCTGCCTGTGTTGTCCTCTAGGATTTTGATGGTTTCCTGTCTCATCTTAGGTCTTTCATCCATTTTGAATTTATTTTTATATATTGTATAAGAAAGTGGTCCACTTTCATTCTCTGCATCTTGCTGTTTTCCCAACACTGTTGAAGAGATATCTTTTTTCCATTGTATATTCTTCCCTACTTTGTCAAAGATTAGTTGACCATATAGTTTTGGGCCTATTGGTGGGTTTTCCATTCTGTTCCGCTGACCTATGTGTCTGTTTTTTTGTGCCTGTACTATACTGTCTTGATGACTATAGCTTTGTAATAATATAGCTTGAGGAATTGAAATGCCTCCAGTTTTATTTTTCTTTTTCAGGATTGCTTTGGCTATTTGGGGTCTTTGTGGTTCCAAAAATTTTTTAGGATTGTTTGTTCTAGCTCTGTGAAATGCGATGGTAGTATTTTGATGGGGATTGCATTAAATGTGTAGATAGCTTTGGATAATATAGACACTTTAACAATTTTTGTTCTTCCAACCCATGAACACAAATGCTTTTCCATTTCTTTGTATCTTCTTCAATTTCTTTTTATATATGTTTCATAGTTTTCAGAGTACAGATCTTTTACCTCTTTGGTTAGGATTATTCCTGGATATTTAGTTGTTTTTGGTGCAGTTGCAAATGGGATTTATTCCTTTATTTCTTTTTCTTTATTTTTTTTAATGTTTATTTATTTTTGAATGAAAGAGAGAGACAGAGAATTCCAAGCAGGCTCCCTGCTGTCAGTGCAGAACCTTATGCGGGGCTTGAACTCACAAACCGTGAGATCATGACCTGAGTCAAAATCAAGATTTGGACACGTAACTGACTGAGCCACCCAGGAACCCCTCAAATTAATATCTCCAGGTCAGACATCTAGCTGAAATTCTAGAGTATTATATCCAAGTTTTTGTATAACAGAGCCAATTAGATGCTGTGTCTAAACAAAACCTCTGATATACTCCAAATATCGCCCAATAAAAAAGCTCCTATAGTTTCCCCCCATTTTATTTGTTGACAACTGTTAAGAGACTAAATTGAGCATCCCTAAAATTTACATGTTGAAGCCCTAATTCCTATTGTAACTATATTTGCAGATAGTGTCTTTAAGAGATAATTAAGGTTAAGTGAAGACATAGGCTGAGGCCCTAATCTAGGTTTGGTGACCTAAAAGGAAGGACAAAAATATTTTTTTCCCCATGTACATCGTCAGAGGTGAGGCCATGTAAGGGCATAATGAGAAGGTGGCCACCTACAAGACAGAGTTCTGACCAGGATTTGAATTGGCTGGCAACTTGATCTTAGATTTCTAGCCTCTGGAACTGTGAGAACATAAATTTTTATCATTTAAGCTACTCACTCTATAGTATTTTGTTATGGTAGCCCGAGAAAACTAATACAGCAACTCAATAATTCCAGTTGTTTAGATCAGAAATTTTGGACTCTTCCTTGACTATTCATTATATTTTATACCCCAAATCCAATTCTTAGGCTAATATAAATGGCTCTGTCTTCAAAATATACCTGGAATCTAGTGACTTTTTGCCAGAAACACCACTACCATCCTGGTCCAAATTTTAGTAGTTCTTACTTTGCTGCTTTTTTATTTTAACTAGTTTTCTGATTCCACTTTCTATTATCATTATAGGTTGCTATAGTGTTTCTTCTAAATATTAGATTATGCTGCTCTTCTGTTCAAAGCCTCCAGTGATTTTTCATCTTACTAAAAATAAATCTAAACTCTTAAAGGCCCTGCAGAATATTATCCCCCATTACCACTCAGAACTCATTTTCTGCTTTCCCTACTGCTCACTCTGTCCAGCTGTGTTACCTTGTTATGGTACCGTGAATATTTAAGTCGTTATTGGTCTTAATGATGAGAAGGAGGAATGAGAATAATTAGAAAGAGGAAGACTAATTTGCAGATCATTAATCCCAGTCTAGATCTGAGATCATAAGTCCCTGTAAAGTGCAAGAAAAGAAAGTATCACTTATTTAAAAAAATAACAAAATAATTGGGAGAGAATCAATCGACTACAGTGAGGATTAAGAGGAGTTGAGGATAATATTGAGATTTGTAGCTTGGGTAACCAGATGAATGATAGATTATGGTAGAGATGGAGACTATAGTACAGAAGACTGTGGGAGGCAAAGATAACATATTCCTTTCCAGTGTGTAGTATTTGAGATGCTTCCACACTATCTGCATAGATACTTTCATTTCATAAAGTAATTGGAAGTGGGGATTTGGAGGTAAAGAATGAATTGATGGGGTGCCTGGGTGGTTCAGTTGTTTAAGCATCTGACTTCAGTTCAGGTCGTGATCTCACTGTTTGTGGGTTTCTGTCAGCACAGAGTCCACTTCAGATTCTCTGTTCCCCTCTCTCTCTGCTATTCCCTTGCTCATGCACTCTCTCTCTCTCTCTCAAAAATAAATACACATTAAAAAAAAGAATGAAGTGATAAAGGGGATTAGGAATACAGTTATTTGAGTACTGAAAAATGTGAAGAACTGTTGAATCATTATCTTGCACACCTGAAACTAATGTACTGCTATGTTATTTATACTTGAAATTAAAAAAAAGAATGAAAATATGAATATCAGAATTACAGTTGCTTTTTGTCAAAGGCAGTGACTAGAAGGAAACACATGGGAGTCTTCTGGTGTGCTTGTCATGTTCTGTTTCTTCATGGGTAGTGTCTGGTTACATGGTATGCTCCCTTTGAAATATTAATTGGGTGTGCACTTGTGATTGTGATTTCCCCCTTTTTAAACGTCCATGCCAACAAGGGCTGGATGTGAATTTCCATAATTTACAAATAGATGTTACAAGATACTTCTTTTCATGTGTGTTTTAAATGGAAATTTGACGTAAACAATTCTTCTCCTATATTGACTAGGTTCTGGGATCAGATAAGCTTCTCTCAGTGCCCTGGGTATTTATGTTGATACACTCAAAGATTATCATCTAAGTTTGTCAGATTTTAAGGAAATAAAAATTCTAAGTAATATTTTCTTAATGCCATTTTTTGAGGTACTTTTTTTTATATTCATCTGTCTTTTTTAGTTCTTTCGTGGTATGAAAATGTCGAATATCCAGTGTAATCCCTAGAATGATCTTGCCATGGATCATGTATTAAAAATACTTTAATTTATAAACTTATTTCTTTCAGGGGGGATCCAGCTTCTTCACATGCTTTGAGGTGGCTTTTCTATGCCAAAGATGTTACCTACAATTAAATTAATTGTGTGTTAATCTTCATTTATTTTACATTAAATGTCAAGGTATTTTATAAATGTTAGATACACTGCTTTATAGCTCTTTGACCTTGAGCAAAGCACTTAAACTCTCCAACCCTCAATTTCCTCCTATGTAAAAAGGGCCTAACTGTAGACCCAGCTTCATAGCATTGTCACTAAGATCTATTGAGATTTGATGAACATGTAAAATGCTTCACACATATTAGTGCTCAGTAATGGTCAAATTCTTGTTATTGTTTTGGAAAGTAAAGAGTAACCTTGAGAATATTTAGACACACAGACAAATATTAAATATCTGGGAAATATTAAAGCCTCCAGAATGGCCACTTTTCTTGTGATGTTGATTTATTCGTGAAGAGAGTGTCCCTGAGTCAGACCTGGTCTAATGGATTCACCAGAGCAATTAATGTAGATGGTCCTCAATTTATGATGGCTCGATCATGATAGTGCAAAAGTGATACACCTTCAGTAGTAACTATACTTGAATGTTGACTTTTGATCTCTTTCTGGGCTAGCGATGCTCTCCCTTGATGCCGGGCAGTGGCAGGGGCTGCAGCTCTGAGTCAACCATGCAGTCACAAGGGTAAAGAACAACACGCGACCGTTTTGTACCCATACAACCTTTCTGTTTTTCACCTTCGTATTCAATAAATAACATGAGCCATTCAACACTTTTTTATTAGAGAGGCTTCATTTAGATGATTTTGCACAACTGTAGGCTAATGTAAGTGTTCTGAGCATGTTTAAGGTCATCTAGGTTAAGCTCTGATATTTGGAGGGTTCAGTGTATTAAATAAATATTCAATTTATGATATTTTAAATTTATGATGGTTTTATCAGGACATAAGCTTATCATAAGTTGAGGAAGTTCTGTACTAAGACACTGCTCAAGGAGAAGAGTAGCTGAAGATTTATGCACATTCTTTGTGTGAAAAATGTCAACATGTTTGCTATTTTAATAAAAAGTTGAATGAAATGACTGGTTCTCAGTTCTTATAGTCTTATAGTCCTTGCTATATTGCCTCTGTTCCTTTGTCTTTATTATGTTATAGGAAGGAAAATAGGCAGTCTCAATCTACATCGATTATCTCTTAAATTCTCTTTAATCTTTTAGACTCAAAGGGCATATAGCACATTGTTTCTCAATTCCCCCAGCAGTGTTCAAAATGTTTTGAATCCATTTAAAGGATGTGGCTTTCTGAGAGTCCCAGATATATGTGGAGAGATAGTTCCAACTGTTTGTCTGGAGTGAGCTCAATGCCCATTCTTTTGTCTTCACCTAAGTTTTAAAATGGAAGCTCTTGCATTACCAAGACCAGCCACTTCCTTGAGGGTGGCCTTAGAGTCCATGCACATCTCCTCCCTGGATTCTACTTTCATCTTGTTTTTGTATTGTAGGGATTTTCTTTGTTATTTCTTTCTTTCAAAGTCAGCTCTGCATTCAGAGTTATATTTATTATACTTAATTCAGAATTTCTCAGACTCAAAAATTTAATAGATATTTTTCATGGTCTTAAAAGTAGGCATAATATGAAAGACATTTCAGATTATGTTAGTGGGCCTGACCCTGTTTTTCATTTCTCTTATGTTCTTGTGGAACTTGACTGATGGAAGTTTTAACCCTAACTTTGTTTATAGTTTCTGCATTCCACACATTTACCTTGTCAAAGCAAAAATTTCAGGAAAAAGTTAAACAGGCAAGGAAGACTTCATTCAAGTCTATTTCAATAGTCAACTTTGAGGAAACGAAGGTGAGAGGGTTTTTTGAGCTGGGGCGAGCCAGTGGAAAAGTACCTGGAGGACGTTATGGGGATGTTGATTGACGGAAGGTGTAGAGTAAATTAGGTAATTCTGGAGTCTGCAAATGTTCTGTGATTTAGACAGTATGTGCTTGCTAGTTGGTGCTTATCTAAATAAGCTCCTACCCTCCTGCCGAGTCTGGGAAATGGGGGCACTAGCTTCCTTGGGTCCCAGGTCCTTCGGAAAGATATTTCTAGGTTGTAAAGTTGGAAAGAGGCTTTTTAAAATATCTACATCTCAAAGAGGCAGAGAAAGAATTTACAATTGCAAGTTTTCTAAAGAAATATCCTAAAGCTCCAGGGGCCTAGCGTCAGGAAGAAACCTGTCTAAAATTTAGTCATGCTTAGGAGAACATTAAGGTCTTGGTCAACCTGATATTTAAGTATTGCTCGTAATTGGAATCCCTTTTAGAGGGACAGTCATATTAATCTCTTCACTCATTTCCAAACATGTGAGACTGATAGAAATATGTACAGGGAACAAATGATTTTCAAAATGATTTATTGAACAAAAGCTGAAGAAGTGAAATTGAACATACATAAGAAGTGAGAGAATGAAAGAAGTAGAATTTCTAGAATTGTCTCATTTCTGAAGTGCGATCGCAGTCAATTTCTTGAGGCAATATTGGCAGAGGTTAAGGTGAGAAGTTTAATATTTAGGAAAATTATGGCCTAGAAAAAATGTTGGGAAACATAAAATTAATTGCTTCAGTCTGATAAATATCACCCACTCAGTTTAAAATTGCTATTTTCCATTAATTATATGAAATAAATTCCAGTCCATATATCCTCCCTCGCCCCAGCACCACTCTTATTTTCATGACAGCTCATGATTTTATTGTAAAGTAAAACATATCTATCTAGATGTCCTATGTTTAAAGCATAGCTACTTGCTATACTCAAGGCCTAATACATCATTATTACAACCTAGAATGATTTTATACAACTTTAAAAAAACTTTAAGACACAAAAACAAAACCAAAACAAAACAAAATAAAAAGTCAAAACTCCTTGTACAAAAATTTGATATCATGTGTTCCAGCAATCTTTTCTATGAAATAGTCTTAGATCTGCTCCTTGTATTTTAGAGTTTTAGATCGTGGTTCTAATCACATGGTTCATTGTGTGTGTGTGTGTGTGTGTGTGTGTGTGTGTGTGTGTGTTTTCTTTAATTTTTATTTATTTATTTTGACAGAGCAGGGGAGGGGCAGAGAGAGAGGTAGAGAAAGAATCCCAAGCAGGCTCCACGGAGGGAGGGCTTGATCTCATGACTGGACATTATGACCTGAGTGGAAATCAAGAGTCAGATGCTTAACTGACTGAGCCACTCAGGTGCTCTTATTGTGTTGTATTTGATAAAAGTTAATTTTATAAATTTTTCTAATTTTGTTTTCTTTTCCATGGATTTTCCTTATTAATAGTACCAGTATTCCCCCATTTCCATCTAAGCTTAACTGAGGTGGCACTTTTGCTATGGTCAAGTTTAACTATTTATGGAAAATTGATTGTTATACTCATTCTTTGAGTTTGTATACTTGCCAGTTTCCCTTTCTGAAATATGGTCTGGGTGTTTTTACACTTATAACCTCATCAGACTCCTCACCTCCCAAGAATTTTCTTAAAAAAAAAATGTATAGTTTCTAGAGTAGTGGAACTCAGTAATCTTTATTTCGAAAAAGAAACCAAGTGACTGTGATTCAGCTGTCTACAAAATTGTCTTCTGAGCTTACTGTTCTAGAATTGTAAGCTTTCTGAATGTTGGTTTAAGTACTTAAGACACTTGGATTATAGTCCTGGTTTTTCCACCATGTGTTCTGAATTTGAGCAAATTCCTCTATATCCCATTTGCAAAATGGGAGACTATTTGCTCTCTCTCATAATTGCAAAATATAAAAATGTATGCATATCAAGAGTAACTATTTATTAAAGTAAGGTGTTTAGAGAAATATAGAGCACTATTGAATTTCTTCATCTAATTCTTTGCACGCAGTGATTTACGTGTTACCAAGGTGCTCCAGATGCACCACTGGGTTGCTCTTACCGTGAGGAAGTGTTAAGGTTGGCTGTGGTCACAGTAGCAAGTGAGGATTGTGTGCTGCTGTCAACAACAGAGGTGGTTCCAGCCGAGCCTGTATTTGTGGGGACTGTAGTTGCAATACTCGTGGTTGTCACTACTGTTGTGATAGCAGGAGCTGTGGAGGTCTCTTCTGGAGGTGGAGTAGTAGCATCTTCTGCAAGTGTGGAAACCTCAGAGGGTTCTGTGGATTCTGCAGAAGTTGTAGCAGCGTCAGTACTTGTTGCAGGGAGAGTAGTATCATCTGCTGTGGTAGCAGTGACCTCATCAGTGGAGACCGTTGTTGTGGGTTCTGTGGTGGCAGAGTCCAATTCGGTGGTTAAGTCTTCAAGTACAGTGGTGGAGGTGACACCTGATGGAGTTGTAGTGGCAGTGGTACCTAAAGTGTCTGTAGTGTCCAGAGTTGTAGCTTCACTGGTTGAAGAACCAGGTTCAGCAGGGAGGGTGGTGGCAGGTATGCTTGTACTGGCAATAGTGGTAGCATCTGAGGCTGATGATGTAGTCCCAATTCTCGTGGAGGCTGCAGCTGTTGCAGTGGTAGCTGTTATAGGAATTGTGGTTGCAGATGATGCAGCTGTTGCAGTGGTAGCAAAAGATGTAGTGACTGCTCCTATGGTTGTGGAGTCAGCTGAACGGGCTGTGGCACCTTCAGCTGAAGTGGTGGCAGCTTTGGTGGTTGTGTCATCAGGGGTCTGGACGGTAGTTTCACTGTTGGTCAGTGCACCAGATCCAGTAGTAGAAGCAGCACTTGGTACAGCTGTGGTGGCACCAGAAGGAGATGTGGTACCAGCAACAGAAGGTGAGGTAGTGACACTTGTGGTGGCATCGACCCTTGGAGTTATGGGGACTGTTGTGGTTTTGCTGGTAACTCCTTCAGATACTATGGTTGTAGCTGAACCAGTTGTACTGATGGCTGGAGATGTGGAATCTACCGCTGAGGTTGTAGGGTTAGCTGTGGGGGTCGTGGCATTAGCAGGTGCAGTTGTTGTAGCTTCAGTGGTTGTGTCATCTGTCGGTTCAGTGGTAGCGTCTTCCCTTGGAGTTGTAGTTCCAGAAGCCTGGGTGGTGGTTTGACCCAGACTGGTCAGCGTAACTGGTTCAGCAGTGGAGGCTGAAGTCACTGGGGTTGAAGTGGCAGCATCTGCTACCGTTGTGCCAGCAGCAGCAGCTGTATCATTGGTGGCTGAGGTTGAGACTGTACCACGGGTGGTTGTATCCAGCCCTGGGGTTGAAGAGGCTGCTGCTGTGGTGGTGGTGATTGTCCCCAAAGATGTTGGGTTTGAGGACCCAGCAGTTGTAGTAGCAGTGAGTGACGAGTCTGTGTCTGAGGCTGTGGAGGAGCCTGTTGCACCAGTTGTTACCCCCGTTGAGTAAAATTGTGGTGGCAGCTACAGTGGTTGTGTCATCGGCTGTTTCAGTGGTGTCCTCATTCCCTGAGGAAGTAGCTTCAGTGCTCATCTCATCGGTTGTTTCAGCGGTAATGTCATCCACTGGTGTGATGGCAGAACTTGATGCAACTGTGGTTGCAGTACCAGGTGCACTGGTAGTTGCAGAACTTGGTGCAACTGTGGTTGTGGGACCACGTGTAGCTGTGGTTGTGACAGAACTAGAAGCAGTGGTCAAAGTTCTGGGTATTTCTGTGGTAGCAGAAACAAGAGTTGTGGTAGCACTGGCTGATAATGCGGAAGCACCAGTGCTAGTGGCCCCAGTCCCCAGGGTTGTGGGGGCTATTGCACTTGTGGCTCCAACATATGTAGGGGTTGTGGCTGCAGCAGTGGTGGCAACAGCAGCAAGGGCTGTGTTGGCTGAAGTTGTAGAGGCAGCTGGAGAGGTGGAATCATCGATAGTTGGGAGAGTGGTGTCGTCTGTTGTGTTAGCTTCATCTTCTGAGACATCCGTGGTGAAATCAGGTGCAGGGGTGGAAGCAGAGGTTAAGAGCGTTGTGGAGCCAGTCCCTGGGTTTATGGAGGTGGCAACACTGGAAGCAGCAGACTCTTGGGATGTGGATTCCACTGAAGGTGTCACGGAGGTGACCACAGATGCTGGGGCAGTTTTGGTGGAGGCGGCACTGGTTGCTGAGTTTGTTGTGGTTGATGTCACTTGGACTGTGGTGGCAGCCACCGGGGATAGAGTTTCAGGCGTTCTGGTGGTTGCATTTGATCCCTGAGTTGCAGTGGCAGATGTACTAGTTGGGGCAACTGATATAGATGTTGTGCTATTGGATACGGTACTAGCGATGGTGGTATTAGTAGTTCCAGGTGCTGCAGTGATTGTCTTGGTCGGGCCATCAGTTGTGATGTCTCCTGTTCCTGTTGGCCTTGTTGGAGGTTTTGGTTTACCAGGGGGGCGTTTATGAGGCTTACCAGGTTGGTGCTGCTGCTGATGGTGTGTATGGGGACATTGCCTACTGGGCCATGGTCTTGGTGGATGTGGACAGAATGGATGAACCTCCAGTGGAAACTTATGTGGTCGATTTGACGGTAGGCGGGGACGTTTAGACTGATGAAATTTACATGGAGGATGTATTGGAATCGGTTTTGTGACTTTGTTATGCGGGCGCTTTTTCTGTGGAGTCTGAACAGTTTTAGATCCTTTGCGTTTAGGTGATTTCGGCCTTTTTTTGCCACGTATAGGTTTCCCCTTTTTTGGTTGTTTTACAGTTTTGCCTGCTGAGGGAGGTGGTCTTTTTTTTCCTTGAAGGGATTTCGGTTGATTTACACCTTTCTTAGGAGGTTTAAACGGTCTCTTTTTGGATTTACTTAGCCTTTTCTGTACTGCTAGAGATGTGGGATGCCCTTTTTTAGGTGGTTTTATAGATTTACTCTTTGCAGGAACTGTTTTTGCAGTCTTTTTACCTGCTGTGGACTGTTTCTGCGTAGCTTGCTTTTGAATTTTCTCCTTGGCAAGAGACCGTTTTGGTCCTGCCGGAGCAGGTTTAGGCCCACTGGGAAGATTTCTGGAAGCTGGTTTAGATTTTTTTGTGTTTTTCTTTTTAGCCAGAGTTTTTTTGCGAGCTGGAGATTTGCCTTTTTCTGTTTGACTTGACTGCTTCCTGGCAGTTCTAGACAAGGAGCTTTTCAAATTTTTTGGTCTTTTCTTGGAGGCTGGTTGTGTTTTTGGTACTGATTTAAGTGCTTTAGGCTGCTTTGCTTGTTTCTTGGCAGATGCGGTAAAGTTTTTGGATTTCTTTGACACTTTATTTTTGACTAAAGATATTTTCTTTTTTGTTGCGACTTTTCTTGACCGATTGAGCTTTTCCTTGGCAGATGTAGATGCGGTCTTTTTAGATGTAGTTAGATTTTTCTTCTGGACTTTTGAAACTGCTCTTGTTGCTGTTGCCTTAGCTGGTCCTTTTTTGACTGGAGTTAATGGTTTGTTTCTTTGTTTCCTTAGAGTTTTCTTTTTGGCTAAGCTTTTTTTGGGGTCGGTTTTAACTGCTTTTGCCTGATTCTGTTTTTTCTTGACAGGTGATGACAGGGTCTTGTGAGATTTAATTGGTCTTTTCTTCGGAGCTGAAGAAGTTTGGGTGGAACGTTTTATTGCTGTGGACCTAGATTGTGTTTTGGATACAGACAAATTTTGAGATTTCTTCTCAGTTAGATATGTTTTTGGAGTTGATTTAGTTGTACGCCGTTTTACCTGTTTCTTAGCAGGTGTAGACTGGATTTTCTTGGATTTTTGTGGACTTTTCTTTGAAGGTGAAGTCCTTTTTGATGCTGCCTGAGCTACTTTGGGCAAATTCAACTGCTTCTTGGCAGAGGTGGGCAGGGTTTTTTTAGATTCATTTTGACTTTTCTTTACAGCTAAAGATGGTTTTGGTACTGCTGGAGCCTGTTTTGACTGTTTCTTGGCAACTGTCTTCTGACTTTTTTTAGGCTGTTTTAGAGTTTTACTTGTCCTGCGTGGAGTATTTCGTCCTGTTAAACCAGATGAAATGGGGGGCCCTTTCTTGGCTAATGTATTTTTCTTAGACCTGACTTGTAGACTTTGCCTTTCTGATGGCAGGATAGGTTTTTCCTTTTTACTTGATGTCCTAGAATTTACAGATAATCGCCTGGCTGCGTTGTTAGGCAGTACAGGTGAGCCAGAGGCATGGGAACGGG
The DNA here is from genome assembly GCA_030068075.1 of Paguma larvata. NCBI lineage: Eukaryota > Metazoa > Chordata > Mammalia > Carnivora > Viverridae > Paguma > Paguma larvata. Next base: position 141,313,031 of record CM057823.1, read on the forward strand.
TTTGAGGTTTCCTAATGACTTGGGTGGATGGAGGTCTGTCTTGTGATGTCCTGGAAGGGGAACTTTGCACTGGCCGACGGTTAAGTGTTTTCCCAATTGCCCGGGGCTGTGATCGCTGACTCTCACTGCACTGCAGGAGGAGAGAATAGAAGATATTACCAAGTGAAGCATTCAATTATTGTTTCATATTTTCACTTTAGTTATGGAAGCTGTTCTGCTCTTTGGTTTGGAAAGTGCTTTGGTTTCAAGTGTAATATAAATTTAGAATAAACTTCACTGTAAATTAAAAGAACAAGGGACAATATGTGGATGATTAGAGAAAGTACCTGGGTGTTACTTTCAATACTTATAGTAATTTCTAAGAAAATCCAACAAAATACAGAAATCTAATTTGAGGAAATCTAATTCATTGGTTTTATAAAATACTCCATTTTGTTTCTCTCTTTTGTTTTTCACTTAAAAACTACAGGATGAAATCTTTATCATCTCCTTTAGGAATTAACAAAAGAATTGCATAGTTACCATGTAACCATGTTACATGAATCTCAATGAAAGTATCACATCAAACCCTGGTTTACAAATTATATAAAAGAGAAGTGTTTGATGTTGAATTCAGAAAGTTGGATATTAAAAACTGCAGCAAAAACAAAAAAACCCTGAATTTCTCCTGCTTATAAAAGATTTGTCTGAGGTATTAAATGTTCTGGGAAGAATATGACAAGGAAATAATAGTAATAGCAGAAAAGAAAAGGATCCTTGAATGAAGCATGACTGGTTAAATAGCATGGAACAGACACTTGAAGACCACCTGTAGTTCTAAAAATAGTGGTTACTATGTCCTGATCAAATACAGATGCAAGGAACTAGTAAATAGTACATAATTAAATCAGAGGAGCAGAAGAAGCTATTAAAACAAAACAAAACAAAACAAAACAAAACAAAACAAAACTCTGCCAGAGCTATAAAAGGAAAAAGCAAAAGGCCACAAAATTCAAAAGACCAAGGCTGAAAAGTACATAAAAACCTATTCGCACAAGTCATGTTTCAGATGAGTCAAATATGTATAACAATTGTTTATTTTAGATGCCAATAGAAGAGACTATCTTCTTTTTCACTGTGTTTATGTTTTATGTGGAAGAACATATTGCAATGTTTGATCATGAGGCCATAATAATGGACCCAGAGGTTGAGTGAAAAACAAGCTGGAGAGATATGGGTAAACTTAGCCCTCATTTTCCACCTTCACAGGGGAATCTCTTATAATGGAGGTAACGGGTGAACATGGACAGGAAGGAGAAGTGGGAGTCTTGGTAATTTCATTGCAAGTTTAGTTCCAGTCTTCCAAATTTATTTGGAGATTTTCTCATCTCTTATTCTCCTCAACTAATAGTCATTCTCTTCTGCATCTCTCCCTCTTTTTCTCTCTTTATTTCGCTTCCAGATCTCCCATTGCTTTGTTTCTTCTCCTCAAGTTCCAGGTGATTTTGAATAAACGTATTTTTTAAGAGTACTAGAACTAGAAGGTAATTGTTTCTGTTTCTTTCCATCTCATGTGACTGTGTCTTGATTTTAGAAATACAATGCCATATTTTCTATCTGAACCCTATCTCAGTGTTAATGTAGCTCTCCATTCTACGTAGTTCTTATTTCAAGTGTATAGAATCTTACCGGGAAACAAATTGCAAAGATGAGGATGAGCCCAGTCAGGATTAAACCCTTCATCTTGTCCTTTTACCCCTATAAGTAAGAAACAAGAGAAAAGATTTATTATGTGCTTGACAATGAAAGGATAGGTTTTACTGAACTGCCCAGTGATATAAACTTAAAATTTTAGTAGCAAGTTTAAGACCTGAGAACTTTTTTTCCCTAAAATTAAGCTTCAAATGTGGATGTGAAATTAAAAGATACCTATACATCTTTTGAAGAGACTATCATTATTTGAAACCACTAAAAATCAGGTTTTTCCATTTGGTTTGCTAATATTTTTATTTTCCTTTAAATTCTCATCTAAAAGGTGACCTTCATTTTCTATCAGGAATGATATTAAGAAATAACTCACCTATCCATCATCCACTTACTGCATGTGTATTTACTCCCCCCCTTACACACACACACACACACACACACACACACACACACACACTACTTTCCTCTCCCAACTCCCATCACCATCATTTAGGAAAATCAGACCAGTTGTGACATAAAGAGAGTTCCAGGAAGGTACATAGTATGCTTTTAAGTTGAGTGGCCAACTTTACTGATCCTGTATGTATGATGAATGACACGGTACACTGTGTAATATTATATTGCAAAGACAGTTTCCATGAAATCCTGAGATTCTCTGATGCTATTTGACTTTTGCTCTCCTCCTCCTCCTAATTTTTATTTTTTAGTCTATAGGATCCTTTACCTGAAAATGTTTTATAAACTTTTATCATGCACTTTGCTTATCGATAATTCATTTTTAGATGAGGTACCTATCACAATTAAAGTTATTGAATATATCAAATCTATTCTGACCTGTATTAATCTAATTTTTAAGAAATTCATGTTGTTTTTCCTAACATAATATGGTTTTATGGGTGGAAAGTATATGTTTCCACATGCCAGATTATTAGGATGAGTATACAGGAAAAAAAGACTTCTAATTCCAGAATGTTTTGAAAGAAAAATGGAAAATAAAGACAGCCTGTATGTAACTTAGGAATTGCCTTGTATATTTATACTTCTATATATTGTATATGCCTTGTATATTGCCTTGTATATTTATACTGAGGAAGCTCAGTATAAATGAGCTGGTCTCTGATAGCGCATGGCTTATGATGATGTGATGGGGGAACCCTCAGCTTTAGTGGCTGTCAGTGCCAACAGGTCACCTTCTAGAATCATCATCAGAAAACTCTGAAACCCACTTGGTGTTTCAGTCTGAGTCTGAACTGTATCAGTCTCCATCAACATCTTCCCCCATGAAACAGTCTCTTCCACATGTCCCCATTTCAGTGAATGACACAGTGTAAGTGTAAGCCAGAATCCTGAGTCAGGCTTGACTCTTCCTCTCATTCTCCTGTGTCCATCCATCACTAAATCCTCCCTGTGTTTTACTTTTAGACAGTTTTCAATCAGTTTGCTTTTCTTCACATTCACCAACAGCATTCTAGCCATGTTAGCATCATATCTCAATTGAGCCTCTTAGCAAATATTACCTATTAAGTAGCAGGCACTGTTCTAGGATATGGAGAGATAGGGGAGATCTCTTCAGTATTCCTGGCTTGTTAGAGTTTTCATTTTCATGATTAGCAAAATAGTCTCTGAACTGACCCACAGCCTTGCTTTTAATTGACAGTCACTCTAATTTTTATAAAATACAAATCTGATTATTATAGTTCCCTCATTAAAACCTTTCACTGGTTTTCCATTGCTTTTTTTCTTAAAGGCCGCCCCCCAAATTCTTCAAGGGGCTCACAAGGCCCATTGCAACCCCACCTATCCTTGGTCTTCAGTCACACTCTTTTAGTGTCACTCACATTGTGTGTGTGTGTGTGTGTGTGAGAGAGAGAGAGAGAGAGAGAGAAAGAGAGAGAGAGAGATGCTCTTTTCTTCCTTGAAGGTCCTTGCATATTCTGTTACACAATTCAGTACAAAAGGCTTTTTATTCCTACCTGCCAACTGGAGCAACTTCAGTCAAGTTAGCTAATGATGTCTTTATTGTCAATCTAATTCTTGTCCTACAGGATGGAATTCTCTTCAGTGTTTGACAAGTCCTTCCCTCTTCTCTCGGTTTTTGTGGAACCAAATTACCCTTCCTATGTCTCTGAAGGTTTTTTTGTTTGTTTCTTTTAGGTTTGTTCATGGGTTTTCTTTCTCTTCCGCTTACCCAATTATGGTTCTGACATCAGTCCTATTTTTCTCTCACTCTATAGCAATGTCCCTGTGTGATCTCCTGCCTTTGCTTGGAAACAGCATCCATCTATATGCTGACTTCTAAGTTTATTGATAAAGATTCATATATCCAACTCTTTCATGGACATCGCCATTTGGTTGTACCATTGCACCTTTAGCCAAGCCCATCCAAAATTGAATGTATTAGTTTACTCAGTCTTCTTGATTAAGAAACCACATGTTAATAGAGAAAAGTAGATTCTGGAGTAAGAGTGCCCTAGAAGCATTGTCAATTATCCACACAATTACCTTGAGAGGGGTGTTTCCGTTGGATCTTGGTCAGGACTTGATTCTTCTTGACTCAGCAATGCCTCTAAGACTTGATACCTGCAGATGTCAAGAGAACTAAATGAATGATCCTTCCACCTAATAAGGTGGCCATGCCTTCTCTTTGTACCTCCTACTTTTTGCCTATTGGTCATAGTAGGGAGTGGGGGCTAGGAAAAAAAAATGTGTATGTGTGATTTTTTTCTATTTGCTCTTTGCTCTTTGGATTTTCTGACTCAGGAACATTGAGAACTCTATCTTATCTTTTACTTGGAAGAGGTAATGATAAAATATGATAGTTAACAAAATTCATAAATTAACACTATAGCTTATATGTAAGAAAACCATGGTTTGATTTCTTATTTGCAGTTATAGAATAATTTATATATTGTCAGATGTTCCCCCACTTTTGGAATTTGAACAACTTTATTTTTTCAGTTTGTTTTCATATTCCAAAGTTTAATAGACTCAAAGATATGAATGTCTGACAAAATGTAATAGGAGGATATAAATAATATTTCCTCCATTGAATTAAAACACATTTATTTAACACTTAAACTCAAAGTGCCCACATCAGGGAAATTTGTGAACTATGTCTACCTCGCTGTACCCTCATGGTACTCCCTCATCACCCTTTTAACTTAGAATCTCTCAGATTTTGAAAAGCACATATTCAATTATCTAATAATTTACTTTGTAAATACTTTTTTAATTGCTGTGAGTATGCAATGGACGAAATATAGATAATTTTCACTAAGCATACTTTTATTAATTTTATACAAATTTATTTACCATTTTTACCTATTCATCTGGATTAAGTCACATATCAGAACAAATGGCAAATACACTAATTCTGAAGAAGTGTAGCTGTGAGAAATCACTAGCGTATTTGAGAAAAAAATGGAAAAAAGTTTCTAAAGGCAATTCCAGAATGATAAAAAGAGCACTAAACTTAAAATCAAGAGGTTTAGATTCAACTCTTTGTCCGTCATTTTATTTCTGTATGACCTTGGTAAACTTATTTGCAAATGCCATTTTCATATCTATAAAATGAGAATCAATCCTATTCTGTTTACCTGTGTTGCGATTAGAATTAAATTAAATATTCATTTAGTTTGTAAGCTCTATAGTACTATGTGACAATATTGTTTATAATACAATTTATTTGTGTTTTGAATTTTTAACATTATTTATGGATGTATTTTATATAACTTTTAATCTCAGCATTACTAGATTTGAAATGACAACTTTGATTTATTTATTCAATATTCAACAGATATTTATTGGGCATCCACTCCATAGAAAGCATTGTGGATTCAACAGGAACAAGAAAGACCTAGCTCTTGCCTTGAGGGGCTAGGGACTTATTGGAAAGAAATATAATACAAACAGAAAAGAGTGACTTTGATCTATTGATATCTGGTTAGCAGAGCAAGTACACTTCTACTTAGACATTTCTTTTGGACAAAGTTTCTTCATTCACCTTTTCTTCCAAGAACCTTGTGTAGGTCAGAAGTCAGGGTTTGGCTTCACTTGAATGACTGGGTGCCTGCGTGATAATCAGAATCATAATAAGAGCTGTGCAATAACAATGCACAATATTGTCTTTTCTGAGAATTGAGGTAATCACTTTAAAGTTAATAATATTATGTATACTTAACACTGAGAAACTAATTTCACTCAAAATAAGGTTGACCTCCTTTCTCTTTTATGTTTGTCATTATTTTGGAGCATTAACCATAACACTCTCCTGCAGGAGTCCAGCTCGGGCATGTCCAGGAATCTTCTGAAGGAGGAAAGGTGTCGGCATGACAAACGACTCAGGAGAACCGTATGGTTTCTGGAACCAGGAGGGCATGCATGTGTGTGTCTGCCTTCCTGATCCCAGTATTTTATTTAAAGGTAGTGAGTGACATTCCATCAGTAAGCATAGTTTGATATCTTCAACAACAATGTGTTTTATCAGCAAAACTGCAATTTCCTCAATCTTGCAGGTTGTTTTCAAGTTAATCAGCATATAAATTTAAGGCAGGGGGAGAGAATAGGGCATTACCTTGAGGTTTTATGTTAATTATCCATAAACAGGCCAGGAGTCATTCTGCCTATTCTTCCAACTACAATGGGGGAGGTGAAACCATCTAGCAAGGACAGAATTCCCAATGCTTGTCCTTTGCTTGTGAATGAGTGAATTTACATAATAGGGGCTCAACATTTACATAAGTCACACCAATATCCAGCCAGCTCATAACTGCTATCAATCTGCAACCCATCCCCAGGATGTAACTTTAAGACTACTTCTGGCCAGGCTACTCTCATTCAGATGTAATCCATCAAAGCATCGAACTCCACGTCCTTCCTTTTTATCTAAATGCCATGAAACAAAAGAGCATTACATTCCTTGGGGCCAACCAGAACAGCTCAAGAAATCCAAGCCTGAAAAATTATTTAGAAGGAGGTAAGACTGGGTGCCATTTGATTGGCAGGAGCCTTGCAACATCTGTGTTTCCACACAGGGAGGCAGCTCAACCTGTGTGCTCAAGATGGCTCCCAACACTCTCCTTTAGAAAGTCAGTATTATTTTAGGAGTTCCAATTTATGGTTTTAATTTTGATTGAATATTGGAATATTGTAGAAAAAACTTTGGAGACTAAAAATTTTGGTCTGCATATACCCTAAATTTGAGTTTATACTTAATTTTGTAAGGACAGTTCATATATGGAAATTGCATCATTGTAACATTATAAATTCTAAGTTTATGTAAAAATTATTCATGCTTTCTTCAACATGAACTCAAAGATATTCAAGAAGTTTTAGAAAAGTAGATCAACCTTCTTGTAATCTTGAATAAAATGCACAGTTATTAACATGTCATTGATATGGAAGAAAGAGATTATTCATTTATTTATTAATCATTTATTACCACCAATCATGATTAAATAAATATAAAATACCTGGATATATTCTTATCAAAATCATTGGTATTAGCATTACCTTAGACATTTTTCTATCAGTTTGTTTTCAAAAAAGTAGGAGAGTAATTGCTGACACGTAGTTCATATGCAATTCTTAGAGAAGGGGGTTTCAGACCAACTTGGCTATCTGTTCTAAAACACAATGTTTAGAAAATCAAGACAATGTAAAGTGATTACATAGTAGAAAATTTGAATGGAAAATAAATATACATGTTTTTGAAGGAAGGATAAAAGTGGCTGTATAGAAGCTATAGTCTTAGATTAATTATCAACAGTGGGTAGGAATTCAGAATTTGGTGAGAATTTGCAAGTATGGTGTCATTTGAGGAATAATACAATATTAAGTGGACATATCTTTACACTGATGTATATGTACATATACAAATTCTAGAAAATATAATTTTTATTTCAATTAATTTTGGTGTGAAATGTTTTTTCTTTTACAATTGTAATTATCTGGTAATGCTTATGTTTCTTTGCTCACAGTCATTATCATTCAACTCTGTATTATTACCATGAACAACCTCAAAATGATGACCTTTTCAAGAATTGATCAAATGTGATTTTGCTCAGTTTATAATTTTAGGAAGTAAATGCTTGTAGAATGAATAAATAAGTCAGAATTTAAATATATATACTTTAAAACTCAATGTGGTGCTTTTTGCAAAGTACTGAAATACCATATTTCAGTTATAGAATTTTGGAACTATTTGGGCTCTTAATTCAATGGTGTTGAAGAAAATTTACTTGTGGTAAAAGAAAAAAAATCCACTATTTTGCCAAAATCCCTGTGACCTTATAATGTATAATGACTTTATAATATTTTCTTTTAAGAGAAATTTAGAATTCTTTTTTTGTGTGTTAACAAAAGAACTGGTAGCTGCTATTGGTTCTATATTAATATGTTTTTCCAATCCATAGTCTTTTCTTCTCCTGCCCTTCATACTTAAATGTTCATCCATTCATCCATTCTTATTCATCTTTAAAATAGTGAGATAATCAGGGAATGTTTTTCTCCTTTTATTCCATACTAATGCTCATTAATTAGCTGAATCTGGCAAGAAGTTAGGGAGCTTAGTGAGTCACTTCACACAGGTGAGCCTCCTGGGGTAGAGAGCAGAGAGGAAAAGGTGGAGAGTGGATCTGGAGGCACCGAGAGGAGATTCAGCACAATCATAAAGCCATGCATGGGCCCTGGAATTTTCCAGGTCATTTTGATGTACATACCTTTCCATGATACACAGAATAATTATTTCCCTCCTTTTACTTGAATAAATATTAGTTTACCAAGAATCAAAGTGACCGCGGGTTCCTTGTGGCTGACAGGAACCGGTGCCCTTGCCCTTAATACTAGTTTGGAGAATCCAAACAAGAAATCCTTACTCAGAGTATCCAGTAATTGGCCAATCCACAGCTCAGGTGGACAAAAAAACACTGCAGATTTTAAAATAGGAGGAGCTTTATATCTAGATGAATTCGAATTAGAAAACAAGTCTAATCAACATCAAAAACAAACTAGGCATTTAGTCTTGACATTTTCTAAAAAAGGCCCAGGCACATATCATAAACAATAATAACTTTTGTAAGGAGTGATGTTTTCTAGAGATGCTACTCTGTAAGTGTATGGAGGAAGGATGGTTAACTCAACTAAATTTTTATAATTATTTAGGCAGATCTCTCTATCCCATCTCAGGCCTTATGAACTGGCTTCACCATTATGGTAATGTAGTTCTTGACGGTAAATCAAATTGTCCTTGAAATGAGAAGGTCTATATTTAAATCCTAGCTGTCACTTAGCAATTTGGCCATAGGGAGAGCATTTAACTCATCTGTTAAAAAAAAAGAATAACATTTTCCTAATTCACATTATATGATGTTCTTAGATTTAAATGAGAGTGTTTAGTAATACGTAAAATATGTTGTAAAGCTGTTTGTAAATCTGGTTAACAAACCTAATGACTTCTGTATTTAATTGAACTAACAGCTGTTTACCTTAATTGATGTGTATGTGAAAATATTGATTATAACATTAAATCTCATGTTTAAAGAATTTTTAATAATAGATCACATTCATTGATTCAAAAATAGTAAATAATTTTTCTTTTAGGCTCTGTGGTTGTTACTGAGAGTACATCGAAACAATGACATGGCACTAATGAAAGATCAAATGGAAAAGAATGGCCCTCTTTTGCATAGGACCACTTTTGGTAGATCTAACATATTTCAACTGGGCAATTCCTCTACTATTAGAGGATCATGTGTTTTAATTCGCCTTTGCTTCAGAGAGCCTCTTGATCTGAATGTCTGCTGAATAATGAAAAATCTAGTAAGCATGCTAGTAACAGGACAATACATAATACTGTCTCTTCATGAGACTTGAGATCATTCGTTTCAAACTAGAAAGGCTACACACGCTTAAAAGTGTTACCCTGATTTGACCTATAATGTGATTTGCTTTCTTTCACTTACTAGTTTTGTACTACGTATGTAAGTTATTTTAAAGATTCTAATATTGCTAATGATACTCTATTTCCCCCCTTTGTTATAATGTATAATATTAAGGTATTTAGATAAAAATGACAAAATCTTTAAATGCATATATCACTACAGTGTGTCCTTAAATTAGGAGATACTAAAACCATTCCTTAACCTGAAATTAATACAGGTTCTTTCCTTCCATTCCTGGAAAATAAAGAATTTGGAATGTGCATTTCTTTTTGTATCTTAAAAAATTTTTTTAATGTTTGTTTATTTTTGAGAGAGAAAGAGAGACAGAGTGGGAGTGGTAGAGGGGCAGAGAGAGAGGGAGACACAAAATCCAAAGCAGGCTTCAGGCTCCAGGCTCTGAGCTGTGAGCACAGAGCCTGAGATGGGGCTCAAACTCATGGACTATGAAATCATGACCTGAGATGCAGTTGGACACTTAACCAACTGAGCCACCCAGGCGCCCCTCTTTTTGTATCTTTTCATCCTCACTACCATATCTTCTTGTCTTCTTCAATCTAATTTATAAAGTGTTTTAATATTACCTCAGCAATTTATAGTTGTATTGAATATCTTGCAACTTTCTAAAGATAATAGATTTTCTTTTTTTTTAAATTTTTTAGTGTTTTTATTTATTTTTGAGAGACAGAGACACACACAGAGTGAGTACGGGTGGGGCGGAGAGAAAGAGGGAGACACAGAATCCGAAGCAGGCTCCAGGCTCTGAGCTGTCAGCACAGAGCCTGACGTGGGGCTTGAACTCATGAACTGTGAGATCATGATCTGAGCTGAAGTCGGATGCTGAACTGACTGAGCCAGCCAGGCGCCCCGCTAATAGATTTTCTAATGCAGTATAATGTCTTTCATTATATATCCAATATTAGTTACTATTTTTATTCAGTATTGTTATTCTTGAAAACATTTTCTGATCTTCATAAAGAATCATGGAATACTCAACTAATTGTTTATGATAAAATTTCACTTAATTAATAAAATCTTTGCATATTATAAAATGAAAAGAGTATTGAGACTCTCAACTGATACCAGAATATGATTTTTGAAAATTGGACATTTTAGTTGAATGGCTGTTCTTGGCAGTGGACAGACACACTGTGGAGCCCGATATACTTGAGTTCCATCCTTTACTTTAGTTGCCCTGCCTAGTAGAGGTTGATCTTGCACAAATGGCTTACTTTGTCCATGCTTTAGTTTTTTTTCTGTAAAATGGGAATAATAATAATTCTTATTCCATAGGATTGTTGTAGGGATTAAATGAATTAATATATGTGAAATATTAGGGTGTCTGGATGGCTTAGTTGGTTGAACGTCCGACTCTTGATTTCAGCTCAGGTCATGATCCCAGGTTCATTGGATTGAGCCCTGCATTGGGCTTGATGCTGAGTGGAGAGTCTGCTTAAGATTCTCTCTCCCTCCTTCTGCCCCTCTCTCCCTCCTAAAAAATAAAAATAAAATAAAATAAAGTAGTATATATATATATGAAATATATGAAATATTTACAACAGTGCCTAGGCCAAAGTAAGCCCCTTTCCCCTCCTAAAAAATAAAAATAAAATAATATGTATATGAAATATATGAAATATTTATAACAGTGCCTAGCCCAAAGTAAGCATTGTGGAGGTGTTGGCTACTAGTAGTAGTGGTAGTAGTAGTAGTACTAGTACTAGTAACATAGTAGTAGCACAAGCAACAGCAGCTATATGTTCATATGTTCTATTGCTAGGGGTTTGGAGAAACAACAGAATTTTGGAATTTTATTTTATTAGTTACTATAAATCAATATATACTTCTATATAGTCTTCCATAGTATCTCCTCAAGTGATTTATCTGGCAAGTATTTTTTTTTAATGGGGTTGAAACTATTGCTCTGTACAACAGTAGAAAATTACAATAAATTATTTTATGTAGTAGTAAATCAATAGAGAGCTTAAAATGGAAACATTTCTTAACTGCTACAGGGCTACATATTTGGTTTTCTAGCTTGGTTCTTGGTATATACTCTTGCATACTGTTTTTCAAACTGTGATTGTAGCATTATCCACTGCATAAGCTATATTGAAATATAATCATCATCGGAATTGTCACCATTTTGAGAGGTAGCAATTGTTTCTTTTTCAAAAGTACTGTCAGCTTTGTGGACAGTGTGAAAATCTGTATGATCATCATCACCATTAGTGCTGAGCTTATTAATAAAAAACTTTTTAAGTAAATATTTGAAGTGATGAATGTGTTAATTAAGTTGATTGTGGTAATCATGTCACAATGTAGGAGCATGTAAAATTATCACATTGTATGTTTTAAAGATATACAATTGTTTACCAATTATACCTCCATAAAACTGGAAGAAAAGATCTTAGTCTTTTTCTACTCCCCCTTCCCTATTTAGAATTCATTTGATAAATAACTAGGAGTATAACTTTTTGATAAATCTACTCTAATCTTAATTTTTTCTTTTTTTTCTTTTAAGTAGGCTCTGTGCCCATTGTGGGTCTTGAACTCATTGACCTTGAGATCAAGAGTCACATGCGCTTCCAACTGAGCCAGCCAGGCACCCCTAAGTCTACTCTAACCTTCAAATGATAATAATTTATACTGCATTTTACCTCTTCATATGATATATATCCCATTAGCTTGCCTAATTAGTATCACTTTTGTTTTTAATTCCTTTTTAATACTGTTTAATTACAGTTTTGTTCTTTTGGAAGAGTAATTGGATATTTTTGGTTAGATTTAAAATTAATTTTTAGTTTTATTTCATTCTAGCAAGAGAGGTCTCCACTTGTAGAATTTCTGTGTTTTTAACCTGTGGGTCTAATCCATGATCCATTTTTATAAATGTACCATGGGTACTTGAAATGATACCATGCTCTCAGTTTCTAGGATACAAAGGTGTACAGTCCAGCTCAAAGAGATGGAAGAGAGGGGAAGTGTGTAGAGTCTATCTCAATGTAAATTCTTTCCTGCAGACTGACTCTCTTAGTCTTGGTTTGTGGTATTACCTTCCAACCAGTCGTCCAAGCCAGAAAATAATAAGCTGCGTCTTCACCACTATTCTATTGAATATACCAGTTTTCAAGTTCTACTGGTATTTATTACTTAATATCTCTCAAAACTTTTCCTTAGTTCCCCCATTAGGCCTTTATTAGTTCTCATCCCAATTCTAAATCACATCTAAGGGAGTTCTACTTTCCTATTCAAACATTTTATGTGATATCATCGTTAAGAGCAAGGATTACAAGTCTCAAGGTCTAGAAATCCGAGTTAACAGTGAATGTGAAGTAGGCCTGGTTGAGACTCGGGGAGAATGTACCTCATTCATGAGAGTGAGGAGTAGCCGCTTCTTAGTTCCATTGATACTCAGAGAAATACAAATCATTCAACCCTTACAAAGTGCTTACTGGTCATGTAGCTAATCTTTTTGCTGAAATCCTCAACAGATGTGCTATTGTTAGGAATGATTAGTAGTCTTTTACATGCTCTTTCACTCAAATTTGAACTTTGCCCCAGATAAACTTGTTTACTCCAACTCACACTAAATTTGCCTTGGAATTTCAAGGTTTCAAAGATCCCTGATGTATATCCACAGACTCCTCAATTAAGACACCCACTTGCATTTAAATGGCTTTATTGCGCAAGAAACAAAAATTAAATGAAACATGGATGTGAAATATAAGAGGAGAAGTGAAAGGAGCCAAATCCATTGAAATCACTTTCTCTCTCTTGAATGAAGGTGGACAAACGCCCTAAGAAGAGTTTGGAGTAGTTGTTTGGTTTCAGCAAGACCTATAAAAAATGATGACAGTTTAGGAATTTAATTAATAATGCCTTAACAGTTTTCACATACACTTTTATTTAAATGACTTATCTCTTATGTCTGTATCCGAAGATTTTATCAAATTAAAAATTTAAATGTAAATATTTAAAATTGGCTTTTAGTAACTGAGAATGATTGACTTCACCTAATATTTACACCAAGACAATGTGCTTCTTTATAAGTGATATTATATACTGGTTGTAACTTAGAAATCTAGGTTCATGAGTTTTGAACAAATATAGCTATTGAAATAATGATTATTCCATTAAAAACATAATCATGTAGCATATTTTGAGTCAATAAAATATATATCTGTGTACTACTTGCTTTCATGTTATCTCTACTAATATTCTCATTTTGTTTTCTAAATTATAATAAGTCAAAAATTTATCCAGTATCTTATCTTCTTTTTTCTACCATATGTCCTATTAAATAGCAACCAAATAATACAATTTACACATACACTGATCTAAAGAAACCATAATGTGTTTTCTGTTTTTCTGTACATTAGATCAGATAGCCCATATAGAAATAGATAGCACTGTTGGTGGGAATGCAAACTGGTACAGTCATTCTGGAAAACAGCGTGGAGATACAGGAGTGCTGATGCAGAAGGGCACATGGACCCCGATGTTTATAGCCTTCAACAATAGCTGAATCATGGAAAAAGCCTAAATATCCATCAACTGATGAATGGATAAAGAAGATGTGGTTTATATATACAATGGAATGCAACTTGGCAATGAGAAAGAACAAAATCATGCCATTTGCTGCAACATGGATGGAACCGGAGGGTATTATGCTAAGTGAAATAAGTCAGTCAGAAAAAGATATATGTTTTCACTCATATGTGGATCTTGAGAAACTTAAGACCATGGGGGGAGGGAAGGGGAAAAAATAGAGGGGGAGAGGCAAACCATAAAACACTCTTAAATACAGAGAGTAAACAGGGTTGATGCGGAGTGGGGGAGAGGGGAAAATGGGTGATGGGCATTGAGGAGGGCACTTGTTGGAATGAGCACTGGATGTTGTATGGAAGCCAACTGACAATAAATTATATTAAAAAATAGAAATAGATGGCATAGTAATTAAGCTTTACCATCTGAAATCAGGCAGTTTTGGTTTGGTTCCCAGTTTTGAACTTTTGAGTTGTGGGAATTTACTTAAGATCCATAGGCCTGTTACTATTTATTTTTTTGTTTGTGAATTCAAGATAGTAACATAATCTTTCTGATATGGTTGCTATAGGAATAATCAGAGGTAATTATATAAAGTAATTATCATTTAGTAAGGACAAGATATTGGTTAAAAATAAATTTTAGTATTTATTATTTTTATTTTTCTAATGCATTATGTTTTGTAGACTGATCAGTTTTTACAATCTTTTCACAATATGCATTGCCACTTGAGCCTTATGGAAACTGCAATTAAGAGAAAATGAAAGTTCAGAAAGAGTGATGACTTGCCCAAAGTCACACAGATGGAAGAAACAGCCCTCTGTGGTCTAATGCAATTCCTGTCGTATCACAGATCACTGTGTTGTATTTTAGATTACATAACATATAGACAGTGTGCACTGAAAATATTTATTGCAAAGAAATTCAAAATTTCGTAAATTTCTCCCCAAATTATTTCATACTCTTTGCTTATTTTTTATTTTGTTGATCCTACCCTTTTCCCCTTTAACTTCTTCCCATAAGTTTCAAGTTATTTTAGATTCTGCCTTTATTCATTGATCCAAATAATAAATGGAAGTGTTGGCATCACATTTAAGATTCTGAAAATATTCTCTTAGTATATATGTGCTTTTTAAATTAAGAATTACAATTCTTCCATGGGTTTATCTTAGAATACAAGAAATTTCAGGTGCCTAACTTCATGGGTCCTTTCAGAAATGTCTGAAATAAAGGAATGCATGGGACATGTATTTCCTTTTACTCGATTTAAGGCAAAATTAGAGTGCAAGAACATGGTTACATGTTTAAAATGTATTTAAATTCATATTCTGTATAAATGTTCTAAGAAAATTTATTTTTGGGATAAGAAAAATCACAAGTTTTTACTGAACTACATGTGTGACTAGAAATGAAGTGAAACTAATAGATTCTAGTAGTGTTCCAACTGCTGATCGAAATAAAGTTTGATAATAAAATCTCCATTTTTTAATTCACTTTGTAAAATAAGATATTTCATTTCTTACTGGAACAGAATCTAGCATATCGATGGTATGGCACCACCAAAGTAAAATTATAATGAACCCACTTTGACCGCTCTTATAACAGGCTTAATTTATCTATTACAGCATCTTAGATGCTATACTGATAAATCCATGGATCTTGTCTGTATTATTTTTAAAAATTTTTATTAATTTTTTTAAAGTTTATTCATTTATTTTGAGAGAGAGAGAGGGCAAGTGAGTGGAAGAGGGACAGAGAGAGGGAGATAGAGAATCCCAAGCAGGCTCTGCACAGACAGTGCAGAGTCCAATGAAAGGGCTCAACCCATGAACCAGTAAGCTCATGACTTGAGCCTAAATGAAGAGTCAGAAGTCTGATCTTGTCTGCATTATTTATTTTTGTCTTTTGATCATTTACCTTTGTTATCTTCGATGTTTCCTTAGAGTTTTTAGGCCACGATAGAAGTCACTGGAACTGTAGTAGTCTCAGGTGTGCTTGTGATGATGAATTCTGAGGAAGCTTCTGTAGTGACTACAGTGTTCACTGTAGGTTCAGTGGTAGGAATAAATGTAGGCTCAGCAGTAGCCATGGGATTGATGGTAGGGATGCCTGTCTTATCCTGAATTTTCTTTAGGGGAATGGCAATAAGTGACGCAGGTAGGTGTGTGCGGCGTACCACAGTGGGTGAGTAGGTATTTGGCGGGATTTGCCACTGAGGAATTTGGACATGTGGCCTAACTGCGACTGGTTTTGCATAATATGGATAAGGCATATGTTGATTATTAATAGGTACTGCTGGTTTATGTGGGTAGTAACTGGGCTCATAGTGAGGATAGTTACTCAGCACATAATGAATTGGGATATACTTGGCAGTTTTCTGATTAAGCAATCTTCCATCATTCTCACGGCACTGCAAAAAGAATACATTGTGTTCATGGTATTATTGTAAGCTAGAATCTTTAATCAGAACTTTTTGAAGTAATATATTTTAGTATTCGACATTGAAGAAGTACAATATTGGAAGCAGTGAACTCAGCAATCATATTATTTTACAAGATATGGATTTGTACACTTCTCTTCCACTCCTTGCTTTTCAACAAATATTAAAAATAATATTAGTTTCAAACAGATTAGATGAGGTAATCTATAATATAAACCCCATTGCCCAGGTCTTGGCATATATGAATAGTGCTCAGTAAATGTTGGGCATTATAATAAGTAAAATACCTAGAAAAATCTCATAGAGAACTGCGACATATTATGCACAAATATAGCACACACAGAGAAATATATGTACATATATACTTTTAATATATAAATGTGTATATCTGTATTCTTACCACATATTTGTAATTGTTTACAAATTTTATTTACCTAGAGATTTGGCTGAGGGCACTTTTTTTCTAAACTAATTATAGCAGAATAGTAAAATAATGTGATGTGGGGGGATTTCTCGATTTATACTTTGGATTCTTTTCAACTTCATTTTATTCATTAAAGATCACTTCAGGAGTTTTGTTTTTATGTGCCTCTCTTCTATTGGCTATGTGCATTTATAAAAATATGTCATTAAATCTTTCCATATGAATGAGAACAAATCTACAAAATTACATTCCAAAGCAAGTATTTCTCATGAAAGGAGACATATTTAAATGCGTTCATTCAAACATATTTGGAAAACAAAAAGAGGAAGCAAATACAAGTGTATAAGGAGTATTGAAAGATGGGTCAGAGAGGGATCCTTCCCCAAGACTTTAGTCAGGAGAGATATTAAACTTTGCGTTTGTTTTCCCTTTCTCCCCAATATTAAATTCTGAGATAATTTTCTCATGCTGCAAAATATACATGAAAACCAAAAATACATGACTTGGGTCATAAAAAGAATCCAAGATTCAGGTGAATAGTGAGGTTGATTCATTTGATTGTTTGCTGAAGTGATATTTTTTGTAAAGATTATTATTTTATGGGGTTTATTTTTTAGACAGAAGGCATTTAAATACCATTGAACTGTGCATAATATTATATTTTAGAGTTCATGTGACTACTAGAAATAATTAAAATAAACTTACAGTTGGTTGTTCCTGGTTTTGGACCTGTGCACCCTGCTGAGGTTCACAAAAATGAGAAATAAGTTTAAAAAAGCAAGGCAAAGTCTAGATGTTTTTGTGATTTAAAAATCTCTTGTACTAAAGACAAACCATTGTTTCTTTGTTTTTACTTTAGTATTGTAATGCATTCTCCTTGGTTTTTAATCTGAAAGTTCTGTGAGTCACTCAGGAAGTGATAGCAATAAACTAATTAAAATCTTTAAAAATCACCACCTGGGGAGAAAAATTTAAGGTTGAAAATAATAGGACCGTCTGACTCTTATGCCAACAAATACACATATTTGTTTAAATGAAAAATATGAATAACCTATATTCAATTTGTGTTGAATGTACATTGTGTTTTTGGTTTCTTTTTTTTGTTTGATTTTTGAAGGCACATTATTATAAATAAGAGGAGCATTGAGCATAGATTTTTTTTTCTATTGTCCTTCTAAGATGATTTATGAGGTTTGTTTAAATTAAAAAACTGCCTCTTGTATAACATTAGTATATAAATGTTATATAAATAATAGCATTTTTTAATCAACTTTCATTTGTTTTTATAATATTTTTCTTAATTATGGATTGCAACATATATAGGGAAACAGGAGTGAAAAAATAATTTCCATAGGCATATATATATATATATATCTACATATATATATATATGAAGCTTTAAAAACACAAAGATTAAATAAACTTTTGAGATGAGATTTGAAGAGTAAATATTTTTAAAAATGGTAGATCTAGTTTAGGACATTTCACACATATCCTTTGGATATAAAAAGGATCTAGAAACCTTTTGGATGATGTTGGTACAGAAAATCAGAAATTTGATAAAATAATAAATTTCACAGTATGTTGAGATAGAGATTTCTTTGCTCTAAATGCATTAAATTACTAAACTTACTTACTAAATTTAACTTGCTAAATTACTAATTTAAGGTTTGAAGGGTAACAGAAAGTTTGCCTACACCCCAAAATTCAGATAATCTAGACATCTTTATATTTTATCAATCTGTACATATGTTCCTGATATATGTTCCTGTTAGTACACATATTGTATCTTGCTTTTTTTTCAAGAAGCAATATCTCATATTTTTTTCCATTTATCATATGCTCAAATATTTATAGTTGAAAATAAATGATGAATGATTGTCATGAAATGTTTATTCTTTATTGTTAGCCGTTTAGACTTCTTTCAAAAAATGTTTTATTATTAATAGATAGATGAATAATATCTGTATTTTAGTGTCCTTTTTAATAGTTTTCATAGATTCCTTAAAATAGTTTTTTAAAAAAAAAACTTTTGGGGAGGACAAAAATTCTTTGATGGAAATTATCAGATTGCTGTACGGAAAAGTTGTGCCAACTTATAATGCCACCAGTAGGCTCTAAGATTGTGCAATTCATCACATATGTGCTAGTAATAAATATTATCCTAACGATATTTGGAGAGAAGGGACAAATTAACACATAAAAGATACTATAACAAAATATGTATAGTTTTAACTGTTTAAAGGATTGAATGGTAAACCGATAATCTTTCATTCTTTTTTTGAATTATTTATTCATGTCCCTGGGGTTTAAAGCCTTTGTGAAAATGGGAAGGAATGTTTGGGAGCTGGAGCAGGCTTAAGTAGCTCAGGAAGAGGTTGCTATAGACTGGGCAGTTGTGGATCATGTGATATTGTAATTTATAATAAGAAATATATATTTGCCCTTCATTCCAGTTTCTAGCACAGTGCTGCTCCTAAAATCCTCCCGATTTCCTAAGTGATGGGCTTGGGATGGGAAGGTGTCTTTAATTATGCTAATGAAGTGAATTTGGACCCCACCTAAGGATGGGGGATGATTGTTGGAGAAACCAACCTTTTGTTTTTAATGTTTATTTACTTATTTTGAGAGAGAGAGCTCCAGCAGTGGAGGGGCAGGGAGAGAGGGAGACAGAGAATCCTAAGTAGGCTCTGTTCTTGGAACACGGAGTCTGACAGGAACCGGGAGATCAAATCTCGAGATCTCAAAACCAAGAATGGGATGCATAACCCACTGAGCTACCCAGGTGCCCCATGAGAAACCAACCTTTTGGTTTGAAGGTTGGGACTTTCAATCCCACTCTGTAATCCTTCAGGGAGGGGAAAGGGATTGGAGGTTGAGTCAGCAGACAACGAGCAATAATTTAATCATTCATCCCTATGTAATGAAGCCTCCATCAAACCTCAAAAGGATGGGTTCGGACGGCTTCTGGGTGGTTGAGCACATGGAAATTCGGGGAGAGTGACTTTCCTCGAAGGGTACAGAAGTACCCCTTCTCACATACCTGGCCTATGCCTCTCTTCTATCTGTTCCTGAATACATTCTTTTATGATAAATCAGGAATCTAGTAAATAAAACATTTCCTGAATTCTGTGAGCTGCTCTATCTAAGTAACCAAACCCAAGGAGGGGAATGTGGGAAACTCCCATCTATAGCCAGTCTTCAGAACTACAGGCAACAGCCTGGGCTTGTGACTAGTGTCTGAAGTGAGAGCAGCGGGGACAGTCTGAACCCTCGACATGTGGAGTCTGACACTATCTCTGGGTAGATGGTTTCAGAATTGAGTTGAATTCTCTGACACACTGCTGGTTTCCAATAATTGCTTGGTGTTGTGTGAGCACTCCTGCCCCCAAACACATGTTGGCAATGTGTCCAGGAACCTAAAATAATAATTTTCTTATTTCAGGTTTAATCCTGATCATTCAGAGGGGAAACCCAGTTCAAAATGTGCTGGTGGGCAAAATAAAATGGAATTTCAAAGAATAAATGAAGGGGAATATAAGTGTAAAAGTCATAATTCAAATTTTAAGGAGTTTGATTCTAAGAATTTACCTAGTAGAATTATTTAATAAATATTAACTTAAGAACAAGTCTAAATTTAATAATAAATGAATTATGGAAAAAGGACTAGTGCCTCCAAAATTTATAATCTAAGAGACGGTTATCTAAATCATCTTATGTTTGTCTTCTTGGTCTTGCTAATAGGCAAAAAAGTCCCTATCCCTGATTGAATCTCTCTCTCTTGGATCTCTTTCTCTCTCTCAAATATAAATAATGAAAAATTAAAAAAAAATTTAAAAATCTGATCCTGGATTATGATTTGTGTATTTATTCTTTAGGAATTATTTTTAGAGCATTTTATAATTTAAAAATATTTCCAGAATTGTTCTCTTCCCACCCCCACCATGTATTCTCTGTATAGTATGAGAATTTTAAGGGTTTTTCATACATGATAAAGTGTGATTTCTTAATTCCTGAGAGCTAAAATCATATCCAGAGAATATGACTATAATTTTATAATATAAAATCAATAAAATTTAAAAAAATATATTAAGTATGCAGTTATTTTGTTCTATGAAGTATAACTTCACTTCCCACAATAGAACTTTCAAATAAAATTTTCTTAAAATCTTAATACAAATTGATTAGATGAAATCAACTCACCAAAAATGGCAAGGTTAATGCAAGGATATTCACAACTAGGAAAAAAGTCTTCATTATTGCACCTGAAAGTAAGAATTAAAAAAAATACATTAATAGGATCTCTTATAACTTGTGAGTGGTTTGGGACAATATTTGCTTGTTTTGTTTTGTTTTTGCTTTAAGGAAAAAAAACCAGATTTATGGGTAGATTTAGCCAATGTGGAAAATATTTTGTTGTACACCCTATAAAAACCAAACTTGAAATTATCAGGGTGAATCTGATACAGGCTTTGCCAACAGCTAGCTTCAGTTTTAAGAAGAGAGTTACAACATTCACAAATCAGTGTAAGAGGAAAGAAAGAAAGTGGAAAATGCCACAAGTGTTTTTTATAGACAGAAGATTTCAGTTAAGAGAATCATCAAATTCTTTGTGTAGGAGATTGCATATACATAGGACTTGTCCATGGAGAAACATAGGAACAAAAACTTTTCAAGTAGAAGAGAAAGTCTTGGAAACATCCATGGACATTTTGAAGGGAGTGGTGTTTTATAAGAAGGGAAAGATAAAGTTGAAAAGAAAGTTTAGGGCAGCAAAATTTAGAAGCCTTGAATGCCAGATAAAAGAATTATGCATGGCTTTATAAACAACAGAAACTAGTTGAGAGGTTTTAGACTGGAGAGTGTTGAGACTATACATTCCTTTGGAGGACAGAGTTCTAGCCCAGTCCATACCTACTTGAGTAACTTTGGCTAAGTAGTTTCCCTTGCCTGGGATTGATCTTTCTAATCTATAAACTGAAGGTTTGAACTAAGCAATTTCTAAAATTCTATTAATTCCATAATTGATCTAACAGAAACAGGTAAGATAAAGGGAAAGGGGTGGGGCCTGAAACTGCATTCTTTAAATAAACTTCAGTAGCAATCATAAGGGATATTATTAACTTGATTGTTTTAATAAGAAAGCTAGATATGACAATTACAGTGCTTTTGAATATTTAAAAAATAAATTAGTCATCCTTCTAATGTAATAATAAGGTTGTCACACCTGCTTATTTGACCCTTTATTTTTTAAAGTTCATTTATATATTTTGAGAGAGAGAGTGAGTGTGTGTGAGCAGGGAAGGAGCAGAGAGAGGGTGAGAGAGGATCTCAAGCAGGCTCCGTGCTGTCAGTGCAGAGCCTGACATGGGGCTCAATCCTATAAACTGTTGGATCAAGGCCTGATCTGAAATCAAGAGTCACATGCCTAACCAACTGAACCACCCAGGCCCTCTATTTGACTCTTTTTTAATAGTCTTTCTATAAAGATATACATAATATTTCAAACTTCTAATATTGAAGTGCATATTGTATTCGTGAAGTAAATACTACTACATCCCGTTGTAGCTATTATTGCCATATGTGTAATACACTTGAGTCCTACAAACGGTTGTACAAAAGAGGTTCGCAGAGTTAAAGCCCAGGGTTGGAAAGGGGAATCACATCAGGATCTATTTGCTTCTATTCCCAGGTAATAATGATTAGGAAGACTGTCTACTAAACTGACTTCAAAACTGCTGATAGGATATCAGTGGATAGAAAAGAATGCCTATGAAATAAAATCTGAACAACCTACAGCAAACTCTGATTTCACTGAGACAGAGTTGCTTATTAATTCTTTAATGCCAATTGACTTTTTTATTAAAATATATTTGACATATAACACTGTATAAATTTAAGGTGCACAATATGTTGTTTTGATACATTCATATATTGTAATATGGTTACCATTGTAGTGATAATTAACACTTCTATCATGTCACATAATTACTATTTTTTTTTGGTTGGCATAATTAAGATCTAGTCTTAGCAAGTATCATGAATATAGACAACAATATTTTAGTATTATAATAACCAGGTAACTTAAAATTATAGACTGAACAATAAATTTTTATGGTGAATAAGACTCCTGTTCAGTTCTCACAAAATTATAACACACACGTGCACACACACACATATTCTGCAAAATGATAGTAATTCTTTCCTTTTAGCATAAATAGATATCAGAGTGATAAGACCATACTTTATCAGCTACTTAAACCAATGAGTACTTGAATTTGCCTTTATCACTTTGTAAGACAGAAATAATTTGTAAAATGTAGAACTATTCAGCTTTCACCGGGATACAAAAGGCACGTTTGAAAACAATAGTTATACTATAATAAATAAAATTAAGACCTTTAGATAGAAATATATTTTAAATTAATTAAGGAATCAATCTGGATTATTATTACATGTCCGTCTTGCTGAGAAGTTATCTCTCCACATTTGTCTGTAGGTTCTTTGTCTTGAATACCTTCTTCTTATTTATTTTTTTAATTATTTTTTTTAAGTTTCAATGATTTTTAAAAAAAATTTTTATTTAATTCCAGTTAGTTAACATACAGTGTAATATTAGTTTAAGGTGTATAATATAGTGACTCAATACTTACATATAACACCCAGGGCTCTTCACAAGTGCACTCCTTAATCTCCATTACCTTTTTCACCCATCCCTCCACCTGCCCACCTCCCCTCTCATAACCATAAGTTTGTTCTCTATGGTTAAGAGTCCGTTTCTTGGTTTGCCTCTCAACCTTCTTCTTTAGAATTTATATTGTCTTTAGTAGGTTATCAGTATCAAACCTTGGTCTTTAACCCAAAGCGAAGTTAAAAGTAAACTGGATCATAACACCATTTAGGATCTAAGGTTTAGGTTAGAAACTAATATCAAAATGAAGCCAAGACACATTCAAACTTAACAATGAAAGCTAAAAGGAAGAAAATGTGCTTCTAAAATAACTATGGTGGGATTATTTCTATTGTAAAAAGGAATGGTTCTCTCTGGATATTTCAGTATGATTACCTTTCCTTGTGCCTGTCAGGTCTTGCTTGGCAGTAGATTGAGGTGGCTTTTCAACTGTAGAGAAGACCCAACGTAAATAACTGAAGACTTCTTAAACGGTATTAGTGGCTTGTGTCATGTGATTTATTTTCCTCCTACATTTCACCGAATAGGAAGATGACAAAAAGGAAAGATTTGATGACAGCCAGGTCATCTTTGGGTCAATCTTAGTGAAATGCAGAAGGGGAAATAGAGTTGTCATTCATGAAGCTTGAAAAAAGATTATTCATACTTTTTAAATAATGAATTGTATGTTTCATAAACAGAGGAGTTCTAAAAAATATTAATTGCATTCTTAATTAACTAATCCTACCTCTTTGAATTTAAAGTTGTTGTAAAAATGAAATATAGCTAACCACAATACTGTCATATTGTAAAGATTTTTAAATATAATAACCTTGATATAAAGTGATACTATATATATAATAAAGTCTAGTTGGTCTTCTTCCAAACTATTGATTTTTAAAAATTAGAAAGTTGGTCATTTATTATACACCCAAGAATAACTTCTTAGAGTTAAATCTAATTGTGAGATATTTTAATCAATATAAAATAGCCATTTGCATTTGAGCCACAACATAGAGTTTTCAGTAAGCTCATGGTATAAGCATTCAATACACATTTGTTCATTGATTAAGCTCTTATGAATGAAATTTAGTTTAGGGTATTTAGTTTTCAGGAATATAGGTGACACTCTGGATAAACAAAATTAAATTATTGAATTGAGGATAATTGTTATGTCTCAGAGATAGCTCATTCTGACATAACAGTATATTTAATAAAATCACCAATATGGGGGACATTTTGGTAAAATACAGCTAAACAAATAATTTTCCTAGCCAATTCAGAAAAGGGTATTTTCTTTTGTTTGCATTTCTCTGGGGAAAAATGTTAATTATGACTTCACCGTGAGGTCCTGGAAAGATTGAAGTGTTTACAGGAATCAGTGTCAGACTGCCAGAATATAAGAAATAATATCAGCATTGTAGTATTTCTACATTCTGTCTTTTTCTTAGAACTATTTCGCGTCTTAGAAAATTAGGAACAATGTTCTGAATCATAGAATGAATGCTTATTGAGTTTGAAGAGAGTGAGTTGAGATTTTCTATTTCTCAGAATAGTTGGCTTCTGTTTGAAGAAAAATGGCAGAGATTCAAAACTGCTAAAACAGCTTCTAGAATAATAAGACCAGCCATTCTATATGGACTGTTTAGTCATACCTTTTTCCTTTGGTCGTGAAGGTCAAGTGAGAGTTGGAAGGTTATGGACTGGTCAATCTGCAAATTATGAAGGTGTTCCTTTCTGCATGGTAATTTCTCAGTCTTGATTTAGAGCCATAAAATGTCACTTATTTTCAGTTGAGCCTTTACTTAACTCACAATTACAAGAACTTTATTTATTATTGTTATTACTATTATTGATATTATAATTATTATTCACCAGAGGCTCAGAGCACTTTTAAAAACATTGTGTTAGTGGGAAAATATATTTCAGTAATTATATTTCACCTGGGAATGCTAGAAATCTCTTTCCCAAGAGAAAAACATTTCTACAGTGGGGTCACCAATCCACCTCTAATACTAATCTTTTTTTTTGAAAAATTGGATATTATTTGTTGAGCACTTAAATTAGCTCAGGTACTGTTCCAGGCATTAGGGATAAATTAGTAACCAAAGCAGGCAAAGATCCTTGCCATTGTGGAGCTCACAGTCTAACATTTACTTGAATACTACTGACAATGAACATTCCCTATATATATATATTGACCTAAGGAATCTAAGAGAACTAAAGAGTTTCAAATGACTGGTATAGATGAACTAAGTGAACTCTACAATGGAGCTATTCAGAAACCTTGATGTTTTCCAAAGTAAAACAAAAAGGAAGATCAGAATTCCAATGGTATGAAATCTCTCAGGAAGTTGGGATAGTGATGATCAAGGGCTTAAAACATCAAGTGTTTGCTATCTGGAATTGGTTCCCTAGCCTCGATCTAGTCATATATTCATTTTAGGGATCATAGTCTACTCCTGAAACATCCCTGAAGTATGGGAGGGACACCAACTGGGCTTCTTAGTCAAGCTACAGCTTCTTTCTGTTTAGGTCCTGATAATCAGTATCTATATAACCATTTATGCAGTGGAACTGAGTAAGAGACTATTGTGAGTTCATAAATTCACATTTCAAGCACTATGAAATAATCATTTTGTGATTAGTGAAATGATGATTACTGAGTCATATGCATTCTTTTATCCATAACAACTTCTTGTACTGTTAGCATTTTTCACATCTGATATGTACTTTATCTTTATTTTCTTTTCTTATGGTGGTACTCACATGCATGTGGTATTTTTTTTCCGTCTCATTTTATTTCTCATTACTTCATTACCACAAAGCTGATCTCAATACTCTATTATGTGCTTGAAGTACAACAATGATTGTGGCAGCAGTTGCAATGTAAATAACTAACATAACTTTCTACATGCTTAATTCTTAAGACATCGGAAAATTAACATTTTAATACAGAAATTTGTATGCTTTGGGAACATTTGCTGTACATGAAAATTCTGGGAACAAGCATAAAATGCTCCTAAAAATTTTAAAAACTAACAAAACAGGATATCACAATTTTGCTCTCCTGTAGATAATTTATTTAAATAAACTGTGCACAATATATAGTTCTTATTAAAAACAAGGCACTATAGGGGGCCTGGGTGCCTCAGTTGGTTGAGCATCTGACTTCAACTTAGGTCACGATCTCACGGTTCGTGGGTTCAAGCCCCACATCAGGCTCTGCTCTGACCATGCGAAGCCTGCTTGAGATTCTCTCTCACTCTTTCTCTCTCTGTCTCTTTCCCCCTCTCTTTCTCTGCCCCTTCTCCACTTGCAATTGCTTAAAATAAATAAGCTTAAAAAAACCCCCAAAAAACAAGGCACTATATTTGGAGAATATGGTAGGCAATCACAGTCTCTGCTTGCGGAGAACAAATAGAGATAATGCTTTCTGTTGGATGTAGATAGGGAAACCCTTTTGAGGCTTGGGAATACATTTGATGTCATCTGCAGCCCAGAATGAGTGTTGTTATGACTTTAGTATTAGTGCACATATAAATTTATGCTTTAGTAACTTCTAGAATTCCAAAATTTCTGGGTCCACTATAAAAACATATTAAAAAAATACAAGGGGTAATCAAGAAAGCTTTCAATTTTTGTAAGTCATTATTTATCCAGTATGATCCTAGGACTCTCTGTAAGTCTGTTCTTTATTTACTCCAATAGATCTTTTATTCCTCTCATATCATTCAAAATAGATAACCAGGTCCACTCTGAGCTCCCTGTGGGCAAATCCAGTGCTAATTATTAGATCCCTCTCTTAATCAATCTCAGCAGCCTTTGGCATGCTGATTGGTCTTTCTGACTTGTAATTATTTATTCTTTTGTTTTTTTTTTCTCTCAAACCATTGGCTGCTCTTCATTTCTCTTTTGGTTCCTCTTATTTTTCTTAAACTCTAAATTTGGGAAAATGTTCATGGATTCTTCCTGGGTTTATTACCCTTCTACCTTTTTTCCCTCTCTATCTTTGGTATCGTTATAGCTGACCGACTTCATTCCTATAGCTTTAAATATGATACAAATAATCTTAACTTCATTGAACTAAAGACTCATGTATCTAGCAGTTTCTTTGGCATTCCCATTTGTATGTGAAATGGACAACCCATACTTATCATTAATAAAGCAGAGTATTTGATTTTTAGAGACATCCCTTTTCTCAACTCTACTATGTTTTCCTCTTTAGTGAATTAAACCGTGATGCTGTGTGGATGAAGACAAAATTATGAGTCATCTTTTGTCCCCTCCTCAACAGTCCATTAGAATTATAAGCCCATCTTTGACAATACACCTGGAATCTGCCAGCACTTTCTAGTCTTAAATTTATTGCCCCCGTCAATCCCAGCTACTGACATCTCACACTTGACCATCTCAGTACTTTCTGGTCTCCCTGCTTTTACTCTTGTTACCTTTCAAACTTTCTTCACACAGTTATAAAAATGTTATTTTTTGAACATATACCTGATATGATTATTCCTCTGCTTAAAATCTTGCAATGGCTTCCTCTAGCACTTAGAATAAATTCTAAGCATTTTGTCAGGGCCTGTTAATTTATATATAATTTATTGTCTCTCTATCCCTCTTACCTTGTCTTCCACCACTTTTTCTCACTATGTGCCTGCTTCAGTAAACTTTCTGTTTCTAGAAGGTTCCATACTCTTTCCTAAATCAGAAACTTTTTACTTGTCTTCATAGTTTCTGAAATATTCCTACCCCAATCTCCTCAAATAGTGTCTTCTTTATATCAGAGATGTTTCTTGGCACATTTTCTAAAAAGCCCTTTCCTTTCCTTCATCACTCTATTATTTTATCTTATTTGTTCCATAACACATTACACTACGAAATGATTTTCAAAATTTATATATGCCCATTTACTATTCTCTGTCTTCATTCACTAGAATCTAAGTTCCCCACTGCATAGACTTATGTTGCATACATTTTAGATACTCAAATGTTTCTTGCACATATTATTATCTAGATATTTGTTTAAGTTGCAAATTCTTATGTCACTGCATACTACTGAGCCACAATTTTTAGGGGAGTAGTGTCCCTGGAAACCTACATAGGAAATATGCACCTAGAGGCACTCGGGTGGCTCAGTTGGTTAAGCACCCAACTTTTGACTTCCACTCAGGTCATGATCTCATGGTTCATGAGTTTGAGCCCTCAGGCTCTGGCTGTGCTTGGGATTCTGTCTCCCTCACTCTCTGCCCCTCCCCCAACTTGTACTTTCTCTCTCAAAGAGTAAACAAAAATAAACTTAAAAAATTAAAAAAAAAGGAAATAAGCACCTAAATAGTTTTTATGCATTTGAAAGTTTCGGACTCTACTTTCTTCTGGATGATGTCAGAATCTGATCATGAAGAACTCCAGAAGTGGAGAGGCATATTCTCTGTTTTCCCTGGAATTCTGATTTACTTCACTGAAGAGCTGGTGGAGAAGAGATAGGTTTTCTGGGGTTGATTTTCCTATGAGAGCATTAAAACTGACTTCCCTCTGATTGTTGGTGGAGCTGGACTCTTGCCAGGCTCTCACTTGAAGTGATTGCTGCTAGATATCTGTATGCCCTCTGGTTGTATTTCCTTCCCCTACTAAATTCTTGGATAGTTGAGAGAAGTTAGATGTATTCTTAAGCTGTTGGAAGGAGGTCCTTCAGCTGATGGTGCCCCACTTTCACCTTATTCCAGTGCTGCTAATTTCCTTCATCTGCCTTGGTTTGACCAAACTTCAGCCAGAAGTTTATCCAGAGGGGTAACTGCTGGGGTATTATTGACCTCACATAGAATTCTGGAGAAATACTACCTTCTGTATGTTTTAGTCATTTACATAAGGAGATAACTCATAAGGTGATATTTGTTCTTTATATCCTAGTGAAAAATTAACAGAAATGTTAGGTATTGAACAAGAACATGGTAAGATATTTATCACCTTCTCTTTTGTTTCTCAGATCAGAGTTTATCCCTAAGGTTAAGACAACTTTGTATATTCGCTTTTTATCCATTAGAAACAGGTTATAAATTGTTTTAGTCCCATTTTGTTCTTTAGTTCTTTAGTCCCCTTTTGTTCTTTTTTATTTTGCCCAACGAAGCTAAATGTCATTAAAAATACTAATTTGAGTATAGAGTTTATTCATTCAGTAGATATCTGTTTAAACACTTAATTTGTGCTTTCTTACTTGTCAATTACTTTTTTATTCATTAAGGTTCAGCTCCAAGTCACCTGTGGGACCTTTCCTAATTTCTGTAAGAAAGGCTAGTTTCCCTTCTACTTTAAAGGTTTATTTATTTATTTTGAGAAAAAGAGAGAGAATGCATGAGCAGGGAAGGGCCAGATAAATAGGGAGAAAGAGAATCTCAAGCAGGCTCCATGCTGTCAGTGCAGAGCCCAATGTGGGGCTGGAATCCACGAACCATGAGATCATGACCTGAGCTGAAACCAAGAGTCAGACACTTAATCGACTGAGCCACCCAGGCACCACTTCTCTTTTGCTTTAAAAACAAACAACTCCCTCTCCTCCCAAAAAACCTCTGTGAATACTTTATTGGAATGCTACATTTATTGAAATTGTATACATGTTACTCTCTCCTCACTAGACTATAAGATCCTTAAAGAAGAAAAAAATCATTTTGTCCAAATCCCTAGCATTTAGCACAATTATTGACACAAAATGAATATTTAGTTTTTAGTTAACGAATAAAATATGAAAGATTATATGGGGAAATGTGAGTCTTCTCCTCAAAGAGAATAGTGGAGATGAATTGAACTTTTTGTTTACTTTTCCATAAAAACCTTTTTTATTGTTTATTTATTTTTGAGAGAGAGAGAGAGAGAGGAGAGAGAGATTGCCAGGATGGGAGGGGCAGAAAGAGAGAGGGAGACACCAAACCTGAAGCAGGCTCCAGGCTTTGGGCTGTCAGCATAATGCCCGACCCAGGGCATAAACTCATGAACTGTGAGATCATGACCTGAGCCAGAGTTGGCTGCTTAACCTACTGAGCCACCCAGACACCCCCATAAAAGCCTTTTTCAATAGTTGATATATAAATTCCATGTGAATGTGGTAAGTAGTGTCTCTACAGCTGATTACATTTTAAAATAGTGGTGTGTTCAGGGGCACACTAATTTTATCAACTAGTGTAGATGAGATGGTGATCATGCTGTCGATCATAGGGTTAGTTTAGTTTGGGAGGCATAGTTAACCAAATGATGTTTTAAACTGGCATTTTCAAGAAAGTTATGTACGTTTACTATAAATTTTCAAGAGATATTTTGAGCTTAAGGATGAATATTTAATTTGGAGTCCACCTGGTAAGATTATTCCTTCCAGAAACACACTTTGGGAGACAATGTTCTTGTGGATCCAATTCCCATACCAACATTAGATTAAAAAGAAAATGGAGGTTTGACTGACATTCTCATTGAGAAATTACCTCCTTAGCCACAAGAGTTAAAAGTATCAGGACCAGGAATGATGTTGCCCAAATCCACTGGGGGACTAGCTGATTAATTTTAATAGAATGCATTTGCTTCACAAATATAGTAGTTAAAAGTAAATGATAGTTTCTTCTTTTTTCTTCTCCCAGGGAGTTACAGTGATATAATTTGAAGTGAATAAAATAAAACTTCCAATCAGAGGGTTAAGGACATATATCAAAGACTTAAACAAACAAAACAGAGGAAAGACAGTAAACTAGAGAGTTGATTTTCCCAACTTTTAGAGCAGTCAAGCTTTGCCTTTTGCCTCTCTTCAGGGCTTTGATTTCCTACCTTCATTTTCCTCTATCTTAGTTTCCCTTGACTGTCTTTCCACAATCATGCAACGCCTTCAATCTGTCAGCTGTAAGATTGTGAAATGCTTGCTATAAAACTAATTTACCAAATTATATTGAGGACAGTTTGGTCCTCTTGCACTCCCTCCCATAGTTTTAAATGGGATCACTGACTTTAATACCAAACAATGAATATTTAATGTTTGAGGAACCTCTGATCCTTGCAAGTGACCAAGAGAGACAGCAGTTTCCCTGTTCAAGTCATGCCAAGAGACTCATTAGGCTGGACTTGATTTGTAGGCAGCTTATGGGTCATGGCAGAACTTCCCTCATTGATGTTGAGGGGTTAGCCATGAACACATTTAACTTGGAGTTGAGGAATGTAATCTTTGTTCAAAGAGAATTTTTCTAATTTCCTGATAATTGACCTATGGGGACAAAGGTTGCCATTGTGACACAATGAAAGGCTCATTGTGCAAGTAGAATCTTGTTGGATGCTGTTTCGTCATTTACTGCAGGAAAGTTTATTTTCATCACCACTTGCTGCCTTTTCCTCTTTCAGGGGTTTGTTTCTAGAGTGCTCATGATGAGATTTATGAAGCTGATGATCAGGACGAGTTGTTCTACAATAAAGTTTGCAAAATCTTTGCTATGTGCATTTACTTTATATGAAAGGGAATATATACTTGGTTAACTAAAAGCCTCTGAACTTGGTTTTTCCATAGCTGACACAAATGTTAAATCCTTCAAGATATGTCATCTACCTGTCTATCTATTACCTATCTATCTATCTATCTATCTATCTATCTATCTATCTATCTATCTATCATCTATTGTATTCAACTTGTATTGTCTTGTGCCAAAAAATTTTATTCATGACTTCACATTTTATGGGTCCTGAAATTTCTGTGGCAAAGTATGGATAGACACAAATTTACCCAATTTGTTTTGCTAATGCTATAATTGATTAAGAGAAAACTGTCAACATTGATAAATTGATTTTAAGAAGTTTTTTTTCACAAAGCAGAATATTCTGCTAATTTATGTATTGATATAGGTCAGAGATACAAAAAAGCTGTTTTGTTTAACATTAAGAATAACATTTGAAAGTTTTATTAATGTATTTTATTTCTCAAATATTCACTGAGTACTCTGCTAAGTGCTGGGGAATAGTTATATTGTTGGGTTACTGCAGGAACTCATAGTCTTCTCAAGAAAGATACAGAAATGTAAATGAATGATTTTATTAGAAATTAAAGTATAATAGGATTTATTTTAAAAAGTAGAAGTAAAATGTAGTGGAGGAAGATCAGAGTGGTAAGTTATTCATTCTGTTTGGAGAGATTGGAGAAAGTCTTTCATGAAAGTCATGACACTGGATTTGGATCTTGAGAGATAAATTAGATTTAAACAGTGAACGCGAGGAATGGACATTGCATGAAGTGAGAGCACCTAAGCAGAGGCACAGGGTGTGAGAGTGAAAGCCAGTTGTGGGGAAAGGCAATAGTGTGGTAGAACACCTGGGACTAGGGGAGAGGCTGGCTCATGGCATGGGAATTCAAAAGAAAGCTCAAGGTTAGTTTGTAGAAAGCCTTGAACACCATGTGGGGGGAAATGGATTTATACTGCAGATAATATGAAGCCTTCCAAGGCATTTGAGAAGTCAGAGATACAAGTCAGTGTGTGTTTTGAAAGATAACTCTGGTGGCAGTGTGACATCGAGATTAGTGGAGAAGGAAATGGGTGGCAGTTACATTTACTAACAGGGGTCTGATT
This sequence comes from Paguma larvata, assembly GCA_030068075.1. Lineage (NCBI taxonomy): Eukaryota > Metazoa > Chordata > Mammalia > Carnivora > Viverridae > Paguma > Paguma larvata. Next base: position 141,346,323 of record CM057823.1, read on the forward strand.
TTCCTCCTGAAATAAAGTGAAAACAGACGGACTTAACTAATCTTTGGTACTGCCATTGTGGAGTTCTAGACTCAGGATTTATTTTAGTATATACGCTGCTGGCAAAAACATAGGAGTTGGATAGGCTTGCTTTGTATTTCTTTTCTGCCATGTGCTAGGTCTATGTGTAGGTCCATAGGACTTTCATGATCTTTAGTTTCCCCACATATGAAATGTGATTACTGAACAGAGATTGGTAATTATTTGCTGATATAATGGTTCAGAAAAGCACTTTGTAACCTATAAGCAATGTATCAATCTATTTTTAGGATCTTTCTCATCAGTTTTTTGAAGTTAGATGAAGTACTTGATAGTTTTTGATATCCCTTACCAACATATCAAGCTTATATTCTACAGTATATAAATTACAGACTCAATTGAAACACAATTATTCAAATATTTTTTGAACTAAATTAAATTAACTTCTGGCTCTTGTTAATACACTTGGTGCAACTATACAACACAAGCTGGTGGATAGACTTTTACTCAAGGTACTTCCAGGACTGGTTGATGTTGGTCACCTCAATCCCAATACTTTTCATTGAGTGGTTAGTCATCAAGAAATGCATATTAAAATCTGTTAAAAATTATTTTGCATTCCTATCAGCAAAGCACATTTAGAAAATAGGAAACCAAATTCTTCTCTTTAATTTACTAAAGAATGCCATGAAAGAAATCCATGAGAGAATGCTGTATGCTACTTCAATTGCATTTATTTTTATTTTATTAACAGGAATATTGATTCTTCAGGGAAGTGGCTCACATTCAGCTTTATAGTGACCTGAAATAAATGATAAGTGCTCAGTTATTAATCCAGATGGGTAATTTGCTTGTGAACTTGTAAATTTTACTTTTTAATTACAAAGATTGTTTTAAAAGTAAATCTAGTCCAACGACTCGGAAACTTTATGCTCAAGAAGACTTGAGTAGTTGTAGGAAAGAAGGCAGAGACCTTTAATGGTAGGTAAGAGCTGAAAGTTTTTGTTTCCTAAATCAGCCCCATTGGTCCTAATGTAATCTTTGGTCTACATTCCTTCAGTTCGTCCAGTAACTTTGGTTTTGATATGGTGAGACGATAGGGGCCTCTTTTGTACATGTGATATTCAGCCTTTAGGACTTTTATTATGATATGACCATCAGAAGCTAGGTTTGAAGTTTTAATATTAATTAGAAAAATACATGATTTTCTAAGGGATAGGCTGAAGTCTGCCTTAGACCCTACATCCACAAGTTCATCTGTTGTGATACGCACTTTAGTTGAAGTTTTGCCTCCTTTAGACCTCTGGTGTAGTCCAATTATGCACAAATGTTGATAGTAGAAAATATTTAAAAAGTTAGAAATGTACTAGTAAGAAAGGAAAGGGTTTGTTTCTATTATATCACAACAAGAGAGGTGTTTAAATTGCTGTGCTACTTTGATCATGGAAAGACACAGATATGTACCTCTGAGTGGAGACCTAACGATGTCTACCAGAGGAAAAGATCAAAACAAATTGTAACCTGTTGGGGATGAGTGGGAACATTGCAATATGTTTTTAATGGAATGGTACATTATAATTCACAAATAACTTAAAAAACATACGCTTTGTATTGTGCGTACTTACCACCTATGTCATCTTAAATTGCAGTGGGACTTCTCTTATTTACTGTTCACTAAGAGGCGTAGTTGGAGAGCCAGACAGAGGTATTGGAAAAGGAAAATATGGAAACCATGGATATCTTCGATATGGGAATGGTATATAATATGGGCCAAATGGATTTTGGAAAGGGGGCACAAAAAACTCTGAAGGTGATTCATTGCTCCCACTGGCCTGTTGAAAGAAAGAAATTAAAAAGGCTTGTTTTACTCTTTATGATGGAGAGAGAGAAAATAGCCTTTTAACATGTGGGTCTTCATTTTTAAATAGGGGGTTTAGAAGTTCTAGGATCATTTACCTTTTCTCTGTGTACTGTGAACAGAGATTTAATTAAATTTCATTATTTTAGAAAATTTAAGGAAATTACATAGAGATAACTACCTTTCTACTTCATACTTTTCTACTCATAGCCAAATTTTCCTGATAATTGCTTTAAACTATAAGGTGGAGAGGGAGGGAGGTTAATGAGAGAACATCAGATTTCAACCTTTGTCTTAATACTAGATCTTTGCCCAAACTTTGTGTTAGGTCCAGTCTCCTCTTTGTCTCTCTTTATTCTTTTATTTCTCTCTTTTATCTTCTATTTATATCTCTGTCCATTTCTATATCTTTAACACTGTTTATAGCTTTGGCCTCGAAACCATACTTCCTTTCAGATAACAAGATTTCTATGAATATAAACAGATCTTTAAATAAGATCCTTTCTCTTCAACTTTTATTTTCCTTCTCTCGAAAAAATTTTGATTAACTGTTTAGACCAAAATAATCCTTAAATGAATTTGTCACTGGCGAGATCATCAAACTGGTCCACATCTCCTAATTCTCAGGTTTTAATTATTATTATTATTATTTTATTTTTTCTGGAATGAACTTTGTAGAATTAAGCAGAGTGGAGACATGAACAGTTAAGAGCCTCTATTAGCCTAGATAATTCTAACAAAAATGTTATACCCGAGTATATCTCAGAGTGATTCAAGTTTCATTTTGGTTTCCACTGTTACATGAGATGCTGATATAATTCCCTTTATACAAGCAAGATCAAATTTTTGAGGTCTGTTCTGTTGAGTGCTGTATGTAAATTCTTTAAGGTTTTCTCTAGAGTTTGAGGTTAGATAAAGGAACTTTAACCACAGTTAAGGATAGTTCACGTGGACATCTTACATGTTAAAAAGGGGATATGTAACTTACACTTCGTTGTTCTCTTTCCAGGTCTTGAGCGACCTAAAATTCAAACAGTGAAATTAGTTCAACTCATTCTGTTGATGAAACACACAACAGAAATACATACATATGTGTGAAGGAAATAATTTCTCTACTACATAATATTATTTTATACTATCCAGTTTTTAAAAACCTAGGATTTGAGCATCCAGAAAACATTATAGTAACCCTTTTTCTGAAAAGTGTTAATATGTATTCTAAATGATTAAAATTCACCACTGCATCAAGGCTAGGTGGATTGACTTAAGCATAGAACAATATATGATTTATAATATTTCCCAGAACATCATGTTAAAGGCACAAATATCAGGCATGTTTAAAAGTAGAAATACAGTGTGTGGGAAAAAATTCTTAGGATTCTCAAGTTAGAACAAAAAAATTCATAAATACTCTAAAATATTGATCGTAAGTACTCTGGAATATAGAAATGGATACTTACCGGGAAGCCAGCAGTTACAGCCAAGATGGCTGTGACCAGAAGGAGAATTTTCATCTTTTTTGGAAATATCCTAGAAGGCAGGAGAAAGACCAAACTTTAGCATAAATTTAGAAAATGCAGTTGTAGTACAGATTATGTTACTAACAAGTCTGACTTTAGGCAAGTCACTTAATCTTAGGGCATCAAGCTATTAATGGAGCACATTGTTTTTTAGGTAAAATCAAAGGTATTTTGCAACTTTACAACTGTGTTACCTCAATTCTTTTAAAAGTCAACTTTCACATATCATTTCAGAATAATACTTCTCTGTATATGGTAATAAAAGTAGCTTCTGGAATTAAATACTGCCTCAGTTTATATACAGAGAATGGTAATGTGGGGGTAAGCAGTTATTTACAGATCTCAGGAAATTCAAAAAATCATAATAATGTCTATAAATTGGTTTAGGTGACAGAATTATTTGAATTGGTTCTCAGGAAGTCCAGAAAATTCCATGCTGTTTAGAAGGACCTATTTTTGACATATGGAAAAGGACATTTCCAAAGCATTTCATTTTATATTTTAATTTCAGTTGTAGACTCTTTATCTTATCATACACAATGTTATAATGTATTAGTATTAATTGCTAATAAATTTTGGACAAAATTGAGATAAATTAAGTACTTAATTATTTATGCAATTAAAGGTCAACACATTACAAAGTTTTCTGACGATTATTTAAAGTTTTATATTCAGGAAAATGTCAATTGCCTATATCATTATTATTATTTGGGGATGGCTTTGGGCAATTAATGGAGATTCTAGGGGTATTTCATCACCTTTTGATGTTTCCTAAATATCTATGAGACAGGAAAATAAAATGTAAAAGAAGAAATGTACTCAACGTTTTGAACTCTGTCTTTATTTTTGCTCATATTGGTCAAAATTGAAATTGGGATTTAGAAAAATACCAGATGATGTTATTGTAATAAGAAAGGGATTTAAAATTGCATTGAAGTTTGGAATTCTATGGAAGGACTGGCAGAATAGGCAATTTTACACACACACACACACACACACACACACACACGCTTCTCACAGACATAAATAAACACACACAGAGCATAACTTCTAAGCTGCAAAGCATTGTACTAGGTGCTGTTGGGTATAATGATAAAGCATGATATCCAAAATTATTAATTACTAAGTTTACAAATTCAAGCAATAATTGCATGACAGTCTTATTAATTTTAATTTTGACACTTCACAGGATATATCTGCCTACTGTCTATCATCTATCTATCTATCTATCATCTATCATCATCATCTACCTATCATCTATTTACCTTAGTTTAAAATATTTAAGACCTCTCTTACCTGAGACTTCTCAGCCAGTTTCTTCTCGTGGATGCTGTTGTAAGAAATTAGAAGTGACTGGCCCTGGAATATTACGGGTATTTTATAGGCACAGAAGTGAATGGAATGGAGGTTTGTGGCTTGAAGGCCTCTCCCTGGGATCAGTTATTACTGAATTGAATCATCAACTATCACAATGTGTTGAAATTGGGGAATACCCAACATTTACAGTTTCATTGAAACTAAGTGACTACCGAATACATCTATTTGTGATTTCAAAATTTCTGTCTTGCATATTTAAAGCTTATCATTTCCCATAAGATTGTCCCATGCTCTTATTTTTAAAAAACTTATCTTAATTCACATAATAAAAATATTTTCTAAGTATCCCATTGGTATTGATTATAATCTACTGGAAAGCATATTTGGTTGAGTTGTAATTTAAGAAAATAAAGACTATTAAAATGTTAAATATAAGATTAAAATTTTTTGTATGATTCTTTCAGCTCTGATTTTAGTGAGCAGAGTTAGAGTTTGACACATCAATGGACCATATCTGGGAGGATCAAAGCATCATGGTTACCTTATGAAATACTATACTCTCTTTTTCCATTAAAGGTGTACTTAACACAATGGAAAGGGTGTAACAGACGAATGTGGGATTCAACACTAGAGCCCTCAAAAACTTCAAGAATTACCTTAAATATTCATACATATTGTATGTCTATAGTCAAGAGTTACAAAACTTGAGCTTTTTACCATTCATTCGAGAGTCATCAAGAATATTGCATCCTTTCAATTCAATTTCTATTTCAGCAGAGTTTATATGATCCAAATTGTAGTAATGCTTCAAAATCTGTTCTTTCCCTTTTACCCTTTCTGTGGATTAGTTATCAGGAGAACTCAGAAAAAAATAACTAACATTTTTTGAGGGCTTTAAGTGCTCAAGTGCAAACCTAACTGCTTTATATGTATTGTCATGTAATCCTCAAAACAACCAACTTTCAGAGCCTAGCATTATTATTCACATCATCCCCATTACAGAGAAAGAGAAGTAGAGAATTCTAGTGAGCAGTCTATGTTATTACAGCTAGTAATGTGACAGAGATGGTACTGAGAATCAGTAATTTGAGTCCAAACCCACCCTCTTAACTAATGCCTTATACTGTCATGTCACAGAAGGATAGAAAAATCACTGAAAACCCAGAGAAACATTAAACTTTCTTTACCTATAACTGAACATTCTAGCTTATTTCACTTGTTTAAGGCAAACTGCCTTAACCAGAAATCTAATTTACTAAACCAAAATGTTGCTATACATCAATTTAATTTAGGCCAATCTAAGATCAGAGCAGACTACCCAAGGACTAAGGATAACAGGTGTATCTGTTGCATATGTGTGTGCACATGTATGTGTGTGTGTGTGTGTTTGTACATGTGTGTATAACATACTGTTCATTTCCTTATCTTACAATCTGTGTTTCAGTTTCTTTACTTACATGAAATTGTTCTAACAAAAATTGGCATCCACCACTTTTAAAATTAATTAATTAATTAATTAATATTTATTTATTTTTGCGAAAGAGAGACAGAGTGTGAGCAGGGGAGGGGCAGAGAGAGACACACACAGAATCTGAAGTAGGTTCCAGGCACTGAGCTGTCAGCACAAAGCCTGATGTGGGGCTTGAACGCACAAACCACAAGATCATGACCTGAGCTGAAGTCAGACGCTTAACCTACTGAGCCACCCAGGAGCCCCACCAGTTACCACTTATTGTGAAAACCATAGATGTTTTTCTGTCCTCGTGTTATTTTTATATCTTTTGACTTTTAATTAGTGGTGACTACTCCATCTGGAAACCTATTTTTTCTCTCCTCTAGCTTCTTAAAGCCACTCTTTCCTGTTCTTTCTCAACTTTTCTGACAGTAATCTTAAGTTTTATTTGCTGATTCTTTTCCCTCCACTTATTGTAGTTGACCTCTTCTTTTCTTAGTCCAACTTGTCCTGAATCATATAATCAACTTCTGAGTCCCTAACCTATGCCTTTAGCCCAAAGTCTTCTCCTGTAGAATGGAATATCTAACTGCATATTTCATTTAGACGTCTGATGGGTATGATTCAAAACTGAAATTACTATTTTTCCCTGAAAATCTGCTTCTCACTTTCATTTAATCCCTCAGCCAATGGTTATACATCACGCATTCATCCAAGCCAGAAATCTGAAACTCACTTGTACTTTCCTTGTCCCTTCATTCTGGTAATTAAATTTTCCTTTATACACTCCAGTAATCATTGTCTTCTATCTTCATTGCCATTTCCTTAGTTTAGTTTCTCATTTTCTTCTGGACTGTTATAATACTCTCTTAATTAGAGTCTATGTTTCTCATATTCTCTCTCTCCAATCCATCTTCCTTAGTAATGCTATAGAGATTCTACTAAGTTGGCTTTCAAATGTTTTTAAATTCACCCATGGTTGAAGGAATGCATTATATGTCATAACTTAGTACGTAGACACGCACACACACACAACTGAAACAAGATTAAGAAATAGTAGCTTTAATTATTAAGATTTTTAAAATGCACAATACTTTTTCCAGCTTCGTTGAAATATATTTGTCCTATAACATTGCATAAGCTTAAGGTATACAATTAGATGATTTGATATAGGTATATATTGAGAAATGATTACTATGATAAGGTTAGTTAACACATCCTTTACCTCACATAATTACCTTTGTGAACATGTGTATGTATATGTGTGCATGGTGAGAACGTTTAAGATCTACTCTTAGCAAATTTCAAGTATACTATACTAATACAGTATTAGTAACTATAGTCACAGTGCTTTACATTAGGTCCCCAGAAGTTACTCATCTTATATATCCACCACTCCCCAAACCCTGGAAACCACCAACCTACTCTCTGTTTTCTGGGAATTTGGTTTCTTTAGATATAAGCAAGATCATGTAGTATTTGTCTTGCTGATGGGCACTTTTCTTATGAGTGGTTTTGCTTACCCAATCTTTGGTTTTTACTTGCGTTGGCCCACAGGTAATCCTGATTACTAGCCAGTTGCATAAAGCTGTAGATGTCTGTTATTGAAATTCTAGCTATCAGGAGGCAGCAGAGACAAGGAAGATGTCAACCATGGAAACTCCCACACTAAGTAAGGGAGGGGAAGCTCTAGATCTGACAGATTTTTATTTAAATTTTTAGATCTTCTTCCTTATTAGCTGTGGGTGGACAAGTCATGATTTTAAGTCTGAGGTTTTTATTTTTATTTTTATTTTTTTTTTATCTTTTGTGTGAATATAAAAATAATTTTCCTGGAACTGGTAATGAAGTGAAATGAAATGTGTAAAACACTCAAGAAGAAATCATGATAGTTTCATGACCGAAGCTTTGAGTAAGTCAGAGCTCTTCCTGCTGCACATCCTCAGAGTTCCTTAGTTAATTAAATTCCTCAGCTAATCTAAAGGTATAGGAAAGCGTATTACATAGTAATTGGAACCAGATAGAGGCTTAATATATTAGTTAAATCTGAGTGTAAGTAATAGAATTTTGAAACCAAATAGTATCAGGAGGGAATAATTACTCTTTCTGGTTGGTGGTCTAATTTCATCCTCCGCACCAACCCAGCAATCTCTAACAAGCTGTAAATCTGGCCTCTTACTTTCATGTGTTAAATATTAATTCAAATGACTAGAATCTAATAAACAGAAAACACCTTTGCCTAAAAGAACAAAAATTGTATATATATTATATATATATATATATATATATCCACTCGGCAAAGTCTTCAGTGTGTGGTTGTCCTTCAAAGAGCAAGTGCAACCAGGATGTTCTGCCCAGAAAGAGGTTTTGAGTGGCCTTCAGAAGCTGAACAGGCTATTGTATGAAAGAGAGGTTAGGTTCATTTTCCAGGTACTCAGATGACAGAAGAAAATTAATATATCAAGATATTAATATGAAAATAACCAAAATGTCCATTGATGGATAAAAAGATTAAGAAAACGTGAGATACACATAGAAACACTCACAGAAAGGAATCCTACTTGGCAATAAAAAAAAAGAAACTTTGTACGAAATCTTGTCATTTACAATGACATGGATGGAGCTTGAGGATAATTATGCTAACACAAGTCAGGCAGAGAAAGACAAACACCATGTGATTTCATGTATATGTGGAACCTAAAAAGCAAATCAAGTGAACAAACAAAACAAAGAAAACCGAACTCACAGAAACAGAGAAAAAATTGGCAGTTGCCAGAAAGAAGGGAGATTGGAGGGTATGCAAAATGGGAGAAAGGGGTTAAGAGGTACAAACATCTAGTCATAAAATAAAAAGACATGGGAATGTAATATACAGCATTGTGCCTCTAATCACTAATACTATCTGGTATTTAACATAACTTAATATGGTGATTAGGAAAGTAGACTTATTGTGGTAATTATTTTATAGTATATACAAATACCGAATTTTTGGATTTATACCTACTATGTCAATTATACTTCAAAAAAGATATTAAAAATAATCTGTAAGGAAAAACTTTTTAGAAGTTAAAGACCTATCTCTGCAGGTATTCAAGGAGATGTTGAGTGACTATAGGCTGTGGTGTAGCAGAAGGGGATTTTGGAATGGTTAGATGACCTCTCTATACCTTTCCAATTATAATATTCTCAGACTGGTTGGTAAATGGGGATGAGTACCTACAGGAATAGTTTTAGCAGTTAATGCACTAAAAAAGTCCGTAGGTTTATTCTGATTAAAGGATTAGAATTAGTGGTTGAGATGTGTGCATTATAAGTCATACTATGGGAAGACTTATCAGTGGATTAAATCAACAAGAGAGCGAAACTACCTTGTTCCACATCTTGTGGCTGACAAAGTTTGTAGAAATTCAATACCATACACATTGTTTAGGCATTTCCACTCTTTTTTGGTCATTGAAAACTATGAGAAATGATCTAACCTGTTCAGTACTCAGGAGGAATTTTTTATTTAAAAAAGTTTGTGACCTCTTCCCTTAAAGAGAATGGATACAGATAAATCTCTGAATTGACTTCAAGGCCCCTGTAAATGTTATACATTCAAGTACAAGTGACCTTAGTGACTGTGGATTCCTGCAAAAGAATTCGAATCCTATATGTCGATGCTCTAGAATCTGAGTGGTTGTCAGTTCCACAATCTCCATGGCACACCTAACTTCCATCTGTTAGGTGCTCATAGAATTCTCATGCCTGGAGTCAGCACCACCAAGTGCCAGGTTCATGGCCAGACAGCCCCATGACCACTATATTCTTCCCTGGAATTGGCTTGGTTTACCATGGCACTAATTATGTACTTAAGAAATACTTACTGAGTGAACAAATGAGGCTCATCAGAAGTTGCTCTGCATATTTCTTGGTGTTCTTTATCAATCATACCATTGCTTAAATCCCAAAGGCCAATAAATGAAAAGCTCCATTTATTAACTGTCCCCATACTCACAAGACATGGTTTTATCAGAATAATTTGAATTTTATACTAAATTCCATTGATATTTTGATATTTTGCACATGGCTCAAAGGATGGAAATATATATATATCATATATATTTATATATATAAATGTATATATATATTACAAAAGGTGTATGTATCCCATTCCAGAAACTTCCCTTTCTCTCTGTAAGATATGTAACTTATTTTCTCAATATATAAACTAATATTGGTTAAAAACAAAATTTAAAGATTAATGACCTCCTTCTATATTTTCTAAATGTTTGAATAAAACCTAGATATTTTGATTCAGAACATGGCTTATGGTGCTGCTACCCTGTCTGCGTTACACAGAGCTCTGTAGATACTGCCTATGGTTCCTCCTGAATAGACATTTTCCCCTGATGCATGCTCTTCATACAGAGATTAAGAAAGTGGTCTGTAGACTCATGAATCCAGGATCTGAGTCATGCCTCTCCACTTACTCAACTTGGATAAATCTCTTTGCTCTTTATAATCACCCATTTATTCAGCATTAAAAAAGATAAATAACATTTTTTCTGTTTGCCTCCTAGCTTTAACAATTTAAATAAAAATTGTATTTCTATATGGCAGTGGACTGAAATAAAAAGTTTTGAACTTGAACTGCTAGTCTCCTTCAGATATGTATCTGATCTCCATGTTCATGGTCCAGAATTGCAAGTTTTTCTCTCTTGATTTTTATGTCTGAATTATTAAATTATAAGTAGCTTTTTGTGCTTAATAGAGATTCTAATTATACTAAGCCCTAAAGGATCTAGTACACTTACAAAATATTCTCTTAGTATACATTATTTCAGGTAAAAATTGCTTATGTGCTAGAAGCTGATGAATGCTTTACATTAAATGTATTATATTCACAATAGCTCTATGGGATAAGCTGTGTAATTATCCCTATTTTATAGATAAGAAAAATGCAGCTGGGAGAGTTGGATTTCGGAAAAAAAAAAAAAAGAAAGAAACTGAGATCACAAATCTAGTAAACTGGGAGCTGGAATGTAAAATAACACATGTAACATGAAAAGAATTAGAGAAAAATCCACTTAGTGAATTACAAGGAAGCTACAAAGATTTTAAATAGTTGTATAATCTGTTATTTTAAAAACCTTTTTATATCAGAAAAGGTTACATTGCAACTCCTTTTGGACACAAGGCTACAAAGATAGTCTTCTAATTTAATATATAATGATATATTAAATTAAACATTAACATTAAAAATAAGATTAAAATAATTACGATATATTCAAAAGGATAACACATTTTGATTTGGGCAAAAGAAGTTTTGGCTCAGCCACAAAAATATTTCTATAATGATTAGACATCCTAGAAGGCAAATATTAAAAGCTGTTTTTAAGACATATTAAATAAATATAATTTTTATAGAAATTGATATTCAAAGTGTATTCGTGGCATTTTCATGTGTTATTATTTGAGAGGACTGATAAACAAGGCTGCTCAGCTGTTAGCAGTTAATTTACAAAATTATCAATGGAGATTCAGGTTATGTTAGAACTTGGTTATAGTCATTATAGTCACTCTATAGTACTCAGTAGTGAAGATGCTGTTCCTGCCTTACTAGAACTGACAGCTTATTAGACAAAATACAAGTAACAACAGAATTTATAAGTGAAATGACTACTTATGGGTACTATAGAAATACAATACAGGCACCCTAGTCTAATATAAGTGATCCATGAGAAAATATACCAGAAAAGGTAAAGACCTAAGAAGTGATATAATATTAGTCAAATGAAGCGAAGGCAGAGGGAACAGTATGAAATTTCAGATATCAAGGGTTCATGGTGTACTTTAGGAAATGTAGAGGAGTTTATTCTGGTTGGGATATAATGATCAAGGAGTTTATAACTGATGTATTTTTTTTTTTAATTTTGTAATGTTTATTTATGAGAGAGATAGAGACAGAGCACAAGCAGAGGAGAGGCAGAGAGAGAGGGAGACACAGAATCTGAAGCAGGATCCAGGCTCCAAGCTGTCAGCACAGAGTCCAACGTGGGGCTTGAACTCACAGACCATGAGATCATGACCTGAGTTGAAGTCAGACGCTCAACCCACTGAACCACTCAGGCGTCCCAATAACTGATGTATTAGTGTCCCAAATGATATGAACTATTGAAGTCAATTAAAAGAGTTAGGTGTTTAAGCAGAGACCAATGGGAAGGTGTTGCATGGTTTTAAGCATGGTGGTAATGTGATCAGGGTTCCATTTTGGATGATCACTCTGTGGGGGAACAAATATGGAGTTGGTAATATATTAATCCTCATAAGAGATGAACATTGCCTTTAGGAGAGTAGAGAGAGTAAAGATAAAGATATCCCAAAGATATTTATGAGAGAAGAATCTTCAAAATATAGATTTTCACCTACTGTTAGTGACAGAAAATTTTATATTGAACAATTATATAAACTCTGGACATAATATAAAAAACATTTGGAAAGTATGATGAGTGATCAAAAGCAGGTAGAAACTTAAGGAAACTAGACTCTTGCAAGAAAGATTAAATCTGCATTTATATCATGTTTCCCTTTTAAGCACTCTTCATCTGCAGGCTGTGAGAGTGGCAGCATTCTTAGTAAGGAAATCACAGTATCGGGTTGCCTGGGTGGCTCAGTGGGTTAAGTGTCCAATTTCCACTGGAGTCATGATCTCACAGTTCATGGGTTCGAGCCCCTCATTGGGCTCCTTGTTGACCGCTCAGAGCCTGGAGCTTACTTTGGTTTCTGTGTCTCCCTCTCTCTCTACCCCTACCCCACTCACACTCTGTTTCTGTCTCTCAAAAATAAATAAACAGGAAAAAAGAAAAACAGAGACAGACACACACAGTGAGAGTCGGGGAGGGCAGAGAGAGAGATACACAGAATACGAAGCAGGCTCTAGGCTCTGAGCTGTCAGCACAGAGCTCGAAATGGGACTTGAATACATGAGACGTGAGATCGTGACCTGAGCCAAAGTCTGACGCTTAACCGACTAAGGCACCCAGGCGCCCCCTAATGGTTTTCTTAATAACATTTTGTTTTGTTTATTGTAAGAATGCAATATATAATATATATAACATACAAAATATGCCTTATGTTATCAGTAAGGCTTCTGGGGTATACAGTAGGCAATTAAATAGTTGAGTTTGGGGAAAGCCAACATTATATATGGGTTTTTGACTGTGTGGGAGGGTGCATCTCAGCCCTCATGATGTTCGAGGGCCAACTGTATATCTATGTCTATATATCTTTGTTGAGATTTATTATGAGGTATTGGTTCATGTGACTTAGAGGCTGAGAAATCCTACAATCTGCCATCTGCAAGTTGGACACCCAGGATTGCTGGTGGTCTGATTCAGTTTCAGTCTAGAGGCCTGAGAACCAGGAGAACTTATGGTAGAAGTCCAGTTCAAGAATCAGAGAAAATGAAATGAGATGCCCCAGCTCAAGGGATAAGGTAGAAAAAAGGGATAAATTCCTTCTTCTGCCTTTTGTTCTACTCTGGCCCTCAGTGACTTGGATGCCACCCACCTACGTTGGACAGGGCAGTCTATTGCACTGAATCCACCAATTTAAGTGCTAATCTCATCCAAAAACACCCTCACAGACACATCAGAAATAATATTTAATTTGAGTGCTCTGTGGCATGCCAAAATGACACATAAACCCACTTTACAAGAAAATGTTACTCACACTCAAAAGTAAAATCAACCAATAGAAACAGATCCACAGACAGTCTAGGAATTGAAATAAATCTATCAGGATTTACAAATAGCTAGGATTAGGGGCACCTGGGTGGCTTAGTCAGTTGAGCATCTGACTCTTGATCTCAGCTCACGTCTTGATCTCAAAGTAGAGTTCGGGCCCCACATTGGGCTCTGCACCAGGCATAAAAATAACTAGGATTAAACATGTTACAGGATTTATAGGAATATGGTTAAAATATTAACTGAAAGTTTGATAATTTCTGGAAAGATAAGAAAATTGTTAAAAAATCAAATAGTAATCCAAGAACCTGAAAATGTAAAAACTTGAATTAAAAAAATTCATTGCATGATATGAAGAGCAGAACAGATTGGCTATAATAGAAGAAAAGACCAATGAATTTGAAGGTCAATAGAAAATTTCCAAACTGAACAACGGAGAAAACTAAGATTAGCAAACGCTCAGTGCTCTGAGGAGTAGTACCAAGTAATCTAATATGTATGTTATTGAAGTTCTAGAATGAAAGAAGACATAAAATGGAAAGATAGTCAAAGAAATAGTCAAAGAAATATTGAGAAGATTTTTCCCAAATTTGATCAAAAACTGACACACTGATTTAGGAAACTCAGCGCACAGCAAGTTGGATTAATACAAAGATAACTACATTTAAGTCTGTTATAGTCAACCACTAATACCAAAGATACAGAAAGAGTCTTTTAAGCAGCTTAAGGAAAGAAAGATACATTGCATGTAGGGAAACGTCAACATTAATGATAGCTGATTTTTCACCTGAACCAATGGTAACCAAAAGATAAAGTAACAACGTCTTTAAAGTGTGAAAAGGAAAAATATCATTTAGAATTCTACCTCCTGAAAAGATAATCTATAACAATGTAGATATAATAAAAGAATTTTGAGGTTAAAGTGAAATTATACTGGGTGAAAACTCATACTTATAGGAAAGAAGTAAGGAAGAGCACTGAAATTGCTAAATGTGTAAGTAAATATAGGTGTAATTCTTTTCCTTTTTAAAATCCTTTAATAATTAATATTGGGGCACCTGCGTGGCTCAGTTAGTTAAGCATTTGACTTTGGCTCAGGTCATGATCTCATGGTTCTCAAGTATGAGCTCCACATAGGGCTCTCTGCTCTCAGCACAGAGACTGTTATGGATTAATAGACATATCTGGCAGTAAAATATATGAAAGTATCAGCACAAAGGACAATAGAATATAATATGGTATTATACAACTGTAATATAATTTTGTTACAGGAAAAGAGGTATGATATTAATTCTACATAGTCCATTATAAATTAAGGATGATAAAATAATCTTTAAAGAAAACACTAAATGATATAAAATTATTAGCTAAAAGCCAATAACGGAGATAGAAAGAAAAAATAATAGTACAGGTTTAATTCAAAACAGGGAGGGGAAACAAAGCACACAGGAGAAAACAAAAAACCAGTGAGTAGACTTAAACCCAGTCATATCAACAAATACACTAAATTTGAATGGACTAAATATTCCAATTAAAAAACAAATTTTGAAGCTGGATAAAAACATAAGAACCAACTATCTGTATGCTATGTATAAGACACATACTTTAAAGACACAGCTGAAAGTAAAAGAATGGTAAAAGATATATCATGTAAATACTAAGCATAAGCTTGTATGTCTTCATTAATATTAGGCAAAGTAACAGTCAAAGCATGGTGTATTGTTGGAGATAATTAGGGTCATGTCATAATTAAAAAATGAACTCTTTAAGAAAATACAAGTCCCAGATGTGTTTGCACCTTAGTCAGAGCTTCGAAATATATGAAATAAAAGTTGTCAGAAGTAGGGGAGAATTAACAAATCAGCATTCACAGGTAGAGATTTTCACATCTGCTTTAACTGTCAAAATATAGGGAGTTTGAATGAAACAACCAAATTGATCTAATGGATGTTTGTAGAGCATGGGACCCGGCTGCTGCAATGTAAGCATTATTTTTAAGTGCACAGAAAATATTCACCAAGACAGACTATCGTCTGAGGCACAGACAAGTAACAATAAATTTCAGAGGAGTAAAAGGGTATAAAATGTTCTGGCAGAATGGAACAGCTGTCAGATATGTCTGACGTTCTCTTCTGAGGAGCGGATAGAGTGGGCCAGGGACTGCTTATGCCGGAGATGACGAAGAACTTCCAGAGATGGAAGTCCAAGTCAAACTTAGGGCAGCCTCACTGAGCAACCAAGACCAAGACCCAACACAGTCTCGGCAGCAGCGAGTATCTGTCGTGGATTTCCAGTCAGAATTGACTGCATTCTTAGTAAGCGGAGACACTAAGAGGTGGTTAAAGCAGTATTGGCATATCCAGGTAGCTGATTTCCAAGAGAAAAACTGGGTTAGTGCTGATGCAGTCGTGGTGAAGAATGAAGAAATAAAGAATGGGGTGTCTGGAGGTCATTTAATTATTTGGGATGTGTGAAGATAAATAGTTTCTTTAAAATATTCGCATGAGAAGCACGTTGCAGAAAATTTTGAAAAAGTCAAAGCACAGGCCCCGGGTGTTCTTACCCTGAAGCTTCTGTTTGTATGACTTTGCCATCATGATTGAGCATGATTCTTAGGTAGTTTTATTCACAGTTAATTTCTGCTGAGTTTCAAATTAACATTATGTGAGCACACTTCATCATGAATGGCCGCTAAATGCCCTGCTAATGAATGTGTTTAGTTCCCTGTTGTGAGAAGACTTCTTTTTCTATTGTTTTGTTTTTGTCTGGTAGTTTGATGAAGCTTCAGTAAATTGCTGTGCGTAGAAATAAGATATTTTTCTTATATATGCATATGTGAAACAAATTGAATCAAGGAATATAAACTTATGATACATTTTATAAATTCTCTGTTGCCTTGAGAAAATGGAGTGCTCATTACGATACACTTTCGCCAACACCGGTCGTTTTAATTAGTATCATTTGTGCCTACTGAGTAAAGAATGCACATTAGATTCATTATCAAGATGTGAAATACTTCCTCATGCTTATTTACTAATTATGCCTTTTTTGTTTTGTCTTTGTCTCACTTTTTGTTTTCAACAACGGATTTGAGTCAGCCAACAGTATAATAAAAGTATTATCCATAAAAAAGAATATATTTTCCGATTCCAATGTGTTTAATTTAAAATTAATAATAATAACATATGTTGAATACCCAACCATTTTGATATATATCAATTCATTTCTTAATCATGCATTAGTTAAAAAAGAAAGGAACGATTAGAATTTTATATCTTTAAAAAGTACATATAAGAATACAATAAATGTTTAGTATCAGTGATCAAGCTACAGGTTAGCAAATTCTAGCCTGAAGGTCAAATGTAGACCATGCTTGCTTTTGTAAATGAAGTTTTACTGGAACACAGCTATACCCATTCATTGACATAATGTCTAAAACCAATGTAAGAAGAAATAAAATATTGAGACAACCTTATATTTAATAAAATATAATTTAAAATATTCCCTTGAAGAAAGCTCTGAGCCCAAATGGCTTTAATGGTGAGTTCTATCAAACAAAGAAGAAATACCAGTAGCACACAGGCTCACTTAGGAAGAACAGAACATTTCTCAACTCATGTTATGAAACCAGCAAAACCCCAATATAAAAACTACCAAGGATATTATAAGAAAAGAAAATTGCCGACTATTAGCATTCATGAACATAGATGTTAAAATCATTCATATAATATTTATGAATCAAACCCAGCGGTGAGAGGAAAAGTTCTCCTAAAGGCCTGAGAAAAAAGGGAAACTGTTTTAGTTTTCTTTCTAAGGCAGCATGGCTGTACAGAATCTTTGTTTAGACCAGTAGCCTGATTTATGTTTCACTAAGGATACACTACACACTTATTTTGTAAATGAGTAGCCTTAGAGAAGAACAATCCTGTCCTTAAGACATCAATCTATGTTCCTACTCCTTCCATTCCTTGAAGTTAAACACGTGTTATCTTACCTATATGTTAATCTATAATCTTTTGAGCTTTTACAAGATGTGAATAAGTACATAGCTCTGTAAAAACTGTTCGTTGTCGGGAGCACTTTTCGCCTATGAACAGCAGGTTTCCTGGGCAGCTGTTCTAACTTAGGCCCAAATAAAACTCTCTTACTTTTAGGATTCTAAAGGTTTATGCATTTTGTGTTGACATCAGCAATATTTTAAAAAGATAATGCATTAAAACAAATTGGCATTTATTTTTTTTAGGGGTGAAAGTTGATTCGACTTTAAAAAATTAAACAATATAATTCATTACCTAACCAAGTCAAAGGGAAAATTCATATTATTATTTCAGTGGACACAGAAAACTCATTTGATAGAAGTCAGCTAAAGATTCATTTAAAAAATTCTCACCAATCTAGAAATAAAAGAGATTTTCACAATCTGATAAAGGTAATTCTTGGGAAGTGCACAGCTGACATCATACTTTGTTGTGAAATAATAAATGCTTTCTTCCTAAAAAAAAGGGGCAGTGGAAACATGCCCATTTTTATTCCTTCTAATCATCATTACAGTGAATACCCTAGTCAGTGTAACAGGGTAAGAAAAAGAAATACAAACACATAAATTGAATAGAAACAAGTGGAATTATTTTTATTTCCAGAAAATAAAATTCTCAAGTACATATGGAGACTAATAAATGTATTCAGTGAACTCATATCATATAAGCACAATGTATAAAAATCAACTGCAGGGGCGCCTGGGGCTCAGTCGGTTGAGCAGCCGACTTCGGCTCAGGTCATGATCTCGCGATCTGTGAGTTCGAGCCCCGTGTCGGGCTCTGTGCTGACAGCTTAGAGCCTGGAGCCTGCTTCAGATTCTGTGTCTCCCTCTCTCTCTGCCCTTCTCCTGCTCACACTCTGTCTCTATGTCTCAAAAATAAATAAACGTAAAAAACGTTTTTAAAAAATCAACTGCATTTCTATATACTAAAAATGGAAAATGAAATTTAAAAAAATAAAACACTTAGAAATAAATCTCACAAATTTTGCAAGACCTCTACATTGAAAGCCACAAAATACTTTAGGGATAAACTTTAAAAGGGACATCTGGGTGGCTTAGTGAGTTAAGCATCTGACTCTTGATTTCAGCTCAGGTCATATTCTCACAGTTCACGAGTTCAAACCCTGCACTGGGCTCTGTGCTGACAGTGCAGAGCCTGCTTGGGATTCTTTCTCTCTCCCTCTCCCTCTGCCCCTCTCGTGCTCTCTCTTGCTCTCTCTCTTAAAACAAATAAACTTTTAAAAATGAGATAAACTTAAAAATACCTAAGTAATTATATACCATGTTCATGAATTGAAACACTGAATATTGTTAAGATGTCAAGTCCTTTACTATTTGATCTAGAAATTCAGCACCATCCTATTAAAACGTGAGGAGAATAGAAACTGGCAAATTGATTCTTACGATTTATACAGAAATGCAAAAGATGTAAAATTACAGTAATCAAGACCACGCGGTATTGTTGCAAAAGCAGAAAAACGCTTAAATGGAATAGATTATAATCCAAAAGCTGCAGATGAAGTCAATTGAAACAAATGCTGCTGTGTAACATCAACTAAGCATCTGTGTGGGTAAAAAATTATTCTCGACCCTATCTTCAGACTGTACATAAAAATTAATAGCTATAGACCTAGATAATGTAAAAGCTGGGCCATTAAGAATTCTGTAAGAAAACATAGGAACATATATTCAATACTTTGGAGTAGGTGAAGATTTCTTTAATAGGAGAGACACTAATCATCCAATAATTGACAAATTGAACTGCCTCAAAATAAAAAATATATATTTTTAAGAAACTCCATTAAGAAATAAAAAGAACAAGCTACACAATTGGAAAAGTATTCAAAACACATTTGTCTGACCCATAATATATTAAGAATTCTTACTATTTAATCATAAGAAATCAACAAAAGATTTGATTATAATTTTTGGAAATGAAGATACACAAATGGCCAGTAAGCATAGGAAAACTGTATTAGTCACCAGGCAAATGCAAACTAAAGCCTCAAGATGCTGCTTTATCCTTGTTAAAATAGGTACTGTTAAAAAGACAATTTTGAACTATTTCATATCTTCGACTAGCTATAGACTTAACTATTTAACAGATTAGGCTGAGATATAGATGTAGGAGTTAGTGGTTATTTGTAAATGCTTTCTAAAGTCAAAACGATAATCCCAACAATGTTCATGCAGCAATTTTTGAGAGAGAGGAGGGGATAGAGGTCAAACTCTGTGAAGGTTAACCTTTGAAGGATTAATCTTTGCTCTCCTTCTTGGTGTTTACCCAAGAGAAAGAAAACATAGTTCATGAAAAGATTTGTGTAAGAACATTTGTAGCAACTTTATTTGTAATGGTCAGTAATTGGAATGCTCTTCAGTAGGAGAATGTATAAAGAAGCTGCTACATTCATACAATGTACTATGCAACTGAAGCAATAACATGGATGAATCACAAAAGCATTATATTGAGTAAAAGGTTTCAGAAACAAAACAATATATAGTAGATGATTTAATTTATATGAAGTTCCAGAATAGGCAAAATTTATATATATGGAAAAGAGCAAGGAGGACTTTCTAGGGGTGACAGAAACATTCTGTATCTTGATAGGGGTGGTGGCTACAAGATATATACATTTTATGTGTATACATATAAATATATGTGTATGTCTGGGAATAAAAATCAAACCACTTACTTAAAATCTATGCATTTAAAAGTCATACTAGACTATGATGATATATTGGATATGGCTGTAATGTTGAAAGGAAGGTCATGTATGGATTCTGTATTTTACTCTTGAGCTAATGCTACTGGAGTACATTTAAATAGGAAGCAACCAGTGGAAAAAGGAGAAAGTTGGTAGGGAAGGTTTTTTATTTAATTTTTTAACGTTTATTTATTTTTGAGAGATATAGAGACAGAGCGTGAGCAGGGGAAGGGCAGAGAGAGGGAGATATAGAATCTGAAGCAGGCTCCAGGCTCTGAGCCATCAGCACAGAGGCCGATGTGGGGCTCAAGCTCACAGACCATGAGATCATGACCTGAGCTGAAGTCGGCCACTTAACCAACTGAGCCACCCAGGTGTCCTTTGAAGAACATTGGAAACCATTCCCTACAAATTCATGGTATGATACGTTAAAAAAAAAAAAAAGACTTCAAGGCTGTAAAAATGTTTCTCTTAATTGAATAGAAGTGTGATGTCCCCTCCCATGAAGAAATATTTAAGGCAAACAAACAAACAAAACCATTGTGGATTACAAAATCTAAGCAGAGCTGATTTTAGAGAAATTCTACATAGAATTTTTCTGTTCAAATCAGTACAGAATGAATTGGTTGAGTGGTTTTCCCTGGCCTGGGATGGGGAGATTGGGGTGATAGGGTTAAAACAAACAAACAAACAAGCAAACAAACAAAGTTTAGTTTTTGGCTTGTATTCTGGTGATATTTCCATTAACCGTGACTTCTTCTTAACTTTGATGACAAAAATGGTATAGTTTAAAGCTCTTTTATAAAGTACTTTCAAAATGTAGAATATTTCATTGATAGCAAGTATATTATTCAGGTTTTCAAACATAGTTGTTGCTCACGAATACCTTAACATGACTTAATGTCTTCCTGAAACAGACTGAATACTGAACAGTCGCAGATTAGGAAATTTATTTATTTATTTATTTATTTTTTATAATTTTTTTAACGTTTATTTATTTTTGAGAGACATAGAGACAGAGTATGAGCAGTGGAAGGGCAGAGAGAGAGGGAGATACAGAATCTGAAGCAGGCTCCAGGCTCTGAGCCGTCAGCACAGAGCCCGACGCGGGGCTTGAACTCACAGATCATGAGATCATGACCTGAGCCGAAGTCAGCCGCTTAACCAACTGAGCCACCCAGGTGCCCCAGGAAATTTATTTTTTGAGCTAAGTCCCTAAATTGAATCTGTTAAAGCTATCCAGAATAATAAGGTGCTGTTAATATTGCCTAGAATAAATAAACAATTTCGGCATACTTAGCTTGGTGTTAATGTCTTTATAAAAATATTTATTCTCAGAGTAACTTAATGTTTAACATTGTATTATTTTATTTATGCAATACTTATCCATTTTATGCTTATATCTGTTAGAATTGTATTTATGTTATCCTTATATTTTTCATAGTATTTGTTATTGCAATCCTTGATATTGCCAAACTCTTGACTTGATTTTCGTTTGTTTCTTAGAGTTTTGCAGTTTTCCCGGATTTCTGCTTCTCCTCACCATGCCCTTGAACGGAGTAGCTATGTTGTGGTTATCTCTCCTATTTAATCTCTGACCATCTCCTTTCCCTTCCTTCTTACTGAGAAGTTGAATGTGTGCTGTGTTCCAGAATGTTTTCTAAATAAACACTTAGCATGAATTACCTCATGTAGTTTTTTCAGTGACCTTGTGAACTCCTGGAATTTTGGGACACAAGGTTCCTGCTTTTATCAGACATTTGGATGTGTGAATTTCTTTGTCATGTCCAATATTAAGAGGTCAGTCAGTTACCTAGAATTTCATTCATTCAATTCACTAATGTAGGGGGAAAGGATGAAATATAAGAGGAAAGTAGAGTAGGTGATTGTTGGGTTGCTCTTCCATAGGTAAGTAGCGATTTTCAGAGTCATCATGATATAAATGCTGAAAAAGGTATGATGCTGGGAATTTTGATCAGTTTTAAAACCTAGGATCCTAATCAAGTTTGTCTGAAACCACTTAACACATAATAACCATTCATTCATTTACTCATTTATACATTCAAATTTCTTTCTGTGTGCGTATACTCACGCACTCAACACACACCTACATACAAATACGTAAAGCATATTAACTGTAAGTTTTCCTGTTTTCTCAGAATTTCAGCTGAAGCTCCAAAGCTGAGAAAGCCAGTAAGAAGTCCTTCGATAGTCACAAGTGAAAGGGGGAAAATTAACATTTTCTAAGTACAGTAAAACCTTGGATTGCGGGTAACTTGTTCTGCAAGTATTCTCCAAGACTATTCTAATAAATTTTGACTTGGTAAGTGAGCGATGCCTGGCAATACTAGTAGTATGTGAGACCTAACATCACATGGCCACAACCGAGCCAATGGTTCTTGAAATTTGCTTTGATGTACAAGCACTTTGGATTTTAAGCATGTTTCCGGAACAAATTATGCACACCAACCAAAGTTTTACAATGTACTTTGTATGGCCAGCTATCTTAATTATGTTATTTCATGCTGTTCCTTCAGAAGTACTGAAAGATAAGTATCTTTATCTGGGTTTTACACCTGAGAAAACAAATTCCAGGTTAAGTGACTTGTCAAAGGCTCAAAACCACATTGAAAGCCAGATCTGATGAAATCCAAAATCTGTGCTCTCTTCCGTACAGGTTGCTGCCTCCTCAAACCAGCATATGTCTTCCGAGGGACCTACTCGTTTAGGTGATGGCATCCATCTCTCTATGTAGTTGTGTTTTACTGAGAGCATGCACTTCATGATATCTGCCACCAAATAATTTTGATTCTAAGGAGAAGTGCATCAGAAGGAGTCTAGTGAAATGGGCCTGGGGGTAATAATAATGAGATGACATGTCAAAGGTAGGTACATACTTTAGGTCATTAGTCACAATCACCACACTCACAAATCCAATGACAGGGTGTCTTTATTCTCATTTTTCAGAGCTATTCTTTATTAATGCAATGATCTAGTTGATTCAGTGATATTAGCTTTATTCTCCCCGTTGTTATTTTCTAGATTATGCAATGATAGGATATAAGAAAAGAAATATAATTTTGTAAAGACAGGACTTACTAAATGATTGTATTCTATTTAAAGAGTGCAATGCTATTTGCAAATAAAAAGAAATTCAAGAGACGACTATTTCGTATATTTCAGAGAACAGGTATTAGCACTGAAGAAGCAAATAGCCTAAAATGATATCCGAGGCACCGCCACATCTTTTCCTCTGAAAAATAAGATAGGATTACATTTTAATACCAATAGACTGTTTTGTGCAATATTTCCTAGATATTTTCTAAAATGTTTAACAAAAAGTAGAAAACATTACTTCTGGCACTGTTGTCACAGAGTGAAGGTGACACTATACTGAAATCCTTTAGTATTTCTGATTACATAACTTGCATTGAGTTGCATTGTACAAAATGTCATATTATAAAAGCGACTTTTCTAAAGAGGTGCTAAGCTATTCACTTCTGGTTGGATTTTTGTAGATTTTTTTTTCAACTGAAGAATGCTGAGTGTTCATTTTCGTAGAAGGAAGAATCAGAAAAGACTCTTAGACAGCAGAGAGGAGATTTCAAAAAAACCTTTGCCCTTCACTTTTCCCTTCAGGCCAGATTGCTTGCTTTTTAGTGTCTATTTTTTACTTCTTGGTGCCATTCCAGCTTGCCCTTCTATCAAACACCCATGAGCCTCACCCAACCAACCCCATTAGCACAGGTAATTAATTAAGGCTATATTTCATAGAAAAGTAATGGAATTATTACTTTCCACGTGATTGTGTATTTTTTTTTAAACACTTGGAGACTTTATTTCACTCCAAGCTAATACAGATGTATTGGCAAAGTCACTCCTAGCTTGCAAAGCAAAGCACTGATTTAGAAGAACTGACTTTACATTGTGTTTGTAAAATGTCTTTTACACGGACCTTGTATACTTACTACTTGTGTTTTCAGAGCTCATGCCAAATATATGACATAGGCAGACATGATTCTCAAAAATTAATATTTATTTTAAAAAATATTGCTAAAGTCCCACAAATATTATTAGCTTTGTAGGACTGTATAAATACTACCTTTATTATTTTTTTCCATTTTGATAAGACTTCTTCGTTAGTTCCCCTGACAGTTTTTTTGTTTCTCTTTTAATTTAGGATATGTCATGGTAGTTAATTCCTGCCTCAGGGCAAATACCTACCAAAAACTCTGAATGATTAGGACACCATCTTATGGTTCCTTTTGGTAATCAGTCTTGGCCTAGTGAGAAAAGGACATTCGCAAGAAGTTCTTATTAAATAAAAATTAAATTGTATTCTAATTAATTGATTATGAATAATCAAGTATTGGCCACCCTATTCAAGGTGAAGACCACATATTTTACTATATCATTCCCTCTCTCATTATTTCCATGACCAAGTCCTACAAACATTAACTGTATATTTTCTATTAGATAACAATTTCTTACATAAAATGAATCTTTGATTACTCTACCTTCTTTTCCATCACCTGCGGGGTAGTAGTTGGGTCTACAGCAGGAGCAAAAAAATTTGTAGTGCTGGGGTTTTGTGAAGTAGAAGGAATGAAAATTCCTCCATTGGCATGCTTAAAGTTTATCGTTTCTTTTTGTGAATATGGTATCACTCCTCCTGCTGGCTATGAAGAATTAGAAAGAAAACAAAGTGGTTACTGGCTCAAGTATGAGGTCAAAACTGAGAAGACTATAAAGCAATAGGATTGAGATGCAAGGCAAAGAATTTACTCGAGAAGTAAACGACTTCATTGGTGTTCTAGGTTATAATCTATCATAGAAAGGCTGTAAATAAATACTGGCAAACATGGATGTCTCTTGATACCTGGTTTTAAATGAGTGTACCTAGGAGTGTATCTGATCTAGAGTAGTAAATATTTGATGAACTGCATAAATTGAATCTTGACTGGCATAAGATTATAGGTGGAAGGAGTACTAATTATTGATGGAAAATAATAATAAAGTTGTCATCAAATGCAGAATAGTGCAGGAACCTGTAGGTTGTCAGTTGCTGATTTCTGGTGGCTAGCGCAGTGTGGTAAGGAATCTTACCAGCACAACAGTTTCAGAAGCTGTGTCTGTGAAGGGATCTAAGGCTAGTTGCTGCTGGCCTCCTGGCATAACCTGAAAGATTGGAAAGTTTTTAAAAGTCTAAATTTTTCATCTATAAAATAGTGTTTTGCATCGAAGGCAGTTAACACACATCCCAACTTCTTTAATTTCAGTTTCTTAAAAACAAACATAACCAGTTAGATTTAAGAAAGAGAAAACTGGCTTGCGACATGGGACACACAACTCTGTTTGTGTTGTCAGGAGCTTGCTGGACATTCTCTGCTGGGCCCTGGTGTTCTATTGAATGTTAACAATCCCGCAGAATGCCAACATCGGACCAGGTCATGTCTGAGCATGATGAAGTACAACAAGAACAAGACTACTCTGTAATCTTGTGGAAAGCAAGGTCTCCATGCCAGCCACAAAAATACCAGGCATCCTCATAGCCTGGATAATCTGAGTAACTCTTCCTTTTTTATTACAAATAATAGTCTTTGACTTGCTCTCTTCTTATCATCTATGTAAGAATTGTTTAATTAACCAATGGTAGAATCGCCCATCATTTCTTGAGACCACCCAATTCAGAGTTACTCTCTGAGGTCTCCCCAAAATCACCTGACAGAAGCCTAGACCCTAACAGTCACCTTCCTGTTAAGACACCCACAGGGATACCTGAGTGACTCAGTTGGTTAAGTGTCTGACTCTTGATCTTGGCTCAGGTCATGATTTCATGGTTCATGGCATGGAGCCCCATGTAGGGCTCTGCACTGACAGCACAGAGCTTGGGATCCTCTCTCCTTCCCTCTCTGCCCCTCTCCCACTCATGTGTGCTCTTTCTCTCTCTCTCTCTCAAAATAAAGAAATAAACTAAAAAAAATAAATAAAAATAAAAAAGATTTATTTAAAAAAAAAAGACACCCACAATTCCCCACGTGTGTCCTCCCTTGTTGCAATGAGTAGATAAATCTAATTTTGTTCAACTATGTTGGTGTTCCTGTTGGGTTTTGGCTGAAGGACACTGATGGATCTAATAGGTTATGAAGCAAGTCTTTTGAAAAGTTAGTTTTGTTTTTAATGAAAAGTATGCATTACTTACAGGTTCTACTTGTACTGGAATATATCCAAATTGAGTATAGAATGGCATCTGTCAGATTTTTGGAAAATGCATTAGATTTGTTGTACAGTTTGTCAAAATTTTGTAATAAATGATTACTTAAAATTATATCTATATCTATATTATATATTATTATATTAGATGCTTTTTTGAAAGTTCATATGTTCTAGGTAGTAAAAATTATTGACGAATTACCAAGCATCTTTTTAATACTGTATAATTTCTAGGTTTAAATTTTCCCTTTCTCTTTAAATTAACATGACTCAATTAAAATTACTACTACCAGTCCCTTAAAGCATAATTTTCAATTTTCTCTAACTTGGCTTTAGAGTGGTAATAAGCTACTAAATTTTCCCCCCATTCTAGCTAAAAGAAATCTAGTAATGTATGTGCCACCTGGAATTACATTACAATCCTAAAAATGTATTACAGGTCCACAAAGCTCAATATAAAGTTATCTAATTCTATCTAGTGATCATAGGTGCTTTCTGTCATGGAGGAGATTTTTTTTTTAAATAATAACCACATGTAAATATGACAAGAAGGATGCTGGTAGCTTTTGAAAAATTAGAAGATTTTTTCCAAGATGATGCAGCTTTTCGTCTCTGATTTACTGAAGTCCACTCACTGACCTCATTCTTTTTAAAATTCAACTTCAAGCATTTCCAAATTAGTGATATGTTAGGAGAATGCACTATATCTTTTGTGACAACCAGTTCAGGCTGTTGACTTTTGCAGTAAATATACCCAGATATACCCATAACTTCTCTATTCTCAGGAGGAACTGGTCACATCATAATCAAATAGTAGTTACCTGCTCCTCAAATTGCTGCTGTCCTGCTTGTGGAGGTGACTGTGCGGCTGTTTGTTGGGGTTGTTCCCAAGGTAGGAGCATGTAGACTGGATAGTACTGAAGCATCTATTTGTAAACAGAAAAGTAGATAAGAGCTCCCATTAGATCAGCATAGGCCTTTAAAAAAATCTTCTAATGTCAATATTATTTTACAGATGATTCATATCTAATAATTTTATGAACAAAACAATGCATAAAGCAGTTCTTCTCAGACTTTAGAAATAACTCATATTATACATGATCCTGGACTTTGTTTCAAGATTGCTTGGTCAAACGCATTGAAGAAGTAGTAAAATAACAGACTTTTCAAAAAGGGCACCTTGGACTTTATATAGAAACTGTAGATTTTATATACAAACTTTACGTACAAATTGCTTCGCGAGTATCTGAGAAGAGAGTAGGCTATGCAGCTTTTTCCGTATTTTTTGAGAATCATTATTCTGCAGGATATGGTATTAGAAGTTCTATGATGATGAACAAATTCTCAAGAATGTGTTGCCTTTCATGATTGCCATTTTATTAAGACAATCTGTATGCATTTTCAGAAGATTGGACAATCCAGAAATAGACAAGGAACCACTTTAACTGCAACTTTAACACCTACATTACCATGTATTGACTTCAATTTATGTCTGTGTGTGTCTACGCATGCATATGTGTTTACAGAAAATGGGGATCTTAGTACATACATTGAGTTTAGTAGGCTGTTTTGTTTCCTTGCATAATTAGGGACAATATTAGACATAAGACTTAAAAAAAAACAACTGTAGTTTGGGAAGTACATTTTGTGCTGTGGTTCATACTTCTGGTTAGGAATTAAAATCACCTATTTAGCATTTTTTTTTTTAGCAGATAATCATACTTAAGATCTACTCATCAGGTCTTGATTCATTAGGCGTGGCAAGGTTCCAAGCATTTGTAAATTTCAAAATTACCACCAGAGATTCTAATGCAAAGCCAGGGTGGAGAGCCCCTGGTTTAGCGGTTAAAAGAAGGATGAAGAATTATATTTCAACTCAACTATTTACTTCCATTAGGATTGGGAATTGAATCTCATTAAGACTTAGTTTCCGGATTCTTAAAGTGAAGCAATTCTACTTACCATGTATCTAACTCTCTAAAGTCTCTGGCATAGATTAAGATAATGTCCAGAAGTAACTTTTATTTTATAATGAGGGTGGGAAAAAATTACATAATTATGATTACATGGGAGCCAAGTGGTGTAACTTTTGATCAAATGGTGAATTCTCTGCTGGTGAATAATTTATCTATGTCCTTATTCTTTGAAACTAGACTGTTAAAGAATTAATTAAGCTAATATTGAGAGGGATTTTCACATTACTCTAATGATTATACTAGTTGGCATTCACTTTTTAAGATCTATAATTTAATGGAAATCACCATCATATGATTGTAATATGAAGTTAAATTGAAAATATACAGGAACCTGGAAATTTTTTTTTAATGTTTATTTTTGAGAGAGAGAGAGAGAGACAGAGCATGAGAGGGGGAGGGGCAGAGAGACAGAGAGAGGGGGAGACACAGAATCTGAAGCAGGCTCCAGGCTTTGAGCTGTCAGCACAGAGCCAGATGTGGGCCTCGAACCCTCTACCTGTAAGATCATGACCTGAGCCGAAGTCAGACGCTGAACCCACTGAGCCATTGAGGCGCCCCAGGAAATATTTTGAGCAGAGTCCCATAACTGCCAAATAATGTGGCAAGTGTTTTGTTATCTTTTCATCATACCATATTTTATCAGTTTAACGCATCTCCCTCTAAAACAAAATTTAGGGTTGGAAAAAGTCAGCTCATAGTATTTCTCGTGAGTTCCCAAATGCCGGCACAAATGCCGTGCAGAGGGAACGTGACCTAGGGCTTGGTGAACTCCTTTATTCCCAATACAGTAACGCCCTGGAAACTTAGGGGACTCTTGTTGGCTGTCCTTCCTTCAGGATTTAGTAAGTGAGCCTAAAATTAACAAACCGATACAAGCCCAGCAATGGTGGTACTAGACAGAGATCATTGTACAAGTTTTTATAGCCCTGATATAGGAGTTAGAGCTACAAATAGAAAAGAAAGTATTAGGTGGACAGTGTATGTAGCCATCTGTCTGCAGGAGCGATGGCATTCCATTTATTTACCTGTGCTTGTTCCTGAGGCGTTTTTAAGGAGAACACATAGGGCACAACCTGCTAAAAAAGGTATAAAAAAGTTATACTTGACTTTTTAAAAATATATTAAAATTTTTTTAATGTTTATTTTTGAGAGAGAGAGAGGGAGAGAGAGAGAGAGAGAGAGCACAAGTGGGGGAGGGACAGAAAGAGAGAGGGAGACACAGAATCCAAAGCAGGCTCCAGGCTCTGAGCTGTCAGCACAGAGCCCAATATGGGGCTCGAACTCACAAACCGTAAGATTATGACCTGAGCCGGAATCGGGAACACCTGGGTAGCTCAATCAGTTGGGTGTCTAATTTTGGCTTAGGTCATGATCTCACAGTTGGTGATTTCAAGCCCTGTGTGGGACTCAGTGCTGACTGAAGCTCAGAGCTGGAGTCTGCTTCGGATTCTGTGTCTCCCTCTCTCTCTGCCCCTCCCCTGCTCACACTCTGTCTCTCTCTCTCTCTCTCAAAAAATGAACAAAACATTAAAAAAAAGTCAAATGCTTAACTAACTGAGCCACCTAGGTGCCCCTATATTTAACTTTTTAACAAAAAATCCCAGAGCTATTTTTCTTAGACCCAGTCACATACATGTGTAATTTGCATATGAGAAGTCCTTGACAACAAAATGATATACATTATGTGTATGTCATTAATGTAAATTGTTTCTTTTTTAAAGGTGAAATTTCCCTAATTATCTTTCTAAGATCTGTTTTAACACTTTAGATTTGTGGCTGTAATAGAACAGCTGATTTAAATGATATTTTTCATGTTAGAAATCAGAAAAGAGAGGGAAGTACTTCCAGTGATCATAGAGCAAATTGTGAGAAAGAATTCTTTCTCACTAACTCCTGTCTTATTTTAAAGTTTGTTTTTTTGTTTGTTTGTTTTTGTTTTTAAGAGAGAGAGTATGAGCAAGGGAGAGGAGCAGAGGGAGAAAGAGAGAGAGAGAGAGAGATGATGATGACTTGAGCTGGAATCAAGAGTCAGAAGCTTAACTGACTGAGCCATCCAGGTGCCCTGCTCCTATCTTATTTTAAAGCTGATCCATAATTCGTTTTCAAATTCAAAGTGAGTTATCTCTCCAAAGAACAAGACGGGAGAGGCCCTACTTACGTGATTAGGGCCCTGCTGGGTCTGTGGTGATGTTTGAGGCTGTGAGGGGTCCAGCTGTCCCACCTGGGTTCCTTGGGCAAAACTGACCCATCCTGGGAAAGGCGTCTGATTTGGGAACAGTCCGGCCAACCGGTCAAGAGCTGATAAAGAGAATTGGGAGAGCCCTGGGATTTGAGCTTGCTGCTGCTGTTGCAGAATTCCAGAGAAAGGAGGAATCCATGAATTAAATGGGCCCTGGAAAGACACAAAAGAAAGGAAGCAAGCATTTCTCTTTCATTTCAGAAAGAATTTAAAATCAGTCCTGAGCAAGGAAAGGACAAAATGTAAACAATTTCTGCAGTTCGAATGCTGAATAGAAAAAAAGACAGTGTTTTAGCACCTTAGGAGCTGTGCAAATAGCATGAGCAATGCTAAATTCCCAGTGATCGTAACAAATATGGGGCAGAGTGAGTGGATGAAGAGTATGGTTTCTGCAGTCACCAGACTGGTTTTAAATCTTCTTCTTTTTTGTAATAACTGAGTATGACTTTGTGTAAAAAGTTAATTTAACAATCTCATAGTTGTGAGAATTTGTGTCTGGCATGTATTAAGTTCTCAGTAAATAAATCTTAATCAGATTACGCTTTTACTTTTGTCTTCAAGCAAAGGTCATTCAAATAAATTAAAAGTTGAGATTTCAGTAATGAAGTCAGAAAACATTTTGTTCTCGTACAAGGTACTGTAAAAAATAAATCGTAGGAAAATCTTAAAATAATTATAGAGGTACCTGAAGCTGTAGTGGCTGAAGCTGGCAGTGTTAAGATTCAGAAGTAACTAGAAAAGGAAAGATAATATGAAAACAAGATTATTACACATACTAAAACCATTAAAAGCAATGTTTACTACAAATTTTAAAGAACAAGTCAGAGCTGACTGATCAGTTTCCTGCTGGTGGTGTTTTCTCACTAAGCTTATGCTAAATTACAGTGATTAGAGATTAGGATTTAACTACCGCTCCCCTGCTGTGTATGCGCTTGCATAACCTCAGCCCATTCCAGTGGGTTAGCCTGTCATTTTATGCTTTTAAGCACCTATCTACAACTGTATTAGTTGCTATTATTCTAATATGTATGAAATATTGTCTCTGCCTTTAAAGAATTTACAGTCAAGCAGGGGAGCAAAATAATATTCTAGAAATAACCTGGTACACTCAGTAAACATAAATATTGGAAATGTATTTGGATATAGGAGCTAACGGATAGGAATGGAGGGTATATTAACCGAGGCTTTTATCTCTTCTCTACTGAGTTTCCATATAAACAAACAAACACGACGGAGAGATTGTTGTAAGTATTCAAACTAACCTCATTGCTGTTGCTTGCAGACATAAGGCGCTGTGGGATAAGCTAAAAAATAAACAAAAACCGGACATGGTGAAAGAAGGATTTGTTAAAGGTTTCGTACAATGATTTTAGTTGTACCATGAGATCACTTACTGGGGCTGACATTGTGGCTCCCAGCAGCCCAAGAAGAATTATAGTTTTCATTTTCAGATGAAATACCTAGAAAATAAGATGTGAAATTGAGCTTTAAACAGAATCTCTGTGTAAAAATCATGGTAACAATAATTGGTGGGTATTGTTCCACCCAGGAGTGGTTGGGTGAATTGGATAGTATTTATTTATATATTAGGATCTAAAAAAAAAAGGCATAAATATAACAGAACTTTTTCTTTTTCTCAGAGCAGCTGTTTATAAAAACCAGAATTGTTTGCTTGTCCTTTTAGCTTGACCAAATAGTTCATTTGGTGACATGTGTTATAGTTGAATGAGGGAACAAGATGGCGTCCTCCCATGCACAGAAGGAATGGGTCCTTCTGATCATGGGACGCCCATAACTGGAGTCACTGCACTTGGTCTTTATGACAAAGACAATTTAAATGCCTATTGAATGTAGTAGCAAAAATACTACAATAAAGATCTGACGATAGCAGTCCAATAACAGATAAAAGTTCATTTAAAAATCTAATAACATCAAAGTATCTTAAAACTAGCCAACTGAGTCAATATTTTTCTAATTCAGGGAAAAAGATTATCAAATAAAACAGTAATATTGATTTACAGTGTAACCCATGGAAGCATATTATATCTTGTTCTCCAGATGTAAAAACTCCTGTCCTAATTCAAATTACTAATCTACATAAGCATTTAGGGTGACCCTGGTAATTTATTCTACAGGAGTTAGTTGACTGATTTGGGTTCTTAAAATTATGAAAGCAAAGATTTTGATATCTTACCTTATCATTTGCCTAAGAAGAGAAATCTAGACCCATGCAAGATCTGTGTTCTTTTTATCTTTTAGCTCTGCTGCTTGAAGCTTCTCTTAAATTTAAAAACCCATCTTTAGAAAAGAATGACCAATCATTTTTCAAGTGGACTAATGATTTAGTGGGTTTCAGACAATGGCTTAGCTAATAACCCCTTTCCTAATCATCAAGGTGGTGTATGGCTTC
The DNA here is from genome assembly GCA_030068075.1 of Paguma larvata. Taxonomy (NCBI): domain Eukaryota; kingdom Metazoa; phylum Chordata; class Mammalia; order Carnivora; family Viverridae; genus Paguma; species Paguma larvata. The sequence continues at coordinate 141,379,798 of CM057823.1, forward strand.
CCACACTTTTAGTAATGTCCTTAAATTATCCTCTGACAAATGTTTCCCTGTGATCATTCCCCGCTTCTGCTTTGGTTATGACTGAATCTTCTAGAATAATTTCATTCTGCTTCATTTATCATCTTAAAATGGATACAGTAATAAAGTAGCCTTTAGGTCTTTATTCAAGGATTAATGAGTGATTATTTTTTATTTCAAGAGTAAAATACAGAATTATTAGATGTAAGACAGAGGTCTAAAAAAAATAAAAATCCAAAACCTACTTAAGGGCAGTTAAGATTCTCTGGTTCTTCAGTGTTGGGCTGAGTAAATATGAACTAATTTATTTAGGTTCAACCTTGAAAATATCAGTATATCTGCATTTACCTATGGAAAGAAATCCTAAAATCATTGCTAATATCTATGCATCTATGACATATACTATGACTCCTGTGATCATGTTGCTTGAATAAGTAATTTAATAAATATGAAGCATGATGGCCTACATTTTAAAAATAAGTGGTGAATGTTTGTATTTTAAAAGTCTCTTTTGCTTAATCTGATTTTAGCATTCAAATACAACTGTTATGATCCGCACTTCATTGTTACTTAAATTTTCTCATAATGTGTATCACATTTGTCTTGTTTTTCTTTGCTGTTAGTTAGCATTGACCCCACTCTAGTTGATAGTCCAAGATCACAAGTGTTGCCATAATGTATTATTGGTTAAGGTCCTTTGGAAGAGTTCTTTTGCTAATTTAATTTTAAATAACTAATGGTAGCTATCATGCAGGAAAACAACATTATTTCCTTTCAATGAATTTGTTTTTCCTAGCAGGATGAGACTCTTCTTGCGTGTGCATGGATCATTAATACTAAAATGAATATACCATTTTTTATATAGCCCCCAAAAAGAAAAAGCTACAAGGGGAAAAAAATAGTAAAGATAACAAGACCCCTTCCTTTACTAAAGCAGAGAAGGCACAACTAGGATATTATGTCTGTTAGAAAGGAGCTTTCCCAAGATTTACAAAAGTTTCTTTTTAGATTAGCCAAATAGTTAGACTGCCCCAGATATTGATGCAGATTTAACCAGAGCTGGGTGGTTAATGTAACCAGTTGTTGCCTGGAAAATCCAATAGTTGGGTGGGTGGGTGAACTAGATAGACGGCTCTAAATTGCCTGATGATATATATTTCCAATTAGTGACCTTGGTCTATTCTGAATATTGTCAAATTAAATTTAGTACACTATTAAGGTCTTGTTCTCAGAGGTTTTCTGTTGCATTGTGTGGGGTCTTGGGCAGCTAACTCCACCACTGAGCCAGAAAGTTGTCAGGGCCAAGCACTGAAGAAATTAGGGACTGTATCACAGAACCAAAGTATAGTCAACGTAAAAATCATCTTGATGATGAGTAGTTTCAACTAGCTCCATTCCTCAAATGTGAAAGTAGTCAGAAGGAGATTTCTGTTATTGCTTTCTTTTTGCTTTTATTTTCCATACTTGAGAATTCTAAAGAAAAGCAGTTGACACTCTGCGGTTATACAGCAAATTGAAGTAGAAAAGAGCAGCCTATGCTTTCCTACTCAATAGCTCCCAATGTCATTGGTGGCAAAGTTATCTCTGGGCAGGAGGGGAAGTAGCAAGGGGTTCTCATTTAATTCTTACCACACTGTAGTATGGATGTTGTCTGTGTCTCTTTTTCCCATTCAGCTATGTTGAACTTACTCATTTCTTTTTTTGTCTATTCACCCAGTGGCTGTTCCATTGGCTTTGTGAAATAAATAGATTCCTTTATTCAGAGAAGAAAACGGTGATCCACGTCCAGAGCAATGTCAGTCTTTATGGATTAAGGTACAGAGACCTTAAGTTGAGGATATCCTGAACCAGATATTGTGACTGTGACTTCATTACTTTGTTTTAGTCCGATGACCAGAACACCAGATACCCCTTTATTCAAATAAAAGTACAAAAACACGCATCAGTGCCAAGTACATATGACTGTTGGATTATGTACCATTAAAATGATCTGTACCCTTGCTCTGTTCCAATAACATAGATGATGAAGCACAAATAACAATGGCTTATATATTAGTCCTTTCAAAATGTTATCTCTGCTTTCCTTTCCCTTCAACTAACCTGAAAGATCAGTTAAGAGGTTGACAGAGAACCACTGTGAAGTAAATCAATATTCTGCACATCGAGAGAATAGAGTTTGAATTTTAGCACTGCTTATAATAAAATAATTTTCTTACATTTGAGTTATAATTTTCTAGGAACTTCCTTTTTTTTTAACTTTCTACTTTTAGAATTTTTTTTAACGTTTATTTACTTTTTGAGAGACGGAGAGACAGCGTGAGCAGGGGAAGGGTAGAGAGAGAGGGAGACAGAATCTGAAGCAGGTTCCAGGCTCTGAGCTGTCAGCACAGAGCCCGATGTGGGGCTCAAACCCACAGATTGTGAGATCATGACCTCAGCTGAAGTCGGCTGCTTAACCAACTGAGCCACCCAGGTGCCCCAGAACTTCTAATGACATATCAAGGTAGACAGGGTACTTATATCACTGCCACATTTCAGTGAGAAAGCTGAGGTACAGAATGTTCAGCAACTTCATTCGTTCATTTTTCATAAAACAAACACTTATTATATAACTTCTATATCTACAACCTTATCGAGTTTTGAGAACTTGGTACCAATAAAACAGACATGATTTCTGCTTCATGGAAATTACTGTTACTTTTCCACTGTCAAAGGAATACCAGAATTATGGTTAGTATACTGGTATTTTGATTATTAATCAAGAAGTCTTTCCAAATCACCAAGACACCTAACCAGAGAGAAGAAAGACAGCACAATTCCAAAGATAATTAACAACAATGGTAAAATAATAAATGATAAAAGTGAGTGTTTTCATTTATTGCCAGAGTTGAAGAATGAATCTCAGCTCTATCAAGGTAACGAGTTACTGTAATGATTACTTCATTATTAACTTATGCAATAAATACAGAGGATAAGCAAGCTCTCCATCATATCTTTTCTATTACATAGTAGAGTGCTTACTTTTAACTTCTATGAGACTTTACTAAAGTGCCCCCTTCTGTTTAATAGTGTACATTACTGGATATTAATCATCACATGCCCCCTATGACAATACATTCTAGCTTAATGACTTTGGCTTGATTATATGAGCCTAAATTTATTTTATTTCAGATTTATAAGTACGTGCATGCATGTGAATTATGTCTATAAAGTATAATTTCCAGGATTAACTTGTTCAGGAATAGAGATATTAAGAAAAATAAGGTTATATATACCTCCTCTTTTCACAAAAGGGCCCATAAGTTTCAGACTAATTGAGAGGCAACATACAATTCAGCTTGGGCTACGAAACTATCTACTATCTGTGATTCCATAAAGTGTAACCTATAGAGCATTCAGTGGAAGACACGTTCTCTCAAACACAACCTGTGCTGGTTTGGGCATAATCAACACTCACCTTCTCTGAAAAACGCTTCTTTTGTCCTCTAACTTGCAATGATATCTTTTTCTACTGAACCACTAGCATATTTATTTGTGTGCTTGCCCTTTGTAAATTTCAGCCCACTCCTTTCATGACCCCTGTGTCTATTTTTCCTTTTTGTTTGGCACTAACCTGGTTTCTGTATGATAACCTCCCAGAAACAAACTCTGTTTTAATAAAAATCTTGTAGTTCTAGGAACTTGATTTAAGATTAGGGTCTTTGGGTGATTTCTGGCTTTTTCCCCTGACATCTAGCCAAGCCCACACTGTAGTCATGGGACTTCTTGTGAATGTCACGGTGAAGGGCAGTAGTACCCAGAGAGGTCTGATTCAATTCTCCTTCAGAATTGTGTTGATTGTCTTTTTTTTTTTTTTTTCTCTTTTGTTACATTAAGAGTTTATCTCCTGGGGTGCCTGGGTGGCTCAGTCGGTTAAGCACCGACTTCGGCTCAGGTCATGATCTCATGGTCTGTGAGTTCGAGCCCCGCATCAGGCTCTGTGCTGACAGCTCAGAGCCTGGAGCCTGCTTCAGATTCTGTATCTCCCTCTCTCTCTGCCCCTCCCCTGCTCACACTCTGTCTCTTGTCAAAAGTAAATAAACATTAAAAAAAAAAAGTTTATCTCCTTAACAAGATTTTATGCTTTCTGATAGCAGTGGTATTTTATGGCTCCAAAAAGTTTGCTGTCTTGTCTTCCTTTTTCTTCTCCACTTCCTTTCTCCTTGACTTCTTCCATCTATTTACTCATTTCTTCTTTTGTCTCCTACTCCATTTATTTCCATTTTCTTCCACTTTCCCTGGTTTACAAACTTTGCAGTCATCTGACCCTTGCCTTGTTCCCCCACTTGACTGCGTCTCACTCCAGTTCTTGTTGACCAAGCTTCAGCAATGCTAGTTTTCTCTCTGAATTTTGAACATGTTAACTTTATTCCTGCCTCAAGGCCTTTGCATTTGTTTTCTATGCCCAGAATGCTGTCTCTGATCACTAAGCCAGAGCCTTCTTATTGTTCAGTTTGAATCATCCCACAAAAGGATGTTCCTAGATGACCCAATCCAGAGGAGCAACTTCTGTCATATCACCCTACTTAAATTCTCCGCAAGGCCTGTGTCACTGTCTCATACCAGATCTATTTGTTTGCTAATTTAGTTATTTATTGTTTTTAGTAGCATTAATAATTATGTTTTTATTTTTTACCTTTCTTTACTAGAATATAATTCCATCACAGCAGAATCTTTTTTTTTTTTTTTTTTTACTTCTTTATCTATCTCAGTGCCTAGAGCAGCACCTGGACCATAATAAATACTCAAATATTTGTTGAACGATTGTATGGAAATTTCTGTGACTTGGAAACTCCAAAGATACGCTTTTACAGAGTGAGATTAAATGTTACTTACAGCACTGACAGATCTGGAAAGTCGTTTGAAGTCTTTGATGAGGAGACATAATATTATTTAATAAATTACTCTTCTTTCTAGAAATTCGTTCTGTCGTACAGGCATAGTATAATACAATAAAATTATTAGTGAAATGTCTTTCATATTCCAAACAAAAATTATACCTCTGGTTTGGTTTAAATATTTTTCTATAATAGAATCTGTTACCTCATTTCTGGTGAACTTACATTAAGAGTTTGGTAGAAAGGAGTGGTCGTTTGTAATTATGTGTTTCTCTATCTGTAATGTCTTAATTCATACCTTAGCAATTTTAGAAGTGTCTGCTTTTTTTTTTTTTTCCTACTTGCTATTTGAACGGTAAAAGGAAAATGGATATTTGTTGTTTGGAAAATAAGGTTCAGTGTCAAGTCTGACTCTAGAGTTAAAGAAATGGGAGCTAAATTGGTAGACAGAAGGATCAGAGGTAGGAAAAAATCAGTATAAAGTTTATGAAAAATAATGCTATAAATGGGAATTGTATGCTGGAGGTCACTCAACAAAACGGACTGAGATTACGAAGACAAATATAGATAAAAGTCCTGCTAGATATTATTCTGTCATTCTGCTCCACCTTGGAAATGATTCTGTCTGAATTACTGGTGTTGGTCCGTTGGTCACCCATATACACCTTACCCTGTCCTTTGGAATTATGGATGAAAAAAAGTATTCTTTAGTTTCTAACTCTTCTTTTTCAGAATAGTATTTGTCTCTTTAGTGGATGCTGTGATGTCCCAACCAGATCCCCATTCTGGAATGAAGGGTTTAGTGCCCTAGCTGCTGGGAGTGCTGACAGCAACCAACCTCTTCAGGATTTGCCTCTCCTGCCTCCCTCAAGGGCTTCTCTCTTCCCAGGCCAACAAGCATCATCTAACTAATCCACTAAAGGCAAGGCCTCTTACCGCCCCAGCTCCAGAATTCCCTAATGGGATCGACTAAAGCTTTTGTTGACTACATAGCAGCCGACTCTTTCCTTTCCCTGATCCTGCTTCCTTCTCCTCCATTCCATGGATGTTAAGTCTGCAGGCCCTAATAATTTTCCTGCATGTTAATCCCTACCTCAGACTGCTTCGGGGATCCCACCCTGAGACAGTCACCACATTTTTAGCCATGGAAATGTTACCTTTGAGTGACATGTTCTAAAGATTTGATGATCATATTTCTTCAAGTGCTAATTTCTCATCACATTAGCCAGTTCTGATCACTAGAGAGAATAGACTACTTCTATTGAGAAGTAGTCTCCAATGTGCTACTGTCATTTATCATGTGTTGAATTGTGAATGTCATTATTTCTGTGCCTTAGGCCATGGTCTAATATACAGAATTAAACTTTTCATTAGACTTATTACTGTTATATATTTTAGTAATTAGATGTATATTGAATAAGAACCAATATTATCTGATATAATGGCCATAAAATGGTTAAGTGGGAACACTCCAAGGCCTTATATACAGAGTCCATGATGGGAAATTATTGCTGGTTATTCTTTTCATATAATGGTTTATAAAACTTGCCCCCCACTACACCCCACGACATAATTGCAAAGCATTTCTGACCAAGTTTCAGAGGGAGAGAGAGAGAGAGAGAGAGAGAGAGAGGAGAGAGAGAGAGAGAGAGAGAAAAGAGTCTCGCTAGGACACAAAGCACCCAGCAGTTTTGCAATGTACACACTGGAAAGTTTAGGACTGCATACATTCGTAGAGTACAAAGTCAGGACTAAGATAAACCAAGGCTATGGAAATTTAATTTCCAAAAACTTTTACAAAACTTCACAGTTTATCGCATTTATTTGTTAACAATTTTCAACTCCTCTCCATCTCAAAGAACCTCAAATAAGGCTCAAGATTAAGAATATGGACTCTGGAGTCATTTTTCCTGGGTCTACTACTAACTGCCATCCACAAACACATGAACTGGGGGCAAGTTTTAAGCCTCTCTGAGGCTGTTTTCCTTTCTGTAAAATTGGGGTAACCTCATTGGGTTCATAAAATAATTATACTCTGTTCATATACACAGTATCTGATGTTAGTTATATTAGGCATCAGACCATAAGCATCTTGAGTGTACCCAGGGCCTGGAGCAAGATTGACTCAGAATATCTATTTGTTAAATGCATGAACGAATGAAGCATAATACAGAAATACCTTTTCTTACAGAGACCAGCATGGTAAACTGAATAGCACTTGGTGCAGAAGAACAAAAGCAAAAAGCAAAGAGCCAGCGTGATGTTAGAAATAGAAAATCTGGGGTGTCTGGGTGGCTCAGTCAGTTAAGCGTCTGACTTGTACTCAGGTCATGATCTTGTTTGTGGCCGGTGAATTTGAGCCCTGTATCTGACTCTGTGCTGCGTTGGAACCTGTCTCCTGTTCTCTCTGCCCATTCCCATGCATGCATGTACTTGCTCTCTCTCTCTTTCTCTCTCTCTAGAGAAATAAATAAACATTAAAAAAATTAAAAAAGAATAAATAGAATATACACAGAGCACCTGGGTAAAAAGGTAGGCCCCTGAAACTAACATATGCATTATCGGTCAACTAGTCTGTTAATTAAAAATATTCTTGAAAAAATTTCCAAAATATGAATTTCAATGTTTTATTAAGAAAATTCACTGTTTCTACCAACCCCTCTTTCCCTCAAATTCTATTCTTTCTTTCAGGCAGTGACATGATGGTAAACTGGAGCTCTGACAATACCCAAACAGAAAACCTCTTTTTTGTTGTATCTCCTAATTTCCATACTGTAAATACTCCCACCAGGGTCCATTTCAAGTTACGGATTGTTTAACGAACTGTCCTTTAAAATTCCTAACATTAAAGTTTGAATCTCAAAATGCAATAAAAATCAAGTCTAACAAACTTGTGCCTTCGCATAATGGATTGTGCTTGATCACCCAAATAATGCAGTCTTGTTGCGTTAGAGGTATTTTACATGGCGTATCTCACATAACTGTCCATTTATGCTGAGGATGTAGGTGTTTAGAGATATGTGAAACTAACATTTGTTTAGTGCATTATATCATGTTCTCAGCTATGTTCTCTAAATACAGTTTTTCAATCGATCCTCATAAGAATCTGCAAAGTATTTTCATTATTAATTTACTAACAAGGAACCTGAGACTCAGACGAATTAATAATTTGTCCAAGGTGGCTTAGTAGTTAGTGATAAAACTCTGCTTTGAACCCTGGTTTTTCACAAAGTAAATACTTATTTCTACACCGTTCTCTAAGTGTTTGTCTGGGACAAAGATACTGGATAATTATTTTCGCATGTACTTTTGAGATACATTAAATAAACATCATGATTTTCTTGCTTAAAAATTCTTTCTCATGGTTTGTTGAGGATTCTCACGTCTTGAATAGTATAATCTCTGACATATATTCTCTTATAGTCAACATCTCCCAATTTCTGGAGTTTTGGAAGCTTGCCTTAGATCATTTGGGAATTTTCTAAGACCGATACTAAGGCAGACATTTTATTATTTTTTTTAGTAGTCTTAAGAAACTTCTACTGATATGAGGAAATATGTCCAGGATTATTGTTCTAATATACAGCTTAAGTGCCCTCAGCTGACATGATCAACCATGAAGGTTGCCTAAGAACAGTGCTTATTGTTCTAGTCACATTTCAGTGAAGGAAGTTTAATTTTCTCTATTCCTTTTCCAAGAAGGTCTTCTACCTGCAAAAACAATGACTTAAAACAGCAGAAGCCAAGAACTATTAAATCCGTGCCACAGACGACTTTCCTCATCAGGACTGCTTCCAGGAAATACCAATATTGCGTCTTCATAAAATATCTCCTTAATTGGATATTTTAGATCCAGTAGCCAGAAACATTTATATGTTACTGATCAATTTCTATTTTTGCCAAATAAGAATTGCATGTGATTTCTAATAAATGGTAATATTATTTGCAAAGAGTTCTGCTTTCTTTCTGAAATTAAAGTCATGACTACATTAGCTGCCTAATCAAATTTGTAACTGAATGTGCTGTTACCTTCCATAGCTTATTCTTGCTCTTGAATTCTGTTTTTCCATATATAGATGTGTATACCAAACATGCAAGCATTTTACTTGCACACTTCTACGAAGGATCACACTTGGTACCTGGTTCTAAATGATGATGTCATTAGAACAAAAGTATTGCTTATTAACATTTAGATTGTGCCGGGTGTTCTACTTTATTTATACAAATCAACTCAGTTGTAATCATCCCCACAACCTTGAGTTTTAGATATTGATATTCTCATTTTATAGGCATAAAACATAGGAGTCACTGAGATTCAGAAATCTTCCCAGAGGTATGTGGTTAATGGGGCTCTGGAGGGCAGAATCTGAAAGCTGTACAACTCCAAGATCATCTTCTTAACAATCGTACTATACTGAAGCACAGAACTCACTAAATTATTCCATAACCTTCAAAGTTGGCATTTGCGTACGTGTGCACATTTTAAGAAATCACTTAGTTAATCAAATAGTGTTTTGGCATGGATGCGATGAGTATGAAGCCACATTCCTACCAGTGTACTTTTCTTCTTTTCTATCCCGTTATAACATCCATACATGAGAATTTAAGGCTTTTATTATTTTCTATATTTTTGATACTTTGACAATATTTTGTAATATTAGGATAGTAATATTTTTTATTAAAATGTCCCTTTCTGCTATGAAACCTACTTTACATTATTGTGGAAAATATCATTTTGTTGTGCTGCCACTTACCAGGCAAAGATGAAAAAAAATAGTGTCTTGGAGAAAAATTAATTAAAAATGCTGCAAAATAAGTTCTAGGCCCTGAAGGTATGAATGGATGAAAGAAGTATCACCGAGAAAGATTCATGAAATTGGCAACTAATCTCTATAAAGGTGACTAAAGTAGTTCATGGATAAACATTGTGTAATGACTTACGAAATGTCTGAGGCTGGGTTATCTGTCTAAGCCTGGACTTTGAACAAGTGTTAGGTTGGGTTGAAATGAGTCTTAAAAACCAACGTCAGTGAAACAATTTGTGGGAAGTCATTCTGATGCAGCATGGCCTGTTTGGTTGCAAGTACAGCAGAACTACCTGGGCACTCTTTCTTCAGGAATTACTCATCCCAATTTCTCTGAAAGGTAAAATTTACTGAGTAGTCATGTTAATTATGTGCCCCGATGAAGTATGCTCACTGGGTTTTCTCGTTGCTGAAATAAGCAATTGCTTTTCTTAGGAATGTCACGCAAACCTTAAAGTCCAGAAATGCCACTGAAAGCTAGAATAAACAAATAAAATCTCTATCCAAGAAGACTTTTTGAAGACACTTTTAATATTTCCCCATACAAATAGATCCGTAAAGGACTAAAAGAATCAGTTTATGTTGGATGGTGGAATGAAGTTCCTGGCTGTATGATTTGTAGGTACTTCAGAGAACTGACTTAGATTCAAAGATTAGATGAGGCTTCGGATAAAAATTCTTTTGGCACAGGCAGATACAATTAGAGTCCAGAAAGGAATAATTGCGAAGACCTAGCCTAGGGCCAGTTAAGTGCACCCAGGAGGCTGTGTTTTAGAAACTCTGGCAGTTCCATTAAGATATTAGGAAATTGTTCATAGGAGAAGTTCCTAGAAAATCAATGCATTGTTTTTTTTTCCTTTAAGTGTCAAAAGTACCAAAGAATTCAAGAACGTATTCTGCCCAGTGCTTTGTGTTAGTTGGGGGAGGTGAGGTGGTCCTAAGTTTGCTGGATTTGTAACTACCATGTAGCACCAGGCCCAACTTAGGCCAACTTCGGCAAAACAGCAACAGCTATTTGTGAAGTACAATTTCATCAAAATTTGGGAGTTCCAAACTGTCACCTGTATAGGTGATAAAGCCTGAAGTTTATAAATGACAAATCCTCTTTGGATAAAAACATGGTAAAGAGAAGATCTCTAACGAAACACAGGGTAGGGTAATTTATTAGAATAAATACATGAGTGCAATAAACTTATTTACCACATTTATTGCATAAGTGACAATGTTGATAGCATGGTTTCATCATCAAAGAGTCTTGAGTTTGAGTCCCACTTCTGGCATTTACCAGCTATATAAATTTGGGCAAGTTAACTAATTTCTCTGAGCCTGTTCTCTCTATAAAATGGGACAAATTACATGCTTATCTACAGGGTATTGATGGAAAGTAAATGCTAAATATGAAAACGCATTGGTCACCAGAGTTACAATTTTCAATAAACCATACTAGAGGAAACTTGACACATTGATTTTCCAGGGAGAAGTGTCTAAGAGATAAAGTTAGTTTGAAAAACGTCTCCCAATCTGACTCATATATATGTGACTATATAATTTAAAATAACCAGGTTACAATTTAAAATAATAAAAGAAAAAGTTACTTTGAGAAAATATTAGCTTTATCAGTGAAGAATAAAAAAGTGATTGCTCATATGACTATCCCCTGCTGTCCTACATTTTTTTCTCAAACTTTCCCTGGTTTACTGATGAATACTTTAATATTCATGATATATTCTCTTTGCTAAATCTTGGTATTCCCTATTAAAACTCGGACAACTTTATCCCTTCAACCAAACATTATTTATTATTAGCAATGACCCAGAGATATTTTACTCAGAGCACTTATAGTCTAATATATAAGAATTTTATATAAATGAATGGGTGAGATACTGTTTGATGAGGATTGAAAAGAGGTAAGGCCATGGCACATGAGGGCTAGGGATAGAGTGAACTCTTTATAGCAAAGAGAAACCATGAGCTGGGCCATGAAAGAGGAGTAGGAATTCACAGGTAAGACATATGTGGAATGAAAATTTAAAGCAAAGTATACATCATGTTCAAATGCCTGGGGCATGACATGGCAAGTTGTTACTTATTGGGGGCAAACCTATTCAAGATAATTGGAATATAGATTCCTATGGGAGATTGTTGGGATGCAGTTTGGACAAGATCAAGGTCACATCATAGAGGGTTTTCTAAGACAGTAAACGTGGTTACAATTTATCCTGTTGGGAGCTGGCTTCTATCAATTAAGCAAGAGATACATGTATTTTGTCCTTTCTGGTCACATGTAAAGTTCTACTTTCTAGCGCTTTAAGCTAGTGACTTGCTTTGGCCTATTAAATATGAGCAGGAAATAGTATGTATCACTTCTGGCTAGAAGCTTTCAAATAATTCACCGCTCTCCTTCCGCTGGGCCACTGGCAATGTGCCAGATGCTAGTTTTCTATCAACATGCATTTCTTCAACCTGGATCCCCCTGGTGAGAACAATATTGAGAAAAACTGTAAATTGCCCCACAGTAAATATGTAGGGTAAAGGATCGATGAATCTTATACTTCCTTCGTATACTTTCCTTATACTTCATCTGAATGAATTTCCCCCATAATCCTACTAATGCTTTTTCCTAGGAGTTTTCATCCATCTGTTTTTCTGCATTGGCATCAAACCATTCTAGCTCTGTGATATGTTACCTGCATGACTTCAAGTGAGCTACCTAACCTTCCCAGGCCCTAGTTTTCTGCTCTGTAGAATAGGACTAATAATATTTGCCTGTGGGTCTATTGTGTTGGAGGAGGTCATTGAGAGGGCATGATTGCTGACTGCTCTGAGGCCGGACCAGGGCAGTTGGATGCTTTTCACCTCCCCTCTGTCCTTGGAATGTACATTCTGTCTACCACTCCCTCAGCTGGAGACATTTTCAAGGATACCACCTTGAGAGAGCAGTGTGTTGTTGAGATCATCCGGATGGTTTATGTGACTGAACCCAGTTAAGTTCATATAAACTTTTAAGATTCTGGAATGCTGGGGCAGAGATTTACTCATCTTGTGGCTGCCTAGGATGAGCCTTGTATGGGAATTCCCTTGGTTCTTATAACTGCTTCCTGCTAGTCTGGAGTGGTCTGCTTCTTTCTTCCATCTGTCTTCCCTTGCCCTCCATGTACAGGGTCCAGTTTCAGATTTTATTCAGGAAGCCTTGAGGTTTAGAATCAATATGTTGTGAGAATTAAAACATGTTCTAGGAAGTACTTTATCACTGATTTGCATATAATGGGTAATCATTAAATCATTAAACTATAATCATTATTACTAATATTGGTAATATTCACACTTCCTTCATCTCAAATTCTCAACTCCTGGTGCTCAATGTCTTTAGGAAGTTATCAGTTCAGTGCAATCATGACCTTCCTTCGAACTTCAAGTCCTCTAACTATTATTGATGCCTCAGCAATTTTTTAGATTCACTGATCTACAGATGGTTGTGATGATATCAGTTCTCTATGATTTATAATTGCAGCTTCACTACCAGGTACCTGATGGTTCCTATTTATGAATATATACTTACATATATCTCATCAATAATTTTACTTTAGGATGCACAACCCTCAGTGTCCTTGAACTATTCATACAGCCAGTCAGTGTTACAAATGTATGGCTCTATTTGTATATAGATGGGGTAGATAGTAGAATATATACGATCAGATTGCCTTGGTAAGAATAAGCTGCAGGTAGTAGCTGAGAGGTCCCTAATGAAATGATACTCAAGAAAAGAGTGTGTGTATGTTTGTGTGTGTGTGTGTGTGTGTGTGTGTGTGTGTGTGTGTTAGAAAGAGAGAGAGAGCGAGAGGGAGAGAATATATGGTTGGTGATGTAATTTTGTTGCAGGATTAAGTTCTTTTTCCTGTTTCTTTGTTTTGGGACAGTCAAATCATTAACACAGGTTGATTAAAATTTAAAGAAAATTACTGAATGAAGTGTGAAATCAGAGACTCGGACACATGATTCTTACTAGCTCCTGGTAAATGTGATTATGGTTAGATGTTTTACCTAAATGATTCTGTGGCTAATTTAAGAAACAAATTTTATCCTAAGTACCAGTCACAATTGTGTATAGCTACTTAGAATGTCTTACTGGCATTCTAAGGCTAGATCCAGGCTAGCCTGGATTTTAAGGCTAAATCAGTTAGAAATGACTACAATGGGCACAGGAGGGGCCCCAGGACATGATAAAATGCTCTGTCAGCCATGAAGTAGGGTAAGCATTCAACAACGCATTCAGAATCTGTTTGTGTGTGATGACATGGGGAAGCTCTCCTCACCAAGTACGCATATGTTTAGTGCTTTGTTTTTTCTCCAGTATCATTCTTGTTTTCCTAATAGAAACTATAAACTGTAATTTATCATGACACATTCTAAATTTTCCTCCATGCCATGCAAAATAAATTCCAAATAATTGCAGATAACTCAAACTTAATTTTAGCTGACTGAATATATGTTAGAGAATATGAAAGGCTACAGATGCTAGGGCTGAGGGACAAATTGCACTGAATGGATTTGTGGTGAAGGTATTGGTTTTAAATCATAAGTGTGGGTACATACATGGCATTTTTCCGTAAGTGAAATAAGGAGTTGTAAAATTCTGAAAAATTCAGATTACTGTCAGAAAAGCTCTGTATCTGTTCAAAGCAAGTATGTGATGGATAGGTGCCTTTTATCTGGCTTTTACTGTTTAATAAGTAATGCCAACACATAGAACCATTTTGAAGGAAAGGTAAGGTAGTGATGTCCTTTGCAGTGAGAATCAGAATCTATACATGATTTTTTTAATGCGACAGACTTTTAGAATGTTAAATGCTAGAGGAAATTCAGTGCCAACTCAGAAGCTTACAAAATGATTCCTTAATGTCTGTGACAACATTAGGAGGTATATCCAGCTTCCGTAAGAATTTCCCTAAGGAGGGCATAGACTAAGGTCATTTATGGCAACAAAGGACAAATTCACTCACAGCATATACCAGGGATTAAAGTTTAGTACAAGGAAAATAAATGTGACAGCAGAATCAATAAAGACATTCGCAAATGAGAACAGAGATGAATTGTTTGCCAGCCAGAGAAAAGCCAAAGGAAACAAAGACATGAGGAAAGATAAAGAGGTCTCAATTCACCCTAAATAAAACCAATGGCTTTTTCAAAGTGTTCCGTGGATAATGCTGATATTTGGTTCACTAAATCTTAAAAGGACAAACCAGAGGCCAGCCACCTGTGTACATACCCAAAGGCATAACTAAACAGTATTTTTGCCAGTTGCCTTTGTGGCTTGGCAATTTCAAAGGGTCGATGTTTTCTTTTTATCCATTTCATTCACCTGCTTATCACTTGCTCACTGATGCCAGAATTTTCCCTAAAATTCTGTGATTTCATTTTTATTAAAACTTTTAAACTCTGTTCAAATGTCTAATGTTCTTTTACATTAGAATTTTAGGCTTTGTTTAAATGGTGCCTTCATGTACTTAAATGAATAAGTAAGTGCTAAGAACTTAGACTCTCAGAAGTTAGAGATGGAAGTGCAGACAGCCCCCCAGAAGGAAGTGGTTGGAAAAGATCACTCATACTGTTATGATATCTTGAGAGATCAAGTTTAGATAGGAATAGATGAGGAAGAAAGTGAGGATATACTGGGGCAAAAAGGATCAGGTTTATGAGCCTGGGGGGCGGATTGAAAGAGTTTGGACCATCTTGAAAATTGTCCTTTGTGTATTTCCATTTCTTGACCCTTCAGATGGCTGGGGTTAAAGAATAACTCTTCTGAGATAAGCAAAATTTCATTCTAAATTAGGCAAATAAATGCCAAGTATTTATATTATTGTTATATTTGTGATATTTCAGGCATTTGAAGGATTAATAGGGAATCCCAGGGAGACCACTGAGATACTTAAAAGTCTAGGAAATTGATTTCTGCATGTAGTGTAAAGGATTGAAATCTTTTGGTCCATGTAAAAGAGGACTAACAAGTACCATAGGTATCTGAGGTTGTATTGCACGAAGTTATAAACTGGTGTCTTGTACTTCTTCTTGTCCTTCTTCCCTATATCACCCTGCTGCTTTTGAGATTTTTCTAGAGTCACCATTGGATGCTTTGTTTTCTTTCTTCTGGAGAAATTTGTGAAATATAGCTTACAGTGAGTCTGCAGGGGTTGAAATTAGACAATACAAGGAAGTATTTTAATGTAAAAATCCCTTTGTACCTATGAATCTTTAGTAGCACGATCTGAAAGAGATTAAGGGCTTTACAGGTATCATACCTGAATCCTTTTTTCATGTGCATCATCCTGCTTTTCTGTGACATTTGTCAGAGTGAATCGGTTCTTTTCCATAATTATTCGATGATTTAAGCAACAATTATAACCTATTAATCAATTTCGCCCCTGTTCTTTTGCTTTCAGGCATCACTTGCAGAAAGACTTTCACCTAATTTTACTGCAGATTTGCCCGCCCCCACCCCCCAGGTTTATTTCATACAGATGGTGAAATGATTATCACAGTTAGGTTAATTAACATAACATCACCTCACATACTGTTTTGTGTATGTGTGTGTGTGGTGAGAAAGCTTGAGATTTAGTCCCCTAGCAAATTTCCGATATTTGATGCATTGCTATTAACTGTAATCAATCAATTTTATAACTGAAAGTTTGTACCCTTTGACCAACATCTCCCCATTTTCCCCACCCCCAGTCAGGTAACCACCATTCCACTCTCTGTAACTGTGAGTTTGACTTTGTAAGATTCCACATATAAGTGAGATCATGAAATATTTGTCTTTCTGTGTCTGGTTTATTCCATGTGGCACAATGTCCTCCAGGTTCATCCATGTTGTCACAAATGGCAGAATTTAACCTTTAAGGTTAAAGGGCTAACAGGTATATGTAAATTTAACCTTTAAGGTTAAAGGGCTAACAGGTATATGTAAAGACCTCTGTACCACTAATTATCAAGAAAATGCAAATTGAAAGCTGAGATGAGGTGTCACTTCACACCTGTTAGAATGGCCATTATCAGAAAATCAAAAGATAACAAGTGTTGGCTTGGATATGGAGAAAAGAAAATCCTGTGCACCATTGGTGAGAATGTTGATCAGTGTAGCCATTATGGAAAACTGTGAAGGTTCCTCAAAAACCTGGAAGTAGAACTGCCATGTGATCCAGCACTTTCATTTCTGGATATATATCCAAAGGAAACAAAATTAGTATCTCCAAGAGATATCTGCACCCCCATCCTCACTGAAGCATTCTTCACAGTAGTCAAGATATGGAAATGGATAATTTTACTGCAATTTAAAGATTGACAGTGGTCAGACTTTCACAAGAAACTATGATCTTTCGCAATAATTTCAAGGCCTTCGTTCTTTTCATTGTGACAAAATTGTTATTTTCACTTTCCTTTGATTCTTTGTTAAAGAAAATTGAGGTTCAATCAACCATAACTGTACAAAGAAGGGCAAAATGCTTGGAGAAAATATAGTCGGTTGTGTATGTGTGTGTGTGTGTGTGTGCGCGCGTGCACTCATGCAAGAGTGTTAAAAATGAAATAGGCCTTTTTTTCAGAGATCATTCTGTAAGCAATTCTGCCTTCCCTGGATCCAGAGACTAGGATAATAATACCGTGTAACTTTTGTCCACTCTGTTTAATTAAGAGATTAAGTAGAGGAACTGTAAACAGAAGCTAGTTTTTCTTTCTTCCTCTCTAAAGGTAGTGTTCAATTTCATATAAACAATATATTTTTAGTATGTGTATGTACTAGATATTGCATGGGACATACTTATTAAAAATATATTGTTTATTTGAAATTCAAATTTAACCGAATATCTTATTTCTCACTTATTTATTTTTGCTAATTTTGACAACCCTACCCATGAGGAAACATCCAGAGGAGATGAGATGCAAGCTATATAGAAAATGAGCATTCCAGGCAAAGGGAACAGTAGGTACAAAAGCTATGAGTTGAAAGCAATGTCCATGGTGTTCAAAGAATATCAAGGAGGCCAATATGATTGAGTAGATAAAGCCAAGGGAAGAGATGGTCAGAGGGTTGAGAGGAACTGATATTTGAAGGGACTTTGACTTTTATTTGGATACGGGAATCTCTTAGAAGGCTTTAGGCAGAGTGACTAGTGGCTAGTATTCTGAAAAGATCACTCTGGCAACTATGTTGAGAATAGGTTCTAAAGGGGAAGGATGAGCAAGCCATCCAGTACTGGGGCTGCTGTGAAACTCAGATGAGAAATGATAGTGGTTGTGACAAAAGTCCTTGCAGTGTAGATGCAGGTGACCGCATTCTGGATACTTTGAAGATAGTGCTGTTACGATTTATTCATGATCTCACATGTGACAAAAAGAGGAGCAAAGGATGACTAGAGTAACAGTGTTCTTATTTACTGAAATATAGAAGGTCAGGTGTAGAGCAGTTTTGTGTGTCTTTGTGAGACCACTTCTCACTTTGAGAAGTGAGGGGAACACTTCAGATTTTTTTCTAACGACAAAATCTGTTTGTAATAATACAGTGAGTATCAAAATTACAAGTTGTGTACTTTTTTTGTATGGATATGACACTCCAATGAAATATTTAAAAATAAATAAACACCAAACAGCCATAAAAAAACTCAAAATGTTAAAATATGTAAGTTTCGCAAATAATATCTGAGACTTTATTAAATATCTAACAACTAAGTTGCTTATAAACCAGCAACAAAATTGAATGCAAATTCAGAAAAAAATCACATGGCAATGTTTTAAAATATCCACTGACTTCACGTCTCTAGATTAAACTAACAACAACTGGGATTTGGTGACTGGTGGGATAAAGGAGGAAGGCAGTGTGAAGTCAAACTCCTGTCTTACTCTGAGCCACTTCAAAGACGGCCCTGCCTTTCCCTGAGATGTGAAATGTAGGTTGGGCATAAGGGAGTGTGGAGAGAGTCACCACTGATAACTTCCTCCCCACCTGCTACTTCGTGTACTCTTTCAGAGTAGGACGGTTTAGGGAAAAAAAGAACAAAATTAAATGGATTAAATAATTTATACAGTCTATTTAAGAAGTACTTTTATTGTCCAGAAAGTTTATGGTTTCACATATTTTAAATTCTAACAATTATCTTCTATAGTTATAGATTTGTTTCTTAAAGAGAACAGAAGAAAATCCGTATATGTAATCATTATTTTTGCAATTAAGCTGACCGAAAAAGAGAAAGCAAAAGAGACATATTTTAACAGAGAATCAGAAATCAACTTTTAAAGAGAAGAACTATTTTACTTAGATTTTATTCATCTCTGAAAAAAAGAATAATATTAAGTTGGTATTTATGCCATATATAAAGTCTCATAAAAACAAAATTGGAGTTTCTCTGACTTATAATTTCAACATTTTCTTTTTTCTTATAAGTTAATGTTTCTAACTCCTGAGAGTCAATAGCCTTTTAAAGTAACAGAATTGTGACAGACTTAGGGATTGGAAAAAATTCAGGAACCTTCTTTGTATTTTAGTGATTTATATCTGTATATGCAGCATGTGTGGTTTCTGATTATCTGATCAACACTATCTACTCGTATTGTCATTGGAAACTTATACTTGGTGAACTTCCTTTACTTCATATTGAGATTCTTTTCTAAGAACCTTTAAAAAAAACTATTACAAATGAATAGTAATCATATTCATTTTCCTTAACTAAATATAGATTCTGTCTTAAACTGTTTAATATTATCTTTTGTAATACAGTAAGAATAATCAAAAGAAAAAAGAATATAGCAATTGTCACGAGTTAATGACTTTCAGGGTTTTAAATCTCTGGAGCAGCGTATATGGTTAGAACTCTCATCACTGCTTTAAATCTGTGTTTGAAGTAAACTCAAGTTACTGATTCCTACTGAGCAGAGATTTTCATTTGCCAAGAAAGTCACATAAAGCTTTGCTGTTTTCCCCCCAATGAATAATTGTAAGTAAATTTGAACTGTTTGTGGAGGGATGAAGGAAGAGGACATAGAATTACAATGGCTGGATTGCCTCTGTGTTCTTGTTAATCACCTTTCTGCACAAGTGTGGACTCTGGAAGAGCAGCGTCAGCATTGCTTGAGATCCTGTTAGAAATGTAGAAACTCCAGTTCCCCTGCAGACCCGCTGAATCGGAACCTACAATCTAACGAGATCCCTGGATGACGTTTATGCCTGCCAGAGAAGCACGAGAGAGGGAGAGGCAGAGGGAGGAAAAGGGGGAAGAAAAGGAAGAGAAGAGGTATAGAGTGGAGAGAGGAAGGGAAGGAAAGAGAGCTGAGTGGTTGACATTGGGCTGGGGAGTGAGGAGATATTTGGGGAGAGGAGGAGGGAAAAATAAAGGGTTATAGGTGTTTTAGCTCTGTGTTGTTTTAGTATATATTTTACAACTGTGGTTCTGAGACAGAGGCAAGTATGAGGGACAGGTATTGGGTTTTTATAATGTATATAACCCTTATATGGTTTCTCT
This sequence comes from Paguma larvata, assembly GCA_030068075.1. Classification (NCBI taxonomy): domain Eukaryota; kingdom Metazoa; phylum Chordata; class Mammalia; order Carnivora; family Viverridae; genus Paguma; species Paguma larvata. The sequence goes on from CM057823.1 coordinate 141,400,003, forward strand.
TCCCTTGTTTTCTAAGTTTTTTACATTTTATTTTTAGTAATCTCTACATGCAAGGTGGGGCTTGAAACCGCAACCCCGAGATCAAGACTTGTATGCTCTTCTGACTGGAGCCAGCCTGGCGACCCTGGTTACTCTTCCTTTAAGTTGATAACTAATATTTTTAAAGATTATAGTAAGAATTTCCTTGGGTTAATTTAAAGAATAACTTTAATTTTGCAAATGTGGACTGGTTCTTTCCAGATGTCATGAATTAAAAATTTCTGCAAGTCTTCATGAAGTGACTCCATAATCACGTGCCCTGTATAGTTTACATCCTCCACATCCTCTTCTCTTCCTTTATTTTAGTAAAAAATCTCAAGAGCTGTCATTATGACTGGCCCAGTGGTCTTTTCTGAATGTGAAACTTCCTCTTTTAAGCTGTTTTTAATCCCATCATCCCATCATCATGTATCATTCGTGGAGGTGCCATAGTAATATCTTTTATAGATACTTTCTAAATTTCTATGACAAAAAGAAGAATTTTTATAATGAGAAAAATGTGGTTTATTTATAGTACTGTTTCAAAGAATTTCAACTAGTCACTCTTTCATAACATTTTTTGAGTCCTGTGATATCCTCATATTTCATCTTAAGGATAAATATGGCTTGCCAGGAGCCGAATCTTTCTAAAATAGAGGTACCCTCCTAACATTTCACTTTATGAAAGTCCTTAATTACTTCCTTTTCCCTGAAGGAAACATTTCAAGGTATGTGGTGGTCATCTTGGCCTTGTCTACTCTGGCTCTGGTCAGTCTCAGACCGCTTCCTTTCCATGCTCATGTGAACCACCGGCACTGGTGAGCCACAGCCCTACCCAGATAGCTAGATGTGTGCTTTGAGTCAAAGCAAGTCACTCAGGAAGTGAATCATTGAATGAATGGGAAGTGAACAGGCATACAAGATGAAATGCTACATATGAAAGTAGACATGAACAAAGGCAGAGAACAAGAGAGAAAGGTAGGTTAAGTTTCTGTCTAGTGTTTACTGTCCCGTGTCTTATTCACCTTTTTAGTCTAGTCACCCACTTTTCAGAAACATGTTCAAACAAAGTGGGTTGAGTGAAGCATTTTGAAGGAAAAAGTGAAAAATTCCACCTTCCAAGTTGCTTTCCATGCTTCAGAAATGTAGATAAATGAGCAATGTTTGCTTGAGACCCAAGAGTTCTGAGTTTCATCTTTGTAAACCTGTTAGAAAATAGCAGGGATATAAGATGGAATTAAGAATTTTTGAGGAAAAGTCAGATTTTTTTTTAATGTTGCACATACTAATGGGGTTTATTCTAATCATAATTTGCCAGATTTCACTGCAGGCTCACTTAGCTTTTATGCTGGGAACCTAGCGTTTCATTATTTGTGATATGTAGATATTCAATCAAGTACTTTAAAATTTTATGTCAGGTCTTTAAAATACGATCACCTATATTGAAATTATTCAACAATATGTTTCTTTCAGCTACTCTATGTTGTGTGTTTCAATATAACTTTTAAAAATAAATAAGTTAATCAAGTTCTTCCCAAAGAACCCCAATGGGATTTTGTTTACAACTGCATTGAAAGTAAAGATCAGGTTGAAGAGAGTGAGACCATAAAATGTAAGGGAGAAGATGGGGAAAATCATCAATAAAAGCCTAGTAATGCTGTTAAGAGCTCCTGCAAAAATTTTAATGGAAAAATTGCTAATGTATTTAAGTTTTTTTAGAAAGATCACCTCTCCATCAATGGAGAGTAGATTGAAGAGAAGGGCTATTCTGGAGAGACTGAGTGGGATAAAAAGAAGTGTGTGGAAAGGAGAATAAAAGCAGGGAGAGCTACTAAGAGCTCCCTTTCAGTGAAAACTGAGGCAGGGTCAGTGAGAGTGAAGTGGGAGAGGACTGAGAGAGACATCTGGAACCTATAGAAGAGACAAGATCTTGGGGCGCCTGGGTGGCTCAGTTGGTTAAGCGGCCGACTTCAGCTCAGGTCATGATCTCACGGTCTGTGAGTTCAAGCCCCACATTGGGATCTGTGCTGACGGCTCATCAGAGCCTGGAGCCTGCTTCAGATTCTGTGTCTCCCTCTCTCTCTGCCCTTCCCCTGCTCACTCTATGTCTCTCAAAAATAAATAAACGTTAAAAAATTTTTTAAAAAAAAGAAGAGATGAGATGTTGTTATTGATAATATTTATTACTTTCCACCATGCTCAGTCATGCTAGGGAATTTGTATGGAGTTTAGGCTAAAAGCTTGTTATGGAAATACAAGGTCTCTGAGAGTCATTGGATTCAAATTTAGAAAGCAATGTGTTGATTTGCATTCTAGATGCATCCTTATTTCATTATAAAGTTGTAACAGAGTTCACCAAAATGTGGCTTAAGAAGTACCAATCTAGATCATGTACCTAATACAATTTTATTTGAATAGCGCCTGTCCCTGTTCTTCCCTAAGAACCATACCCATATTCAGCGACATATTCCACATCTCTATTTGAGTATCTACTAGCATCGCCCGTTTCACATGGTCAGAATAGACTTTAATCTCTTTTTCTCCCACCCTAAACCCAATCTATTAGCTAATATTCTTTCTTTGCCTTCTTTTTTTCACCATCTCCATTTTTATGATCTCAACTGCTACCATCTAAGGCCAAACCATCATAATCTTCCAACAGACTATTGCAGTAACGTTGAACTTGTCTTTGCTCCACCCTTATCTTTCCAGGAGAGAATTTGATGTCCACCCAGCAGCCAAAGTAATCTTTAAAGTGACCATCAAATCATGACACTACTCTGCTAAAAACACTCTGATGCTTTCTGATTGTAAGTCAGACTAAAATGCAGCGCCTGTATATATCTTTGTTACATTATCTTTTGCTTTTCTTTCTCTTTTGCCGCCCTAGTGTTCTGGCTTTTTTTCTGAGCTTGGCTGGCTGTTTCTTACTTCAGAGCATTTGTACTTTCTGTTCCCTCTTGATGGAGTATTCTCCTAGAGCTGTATATGACTTACTTGTCTCCTCCATCCGGCTCTCTGCCCAACCCTCAACTGTTCAAGGAAGCTTTCTTTGACTTCCAAAATTATACAGCCCTGTGCCAACTTAACTTGTTTTATGTTTTTTTCTTCATAGGTTTTTAAAATCCATATATTTTATTGCAGATTACTTGTTTGTTGCCTGAGTGCACCTCCAGATATAAGGTGCATAAGGAAAGGAACTTTGTCTCACTGTCATAGATGAGTATCTCCAGCACCTCTTTTATATGCATGATGTGTAACAGACACTCAAAAATATTCATTGAGTGAATAAATAAATAAGGAATAAAGTGAAGGCAATTTTATGGCAAATGGATAAAAATTTTGGAGATTTACTGTGTTTTGCATACTGAATGACCCACAAGACTTGAACAGTTTTTTGTATACATCATATATGAGAAAGAGAATCTTAAGAGGTATCCAATTAAACATTTCGCTCTGATTCACTGAGAAGAGCCGGATAATGTGCTCCTCCACTAAAGTGTATTATTTATAATGCTTCAATTTTTGTGTCAAAGTACTTTGAAATCCTCCGAAACTCCCTGTCATAGGACTATGTTCTAGTTTTCTAGCATCTGTTTTATCCTAATTGTTTCAAATGAAATAAATTCTTATTTATTTATTCTGCTTAGCTCCACTGTAGTGTAGTTTCAGTGAGAGTTGGTTCCTTGCTATTTTAGTTCACACCTATGTTCCCAGTATCTAGAATAGCTCCTGGGACAAAGGAGAATGAAAAGCTATTTGCTTAGTGAATATCTTTGGAGCAGAGCTTAGGAAATGTCAGGGTGGGGTCTTATTCCTTTTATATATGTTATTTAGTCTATGCTTTGCTATTGTTGGGTCTTTTGTTTTGCAGAAGAAATTATCTACATTTAGATGTATGGTAAAGGGTGTGACACCATATGTGATACACATATGATAAAAACAAATGGTGACATAAGGACAAGCCAAGCAACTAATAATAGCCTTCACTGCTATAGGTAAATCCTCTGGAAGTTAAATAAATATTTCAACAAACCGTATGTTTGCAACAGAGATTTATTAGTGAAAGTAAAGAAATTCAAATTCCAAAGCTGTGGTTATCCCTTTCCTTTGGTAGACATGATATAATCCACAGACGCCATCATAGTAGAACCAAACTCATGTGTATAGAACACAGAGTAAGAATTTGATTTGTTAGAAGTACATAAATCCATGTTCAGGAGGAAGATATTTCAGAGACCCATATCTGAAGAGAAAAATTATTTGGGATTAGTAACTCAACATTTAAACTAAGAGGTGCATAATTTCATTTGATTGTCCTTCAAATTCTTCTCCTCTCCCCACATACTCACCCTACTATTACATTACTATCAGACACAGTGTTATTGTTGCAAAGAGAGTAAATGCTCTATTTCTCCTGTTTTTGGCTTCGTTGCAGGATGGATAGAAATACATGTCCAGTTCTGACCAGCGGATTCTCAGAAGTTACATGTGCCATTCCTGGTTGTGGCAATTAAGAATTGGCATTCCCCCTCTACTCTGTCTCACTCCGATGTCTGGATTTTGGGGGCCATGTGACCTACAGGTAGTACTTAAAGGTCATATATCACACGTGCATCAGAATGTGATGTGATGTGAGGAAGAAATAATCTTCTATTATGTAAGACACTAATATTTTCAAGAGTTGTTACCATAGCATGATGAGCCTGTTACAAATAATACAGTGACTTAATTTACATCTAAATAATGGTATATTCAATACACTCATACATAAACATATAATGTTTTTGAAATATAACAAGACTAATAATCATGGAATCTCATTTAAAGTTTTAAATAGAACTTCTTTATTTTATTTTTAAATGTTTATTTATTTTGTTTTGAGAGAGAAAAAACGGAGTGACCAGGGGAGGGTAGAGAGAAAGTTTGACAGAGAATCCTAAGCAGGCTCCAGCCTGTCAGCACACAGCATGATGCAGGACTTGACCTCAAGAACTGTGAGATCATGACCTAAGCTGACCAACAGTTGGTCACTAAACAGATTGAACCACCTGGGCACCCCATAACTTTACTTATTTATTTATTGCAAATATAATATTTTCATTTTTATTCTACAATATTAGTGACTCAAGGGAAGAATTTGCATCTATCAAGAACAAACAGAAATCGAAAGCAGTTTATGCGGGTTCTCTGTTGCCCACTAACAAGGCAATTTCAGGAAAATTAGCCATCTGGGCCTTAGTGTCCTAATCAATAAAATGAGACAACAATACCAATGAATGTTGTAGAAATTATGTATCAAGTGGTAGTTCCAAGGAGAGTTCTTGGCAAATGGTAGGAGATTAATACTTGCTTTGAAAGATTATATCTTTTCAAAGGAAGAATGGCAGTTTGGTATTAAGATGTATCTGGAAGTATGTGAATCTGTAATTTGGTCTTTATGGGTTAAGGACTTAGGAGAGAAATCAATATATTCTTCTAAACTTACTGATCTTTCTTATGTTTTTTTTTTTTATGTTGCAAAGAGCTTATTACAGGAAAGAATGCTTACTTAAAAAATCTTGGAACGATAATATTTATATTTATGACTTGCTTACTATGTATACTTCATCTCATACGGTGCTCATAACTCTATGGGTCAGTACCAGTATCATTCTCATTTTACAGATGAGGAAAACATGGCACATGGAAAGTCAATATTTTGCTTGGGATTTCCTCTTAACAAAGTGTTGGTTCAGGGATATGGACTGACTTGGCCAGATGCTAGCATCATAACATTCATATTTTGTATCCTACACATTCTATTCTTTTCACATGTGTTTTGTTTGACTTTTTTTACTTTATTGGTCAAAAATCATTCCATACAAGATCTATTACCTTCATAGATGTGAAGTTACCTTGTGGTTCTTTAAATGGATATAGAAATTGGAGATCGATCCTTTCCCAGAGAATAAGGCAACTTTTCTTCTGGGTGTTGGAGTTCATACTCATCAAAACTAAAGTCAATATCATTTAAATTCTAGAGATAAAAGAGACAAAGGAGAAAGAAAATGTTTCTGTTGGTGAAAATACATTCTGACTGATGGCTTGCTTATTTTGGTTTTGTGACAGAGTTTTGAATATATTCTTTCAATGCTTATCAGAAGTATTGCTACTAGTTCTTTCTGACATGAAGACATGCTCACATTCCTATATAAGTTTTCCTGCCATACTCTGATGCCTCTACATACTCTATAGAGCAATGGGTAGACAGAATAAAAACTCCCACTCTGTACTTTTCCAGAAGTTGGCAGATAATAAGAGAGGAAATCCCTCTGGGGAGAGGAATCGCCACCACCCTAGGAAATTTTTGGACTCTACTGATACCTCTCCAGAATGTTCTGAAACTCAAAGTCATATTACATCATAATGGTACGATTACAAAAATATCCATGGAATAGAAATTTCTTATTCTTTTTTATTTTTTTAAGTTTATTTATTTTGAGAGAGACAGAGACAGCTCAAGTTGGGGAAGAGCAGAGAAAGAGGGAGACAGAGAATCCCAAGCAGGCTCTGCACTGACGCAGGGCCTGACTCACGAAACCATGAGATCATGACCTAAACCGAAACCAAGACTCAGACACTTAACCCACAGAGCCACCCAGGGGCCTTGGAATTTCTTTTTAAAATGCAGACATTCAAAGGGCCACCTAGGTGGCTCAATCAGTTAAGCGTCTGACTCTGGATTTTGGCTCACGTCATGATCTCCTGGGTTCCTAGGATCCAGCCCTGCCATCAGCCTGTGTGCTGACAGCCCACTTGGGATTCTCTCTCTTCCTCTGTCTGTGCCCCTCCATCTCTCCTCTAAGTAAACAAATAAATAAATACATAAATAGAGGAACATTAAAAAATAAAATGAGGATATTCACTAATAGTCCCTGTAACTAAAAGGGAGCCTGTCCATAAACCTACTTTACAATGTCTATACGCTTGCATATCTCTTACAGTATTTTTCATTACTCGTAGTTTCATTTTAGGCTAAGTAATCATTTTTGTACCTGAGTATATTTCCTATCCAGCTTTGAATACAAATGACGTGATAAAGATATCCCATCAGAGAGCAACACAGCAGTAGTAAGGTTTAGCACTTTAAAATATAATTCATATATTTCCAAATAAGATGTACCATTGGTCCATTAATAAGTTATAAAAATAGGTAGATTGATACTTAAATCAAGGAAAAAAACATCAAAACACACAGGTAGGATTTTGCATTCTTGTTGCCCTCTGATTTAAATTTCAGTGCATAAATAGGAGGAAATTATATATTATGTTATCTTATATAGAGCTCAATCAAAAGTAAAGGACTCTAATTAAGAAGCAGATGGGGATGCCTGGCTGACTCGGTCAGTAGAGCATGTGACATTGGATCTCGGGATTGTGAGTTTGAGCACCATGTTGGGTGTAGAGATCAGTTTAAAAAAAAAAAGAAGCAAATGGACTAGAATAAATCTATTTCAGATGCCAAATGAATGAATTGGAATACTCTGGAAAAAAATATAGAAGACTCTATTGTCCAAATTTATATTAAAGTTTTTAAAGTTTAGGAAGATAGCATTAATATTATATTGCCTAAACTTTATTTAAATTTTTTTAACATTTATTAATTTTTGAGAGACAGAGAGAGACAGAGTGTGAGTGGTGGAGGGACAGAGAGAGAGGGAGGCACAGAATCCGAAGAGGATTCCAGGCTCTGAGCTGTCAGCACAGAGCCGGATACAGGGCTCGAACTCACAGACCGAGAGATCGTGATTTGAACTGGTCAGACACTTAACCGACTGAGCCACGCAGGTGCCCCTATTACCTAAACTTTGACAGTAACTATAATACATCAGTTTTCATAAAATGATTTCTTTGAGATTTAAGAAATGAGTTGCTGCAAATGTGGTATTAGAAAATATAAAACTAAGAGTTATATTTAAATGTAAAAATATTAAAATGTTACCTCATCACCCAAAGAATCATGGTTTCTTCGAACCATTCCCCACTAAAAAACAAAGACAAAAAGTGGTATACTTCATTTAGTTATTTTAATATTTTTCTTTTCAGAATATTTGCCATTAGAATACAGTTATTTTATTTTTTTTAATGTTTATTTATTTTTGAGAGAGAGAGACAGAGTGTGAACAGAGAAGGAGCAGAAAGGGAAGGAGACACAGAATCGGAAGCAGGCTCCAGGCAATGAGCAGTCAGGACAGAGCCCAACGTGGGGCTCGAACCCACGAACCATGAGATCATGACCAGAGCCAAAGTTGGACACTTAACCAATTGAGCCGCCAAGGTGCCCCGAATACATAGTTATTTTATTTTCCAAATGGTTACAGAAGAAATCTTAGCAGAATACACTTGTCTGGGTTTCATAATTACTTAAATTGTGTAGTCATTAAAAAAGATTATCCAGGGATGCCTGGGTGGCTCAGTCAGTTCACCAGCTCAGGTTGTGATCTCACAGTCCTGAGATTGAGCCTCAACGAAACTTCGTTAAGTCTGCTTAAGTTTCTCTCTCTCCCTTTCCCTAAGCCCTCCCTTTGTCCCCTCTCACTCTTCTGTCAAAAATAAAAAATAAAAAAGAAATTATCCATTGTGATGCTGATAGAAAATAGTATTTACTCCGATAATTTTTAATTTCTATTTTGGATTAAGATTTTTACCATGTGCACACATATATAGATATAATACACACATACATAGATGCACACACGCTACTGTATTTTATTGAGTAGTCCACTTTTTAGCTGATAGTGGACATAATTAACAAAATGTTTTTAAGCTACCTGCAAAGGCCTTGAATAAGAATCATCGTATTCTTATGATCACTAAGATCATATAGAAAATACAGTCTATGTTTTACTCAGATATAATGCATTATATCTTTGATCTAGCTTGACAACAAGCAATTAAAGGGAAAGTATGGATACAGTCATCAACGTGGATAAGTCTCAACAACATTAATACTGGGGAGAAAAAAGCAAGCTGCAGACAGATACACACAATTACATGTCTTGTTTATGTAAAATTTTAAAACCTCACGAAACCCCCCTTTAAATGCCAAATACATGTATACGAAAACGGTACAAACAAGGAGGGAAGCATCTACACAGACTTCATAATGGTTGACATCTGGGTTGAGGCAAAGAAGAATCAAATTTCCAGGGGAAACTTCAGCAGGACTGACAACATAGTTTCTTTCACTATGAACAGTAAGGTCAATGTGGTCAGTTGCTTACATTTGTACAATACGAGTGGTGGGAAAATGGATTTTCAGAAATTGTTTAAATTTTCAGGTCAAAGCCATGCATTTTTAATTACTGAATTTGTAACTTAAGACATCGTATCACCATATACACATCGCCTCCTTAGACATTTGTAAAACAGCAATTGTAAAGGTCTCCCTCATATTCTTCTTTTACTTACTGTTCTTTGCATGAGGACACTCAAAATAGTAATCAAAACCAGGAATTTCATTGTAGATTTCTGTGGGGAGAAACATTAACATATGCACTTCAACAAAGCGGAAATTTATACCTGCAGCAAATCCTGTGAGTACAAGGAACACAAATGGGAAAGTTAAAATAAGAAAGGAAAATAAAATTCTCTCATGTGTACACAATGTTTTACCTAGATTTCTTTATTTCCCAAAGCGCTTCACTTAGGAACTTTTTAGATGAGAGAAAATTAAGTAATGGATAAGGTCACATCATTAGAAATGACGCTTCTTTAGAACTGTCATTGTTTGGGGCACCTGGGTGGTTCAGTGCGTTAAGCATTCCAGCTCAGCTCAGGTCATGTTCTTGCAGTTCAAGAATTCCAGCCCCCACTGGGCTCTGTGCTGATGACTCACAGCTTCCAATTCTGTGTTTGCCTGTCTCTCTGTCCCTCCCCTGCTCCTACTCTGTCTCTCTCCTTCTCTCTCAAAAATAAACAAACATTAAAAAAGAAAAAAAAAAAAAAGACCTACATGGCACCTGGTGCCTCAGTAGGTTAAGAGTCCAACTTCTGCTTAGGTCATGATATTGTGGTTAGTGAGTTCAAGTCCTGAGAGACGGACTCTGGGCTGACAGCTCAGAGCCTGGAGCCTGCTTCAGATTCTGTGTCTCTCTCTGTCTCTGCCCCTTCTCAACGTGCATTCTGTCTCTCTCTCAAAAATAAATAAACATTAAAAAAATAAAAAAAAACTTCTTTAAAAAAAAAGAGAAGAACTGCAATTGCTTAATCTCAGCCTTACCTTCCACTACATTAAGGAGTAAATTCATTTCCCTGTAGAAAATGCCTTCCCTTCCCAATTTCATGTGTGGCTAGGTTAGCTGATGTTGGTTAATATCTCCAGGACACATCCATTTTGTACGTAGCTGCCACTCATTTCTACCTACCCTTATTTATTTTTTAAATACTTATTTCTTTTGGGGAGAGCACAAGCTGAGTAGGAGCAGAGTGAGGGGGACAGAGGAACCCAAGGAAGGTGGCTGATAAGCTGACAGTAGAGAGCCCAATATGGGGATAGAACTCACAAAGTGCGAGATCATGACCTGAGCCAAACATAGATGCTAAACCAACTGAGCCACCCAGGTGCCCTACCCTTACTTTTTATATACACACATTCTGACACACACACACACTCACAAACACATGTCACTACACTGGCCTATCTAAAGGGTAAATCCTTTCTATTAATGATGATTAAGCATCAATCCTACACTCAAGATAAAAGGTAGGAGGTATTTTATTTATCAGTATTTCTCCCTTTATACTCAAAAGTTTTCAAAAAGAAAGTTATTTCTACAACTTAACCAGTGAGGAGAAATAAGCTTATATAATTATTCTGTAAACATTTTTCTGTCTGCCACTCAAAAAAAATTAGGTTTCTGAAATTCTGTGATCTAATCGATTGTTTAGGGAATTGTTAAACTCCAGATATTTGGTAGATCTTATAATTATAAGGATCTCATCTAGCATATTTGAGACTACTTATATAGTCATAATGCAATTCTGAACCTGTTCAGTGAGATCTGAAATATCTATGTTTATAATATATGTTCTAGATTATTTATACATACAATTTATTCTATATAAGCCACACATGTTCTCACCCGTGAAGGACGCTTCTTTATGCGTACTTTCCTCCCTACAAACTAGACTCGATGCTTTATAAATATTGTATCATTAATAAATGTTTCAGGAACATATAAATTAGCTAACGCTGATCTCAGTGAAAATATATATCTTAGCCTAATGCATTTGGGAAATTCTTTTTTTATAAATGTTTATTTTATTTTTAAGAGAGAGAGAGAGAGACAGAGTGTGAGTTGGGGAGGGGCAGAGAGAGAGACACACAGAATTCGAAGTAGGTTCCAGGTTCTGAGCTGTCAGCACAGAGCCCAATGCAGGGCTTGAACCCACAGACTGTGAGATCATGACCTGAGCAGAAGTCAGATGCTTTGCTGACTGAGCCACCTAGGTGCCCAAGGAAATTCTTAAGGAAGAAAATACACAACCTCTAGTGGTCATACTTTATCTAAGATTTTCTATATATGTGGTACCCCTCTCCACTTGGAATGAGACAGCTTTAAAGTCCTCTGAATCCCTTTCATATACCTGGAGGTAAGGCTATATGAGACTATTCTTCACATTTCTGATGAAAATTACTAACACCACTAAAATTTACGCTGCAGATTAAGAAGGTTAAAATTCTTAATCATTCATCATTGTCCCTATTTCATCTTTTTAACTTTTTTCCAATTGGAATTAATTCAGTGATATTCAATTTCATCATTCTTTGATGTACACTTTTCCAACATTAATGTCTCTGAAATTCCATTTAAAATATTTTACAATGTAATTCTGTATTTAAAAATAATATATTTTTACACAGAAAGTCACTACCTAGGCCAAATATTTCATGGAGCAGGGATATTATTAAACCTTCTAACTTAGCTTAATTGTCTGCATAGCATCTATATATCCATGACTTTTCTATTATCTATCTATCTATCTATCTATCTACCTATAAATCTATCTATCATCTATCTACCTATCTATCTAATCTATTATCTACTCTCCATTTAATAGTACTTAAAGTAATAGTTTGTCTTAGGTTGAATATGGAAATGTTAAATAATAATTTTCCCTACTTACTCATAAATAGCTAATCTCTCACCTGTAAAATTTGATGAGAGAAATGTTTGTTTGTTTTTTCCTTGAACAGATGAGCTACTGTCATCAGCAACAACCACCCTGACCCCACTAGAAACCTGGAAGAATGTCTGAAAACAAATGCTGTTTATATGTAGATAAAATCAATTCTAACAATGATCAAAACAGCTCGTGGGGGACAAATTAAGCTCTGGGTTGCACAATTATCAGAGATTACCTTCATGTGAATAAAACACCACTTTCAATTTTAGTAACAAAAATAGAAGTTCAAATAAAGTGGTTATATGAGTACATATTGTGGCTGTTAGAACATTTTGAAGGAAGGATACAGAAAAGCATATTCGATTTGTTGGGCCCATCATTAAATTGTTTTCGCTGCCATTTTATACAAAATAAAATGCTATGCACTATGATAATTATGAAGAACAATAAAATATTATTACTATAATGTTCATATTCCTTTCAGGTTTTAGAATCCCAAATTGTACCTTGAAATTGAATAACCATAACAACAGTTACCATTTAAAAATGCTTTCTGAGATACCACAGAGAGCTTACCTTCTGATTTCGCATTCCCTTCATCTACTTCAGAATCTGTCAAACAATTACATAGTCACTAATTCATGGTTTACTTAGGGCAATGAATATAATGTTCTTATTTTCTTATAATGATCTTAATTTCCATTCCAAAGATCTAATAATCTTAACTTCCATTCCTGGTATAATCAATAAATTTTTCCTCCTGTAGAACATACCAAAAATAATTAAATAATTTCTAATAATATTACCTGATTCTCAAGCTCTGCAATGGGCAAAGAGTCTTTCTAATATGATCCGAGACTCAGTCCCACAGCTATTTAAACTGTTTTTTTGTGTGCTTAGGGTGAGGCTGTTATCTTTCCTCATGTCAGTCTTTTCATTCAAGCATCCCCGAACTTTATACAGTCAGTCAAGTAAAAATTTTAATGATCTTCATCTTTTCTAGAAAAGTTTCAACTTTTCTATTATAATAGGAATTATAGCAAGTCTAGGTTGAAATGTCGATTTATGCTATTTTAAATAGATATCTCGGAGGCTAAGTCAGTGTTTTCTCTGCACAAATAAAGTGAAACATGTCCTCGGTAGAATAATAGAATTGTTTGTTCTTGCTGGAAAAAGACTTTCACTGATACCTAGTTCAGATATTTAATTTCTTCGAAAACTTTGTGATAATTTGGACAAGGTATAAATGGCAGTGTGCACTATCTTAAAATAATCAGATCTGGTGGGCATTTCATAGGATCCTTTTGAAAAAAGAATACTGGATGGGGTGTGAAGTGTACACTGAAAGAAGTGGGGAGGCCAGTTGGGAGAATGTTCTAAAAATCCAGGAAAGGTATCAGAGCTGTATGGGCACAGGAATGCTGATAAATGCCTATTTTATGCGTAATATGAAATTTAAACTCCCTGAAATTAGTGAGAGGTCATATGCATAATTTTAGAGAAAGAGCAGTCAAGGACAATAAAAAGTGTTTAGTCTTCGGCAAGTAGAAACCTAACATTGGCATTTACTGAAAAGAGGTAGAACAGGTTGGGTAGAAAGAAGATGGGGAGACTGGTATTCAACAGATATAATATTTGAGATGCTTATTTAACATGCAAGTCATGTCGGACAAGCAGTTAAATTTATGATTCCAGATTCAGAGGATATATCCACGTTTAGATAGAATTCAGGAATCACCATCATGACAGTATTTAGATGGCATTCAAGTCACGTGATGGGATGGGACAAGAGAATAAGTATAGAGAGAAAAAGGAGAAGCCAAAGACTGATGATCCCTGAGACACGGAAGTAGTAAGAAATCAGGGAGGGAGGGATGAAAAGGAATCACTGAAAGTGACCGAGACTGAAATCTTAGGGAAATAGAAGAAAATGCATGAGAATGTGTTGTGCTGGAAGATTGCCGAAGGATATATTTTAAGGAGGTGGGACTGAGCAAATGAGTCAAATGCTGTAGATAGGTCATGGAAGTTGAGAACCAAGACACGACCACTGATTTAGTAACGTGGATGTCATTGGTACCTGGCCAGAAACTTTGAGTGAGGTTAAGTTTAGAAAACTGAATGGAACATACTTAAGGGAGATTCAGAAGAGAAAGGTATAGGAAATATTTTAGGTGACAGAATGGCCATAGATACGTATTGAGCAGAGTCCAGTCAGAAGAGAAAACAAAAGGGGAACATAATATAACTGATTGTGTTAACCAGGTATTGGAGAAGTGAAAAGGCAAAAGACAAACTTTAGGAAGCACCTACCATCCATGGGTTTCGGGGAACCGAGAGAGGAAGACATAGTTTTAAAAGCTTACCATTTTGGTCTCAGGCTTTGTGGGGTTGGACCCAGAATTCTGATGATGAGGCCCAGACTGGCTACTGTCGCTCTCTCTGAGAGGGAGTGATGGGATTGGTTTGGGTGTGATGGAAAAATTCCAAACAGGGACCAACTGTTGCCACTACAATGATTCGTTGCTGCTGTGATAACGATACATTGTTGAGGAAAGCTGACAGCCATAGAAAGAAATAGGAGTCTCTGTTCTCTGTTTCTGAGTACCTTTTATGGAAAAAGTCTGTTAGACCATTGGCAGAAGGAGGAATGAAATATGGTTTGCAGGTTTTCAGCCTTACCTTCACAAAGAAGAGTACAGAAGGTTGTGAGCTGAGACAGTAGCTTAATGACAGTTACAGTTCATCTCTTTGGTTGCTCAGGATTTAACACTCCCTTATGCATATATTTTAGTTTCCACGCCACAAATGAATTTCATGTCTTCACCTAAGAATGTCTAACTGTCCTGCATGTTTATTTTGCTTTAGTTCAGACTTCAGGTGATTGGGGCTCTTCACCTGAGTTGGGGAAGTGGCCAGACTTTTATTTCTGGAAGGTCAGAATCCTCACTGGTCCTGTCTTTTCTTTTTCATGTCATATAATTTTCCATTAATGTTTCCTTTTTAGAAAAGAAGCACTATAACCCCAATCCGCACCCCCAGGCTGCAGGCTAAGCGTATCTTGAGACTTCTGTCTAATGCTACCTGATGATGGTGTGTGTGTGTGTGTGTGTGTGTGTGTGTGTGTGTGTGTACTTATAGATTAAGTGGTATCTGGAGTCATCCCAATTTCAAACTTAGTTGGAACATTTTGATTCTCAAGGATGTATTCTTCTCAAGGGAAACAAGGTCAGAGATGCGAAACAAAACTTCTATTGACTGGCTTACTAAGTATGAAAGTTAGAGAAGCTACTCACAATATGTGTCCTTTTATCAATCTACCCCTTCCTTCTTTCTAGAGTTAAAAACTACTAGTGGGTTAAGGTGATCCATTCTGTTTTTCTTTTTACTATTACCACCTCGGATGCATTCCCTAAACTAATGTCGTTTAGTTCTGCCTATTGTTTAACATTTTATAAATAAATACATATTTATTTATAGATAAATATAAAAAAGTTCTCTTGCAGAGTTCTCTGTAGGCGTTTATCGCCATTTCATAATTTTCTTTCCTGTATATTGTTCCATTTACCTTTAGAAAATGATGTAAATGCTTATCAAAAGGCTTGAACCTGTCAATATTCAAGTGCACACGATGATGACATGCTTGTGAATGTTGGCCATCATTTTTCTCCACCCATCACAAGCCTATTTAAGAGGCTCAGGTACAATGTGACCACAATGGCAAAGATGGAGCCGACATGGGCTTAAAAACGTGGATTTTCACTTTTTAAAAATTAATTAATTAATTAATTATTTATTTATTTATTTTAACTTACATTCAAGTTAGTTAGCGTATAGTCCAACAATGATTTCAGGAGTAGATTGCTTAATGCCCCTTACCCATGTAGCCCATCCCTTCTCCCACACACCCTCTGTTTGTTCTCCATATTTAAGAGTCTCTTATGTTTTTGTCTCCCTCCCTGTTTTTATATTATTTTTGCTTCCCTTCCTTTATGGTCATCTTTTTTGTGTCTTAAAGTCCTCATATGAGTGCGGTCTAATTTCTGACTGACTAATTTCACTTAGCATAATACCCTCGAGTTCCATCCAGTTTTCACTTATGTATAGTTTGATCTGTCTCAACTACTCCTTGCCACGGTAGGGACCAAAGCCAAGCCCTCACTATGGTGCCATTCCCAGAGAAATCAATTGGTCACCTGGTGACAGACTGAATATGTGAGACTATTCCTATTATGAAAGGAGCAGCATTTGTTCTCACAGAAATAGGTTTATATCCTTGATAGAGACTAATGATGGGATGTCTCTTCAGGTCATCTTTTTTCAAATCTGGGTAAGGAAGTACATTTACCTGTAAAAATTATTACTTAGTCTAAAATGAAACTATGAAGTTATTGCAAAAATACTGTAAGAGACACAAAAGGATATAAACAGTGTAAACCAAGTATGTGGACACTCTCCCGTTCATTTACAGGGATTAGGAATAAATGTCCTCATTAAAGACAATGTTTATTTATTTATTTTGAGAGACAGAGAGAGTGACCATGGGAATGGGGTAGGGAGTGAATCCCAAATGGGCTGTCAGAGCAAAGACCGATGAGGGGTTTGATCCGACAAACCAAGAGATCATGACCTGAGCCCAACTCCAGAGTTGGACACTTAACCGACTGAGCCACCTAGGTGCCCCCAAATAAATATTTTAAAGTAACTCAGTAAAAAGTAAGATTAAGGGTGTCATATTTCCACATATTTTCCTTGAAGACTTTATTGAAGTCACCAGCAAATTAAGAGAGAGAAGTAGAGGGTAACAGAAAATTATTTTAGAAAAGAACATTCAATATTGTCCCTGGTACATGTAATTAACAAGAAGCTAATAGATCATATTCCTACAAGATTTCTTATTGAATTGGGTTGTCAGAGAAACCTTCAGCTCAGACTGAAAAAATAAATCCTTTGCCTGTTTGAGACCTAAAATAACGAATTCTTTAGCCTCCAGTCCGCCACAGCAGAAGGCAGGCTTTGAAAGCCACCAAGGATGGAAAATCCAGCTTAAGTATGCCTGAAGAGCACAATGGATCTAGTATCTATTTCCAGAGTGAGAGAAAAATTAGGGGACTTCTTTCATCTCAAGTCTTTATAATGTCTGCTGAGTGAGATTTTACTATTGTTATAGACAGTGATGACTGTTTCCAAACGGGAGTGGGTTTTTGTTTTTGTTTTTGTTTTTGTTTGTTTGGCTTTTAATCCCCATCTCAGTTTTATCACTGCTTATTGGGTATGTTTGTGGGGCAGATAACTTGTCTTTTCAGTTCACTTTTCAGGACCGGGAGGAGTCCTGGATTTTGGTAGAGAGTTGGAATCCTGACTTTTGTCTTCCTTGGCAAGAAAGTGACAGTGCTTTATGCTCGAGAGGAAGAGTAAAATGGCTGCTTTTTGTCTAGCAAGGGGAGGTGTACAGATACAGGTTCTATATCCACCAGTCTAGTTTTTCTTAATTATCATTATTATTACATTGGGAACATGGCACCGCCTAATAAATAATGGAAGATGGGCAGAACTGTAATTCCTTTTTCAGTCTGGGTCACAAAACTTTCCTTAAAATCTTTCACTTCCCTATCAGCTTCCATAGAAGCAGAATACTTTGTGACAATGATATGCAGTGAAAGGAACATAGAATTTTCGATCCACTATTTGAAAGAAAAGCCCCTAGCAGAACCATCCAACTTCCAATGGACTGTGGTATAATTGAGAAATAATTATTAGGTGAAGCTGCTGAGATTTGGGGGTTCTATTTTATAGGAATCAGTTTATTTTCACTAATGCTTGAGAGAAGATGTAAGATAAACAGAGATATAAAATCATAGGGGTAGTGAGAAGTCCTGTTATCAGGGATAAGGGTTAGGAATTATGTATGAAACTGGAAGTCATACAACTCTTTAGTTAGGGGAGAGACACGATCTGACCTAGGGTCAGAGAGGATGGATAGGCAAGGGTGTCTGCAGGGGCAGCAGTAAGGAAGCTGTTGCAGTAATTCAGGTAAGAAATGATGATGGCTTTGGCCAGATGGTAGCAGTGGAAATGGTGAGAATGTGTTCGATTGTGTGTGGATTCCAAAGGTAGAACTGACAGTACATACGGACAGCCTAGATGTGGTTTATGAGTGAAAGGGATGGGTAAAGGAGGCCCCAAGAATTGTGTGGTAGTTTCCTGACATGGGAAAGATAGCAGAATAGACTGCCCTGTCTTTAGAACATGAAAGGTGAGCAGTTCAGTTTTTACTCCGAGAAGGCTCAGGAATAAGTCAAACAGAATTTTTCTCAAGCCAACTAGTAAAGGTTGACTCAAGATCAGTAATAAAAAAAAATGCACACTGAGGTGCCTGAGTGGCTCAGTCAGTTGAATGTCCGATTTTAGCTCAGGTCATGTTCTCGCGGTCAGTGAGTTCGAGCCCTGCATAGGGTTCTGTGCTGACAGCTCATAGCCTGGAGCCTGCTTTGGATTCTGTGTCTTCCTCTCTCTCTGTCTCTCCCCCTCTCACTCTCTAGTCTGTCTCTCAAAAATGAATAAATGTTTAAAAACATTGAAAAATTTGCATTGAAATTAAGTAATACAAATTGCTTCAAGTTATTAAGCTCTCAAAAAATTAAATTTCTTTCTCTGTATAAAGTTATCTTTAAAGCAGAAAGACTTCCTCATTTTCTTATTCCAGTGAGTCTGAGCATTGCATTAGCCCTGCTGGATGAAGTTGGATCCTGTATTCAGCAACAGCAATCTGGGTCATAAATTGCCATTCTTACAGGTTTCCAAGAGAACGCCCAGAAATGAGTGTAGTGTTGATCTCTGTCATATTGCTTCTGCTTGTCAAAACTTGGTATGTTGAAGGATAGAGAAACAATGAGAAAACAGAAAAGATTAATGTTACCACAATTCTATAGGCTAGTACCTACTTCGTGCCAGTTATTTTTATTTATAACTATGTAAGTGCTGTCATCGGGAGTTTCTCAAATGGCTGTCATTTGTAATCTTATCTATTTCATTGAGGTAAATTTTACTCATGCATAGGGTCTCTTTAGACAGTGGCTTTGAGATTTCAAAATTTTTGAGTATTTTTGCGTGTTGGGATATTGCTGTTATTTAATTTTTATCCAAGGTTTCCTTTGTTGTTTTAGTGTTCCTCCCTTCTTCTTAAAGATCTTTTTATTTAAAGTTTATGAGAGAGAGAGAGAGAGAGAGAGAGAGAGAGAGAGCGCAAGAGACAGCACAAGTTGGGGAGGGGCAGGGAGAGAATCCCAAGCAGGCTCCGAGCTCAGCGCAGAACCCAATGCAGGGGCTGGAACTCAAGAACTGTGGGATCATGACCTGAGTCGAAGTCAAGAGTCTGATGCTTAATCAACTGAGACACGCAGGCGCCTCTTAAAGATCTTACATGTTTGTTGCTCTTTTTGTGTTACTAAATACACAATCCTGCAATGAGTCAAAATGGTAAAGATGTCAAAGTTCGTGTCCTCTTGGGCCCCAAAGAATCAAAATTTCCAAATATTTTCCTCAACTTCTGAATGTCCCAGGCCATTCGTAACCCATGTCACCACGTGAACAGCAGATACCTCACTTTCTGGCACACTTTTCCGCCAGAAGTGGGATATGACTCCAGGCGCCTGTGCCCTGAGTTCTCCCTCTACTATTGTAAGCAGTTCCAGGGAAGCCTTAAAAACGTTAACCTACTTTTAATTAAGTTTCTTTCCTTCCTACCTCATGTAGGGCCAACTCTTTTTGCAGATCTCAGTCTTTTACCTTTTCTTTCCCCTGATTTTCAGGTTCACACAGACTTCACTAGGATCTGATTTATGGGCATTCACGTATTTATAGATATGAGACTGTGAGTTTGCCGAAGCATTCATTCATCACCCAAACAAATATGGTCCATCTTCCCATGTCTGAGTTCCTCTTTCATCAGCCCAATACCTAACTTCAGCCTGAATTCTAACTGTTGTCACTGTGGTCGGGTGTGAAATGGCTCCATATTTGTTCTAATCCCTGGAACCTGTGAATGTTACCTTATTTGGCATATGTAGGTCTTTGAAAGATGTGATTAAATGAAATTGTGAATTTAAAATTTGAAATGGAGGGATTGTACTGGATTATCTGAGTGGGTCCTAAGTGTAATCGCAATGTATCCTTGTAGGCAGGCAGAGAAGATTTGAACACACCCAGGAGGGAAAGCGGTGGAAAGCACAGAGCAGACAGAGGTTTGATGGTGCATTCGTTGAAGACTAGAATGATGCGGAGGCAAGTTAAAGAACGCTAGCACAGGAAGGAGCTGGAAGAGCCAGAGCTCTCCAAAAGCCTATTGAGGGGTTCATGGCCTTGCCAATACATTAATTTCAGCCCAGTAAAGCTGATTCTGGACCTCCAGAACTGTGAGAGAATGAATTTTTGTTGGCTTAAGCCTCCAACTTAGTGATAATTTGTTACAACAGGCAAAGAAACGAATAGAGCCATCATGTTTAACTTAATACCAGTTTGTGTGTCTTCTAATTTCTAATAAAGTTCTAATTCCGTGTGCTTTGGCATGCTTTCTCATCCTGCTTCTGATACTTTTCTAAATAAGTAACCTCTGGTAAATCATTTATCTTCTCTGTTATTATTTTCCTAATGTTTAAGATGGGTGTAAGAATAATATCTACTTCATGGTTATTATAGGGCTTAAGTTAATATTTGTTAGGAGCTTAGCACTGGCAAGCGTTATATAAATTGATATTAAATACATGTTTTAAAAAGTAGATGAAACATTTGGAGGGAAGGATAATGGGGGGGAGCTGTGGAATGAAGGTTGTCTCCCCCTTTAACTGCCTTCTGTCACATTTTCTTTTCTTTTTTTTTTAAATTTTTATTGTCAAATTGGTTTCAATACAATACTCAGCGCTCATCCCAACCCGTCCCCTGTTCATTGCCTCTTGCCCTGTTGGCGGGAATGCAAACTGGTGCAGCCACTCTGGAGAACTGTGTGGAGGTTCTTCTGTCACATTTTCAAAAGAAATAATTTGAAACAAATATTAAAAAATCTATTTGCGCTTTATTTTTTTAGATCGTGTTCACTCAAAAGAAAGACACGTATTGCCATCATACGTTTAAATCTCTAAAAATTATTTACATATTCAGAAAGTAGGTTTTTAAAATTTTGGATGGAAGAAGTACATCATAAATATCATTTCTGTATAAATGAAGTCTGATGAAAAAATAGCACAAGCCAATCAATACGTGAGACTAGTGTTTTTAATATACCGAATGAAAGTCTTTGAAAAAGAAAGTAAATTTTTGTAGATTTCATTGATTTCTGCAACAGAATCTGAAAAAAGGAAAAGAAGATATTAGTTTATATAATAAAATTGTAAAATTATTCACAGGCAAAATTACTTTTGCTGTTTTATGATTTTAATGTTTAAAGGACTCTATTGAAAGGTTACCTACAGATCCATGTTTGATTAAAATGCACATTTAAGAGAAGTTTGTTTTCTTCTCTCTTCTTGTACATATGATGCACACATTCTTGTAACAATTTATTTTAAAATGCAATTCTAATTCAATATTTTTTATTATTTAAAAACTTTTTTAAGGTTTATTTATTTTTGAGAGAGAGAGAGAGAGAGAGTGGGTGAGGGGCAGAGAGAGAGGGAGACACAGAATCTGAAGCAGGCTTCAGGCTCTGAGCTGTCAGCACAAAGCATGATGCAGGGCTCGAACTCAGAAATGCCGAGATCGTGACCGAGGCCAAAGTCGAATGCTTAACCAACTGAGCCACCCAGGAGCCCCTTAATTTAATATTATGCTTTATTTGCATACATGGATATAATATACAGAATTCCTTTGTGTGAGGTGTTGGGTTCAGATCAACACAATCTTCTGATACTGAGTGATTTGAAATAGAATTCCTTCTCTGCCTTTAGAGACTTTTAGAAAATAGCATACTTTCTCTTAAGTTGTGAATTAAGTAAGTATAGTAAGAAACTAAACATGAACGCTTTCTGAAAATATGAAATTATTAAATTTGCCTAATATCTTGAACTAGTTCATCAACAATAATCTTTTGTTTTAGATAATAGTAAAATAAGTAAAACGCAAATATTATAGTAGTATTAAAATCTGATGCCTTTTCATTTCCTTGGCAAAAGCTGTCAGTAAGAGGCATCACCAACAGTATTAGCTGCCATCACATTTGATTTTCAATTTTACTTTAACTGCTGATGTCACTTCAGTGGAAATTCTGATTTGACTGACAGTAAAAATAAAGCCTTGCCATTTCCTGTCCAATTTTGTAACAGTAAAATTAAAGCAGCTTTGGGAAGGAATGAAGGAGTGAGAACTTGCAACGAGGGTAACCAACTTTTTTATTCAGATAAACTCAGGTGGAATGAGTCCAAATGAACTTTCTTCCCAGTACAATGTTTAAAGAGGAATGGAGGGCAATTTTGTGGGGGAAAGGGGTGGGGACTGGAGATTTCAGATCTAAATTGTTGTGTGTGTTTTCTGAGACAGTGGTGTTTGGTGTGGGGTAAGGATGGAAGCTGACTGGATAGCATACAGAATGATCTGAGACAACTTTAGCGATGGTTTTCTCCTCCACAGTTCAATCCCCTACCTCCTATGGAAGTTTCTTGCTTGTACCGGCCACTATTATTTTAGAATATTTATCATAATCAATTTGGATCAATTTAGGGAAGAACACAGTTCTGAGTTCCTTACACGGGACATGAATTCATAATTGCAGAGATTCTCGGACGCAGGGTACCAATGCCTCTCCACACTCCACTTTCTTGGTTTCATGTCATAAGAATATATTCCAAGGCAGTTTTAGATGATGAGATTTGGTCTATTTAATGTGTGATTTATTTATGTTAAAGTTTATTTTTGAAAGAGAGAGAAAGTGTGAGCAGGGTAAGGGCAGAGAGACAGAGAGACGGGATCCAAAGCAGGCTCCATGCTATTAGTAGAGAGCCCAATGTGGAGCTCAAGCTCATGAACTCATGAACCGTAAGATCATGACTTGAGCTGAAGTCAGATGCTCAATTGACTGAGCCACCTAGGCGCCCCATAAGCTGTGATTTTTAAGTCTCAATATCATATATGACTTACAGAAACAAATGATTGGTACTCTCCTCTCTAGAAAATTCCATTTCTTTACCTAAAAAAAAAAAGTCATGCATGATAAATGTACTTCATTTCATAATACTGGGCCTACATTTTCTGAATAATCTTTAATCTCTAAGAAATTGTATCCTAGTGATCTCTTTATAACTCATATTTAGAATACTCTACATGGCCATCATGTTTAGCTTTGGAAAAGCTGTTCAAAGCATTCTTCTCAATGAAGCTCCTCGATAAATTCCTTTGGGTATAGGATAAAGTCCAAGTATTTAGCAGTGTTTACAAGACCCATTTTCATCATACGTCCTGTTTCTTTTTATCCATAAGTTCCAACATTTCCCCCTCTACCCCTATGCGAGGCACAAGCATATGCTTGTAAATGGAAAGTGCTTTTAGGTCAAAGCAACCTACTGGATGAATATGTTAATGTGTGGAGCATTGCAGAATGAGGCTAGTTCTTTGCACTCCTCTGGTGCAATTTCAAACCAGCTTGTAACCTGATCCTGATCTTTATCAAAAACAAAGGAACAGGAAGAGGATTTGAACCTCTTTGTAGGAAGCTGATGCTAAGAGTATTCGATTAGTGGCAATGTACTGGAGAAATTATTCATTGGCAGATTTAAGCTCCCATTTCTTTTCTGCCTGTGCCCAGAATCGAGAGTATCTTCTATGGAGTTTTTAATCCCACACTCCCTTTTATAAAATAGCCCAATTGCTTGGACTACATATACTAAAACTTAGGGAATAGGTGTTTCCTAAAGATTTTTTAAAGAATGTTTGTTTTAACAAAGTCTAGAGAACTATACTTTAGGTCAAGATGAGTAACAGAAACTGGATTTACCCTCTTACTTGGGAGCAAATTTTTTAAAATGTACCAAACATATGAGAAACAACAGTTTCTTGAAATCTGAACATTAAGCTATGAAAGACAGTGATCCCTAAGAGACAAGAAGAAAATGAAGTGAACCCTGTGATTGTCCTCGCTTACTGCCTGAGAGTTTCCAGGCCTTCATTAAGGGAGGTGGCGCTAGGAGCCAAGGAAGACAAGGTAGCTTAAATTCACAGGGCAGAGTATCGGAGCAAAAAGAGAGGGACAAAGATGTAGATTCGAAGATCTAAAGAGTTTTCCTCATATTTTCAACTAAGGATAGATTATTCATATGAAGATACCACTTGAGGCCAGGTAAAGAACCTCCTGAAAGACAAAAGGAAAGAATATCTGGTCCTCACAGAGAGCAGGGGTGAGTTTTTGATGTCATAAGAGTAAAAAAATCTCAAAATTCACAGAGTGTAAGCTTGATTACTCAGAATAGTACAATCCCTGTAACGGAGAAAATTTAGTCTTAAATAAGAATGTTTCTTTGTTCCTGCTTCATAGGACTTAACAGCATAGTAACCTAATGCCATCTTAAAATAAAGTCCTTGAATATAAGTATATGTGAAGAACAATACTTTCCCCTAATTTCAAAATAATCACGCTGAGTGAAAGAAGCCAGACACGAAAGAGTATTTACAGTATTATCCTGCTTCCATGCAATTCTAGAAAATGCAAACCAACCTGTGGTGACAAAAAATAGGTTGGGGATAAGAGAAAGGGAGGGTGGGATTTTTTCTCCCATCGATATATACATATATGTGAAAACTTTATCCAAGTGTACATTTTCAGTACCTGTAGTGTGCTATATGCTAACTGTATCTTAACAAAGCTGTTCGAAATGTTTAAGCTGATATTTGTTTGCTTATGGAGAGATTCAGTTTCTTTCTCTCTCCTACAAATTCCATATATCAAAGGAGTAAGGTTTAGGCAACCCACCTAGTCAAGAGAAGGAGAAGTCTGAGGTTCTGGGGTGGCAGGTTCCCCGTCATCAGGCTCAATAACCCCATGCTCAACTGTAAAAGGCTCTAGGGGCGGAGGTGGCGTAGTACGTGTGACTACTCGAGGAGGTGTAACCACGTAAGGCTCGGCGGCAGTGGGCGGGGGAGCATTGAGTGGGAGGAAAGGTCCTTCGGGTTTATGTGAGTTAGGGACAAAGTGGGGAGATTGCTGAGGAGGAGGAGAGGTGATGAACAAAGCTGTTACAGGAATATTCGGGAAGTGATGGATGGAGGTTCCAGGAGAGGTGAGAATCCAGGGATATGAGCGCAACCCTGTATCAGGGTCAGGATTCCCACGGTAATGGGGGATATTTTTCACTGAAGGACGAAGAGGAGGAGCAAAATCAATGTCTGACGTGGGATAAGGAATATTCAGAGATGGGGTAAGTGGGTAACGATTGCCACTGTAATCCTAAAGGAGAAGCAAAGAAGTCAGTTAAAGTTGATTGTTTCTATCTATCCTATCTATATATTACTTAGCTATGACTGTAACCATATATGATGAGTGAAGGTTATTTTTGTCCGAATTCCCATTTAATCTCTTTCTCAAGGCTAATATGCTTCCATAAAATTAAAATAGGAGACTAATAATTTCTTGACAAAACTGAATAAATCTCAAGTTAGGGAGAAATATTTTGTGTTTAGGCAAATCGGAGTGTTATAAACTGCACAATATGCCAGCTTAGGCCGGGACAAAAAGAGAAGAAAAGAGGGTATACGGTATAGGACTGGTATTTCTAGGCCTCCTTCTCTGTACTCTCTGTGCAACCCGCTGATCTCATTGCCCGCTCCTGAGATGTCCAAGGTGCTCCACCCAAGCATTCACTTTCTTATACCTCTTCCAGGTGCCCTTTTGATCTCCTTCCCATCCTATAGCACCCAATTCCACTCATCAAAGCCAAGTATCTCAACATTTAATTTAAATTAATGCATTTAATTAATTTAATGCATTTACTGTTAAATTTCACATGATTTCTTTCAGTAGAAGAGCTGCCACATTTTCCTCCAGTTGCTATCCAGATTTGTCTATTACATGTACGTAAAATTATGGGGGAGCTCCAAGGTCAAAATTATGTAGAAACAAAATTATGTAGAAATTTACAAAATGTTAAGACATGCCTTGGTCTCATATACATAAAATTTTATTTCCTATCATAAATTGTCAGTTGTCATGAGGAATTTTGATAAATATTGGTTTATATATCAAGTTCCTAGATTCTCTGATACATTGCATAGTTCAATTATAATTTAAGGGGTTTTAAGGGATTTTAACTGTTTATAACATAAATATTTTGAAATATAATAAACTCTATATAATATATCATTAATGCTGACCAGTTGATGAACTTATTTTATTTACACATATTCCAAGTTAACTAGTCAATGACAGATGCCAGTTTCATATTTGTTAGGAAATACTGCCATCTTTATCAACAGTACTTTTCTATGATATATAACTTTATACAATTAAATTTTGGTTTAAAGCATTTAATCTAAAGTGCAGGGAGTGTAACTGGGCAAGATACCAGTATGAATAAGAAAATTACAGGATGTATAAGTATACATATGTTTATATTTATATATGCATTTTAAATTAACCCATCATAGAAGAAAAGAGAACGTGTTTCTAAGTTACTTTTCAAGCCTGTTTTTGTTTCCAAAAACATAATACTGAATTACAGTAAAATCTTGGTTGAAGAGCATAATTCGCTCCAGAACAAGCTTGTAATCCAAAGAAAATTTCAAGAACCATTGTGATCATGTGACATTCAGCGTCACATACGACTTGTGTTGCAAGACATCACTCATTTATCAAGTTAAAATTTATTAGAAATGTTTGCTCATCTTGTGGAACATTCGCAGAACAAATTACTCATAGTCCAAAGTTTTACTGTATTTAACATTATGAGAAAACACTATTTCAAAAAGAAAATAATAGAGAATACATTTTAATATCTTAAAATACAAACAAATAGGAATATATTTTACCTTTTCACCCGATGTGAGAAATTTCTAAAACAACAAAGAAAATAATGTTTGTTTTAAACTTCGTGTCCCTGAAAAATATTGTTCTTTAGATCTCTACCTATATTCGGTGATTATAACTGACAAAACTCTCCAAGTAATGGGATTTTCTTTCTTAAGTGGCACAGTTGTTTGTCTTGTTTTCCTGTGACTATAGAGACTCTTCTGTTATTCTAAATACTTCTTACAAAATATATACAGAATAGCCAATATTAATGTTCTTTTGATGCCAGTGTTTTTACACAATCATTAAATTTGTTATACATATTTATTTATAAACCTTCATATATAGGGCAGCAAATGTTTTGATTCAGTTCTGTGGCTAGTTGCTTATATCTGCCAGATTTTTACGTTAGACCATTATTTGTGTTTATCACGAAATCCCCTGTAACTAAACTAGGCTTTGCAATATAAATTCTCAGAAAATACAGATTGTTCCCCAGCAGCTTTGGGATATTTTAAGCTTCTTCTTGATGGATATTCAAGGATTGATTTTTACAGAGTAGAAAATGAATGCACTATGTGCTCTCCATGTGCTAGACACTGGGTTCCTAGGTACTGGAAAGAACAAACAAGGTTTCTTACTTCAGGGCTGATTACTAGGCCTCTCAGCCAGTCCAGTTTCCTCATTAAAATGTAATATTGTATGAAAAACAAAACAGGTAAATAAACAAAAAGTAAAATCAGACCTGTAAATACAGAGAACAAATTGATTGTTGCCAGAGGGAAGGGGTCAGGAGGATGGGTAAAATGGGTAAATGGGAGGGGCCCCTGGCTGGGTCACTCAGTTAGGCCTCTGACTTTGACTCAGGTCATGATCTGGCTGCTCATGGGTTCCAGCTTCTCCTGGGGTTCTGTGCTGACAGCTCAGAGCCTGGAGCCTGTTTCCTATTCAGTGTCTTGGGTCTCTTTTTGCCCCTCGCCAACTCATGCTCTGTCTCTCTCTCTTAATAGTAAAAAAAATTAAAATAATAAAAATGGGTGAATGGGAGATAGAGATTTATGAAATGAGTAAGTCATGGGAATCAAAGGCACAGCATAGGGAACATGGTGGAAGGTGTGATGGTAGCGCTGTGTGGTGACAGATGGTGGCTACACCAGCAGTGAGCACAGCATAACATATAGAAAAGTTGAATTGTATGTTGTATACCTGAAGCTAAAATAACATTGTGTGCCAAGTACACTAAAAAAAAAAATTGAAGAAAAAGAATTTAGTATTGTATACGATATTTCTCTCTAATTTTAGGTTGGTTTCGTGAATTACTGAGTTATAAATGTTTGCTTATGCATCATATTTTCATTTTCAGGTATGATGCATGATGCACAAGTGATACATGTTCCAGAGTGTTCACAGAGACAACTGTCAGTGAGTTGTATTGTGACACACAGCCCTAGACTCTTATAGTTAAAATATCAATTCCTATGAGAAACTAAAAGTAACACCTCTTACTGCTTTCATTTTAACAATTATTTCAAAACCTTTCCATTCCTTTGCCATATATCTCACGGTATTAGGTCAAAAGTGTGCACATTCGGACCTTATCTCTGGCTTTCCTTTACTAGATTGTCACGTTTATATACTGCATACTTGGAGATGGTACAAATGTAATTTTCTTAGCACACTCCTGTCATCAGCATTTGAGGCAAAAATGACAAACAACTTAAAAAAGTCTTATACTAGTCAATTGGTGAATGTCATGGCCTCCTCCATAGGGGTCATTTGTGGGTATTTTATGCATAGCAATCATCTAGCTCTTTGGGACATACTCTTCCTGTTAGTAATTCCTAGATTGTGCTATCTTCTGCAATCTTTCATACAGGCAAAACCTTTCTGGATTCATCACTTAAATCATTCAAGTAAATTTAATACATTGTCATACATTTTATTGGGGATAGCAAAATATTTATCACTCTGCAGAGGGAGTGCCCTTACTTAATACTTGTTGAAAAGAAATAAAGATCCTATGGGAAATATGTTAAGCATAAATATATTTGTAGTCCATAAACATTTTTCTACCAATTTTAACAACAGTAGTCATAAAATTGCATTGTAAAGAAATCCAAGACTTTTAAAATATAAGACATATTTTAAGATAAAAACAAGCACATATATATGTAAATGAAAAAAAAGTTTTACCTCACGAACATGGAAGAAAGGCTTCTAAAACAAAGGAAAAATTAATTCATTATGGTTATTTAGTTGAAAACATCTGTGCCCAGATTCCCATATAACTGAAAAATTTGTACAGTCTTATTAGTATAGTTTCTTTATTTTTGAAATATGAATCACTAGTATAAATTGTTATTGTTATCAACATATAGTTTTGATCTAAATGGTTGCCTTCAAAAATTTTACTTTGGCTGATGGATATTGGTTTGTAATTTTCTACATGTGATCAATCTTACCAACAGAAAGATTATTCAGCTCTTATTCATAAATCTGGTTTGATTGCTCTCTTTCACCTCTCGGGTTTTGCTTGCATTGTGCGTGTGTGCGTGTGTGTGCACTTGCACTTGTGTGTATATGTGTCACTTCTTTACAGTGCAGGATCATATATTCGCTTGTTCTTCAATTAAGCTTCAATATATGTTATAAGTTCAACACAGATTGTGCACAAGATAAGAATAAAAATAGGGTAGAAATTCATCACTTACTATTTTAAAAATTTGAATTTAATTAAGATAACTTTAAGAGATAGGATAATATCTTGAAATTTGCACAGGATGATAATAATAATTATAAAATAGTTACTAATATCAAGTAGCATCTGAGTTCCTACTATATCCTAAGTATTCTGGCAAGCACTTTAGATAATTATTTAATCCCCAAAACGATTCTATGGAGTAAGTGTCATAATTTTCTCCTTTTACAAAAGATTATGTTTAGCATACTCATTGGCTAAAATTAAGAATTTTCCAACAACTATTTTTTTTTACATCAGAATCCCATTTGTTTATGCTACATTGAAGGTCCCTATGTCCATTTAAGCATTAGGTATATGCAAGTATACTTCACCGAATATTCTTTGTGACTCTACCTAAATGCCTCCAGCAATGCAACATCACTCCCAGAGGAAGTCCAAGCCAGCTTTGCATAATTTGAAGACATAGACTCTGTTAAAATAATCTACATGGGATTCTGATTCTGTGTAACTTTATCTTCCTCTAGCCCACTGTGTTTTTGAACTAACCTATTCCTTGCTGGTTAGCCATTTTCGGTTAACACAGCTTTATTATTCTGTTTTTTTTTTTTTTAATTTGTTTTGAAAAGTTTGCTACAACAGTCGGTTAAGCGTCTGACTCTTGATTTCTGCTCAGGTCATGATCTTTCGGTTCCTGGGATCCAGCCCTATGGTTGTGCTTTCATTGACTTTGCAGAGCCTGCTTGGGATTCTCTCTTCTCTCTCTCTTTGCTCCCACCCCCATGTGCTCTCTTTCTCTCTCTCTCTCAAAATAAGTAAAATTTTTTCTTTAAAGAAGAGCTTGTTACAACAAACCTCATGCCCATTAACACATCTCTCTGTGGCACTGTTATCAACATTATAACAACTCATGTCATTAACACGAATCCACCCTATCTTCAATGATTCAATGGTTATACTATGGCTATAATTTTAGAAGTCTATTTACTTACTTACCTCCGTAAAAGCAACACACAAGATGCAGGCCCATAATAGAAGCTTCATTTTGAGTGACCCTATGAAGATTAATTTTATAAAGTAGTTATTTTGGAAAATATACAATATATATCTTAGTTATTTCTCTTCTCCTAGAGAGAGACAAAAGAATGCATGGCTTTGTTAGTCTGAATAGAAGCACACTTAGCAGAAAATTTGGTCCTAACAGGAATAATGTACAACTCAAGTTACCTGTTTTTGCAAATGTCCATTAATAATTAATTGGCTTCTAACTAAACTTCTTTAAGTGGGAGTGAATGCATTTAGTTACATAGAGATACGTTTTTGCAATTCATTTGTCATGGAAGGTTTAGCATGAAATAAAATGGCTGAAAAGTAGCTTTCTATGGGTCCTGTAATAAGAGTTTCTTTTTTACAGGTCCAGTGGGAAATTGGTATCAACCACTTGGAAAAATTTCAAGTCCTAAAGTTTTGCCACCATTTGCTGTGGCATAAACATTTAGGCTCTTAATCATCAATGTTTCTCTCTTTCTCTGAAAGGTGATGGGACAGCCATATGTTCAGGTATGTGTCTTGGTGCGACTCAATTTTCTTCAAAGATAGTAAAACCAATCACTAGTCGATTGATTATTAAAGTTTGTCTTCTCCCTTCTTCAAAATCACAAATTATCTCCCCTATTAACAAAAAGTCTGCATACAAGACATTTATATATTATTATTTAGTATTTCAAATGTGAACAAATATGAATGCCCAATATGAAGTAATTTATTAGGGATAATAATATTAGGTTCATGATATATTGCCAAATGAATATTCAGATGTTAAATATAGCTAAAATATTTAATGGGTTATTTCTAATTAGGTCATGGGTGATTTTCAAAATAATTTCAATGATTTCATTTGATCTTCTATAGTCTATAATGTTTTTGTGAAGTGAGAATGTATTACTTGTATGCTAAGTATATTCTCATAATATGAAATATTTTCAAGTTTTAGGTGAGACTGTGAATGCTTTAGTGCCTAATTCGTAACAAGACCTAGGCTGCAAAATTATATTCATGGGCAAAGCCATGGAAATTATATACTCCGTCCATTTCTCAAAACATGTTTTTTACTTTAGGTCACCTGTTTACCTGTTTAACACGGTTTTCAGCATATATTGGATGGACTTTGCTGTAACGTTCTTTGGTATTATACATCTGATTTGTTGTTGTTGTTGTTGTTGTTGTTGTTGTTGTTGTTGAGAGACTATGTAAGAAAGATACCAGTAGGTTTAATATTGTTTTTAAAGTGCAAAGATCTAAGGGAGAAAGATCTGTGCCTCTTTCTCTCTACCAATAAGCAGCACTGGAGAAATTCCTGACAGGTCTGGATACCTAGGCTTTTCTTCAGCCACAGATATACTTTCACGAACTAGATACATTGATATTACTTATTTCTCGTTTTTGTATTTATTTATTTATTTATTTATTTATTTATTTATTTATTTATGCCTACCAGGAATTTCAGAGTCAAATATCTTGGCTATATTTAGAACTCTACAGGGCACTGTGGCGCCTCATCTGGGGATGCTCACTTCATCTCTGGCTTTATCTTATTTCTCCCAGTCTTGCTCTGTCTTCATCAAAATACTTATATCTTAAAAAAAAATCCTGTTTTCTTATTTTACAAGCTGTCTAAAATGCTTTCAGAATGGGTTTATTGTAAACAGAGAAACAAATTAACCAAATGAATCTCCCAATATTGTTTACAGTGCCAAATTCCCCTCTGCTGTATTTTAACATTTTTGTAAAAAGAAAATGAAAATATTGGTTGGTGAAACAAAAAAATCATGGATTTATACCTGAAGAAGATATTTTAGACTTCAATATAGACCAATTGTTTTTTAAGTAGCCTATGCTTCATGATGGACCCTAAAGGTTAACAATGTAAAGTTACCCGATGTGTTTATTGATCTCTCTGAAACCATTTCTTTTAGCTTTTTCTGGGTTTCTGAAACAGGAGGATTTAATTGGCTGCAACCAGATTTTCATATATATATTATATGACAAATGTTTGATTTGCATGATGATAGTTGTCATATTGTCTAATAATTATCTAATAATTGTCATATTATATGGCACTAGAATAATTTAAAAGAACCTGTTACTTATTCACTATTATTTTGGAAACCTATTAATTTGATTATATACAAAGACCCCAAAATATAGATACGGATAAAAGAAACTATGTGAGAAAATGCGCATTCACCTCCTTTAATGTGATTTGAAAAGAAATTGTATATAAGTAGTTCAAATAATGCCAACTTAGATTATTATATTGTTGATAACCCAAAAAGCATAGTTTTACTTAATTTGATTTTTGTCTTAATGTGACTATTAATTTAGTAAAGCTCTTATGTATTAGCAATTCTATTAAAGATGAATAAGCATTTCTTTTTCAAAAAGAATTGAAAGAATAAAGTGTTCCTATTAGAGTAATAACAAGGGATAACTCAATTATAATTTTAGAGTTCTATAAAATCAAGAATGGAAAAATTCCAGATTTATCAACATTTAAAAATCTCTCCCTTGTCTCACAGTCTAAATTTATTTATCTACTCATATACCACTTGTGATTTGGTCTTTAGAATGCCCCAGAAGGAAGAAAACACTTATGTTTCATTCAAATATTAATTTTCCATTCTCTTTTTCCTCAGTTTTGTTTTCTTCAAATAGCTTTTAAGTGAGAGGGCATTACTTGACCCACTCTTCAGTTCTTCAGAAGCACATGGGACTTCCTGAGTAGAACAAACCCATCCTTTTAGGGTTTATGTGAACTCCTGAGTCCAGTCTGGACCTAAGAAATAAACAAACAAACAAACAAACAAAAACCCTCTGATGAGTCTTCTCTTCTGTAGTCTTGAGGTGATCATTCAGACGTGTGGTGGGTTAGATTCAAATACCACCCTGTGTTACTAACTTCCTCAAACCTGGAGGGAATGTAAATATGCCATGCACTTACAGTCACTCTATAAACCGAGACCTAGGGGAGAATCTTTGAATAATGGAAGCATCTTTATATGGGGGCGAGGGAAGGATACCTTTTTTCCAGGACGGAAACTAATGGCTGTAGATCCAGTCTTGCTCTGGACGCTGTGTCTTACTCCCTTTCCTCCAGGGGTACTTATAAGAAGTCTTTAATTTAATGTTACTTCTTTGGTTTAAAATTCATCAGCTTCATATCTGAAAAAATAAAAACCTATGAATTTGACTTATTTGGCTGTAAGTTATTCCCCTTATTTCACAGAATCATAATTTCAGAGAAATTTCCATAATGTGGCAGTAAAAGATAAATTTAGGAAGTGTATTAAACTTAAATACTAAATACATTTTGTAAATATTGATCACTTGATAGAATTTTGACATTAATTAGAAAGTACGATGAAGGAATTTTATACTTAATTCATTTTATGTTAAATATGGAATAAAATGGATTAACATAAATATTTTTTAAAATAACAGTATGGTATCTTTTCTATATTAGTGCTCCAAACATTAGTTACCAACTATGAATAAATATTAAAAACTTAAAAAGCTCTTCTGTAAATCTATTATTAACCAGCATGTATTTCTAATAATATGCAATGAAATAAGAAATGATAAAAGATAGTACTGGCTGGCAGTGCCCAAGTCATAATCAGAGTAATATGAAATTATTTAGCTTGATACCCTCTTGAATCATAGTAAGAAGTGTAGTATTTGTTAGGATGAGAAAACCCTCTTTCCCAAGTATGTAATTTTCTTTCTGTGGCATCAAGTAACATAAACTCCCATTACTAATGGCCTCACAAAAGGAAAAGTGTTCATATGAACCATAAAAATTTTAGCTGTATTATCTACTAAACTACAATGCATGTCTGGCATTCAGTAAAGAATGTGTGTATATATATATATATATGACAAACAGGAAGCCAAGAAAAAAAGAACAGTCTACAGACTGAAAAAAGCAATAGTCAGATCCAAAGTCAGTTATTACATTGACTTTTTGAACTACCAAACAGAGAATGTAAATAATTTTGAATAATATATTGAAGAATCTAATGGTAAGGTAGGCAAGATGCAGGATTACATAGGCAATTTCAGCACAGAGAGGGCAACTGTAAGAAAGAATGAAATGGAAATGCTGGAAATCAAAAGTTGACTAACAAAGAAAAAGAATGTATTTGATTGGTTCATCCATAGACTCAATACAGCCCAGGAAAGAAGCAGAGAACTTGAAGATATGTTTCCTTCTCTCTTTCCTCCTTTCCTTACTCCCTTCTCTCTTCCCTCCCTTCCTTCTCTCCTTCCTTCCTCCCTCCCTTCCTTCTCTCCTTCCTTCCTTCCTTCCTTCTTTTTTTTTCCTCCCCTTTTTCCTTCACTTAATCATTCACTTAGACACTTAGTACTGTTCTAGACCCTAAAGAATATGAGAAATGCAACTCAGTAGATAAAAAGTAATCTGGGAACAAAATTAAAATAAGGCCTTTGGAATTTAAAGCTCCAAAGATGCCACTCTTTTGTTTATGAAGAAGTTAAAAAGGTGTCAACGTAATTAGTCCTCTATTTCAGACTGTTATACTAAAAAAAAAAAAAATCGGTATTTATTTCATGATTCAACAGTATGGGAAACCTATGGATTATATTTGACAGTTGGATAGAATGGATATGAAAAATAAGCATAATAGTAGCTTTCTTTTGTTATGTGCAATATCATACTTCACTAACAGTAGGTGATTTTAGAATAGTGATGGACCAGAACATAGCCTGTGCTTTTGTAGTAATGGAAATAGGATGCCTTTTCCTCCCTTACTGACAGGTACACTCTTGGAATTGTGAAGGTTTTTTAATTTACAAGAGAAATACATAATAAAAATATGCTACTAAGTATTATTGCCATAAGTATGTAAACAATAGCCATATTTTTATAATGTTTTCCTACTTCAATATTTTAAAAATCCCTTCCAATTGCCAATGAAATAAACTTAGAGTTGGAGAGACTAAATCTTTGAAAATTATTTAGAAACCACAAAAAGGAGCTGTAATAGCTGCTATGCTCCAGTTTAATTTACTATAATAAAATATTAGGTCAGGGGCATCTGGGTGGCTCAGTTGTTTGAGCATCTGACTCTTGATTTTGACTCAGGTCATGAACTGAGGCTTGTGGGATGGAGCCCTGCACCGGCTTCCTGCTGAGCATTGAGCCTGCTTGGGGTACTCTCTCTTTCTCCCTTGGCCTCTCTCTCTCTCTCTCTCTCTGTCTCCCTCTCTCTCTCAAATAAATAAATAAATTAATTAAAAAAATTAGGTCTGAAATATATAGAATAACCTGGGACTTTATCTGAGTACTAGATAATGTTTTGTCTACTAGGGAGTCAAGTGAAACTCTGCTTACACATTGCTCCTCATACTGCTTGCATTTTACATTTTAATTTGGGAAGTCAACAAATATATAGATATTCAGGAGTCAGTTGGATTCCCCTCTCTAAATTTGAGGG
This sequence comes from Paguma larvata, assembly GCA_030068075.1. NCBI lineage: Eukaryota > Metazoa > Chordata > Mammalia > Carnivora > Viverridae > Paguma > Paguma larvata. Next base: position 141,436,388 of record CM057823.1, read on the forward strand.
ACAGCAGTTATAGAGCTGAATCTAAAGAACTGGGAGCTGATTTTAATTGGCTGATTATATGTGGCAATTAATATTGTTAAAGTGGATAAGATCACATAGGAAAAAAAATGTACACTTAAAAGAAGTGGTTGAAGTCAGAGTCCTAGAGAACATTACTGTTTTTTTTACAAAAAGAGGAGTACACGCAAAATACCTGGAAGAAATAGCTAAAGAAAGATTTATAAAAATTACCAGAAATAAATCTTAATCAATAGTTCCAAATAGAATAGTACCCCTGGGGACAATTTACTCATTTTTCTACTACAATTTCCTCATCTGCAAGGTATATTAATCATTATTAGCAATATAATAGTAATATTAATAGTTGTAAGTTTAACTGAGGGAAATATATAAATTATCCTGCATATAGATGCTCAGTCAGTGTCAGATATTACAATCGCCCTGAATACTTTTGCCACAATCTGTTAAAAAGGAGAGATTACAGAAATTTTTTAAAAGGATGAAAAGAGTTATTAGGTTTGACATAGTCACTATATTCTTAGAGACTTGAAGGAGACGGTAGAGGTCATGTTGAGATTTTATTGAAATACTGTACTAGGTAGTGGATAGTGTTTAGGCTTGATGGGCTCAATATAGTCTATGAAATAGAAAGGGAAGTTATCTTCTAGTAAGACGAATTGGAAGCGTAAGGAGAGTTGAGGAAGACAGCTGACTCTAATGCCAACAAGACAAAATTTGATAAGTGGTCTTTGGTTACCAAAAAAGTTTAGAAAACTAACTTACTTTAGGATTCAGCTGCTTGGATGGAGTGACAGTAGAAATCAAATTCATGGTTGGGTGTTTTCCAGGTAACACTAAGTGCAGAAAGGCAGAAGAGTTATAGGTACCATCAAGATAATATTTGAAATAATCAAGGATAAAGTCTGGGCTTTGTAAGAAAGGGAGTGAGGCTGGTAGAGAACAGAGAGAATGGAATATAATCAGAGTGTTAAGGGATGGAATATTCTGTGAAGACAAAGAACAATTCTCTTAGCTTCTTTCTGTTCCGCCATTTCAAAGTATATGTCATATGTTAATTCCTTCCGAAAAAAACTTTATGTTCAGCCTGAATAAGAAAGGACATGAGGCTAAGAAGGATTGGATAGAATGTAATATAATGGAAGGAAGTATAAAGGATAAGAATATTCTATGAAGTCAAAGAAAGAATCTCCAATTTTCATATCTTTACACAAAAGACACACATCATATAATGTTACTCTGCTGTGTACACCCCTCCAGTGTCTTCCCATCACAACCAAGGCATAACACAAATTTCTAAGCTAAATAATCTTTATCTTTATCCCTTCCTTTCTGATCTCTGCTCTAGTTTGCTTTAACTTTCCCTTCCCTCTGTCTTCTCTGGATATGTTCATCCTCTTAGAGTTTTTCCTTATAATACATGCACGCACACACTTATTTGCATTTTTTGTTTCTTCATTCATTAGATACCATTAAAAGGGGTGCTTAGAAAGTTTATGTTCTCAATGCCTGACTCCCTTCTTCTGTAAGACAATGTAAAGTGAGAGGATTGAGGGCTCTGGTGAAGGTTTGGGATGGACGTTTTGGCAAGTTATGAGAATGAATGAGAGAAATGGTAGAGTGATAGCTGAATAGTACTTTGAACCCAGCTGTGGTTGGTGAATATAATTTGTAGTGTTCCAAGTTATCCATCATGAGAAGTAAAACCTAAGTGTACAGTTATGTCAGTGAGCCAAGCTCATTTAAAGTTAGTTGTTAAAGGACTCTCTATATTATCATTAAAGTGATTACCATTATCATACTAGTGGGCCAGTATGAACAATGGAAATGATGATTACACACTAAAGAATGCAACTGAAATTTTATTTTTGGGGAAAAAGAAAGGTGGTTCTATAACACAGAAAGAATGATGAAAACATCTTAAGTAATCATCAGCCCAGTTTGTATGAAACCACAATACAGACCCAATACGCTCAACATGAACTAACAGGAAAAATATAAACTACTCAGGAAATATTCTTCAGTCTTCCTTTGGCTCAATATCTCTGCCTTATTAATAGGTCTGTCCAAGCATGCGGAGTGTAATGAAGTAATATGGCAGAGAGAAAATGTAGAAGATAGATTTTCCAGCCAAACCTAAAAGGAAAAAGACAATACTGTATTATCTATTAGATTTATTTCCAGAAATACTGTATGTCTGTATATAGAAGACACAAACACATCCACCCTAGTCTGGCAGAATGTTATTATTTCTAAGTACTTTTAGTTAATTATTTTCTAGTGCACCAAATGATATCTAGCACATAGTAGGATTTTAATAACTATTTGTTGACTAATTAATGAGTGAATGAAAGTTAATAGCCAGGCTCTTTAATCTAGCATACAAAAGTCATGTTCATATTTATTTATTAAATGGTAAACATTTACATTTTCAGCCAATTTTAATGGACTACTTACTTTTATTTTCCAAAAAGTTTATTAGTCATAAAATACTATGGCTCCATATATTTTAATTCTTTTGATCTAAATGAAATATGGACTTCAGTAAAGGAATTTTATTATGCAGTATGACTTTGGGCTGATGTTTTAAGAAATCACTTTACAATTATTAAAGTCTTCAGAATCTATTGTACATTTTTTTAGTTTCTCTGTTTCTTTTGTAAGTTTTGTAATTTTTCTGTCAGTTCAGTGTCTTCTCCCTTATCTCCACCCACTGCCATTGCCTTACTATTTCTAATTATATGAGAGGACTTAGTTGAGGACTTAATTCCAATGCATCACTTGATCTTCCTGTACTACCATATCCTCATGCTCCTAACTTAGCCTTTAGCACATTGTATTGCCATTTTTGTGTCCTTGTCTAGAACAGAGCTTAATGAGGGTAAATTTGGTGTCTTATTTCTCTCTCCCATGTCTCTCATATGATGGAGCATGTGATCAGCTTTTTTAAAATGTAGAATAAGTATATAAATGATGATAGCAAAGAGAGTACTGCTATTTATAAAATACAACTGTATTTTCAGCTCTTATCCACAGTAGTTCTGTTAGCATTTTTTAAAGATTATTTTTATTTATTTTGAGAGAGAGATAGAGAGCCAGTTGGGGAGGGGCAGAGAGAGAGAGGGAGGCAGAAAACCAAGCAGGTTCCAGCTGTCAGTGGATGTGGGCTCAACTCACAAACCATGAGACCATGACCTGAGCTAAAATCGAGTTGAACACTTAACCGACTGAGCCACCCAGGCACCACTGTATTTTTCTCATAGATTATTTTGTGAAGTTGTCTGGCTCTTATTTCATTATTAGAAGGACCAAAATGATGTGACAAAGCAAATCAAGTTTGTGACAATGTAGCTAAAGTTAAAGTATCCTCTCAAATAATAACCTATCTGGACTTTGGGTACAATTTGGCATTGGTAGTGAAGAGTTTGAACCCTAGGGCCAGAAATCTGTATTAGAGTCTTGGCTCTTCAGCTTTTACAGGGCGATGAAGAACAACTTACTTAACCTCCATGGGCCTCAGGTTCCTGATCTTAAATTGGCTGATCATATTAACTACCTCATAGGTTTTTTTGTGAACATGAAAGTAGCTAATACAGGCAAAGGACTTAGAACAGTGACCAGCACATGGTAACTACCTTAATAAATTACTGTTATCACTAATTTCTCTGAAGCCTACTTGGCCCTGTTGCAGGGCATATAAAAAGAATGAGGGGATAAATTGAGGAGACAGAATTCTAAGATAGGAGATTACCTATATATACACTGCAAGAAAAATGTAAGAAAAACTAAAGGTGAGTACATAAAGCAACACTGATGTTCATTAGTTTTCTTGGATCTCCACCATGGCTTTAAAGCAGTGGTTAAAGTATCAAAAAAGTAAACTAGGAAAAGTAGGTTTTTGGTATCAAAAAAAAAAATGATGATTTTTTTCCAGAGAAAATGATGCAGAGAATTTGTTTTAAAATGGCTTGACTTGTGATAAGTATAAGTATATAATGATAAGTATATATTTTCCAAATGGAAATACTGAGGCTTCACTTCTTGGCTTAACTCAAACGTATGGGTAACCATCTTTGTGAACATTGAGTTTGTGACAGTTTCCACCCAGAGCCATTGCTTCCAGCTTAATGCATCATCAGCTACAGAGAAAATTTCTTATGACTTATTTTCTTAATTTATTTATTATAATATATTTTATTAAACATTTATAAAACACATGAAATAATTACACGGGTAACTTACATTTATGAATCAACGTGTACACAAAATATAAAATATTTCACAAGCCAAGTTGTTATTTAGTTAAAATTGAAACTATATTACTTAACAATATTAAGGTCACATTCTTCACATAAAAATTCTATTTTAATTTTTTTTAATGTTTATTTTTGAGAGAGAAAGAGAGACAGACAGAGCATGAGCAGGGGAGGGGCAGAGAGAGAGGGAGACACAGCATCCGAAGCAGGCTCCAGGCTCTGAGCTGTCAGCACAGAGCCCTACACGGGGCTCGAACTCGGGAACAGTAAGATCATGACCTGAGGTGAAGTCCCACGCTTAACCGACTGAGCCACCCAGGCGCCCCTAAAAATTCTATTTTAAAGTATTGTTTAAAATCTAGGCCTAAAGTCACTTACCAAAATCAAGTAGCAGCTGTTAATTCAAGATTCTTAAAAGTACCTCTTTAAATGAGAAAGAAATGACATATTTTAGCTAAATGATTATAATAACAAGCAAAAATAATATTTACATCTTCGTGGATATATTTAGAACAGATTTTAGGCATCTCATATTCAAACTACAGATACTAAATTACTATTTTCTCTAATAATGTGGAAGATATCTTTAAATGTTACATGTATATCTAAAAAATATTTAAATAGTATTTAAATAAAATATAATATAAATAAAAAATATTTTAAAAATATCTGAGGAATGAAGTGACTTATTCAAAATCAAAAGCTTATTTATGTCAGGTCTTCTGACTCTAAGTTCTATATTACTTATATTAAACTGTCAGTTCTTTGGGTTCAATTTCTTGCTCTCTCATTTATTCTTCATGTTGAAAAAGAATGTTTCTTAAGTCATATTTTTAAAAATTAAAAGGAAAAATGTTAAATAGATCTTGGACTACTTTTTATACTTCAGGTACTTATGTAAAATGGAAATAGTATTCTCTGTTAACCTACCACTAAAAACTGCTGCAGGAATCAACTGAAATTTTATAAGCAAATACTTAAGAAATTTAAATATAATGTAAATGCAATTTATCATTATAATTATTTTTGTTGATGATAGCTGTATACACACTATATAATTTATAATCAAATTCCCAGCCTAGAAATTTTTACTTAATTTTGTTTTAGCGTCTACTGAATAGAATTTGTTAGAATTTTCTCTATTTCATTTCCTTAGCTTACTTTTACTACAAAAAATAAGTCCATTTTTTAAATTAAAAATAAAAAGGGAGAACTTACCAGAATAGGGGTAATTTGGTAAGCATTTATGTTGTTGTGAATCCATGGTTTCATTGTTGCCTGATACTGCTGAACAGTCTTGAGATACTGGGGCCAAGTGACCTTCTGATAGTATTGGTTGATTTTGTTCTAGAAAAAAAAATGTAAGTAATTATCCTAATATTTCATGTACCAGAGCATACCTGGACATAACCAAAAAAACTAAAACTTGGTTTGTTTGGGTACATTCTAAATGATACTAAACAGACCTAAACGAAAGAAAGTTAATTCATTAAAAGTTATTTCTATATTTGCATTTATAGAATGAACTGTAGAATTGAGAATATTCTTTGGTTAATTCAGAGCCCAAGGCCAAAATACTTAAAGAAGAAGTACTTGTAAGAAGGCAAGAGGATAATTTCTTAATTTGCTACAATAAGTATCTCAGACTGTGGTTGCGTTTCCATGATCAGCAGAAAAACCTGGTCCCTTCCACTCATTTACATACAGTGTGTGATTGGACTTAGTAGAATCTGTAACACTGAACCAATTATTAATCTGAGTGTCACTTACCTTGTAGGAGTAAATGAATTCATAGCAATTTGCATAGAGCCTGTCACCTATTTTAGTGATTAATATATATTTCCCTCCTCCATGTTCAATTTTGAAGCATCTATGTGAACCTGACTATAGATCACTGTAGGGATTAAAACTGGAATTAAAAACAGTGGTGTCTCCCTTCAGGATAATTCCCTGTTTTGGCAAAATGGACAATCAGTGGGTTTGTAGAATAAGCAGGGGATAATGGTTAGGTGGATACATGTGATGCAATGATACAGTTGATACTATGAGAGAATATTTTTCTAATAGTTTTGACAGAGTATAAGGAAGAGTTTTATAGAGATTAGAATTTATTAAAAACAGTTGTTGGGAGGAATGGAGTTCAGCAACATTCATCCAGTCCAGTTATGTTATAAATGTTTGTATGGAAAATTTACCCAAAGTTTTAGGTACTTCTGTTCTTCTTCAGTCAGCTCAATTTTCTGTTAATAACAAAAATAAACTGTGATAAAGACAAAAAATATTATGAGATGGTATTCAGCTAATTTGGCTTGAATGAAAATTACTTACTTTGGTGAGTACTTCAGTTGACTCCTTAAGGAAAGAAAATAAAAATCATCTTTACTTGGATAACCTACCAGTAATTTCACTTATGTGTTTATAGTAGGGAACTAGAGCTAATTATTTTAATAACTGAGGGTCAAGCCATGGCTGCCAAGAAACAGATTCTACTTTATAAGAATTTATGTGACTAAAGTGAGTTTTAATATTCATTATTGGAGCATTCTGTGTCAACATAATGATCTTTGGCTGAAAATATGTTTTATCTCAAATTTTCTATTTACATGGTTCATATAATGTCAAAATCTTACAGAAAATAGGCAGATGCAAACTAAATACAGAGGGAGAATGAGTGAGAGAGAGAGAGAGAAGAAAGAAAAACGATGCAGGCAGGCCCGTGGAGGTCATCAACCTGTTTGTCATTTCCAGAGACCACTGTTTTTTATTAGTGCCCAGCGGCACTAGTCAAGAGGAAGGGTAAAGCATGCTTGTGAGGCCCTGAGGAGGAGGGTGTCAGCTGTGCCTCAGGCCACAAGAACCCATGCTTCATTTCCTTTGAGATGTTTTCCCACTATGTTCGTGGACTTGCTCTCTCTACCACAGAGGTGTTCTTATACCTGTGATTTACATGATACATAACCCAGTCCAGTATTCAACCCCTAAACACTATGAGAGAGAATCAGGGTAAATCGCAAGTACCCGATTTGCCATGGCTTATTTAAAAAATGAGTATTTGCAATGAACCAGAGTTTAGCTATACAGTATCAAAAGTATGAGAGAGAACAAAACTGTTGACTGCGTAGAGAGTTCATTTCAAATCTCTAAAATGATTTTGAGTCTGTGTATATTTCTTATAAAAGTTTTTCTTTATCAGCAATATTTCCTTATTGGATATTTTGATATGGCTCTCTTTAAAAATTAGCAATACCTAATTTACTTAAAAGAATTAACCAGTAGCAGGGAAGCATGGTATTTCTCAATAAACTATTAGGTTATTTTATTTTGTCTTGTTTTGTTTTATTTTATTTATTTTATTTTTTATAATGTTTATTTTTGAGAGAGAAATAGTGGCCAGGGGAGGGGCAGAGAGAGAGGGAGACAGAAAATCCCAAGCAGGTTCTGTGCAGTCAATACAGAGCTTGATGCAGGGCTTGAACCCAGGAACCAGGAGATCATGACCTGAGCGAAAATCAAGAGTCTAACCTTTAACCGACAGAGCAATCCACGTGCCACTAGGTTGGTTTATTATAAAAGTATCATTTCCTGGGATGCCTGGTGGCTCAGTCGGTTGAGCAACTGACTCTCGACTTCAGCTCAGGTCATGATCTCACAGTTTGTAGGTTTGAGCCACACCTTGGTCTCTGTGCTGACTGCTTGGAGCCTGCTTGGGATTCTGGCTCCCTCTATCCACCCCCACTCTTTTGTCTTTCTGTCTCTCTCTCTCTCAAAAAATTTTTAAAAAAGTATCATTTTCCTCACTAGATGAGCTGCTAGATTTCTTAAGAAATAAGATCATCATTATCATTATCATCATCAAATTTTGGGGACCAAGATAATTACATCCTTAGCAGTATATTCTTAATATTTATGAAATTAAAGACCTTTTTTGGGGGCACCTGGGTGGCTCAGTCAGTTGGGCATCCAACTTCAGCTCAGGTTATGATCTCAGGGAGGGTCTATGAGTTTGAGCCCCGTGTCAGGCTCTGTGCTGACAGCTTGGAACCTGGAGTCTGCTTTGGATTCTGTGTCTCCCTGTCTCTCTGCCCTTCCCCCACTCATATTCTGTCTCTCTCTGTCTCTCAAAAATGAATAAATGTTAAAAAATTAAAAAATCTTTCTTATATTACAAGCTTATTACTATGATAGGTGAAAAAGGATTACAGTAAAATTTTCAGTTAAAAAAATAATAAAAACTAGTTTTGTTTGTTTGTTTTTAAGAAGCAACGGAAACTACATAAAATTTATGCCACAAGGAAGAGTCTTGTTTACATGCAAGAAAGAATTTAAGCTGCTTGAGAACCCATTATTAAAAGGTAGAGAGAGATTCTATTTTTAAATAACTTAAAAATATCACTCTATTAAAGGAAGAGCATTTTAGATAGGCCTATTATTATTTTAATGTTAGTTTTTAAAAATGTGAATTAAATATAGCTTTATGTAGTATCAATACCTTACCATATCAACAGTCTTCTCTGAGGTTTCCTTAAAGAAATAAAAAAAGAATTAGATGCTTCATTACCACTGTATTGATTATACATAATTTCCTCTTGAATATATAGGGGGAAAAAGCCTTCTTTCATAAGGAGGAAGAATAAAACTAAACTGGTTATTATTGATTCTTTTAATTGGGGCTATATACCCAAGATCTAAGATCATGTAAAGAAGGGACATAGTACTTGCTAAATATATATTTTCTTTTTTTTAAATTTTTTAATGTTTATTTATTTTTGAGAGACAGAGCACAGGCAGGGGAGGAACAGAGAGAGAGGGAGACACAGAATCCCAAGCAGGTTTCAGGCTCTGAGCTGTCAGCACAGAGCCCGATGTGGGGCTCGAATCATGAACTGTGAGATCATGACCTGAGCAGAAGTCAGACACTTAACCAACTGAGCCACCCAGGTATACTTAAATGTATGTTGAATGACGTATCTCATTAATGAACCAACAAATAGATAAATAAATCTTATCTGCCTGGTATGCATAACTATATTATTTTCCTGCTTATGTAAACATAAAATAATTAATATTTATTGTATAGCCAAAAAAATAAAAAATAATCTCTTAAAAATATTTAATATAAATGGTTTTGATTTATTTCCTGAGATGAGCTGCCAGATTTCTTCAAAATTCCTTATTATACATTTTATTTTAAAAATTTTTATTTTTTTTCTTTTCTTTATTGGACTTTTATTCATTCTCAAAGACAAACCAAGTAGGGTATAACTAGGCTATTTCTTGGGTGATACGAAAATGAGTTTAGTCATTTGTGATATGCAGGAAGACATTTGGAAAATAACACTTTGTATAGATCTAGATGAATGAGAGTCCTTATTTGAGACTGATATTTTGGATTTCTCCCATTTTATTTGCATTTTTTTAAGATATACACCAAATCTCCTGGGGTGATAGCAGTATTACTGGGTGACCTTTAAAAAAAGTAGTAGTATTAAAATTTTTGGTAAAGTTTCCTAGCACAAATCTAATCTTCATATCTTTGGATGTGTACATTCTTATTCTGCCCTCCCCAAATTTTTCCTGGAGATCTGAAGTTCCAATTCTCCTATATTCTGTAAATCTAAATTTATTGCTTAAGAAACCTGTACCTGTAACAAAGAATGTCTAGTGTATCGCATATCAAGTGTATAATATCTTGCTAGTTACTGGGATATTATCTCTGTAGTAAAATGCCTTACCTCACTGGTGGAGGAGAGCTGTTCACTGTTCTGTGCATACGTATATTAAAAAGAAAAAGGCCAAGGAAGATTTTGTTATTTATTTTTCAAATGAGAAAAGCTTCTTGAACAACACTGTTTTATAAAACAAAATGGAAGAGTACTTGGTACTTGGGCAAGTTACTTCACTTCCTTACATTTTCTTACATTAGTATCTTTTTGCTACATAAAGACAATGATAATCTATCTCCCTTCTACATTAAAGAATTGTTAGAGGAACCAAGAAAAATGATATATGAGCAAACAATTAGGACACGTATACTAAATTTAAAAGAAATTACTTATTTGTCATTATAGTTACAATTGCTGTATGTTACTACATTTAGACTGTATTGTTTGTGATTTAATTTCTGGCCTATAAGATTTTATTTTTCTGTGTTCCAAGTTAGAACTTGTTGGGTAATTTGTCTCTAGCTATTTTACATTTCTTTCTTTATTGTAATCTCCTCCCTCACCAAAAACAAAAACAAAAGCAAACAAAAAAGAAAAACAATAAACCCAAAAGCAACACTTACCACAGTGGGAATAAAGGAGTCGACCTTTGTCTTAATCTGATACCATGGGTTCACGACAATCTGAGGTTGAGGAAGAGCTTGGAAATATTGGAGGAACTTCAAGTTCTGATAAAATTGGTGGATTTTGTTCTAGAGAGAAGGAAATTATCAATATTTACTCCAATATTGAATCTCCTCCATGAAAGCAGGTCTCCCCAGAACCAAATTACACAGATAATTTGTAAATGGCAGCAAATTTACCAATAAAAGAATAATTTTTCTGCATGAAACTTGTAACTGTGTTTACATTAATAGTAAATTGGAGAATTAAAGAAATTATCTGCTTAATTAAGGCCTCCAGAACAATACTTATGTGAAAATAACAAATGCATAAGGAAAGAAAAGGAAAATTTTTTGAATTAAAAGGTGTCTGTCATATCTTTTCCATGTATATAAAAATTCTGGTCTTTGCAGTCAGGTAGAACTGGTTTAATTCCCTTGATCCTGGTCACTGGATTCCATGACCCTAATCATATTGCTTAATCTCTCTGAGCATTACTTACTATGCAGGATTATATCTGTTAAAATATTTAGCAGTTTTCATAGTACCTACTATTTATGAGTACATAATATGAATAAAATAAAATGAGATCTCTTATCTATATCTATTTATCTGTCATTTATCTATCTATCTCTATTGGCTCAATAAATATTCTAGTAAATACCAGAGCCTTGGATCTGACTCAAAGGATCTGTTTTAGAGATTAAATATGGAATGACAATGTCATCTTTCCTTAAAATTTCCATTTCATAGAGATTGAAAGTAAATGAGTATATAAAATATCAATTGGTAGAATTGCCTGGGAATACTTATTGGATAAATCCACAACATTAAGAGTGGCACAAAGGCAGAATACTACTGGAAGCATTTTAAACAAAGTATAAGAATGAACTTTCTAGTAATTAGAGTTTCCTAAAAAGATAAGTTATTTTGGAGAGTCCTATTAGAAGGAATGTCTATTCTGTATAGCGATATGGTAATAATACTTATCACTTCTTTAGATCCATCTACTGTGTTCCAAATATTTTAAACATAATTTATATATATACCTTCTAATATTATTCTGTAGGGTCAACATAATTATCTTCACTTTTAGTTGAAGAAACTGTAGGTTGGAGAAATTAAGTAATAATTTGAGAAATTATGATTGGAACTCAAATTGCTGAACTCCAAAACATGCGCTCTTCCCTTGTGCCCATGGCAAACTTTTCTGGTTTATAGAGGATGGGTTACATGGTATATGGCATGGAACCTTTACTCTTGAGATATCTATCTATGATGCCATTGTCAAAAGCTGAGTGGGCAATGATGTCATACCTCAATTACACTGGTATCTAACTTCCATCATTTAAACTTGAAACTAATTTTCTGAGGTTTGTAACTCTTTCAACATCAGTTGGATGACTGTTCAACACTTATTTTTCTTAAAACATACATCCACAAATTTGATAAGATAGTCGCTAGAAATTAAAGTAACAAAAATAGAAAAAATGCCTGCTATAAATTTGGGGGTAAATATCTCATTGGGATGCAATGAGTTATGTGAACATTTGGGGGAAGAAACAGTCATACTTAGATGGTTTACTTGACTGTAATTTATATGAGAAATTTACCAGTTGCTCCATGTAGGTCTTTTTTTCCACAGTGGGCTTAACTTTCTGTTAGGAAAACAAAAGCACTTGTTATCAAAATACACAAAAAGAAAACACTGCTAAATGATATGAATTCATTTTCTTTGAATGAAAATCTCTTACCTCTGTGAGAACTTCAGCAGACTCCTTAGGGAAAGAAAAGAACTAACTTAACTGAATGATTTCACCTTAGAGTTTTACTAGAGTGGTAGGAGTCAATTTATTGGAATATTTGGGGCCCATGCCACTCCTACTGAGAAATATACCATTTTTATTACGAATTCAGTAAATTAAAACATTCACCATCGGAACCCTTGCTTTGTATCAAAGTCATAGCATGTGACTGAATGTATGTTTCATTTTAAATTTTTCATCAATTCTACATTATTCATACAATACTAAGGGCCTAGAGTGATGTAAGTGCCAAAAAAAAAAAAAAAGAAAAGAAAAGAAAATTGCAGAGGCCTAGTGAGGTGTGTGGCAAAGTAAATTCTGCACATTGTAGAGGATGTAATGTTATTTATAAGTGACCATTGGCTCTCCATTTGAGTTACCAACTTGCAGCTTAGACAAAGAGTAGAACATGCTTCCTAGACATAAGTAGGGAGATTTCAGGTTGAGCCTCAGGCCACAAGGCTCAGGGCCACAACTAGGCCCCTTATTTCCCAGGCAACTTTCACATCATGCTTTTTGCTTGGATATTTCTACCATACAAATTATTTCTGAAACCAGTGACCTACACATCTTAGTGCCTACCCTTATTCACCCCTTTTAGACAAGAGGTTATCAAATTTTAAAGTGTATCAGAACAATGCCTGGGTGATTCTGATGCTTCTCGTTGAGAGGTAACACTTTGAGAACCACTGCATTAAGCAATGTTGAGAGATTTTTCAGGATAAAACTATGTTGAAGGCAAATAGTAGGCTCTTGATTTGACACGAGCTTGATTTAAAATGCACTTTTCTCTGGAGTCAGATATCTGACGTCTCTGTGAAAGAGCACCAGTGTACGCCGTGGTGTAGATAGCCACTTTCAATCCATTTGGGTAAGTGATTTCTCCATTGTTTATTCCTATTTGTGACTTTAACAAGTTAATATACACTTTGCTGGAAATCTGGTATTTCTTGATGAACTTGCTATTTGATGTTAAAAGAAAAGGCCTCTTACTTCACTAGATAACCTGTTAGAATATTCCTTGAAAGATAATAATAAATATCAATATCTGGCCACCATAAGAAATCCTCAAGATTATTCTTGAATATTAGTAGTTACTGGGGATATTTCTCAAGTTACCTACATGGTCATTAATATGACTAGTTAAAAGGATTGACATAACAACAATAAAACCAGATTCTTGACTGCTCACTATGAATCACCTTTGGAAAACAAGTGGAAGAGAAACAAATGATCTTGTAATTAAATGGAAGTGTCTCAAAAGACTATGGACCAACTGAGGTGGATACTACTAAGATGAGCAGGAAAAAAATGTCATTTTTAAACAACTTATATATCTCTTTCCAGTTTATTAAAAGAGGATACTTACAGATATTCCCATATCCCATTAATATTCTAATATTACATATTGGTAATATGAATAAAAGATTGTTCAAATAAATAAAAATTTCTTACCAATTCATTTATGTTTTTCGTGATTTCCTTGAGAAAAGAAAAGGAATTATATCTTTAATCTCCACTGCATTGTTTATAAACATTTTCTCTTGATTAAAAAAGGAAAAACTCCTCTTCCATAAAAAGAAGTGTTCAAATAGATTCATTTTCATCATATGAGTTTTGTATGAATTGTATCAGAGTTTCTCATTTGATGATAAACATACAATCAGCAGTATTTATTATCACATTTATTGTATGTATTATATCCCAGAGACTGTTACATTTATTACTGTATCCCTAAGACTAAAATAGTGTTCAAGACATAGTTCTTGTTCAGTAAATGTTGGCCAAAAGAATGAATGAACACACAAGACTAATTTAGGCAATGCATAGATAAACTTTTTTTTCATTTTAGTAGTCACTATTTATTTTATTCTGTATTATAAAAAATATATCATTAAGCCAACTAACATAGGTTTCGGAAGTAAATATATATTGCTTCTATGATAAATGGATTTAGTTTAAATGAGTCAATTTCAAGAAAATATTACAATACGAAACAGCTTTTAAAGAAGAAAATGTTAGGGGCACCTGGGTGGCTTAGTCAGTTGAATGTCTGACTTTGGCTCAGGTCATGATCTCATGGTTTGTGGGTTCTAGCCCCACATCAGGCTCTCTGCTCTCAGTGCAGAGCCCACTTCAGATCCTCTGTCCCTGTCTCCCTGCCCCCCGCCCCCCGCTCCCCGCTCATGCACACTCTCTCTCAATAAAATAAATAAATATTTAAAAAAGAGAGAATAGTTTAAAAACAAAAAAAAGAAAGAAGCAAAGATTAAGTTTGAAGCTTTTGGGAATGAAAACCATTAAAAGATAAGTCCTCCATTCCTCACAGAATGTGGAAATCAGTGTATTAGCTGATCCATGCAAAAATGTATTTTCTTCCACTGAACTATTCATAGAATTAGGACAAGAGGGTGCAGTTTTAGTGTCATTCTTTTAAAAAAATCTTAGTTTTCAAATTTTATTCCCTTGTAATGTGTTTTCCAAATCCAGGTTAATGTCAATGCTTTTTTCAAAGTAATATAATATTTTTACTTCACATTGTCCTAAAGATGTGAAATCAATATATACTTCACAGGATGTGCGACAAATGTCCCCTCCCCAAAAGAGAACAATACCAAGAAAGATACAGCATTTACTGAAATGAAGTATAATATTCTTGGTCATAACGTGATAGCAAAGAAAAGTCAACTTTGTGAACAAAAGTGTACAGAATTAGGGAAGAAATGTCAAGATGATGGGCCACTAAAAAGAAATTCAAAGATATTCTGCTTCAACAACATGTCTTGGCTCATGAATCTTTTCCTGCCATCCCTTTCATGTTAGTCCATAGCATTTTGGTAAAGCAATGGAAAACCTCACCATTTTTACAATTATAGTTAATCGTAACTATAATTAATGAGAAAATGACCCATGTTTGATAGAAAAAGATATCTCATCAGTCAAGGATTAATAGATTAAAAAATTAAACTTTACTGGGATGAATGAACACATTCTTTTCCTGCTAAAATTTCTACAGAACAAATAACTTCATTTATAACCTTGAAAAATAAAAAAATAAAATTATATGTAATTTAAGTTAAGACTTACTTTTTGAGAGATGCTGATAGATTCCTTGAAAGAGAAAAGCAATATAACTTACTTACCTAGATTATATTCATATTAGCAATACATTGTCTATCTATAACCATTATCCATTAGGTAGATAACATTTAGTCTTTGCCTGGGTTGAAGAACAAAGTTGATCAAAGTTTCACTCCCTCTACATAGTTAACTAACCATATTCCAGATAATGAACTCATTCTGCACTATTTTGAGTTATGATTAGTTGAATCAAAAATTTTCCTAAATATCATCTAAAGAGAAGAAAGAGAAGGTTTCCTATTTCCACTGTACAATCTCCAATTTCCTTTTATTTTCATTACTACCTTTTTTCTCTGGTATTTTTTTAAGAGACAAAATATATCATAGGAGGCAAGAAAATCCTTTGGTACCATTGAAAATTCTTTGGACATCTGTTATGCACCCATAGATAGAAAGACCTTTGGAAATTAGCATTTAATACAGATCCAGAAAAACATGAGTCCTTATTGCAGAAACATAAAATGGATTCACAAAATATACGGTGTTCATCATGACATTTGAGTTATTATCATTAATAATGAGACAACATAGGAAAAAAGACAGAAATTTAATCTTGGTAATTAGGATTTATAGAGCTTTGGTCTTGGTCTTTATTCCTCTCTATTTTTTTATGGTTGCACTTCCAATTTTTTTCGGACACTATAGTTTTAGTCTTATTGGTAAAAACAAACAAGCAAACAAACAAAAACTATTGTAAAGACTTATTAGTTCAGTGCATTTATGTTTTCGCTAGGTGAGAGGATTTTGTGTTTTATTAAAGTGTCTTACCTCACTGGAGGAGTGATGTTCCATCTTTTGCATAAAAAACAGAAACAAAAACACACAAGTTTCAGTTTTATTGGTTATTTTAAAGTGCAAGTCAGTCTTCTTGTTGTTGTTTTGGGGGATACGGAGCTTTAGAAACCCGTTTCTGGGAATGTTTGGGGTTTAGTGGAATGTTTCCCATAGTATTAATGGACAAATCATTTTATACACCAAATAAATCCTTGTTATGGCTTTAACATATTTCTTACTTTTAGGAAGCGATTGGGTTCTTGGTTTTTAAGTATTAATCCTGTCACAGTCTAAAATATAAATGTAGGTGTGCTACAGAATCTTAAAATGTTATAGTACCATGATATTATATTTTGTTTAGTTTATGTTGATTTCTAGATTTAGGACAATTACTGATTTAGAGAGAAAGGAAATATTAAGGAAAGATTAAGGACAATTACTGATTTAGAGGGAAAGGGAGGAGTGTGATTAAGATTAGCAGATTACAACGAGAAGAAATAATCAAACTTGGTGTAAGAAATTTTCACGGAAGTATTATTATAATTATTTTTTTTTCTATTTACCTAAATGGAAGTCTTACCCTAGGCTTGCTCCTGAACTGGCTCTGAATTTAAGAAATAACGAAAACTCTTCAAGATTTATATGTGAGATAGGAAACAGAGGACGCAGAGAATTCTGATCAGCTTAAGACATGGTGCAGGGGCGCCTGGGTGGCTCAGTCGGTTAAGCAGCCGACTTCAGCTCAGGTCATGATCTCACTGTCTGTGGGTTCGAGCCCCGGGTCGAGCTCTGTGCTGACAGCTCAGAGCCTGGAGCCTGCTTTGGATTCTGTGTCCCTCTCTCTCTCTGCCCTTCCCTTGCTCACACTCTGTCTCTATGTCTTTCAAAAAATAAAATAAAAACGTTAAAAAAAAAAAAAAAGACACGGTGCAGTTGTGGGGAGGGAGAGATCGGGAATGGAAGAGGGATCGACAGTGGGGGCAGAAGGAAAAGGAAAAAATCAGTTACTTCTGAGGAATTTAGTAGATTACATGTGTGTGTTTTCAAAGCACTTCATGTGAGATGTCTAGTCCACCGAGTCATTTTGTGATATATTTACTATACTCTCGCTGGAAGGATATGATGCTTTGAGAAGTTAAGGGATTATTTTGCAGTAGGTTATTTGGCAGTGATTTTCAAAGTTAACCACTCTTCGACACATTGATGTTTCCTGTCTAAACGGATTCTGAGCTACTGTAACCAAGAATAGTGAAATTCTGACCCTTGCTTGAGAGATGGTTTTGGAATCTATGTTTTATCTGTGGCTTTCCTACACTTTTCAAGATATCCTTGTTTTATCTCAATATATTTCTTACTTTTAGAAAGTGGTTCTTGGAGTAAAAAAAAATGTTCCCCAGTGCATTCAACCAGATATGGGAAGAAGTGTATGCTTCTTAACCTATAGCTAATATCTCCTCCATCCTACACCGGGAATACTTTATAAAAAGTGTTTCTGTCCACCTTAATACCTTGTATAAGGCAAGGCTAATGATATCTTTGATTATAGGTTTTAAAGGTCACACACTTGTATCTATTTCTTGCTGCCTACTCCTGCCATCGTGTGCATTAAAGATTCACTCTCCTTGGGATGCCTACTTGGTTCAGTTGGTTAAGCGACCGACTTCGTCTCAGGTCATGATATCATGGTTCATGAGTTCGAGCCCTGTGTTGGGCTCTGTGCTGACAGCCCAGAGCCTGGAGCCTGCTTCAGATTCTGTGTCTCCCTCTCTCTCTCTGCCTCTCCCTTGCTCACACTTTGTCTCTTTCTCTCTCAAAAATAAATAAACTTTAAAAAAAAACTTAAAAAAAGATTTACTCTTTTTATATTTTAATAAGCATAGATAATCATAAACGTGTCATTATACTTACATGCTTTGCAAGAGAAGTAGCCAAAAGGCAGATAAAAATGAAGAACTTCATGTTTATTTAGTCCTGTAAAATAGGTATAGAGCAAATTAATTATAGTTCTACTCTCCGGAAAAATCACACATTTACTCAATAAGTGTACATTAATTTATCTTTGTTCTGGACAATTAGGAAAGTCTAATGAAAACTTTGATAAAAGGAGATTCACTTGAGAAACACATGGTTATGAATATGACAAGAAGATTATAAGGAGAGATTTTATTAACAGAATTTTATTAAATTTATATATATATATATATATATATTATATATAATGTAAAATCTTGGTTTCTAAAACGTGGAAGTTCCTTTTCAGGTATAGCAAATTAGTAGCATTTTTTGTCCTATATATAATTGGTTAATTAGTTTACTAATTTATTCATTCAATAAATAGTTGCTATGACATATCAGGTACAATACTAGACATGAAGATACAGTGATGAGAAAGTAAGTACACTCTATCAGGCCATTTATTCCTAACTCTTCTTCAATCTTGTGAACAAAGACTATCAGACATGCAAAATAGAAGGTAAACTCATTTTTAAACACATATCAAGTGAATCAAAACGTGTAGTCTGGCTCCTTCATGAGAAGTAGCAGGTGGAAATAATACTGCGTTGTGTGCAAACAGGTCTGGGTGCCACTCAGCCTGAGGCAGGCTGCTGAAGCTTGAATAAATCATTAAACATCACTGCATTTCATATATGTAACAAAAGAGAGACTACTAATAAGACTGATTTCTATAATCCCTTCCAGCTCAATCTCCAGTACCTTGACTATGTATGTTAGTCCACAAGGTTTGCTGACTACATATCAACTTCACTTTCCTATTTGTTAAACAAAGAACTGAAAAGTGAAATAGTTATTCTTTTTTCTTAAAATTTTTTTTGACGTTTATTTATTTTTGAGAGACATAGAGACAGAGCGTGAATAGGCAAGGGGCAGGGAGCGAGGGAGACACAGAATCTGAATAGGCTCCGGGCTCTGAGCTGTCAGCACAGAGCCCGACGTGGGGCTTGAACCCACAGAGCATGAGATCATGACCCAAGCTGAAGTCGGCCGCTTTACCAAGTGAGCCACCCAGGCACCCCAGAAATAGTTATTCTAATACATTTTTGATATATAACAGTGCCTTACTGTCTAGATTGACACACACTAAATTAATTATTTTTAAAGAGTAAGATTTTGTTTTACTCAAATAGTATTAAATTTGCTGGTGATCTTTACCTATGCACTTCTGGGGAATGTGTACATATAGGCATTACTCTGTCCTAGGATTTGCATTGCTTAAAATTCTTATTAATTTCTAATTTTTATTAAAAATCTCAGGTATATTTGTTTACTTTTACAGAATAATGCATAAGATATTAATTTTAGAAGCATTTCATAATGATAATGCTTTATAATATCATAAACATATTTTTGCCTCTTAAAATATGAAATAAATTTATATTATTATAACTTACTTCAATTTTACTTAGACATTTTGTTCTCCAGGGATAAAAGAAATTGGAACACAGACAGATGCGAACTGAAAGTTAAAGTAATGTTTTTAGCACGTCGATAAATGAGAAACATAGAAATAGTTGCAGTTACTGAACACTTGCTATATGTCAGACATTGTACTAGGTTGTGTTATTAGTATTATCTCTGGTCTCCAAGCAACTACACTAGGTTACTGTGTCTGATTAACAGAAGAAACAAGTGATCCAGGAATCCACATCTTAAATACACAGTACCCTGGATTTCCAAAACCCTCATTTTGATGACCTAGCTCTTAAAATAAGACTTTGACACTTCATAATAAGATAGAGTAGTGGAATAAACATTTTATGGTGTTTATACATTAATTGTATCCAGAAGCACTAAAAAGTAGCCAAATCAGTAGCTTACATTCTAAAACAATTTCTCAAAGGAACTTAAAGTACGCTGACATTAGTTTCTTTAAAAATATTTTTTAGAACAATGTTTTTAGGTTTTACAATATTATAATGCATGCAGAATACAAAAAGGATAAGTAAAAAATATTACCTTGCTTCTTAAATGGAAGACAAGAAGTCGAGGTAGTGGGAGATCTGAAATGGGTTATCACTCACTATTTAAATCTAGTTCCTCCATGACATGGTACTTCTGTGGTTTAAAATACCTAAAATGGATTTGAATTCTGAGAAGTCATGACGATTACAAGTAGTTTCTCCATCCAATATTTGTACCACATATTCCAAGGAGTGCTTCCGCTTAGCTTGATTTAGAACATGATAACAGGAAATGAGGCTGTTATAACCAGTAGTGATTGTCTGTATTCCGTGTTTGTGCAGCTGACCTCTGCCTTGAATCGGTTGAGTGGTTCACGATAAGTATTTATTTTTTTTCTAGAGGCACGTCAGTGTCTCTTCTTGTCTAAAACATCTTGAACAAATATCTAAAGTGACACTTTGGTTATGTTAATTAAAATTTCATTAACATGAAAAATGATATTCCTCATATTTATTGGTTACCATTTGCCACCACTAAACATATGGTTATCGTATGCAAGTCCATGTGATATAATGGGAAACTCAGCTGTCCTACGAATGAGCAGTAACTTTCATAAGGATTTACATTCTCGATTTCTCTCAGTAGTTTCTGAATCTATAAAATATTAATAGTCATGCTGAGTCCAATTTATAAATAGTAACGATTAGCAATTTATGCAAAGTGAATCGGTGTCTAGATGGCACCTACTTTTTTAGAAGTCACAAAGTGAAATGCCTGTAGTAACCAAGCAGTTCACATGAGTACTGAAGGTAGGTCCAGATTTAAGGAAAAGAAAGTATCGTGTGGACTGTAGCCTACCCTGAAGGGAAAAGCCAACACTCAGCTCCAGTCAACTTGGACATGTAATATACACGCTCTATTGTTGCCCACATCTTCCTTTTTTTTTTTTTAAAGATAAGCCAAATGTTTCATTATTTATTCAGAATTTTTTGTATATTGATTGTAACGAATTAAAATTCTGTAAAAATATTGTGTCTGCTGATGGAACCAAAGCACAACTGGATCTTGCCCAAGTGCTGCCAGTTTGAGATTTCTGGAGAAAATGCTACTTTCTAGGCTCATGTAATTATTAGAAACGGAATCATTTTGGAAAACCAAGTCTTCTGATTTGCTGAAGCATTGATGTTTAAGCATCGAGATGTTAAAATTCCTTAGAATAGAAAACTCAGAAATGGACCTGCAAGTATATGGCCAACTAATCTTTGACAAAGCAGGTAAGAGTACCCAATGGAAAAAAGATAGCCTCTTTAATAAATGGTGCTGGTAAAACTGGACCGCAACATGCAAAAGAATGAAACTAGACCACTTCCTTACACCACTCACAAAAATAAACTCTAAATGGATAAAGGATCTGAATGTGAGACAGGAAACCATCAAAATCCTAGAGGAGAAAGCAGGAAAAAGCCTCTTTGACCTAAGACGCACCAAATTCCTACTCGACACATCTCCAAAGGCAAGGGAATTAAAAGCAAAAATGAACTACTGGGATCTCATTAAGATTAAAAGCTTCTGCATGGCAAAAGAAACAACCAACAAAACTGACAGGCAACCAACGGATTGGGAAAGGATAATTGCAAATGATATATCGGATAAAGGAATGGTTTCTAAAATCTATAAAGAACTTACCAAACTCCACATCCGATCTATAAAGAACTTACCAAACTCCACACCCAAAAAACGAATAACCCAGTGAAGAAATGGGCGGAAGATTTGAATAGACATTTCTCCAAAGAAGACATTCAAATGGCAAACAGACACATGAAACGATGCTCAAGATCACTCATCATCAGGGAAATACAAATCAAAACTACACTGAGATACCACCTCACACCAGTCAGAGTGGCTAAAATGAACAAATCAGGAAACTATAGATGCTGGCGAGGATGTGGAGAAACAGGCAGCCTGTTGCACTGTTGGTGGGAATGCAAACTGGTGCAGCCACTCTGGAGAAATGTGTGGAGGTTCCTCAAAAAAATGAAGATAGACTTACCGTATGACCCAGCAACAGCACTGTTAGGAATCTACCCAAGAGATCCAGGACTGCTGATGCATAGGGGCACGTGTACCCCAATGTTCATAGCAGCACTTTCGACAATAGCCAAATCATGGAAAGAGACTAAGTGTCCATCAACTGATGAATGGATAAAGAAGATGTGGTATATATATACAATGGAATACTATGCAGCAATGAGAAAGAATGAAATCTGGCCATGTGTGGCAACATGGATGGAACTGGAGGATATTATGCTGAGTGAAATAAGTCAGGCAGAGAAAGACAGATGCCATATGTTCCCACACATAGGTAGACTTTGGAAGACCTAGCAGAGAACCTGGGGGGAGGGGAGGAGGAGAAGGGGGAAAAAAAAAGCCACAGAGAGGAAGGAAGACATGACATGAGAGACTCTCAAAGAATAAGAAAGAACTGAGGGGAGAGATGGGTGTGAGAGGGGGGAGAGTGGGTGGTGGGCACAGAGGAGGGCGCTCATTGGATTGAGCACTGGGTGTTGTATAGAAACCAATTTGACAATAAACTATTAAAAAAAATAAAAAATAAAAAATAAATAAAAAAATAAAATTCCTAATAATTTTGTGTAGAAATCTTTGTAAAATGTACCACACACGTAATTATACTCTCAACACTAGGGAAGACCAATTATTAATACACGGTGTTAACCATATATAACTTCCTCCATAGGATTATGTTTCATGAAACTGCCATTTTTTCATCTGTTTCAGATTTTGCTGCTGCCTATCAATCATCTTGTTGGGTTTTTTTTTATGAAATCATTTAAATAACTTTGTCCTCTGGATAAGAAGAAATTTGACTTTTCATTTTTGCATATCTGCCACTTTAGTTGGTCTAACTCTTGGTTGATATTTAGTAAACACTTTCATTTCACTTAACAATCAGGATTACTTGCGTTTAGAAGCAACAGCTCTGCTCTTACCTGTTGCTTTCAATTTTTGAGAGCACAGAAACCAGACCACCATGCTTGTTGATTTCTGTGACTCTCCAATAACTGTTCTCTGGGCAACTTCTCTATTAGATATCTGCTTCTCTCCCACCCCCTAACAACTTACCTATATGTTTACCCCCTTCTCCTCTTATAGTTTTATTTGCTTCACTTATCCTTGCTCCTTTGCTTAGTCTACACTATCCTCAATTCTTCAGTCTACAGGTCCCATCTTATCATCCTGTGCCACCCACACTGGCTACAGTATGCATTTCTCCTTTCACTCATCACCAAACTTCTTGGAGGACTTCATACTTGTAGCTTCTTCCTTCTAACCTTTTCAATCCTTTGCTTCTGTATCAGTTTATCTTCCATTGGTTAGATAATTGTAATGAATTTCCTTATATGTCTTCCATTTTCTTGTTATCTCTAAGATGCACTTTCCACACCATCCTCACAAATACTTTCTTTCTAAAGTGTATGTAATAGATTATGTTACTGAACCAAAACATTTGTATGGTTTCTTATACTGTCTATGGTAATGTTCAAGATATTTAACAGAGAATTCAAGGTCATTCGGAATCTTCCCAGGAGACATTTCTGGCACCACTTCTTGATATTTCTTATGCCTTGTCGCAATCTTCCCGGAGCACACTATGGGTGTGTGTTAGAGCACACTATGACTGGGAATGCCCACCTATCACATTCTCTGCCTTGTGAATGCAAATGAAATTTGAACCATCTCTGAACAGGTCTCCCAAATCGGTGATGTATACTTGAAATTTTCATATATGCTATCAAGAAAATATTTGGACAGATGCTGAAACTGAAAGTGTAGTTAAGACTGTCTACTTAATTCAGTGAATAATTCTTGAGTACCTCGTATGTGCTGGGAGTTATCCTAAGCATCTGGAAGAAAGCTATGAACAAAAGAAAACATGGTTTTCGTAAAGTTTATATTTTAACTGGTTAAGATACTAACACATGATAAATAATAGATCATTGGTTCGATCACTGCATGCTATGGGAAAACTGAATTGAAGATAAAGGATAGGAAATAGTGGTAGGGATGAGGTGTTCACCACCTAGTAAGATGGCCAGGGAAGGCCTCCCTGAGCAGAAGAGGAAAAACTTGAAGGAAATAAGTAAACCTTGCAAATATTTCAGAAGGAACTCATTTGCAAAGGCCCTGGTATATAAGTATGCCTGGCAAGTTTCAGAAATATTGAATAGACCAGTGTGGTTGGAAAATAGTGAATTTGGTGGAAACAAAGAGAGGAAATGAAGCCAATGATGCACGGCTCTTGAGTATTGCTAGGACTTCAAGAAAACAATTACACTGTGTGGAAACTGATGTCAAGCAGAAGATAACTTGGGAAAAAACAGACTGAAGGTGTTAAGAGAAGAGATATGGCCAGTTTAAAGGCTGGAATAATAATCCAGAAACATGCTTGTGGCAGCCGTGGCGATGGTGAGAAATTTTCACATTCTAAATATACTTTGAAGTTGGAGCAAATGGAATTTAACAGGTTAGAAGTGAGGCATGAGAGAAAGGAAAAGTTCAATAATTACTCCAGATTTTTGGCTTGATCACCTGGAATAATCTAGTTACCATTTACTGAGATGGAAAAGATAGAGAGAGGGGCTGGTTTGTGGGGAAAACATCAGGAGCTTAGCTTTCTAAAAAGTTAAGTTTCAGGTGCCAATTATAAATTTAATTAGAATATAGAGTAAACAGTGTACAATTACACTTAATTACCTAATGGAATTGATGAAAATACTAACGGACATACTGAATACAAAGCGCTTCCCAGTGTCACCTATCAAGATCACAGCCTTTGATGATGCTACTGAAGTACACCTTGTAGGAAAATGGAAAGAAAAGGAAACTCTTATTATTAGTTAGAAATAAAAGGCTTGGAGTAGATAAGTTCAGTAAGATATAAATAAACCAAGAGAAAGGAAGTTCGATAGTATAGATAGTTCTATATTATTTCACTGGACATATATGTGTACTTGTTGTCAAATGTTTAATACCTTACGCTGATTATATCTATAGTTCATCAAGACACTTACATACAGAATGTCCTTAGGTATAAGAATCGGTGGTCCAGAAAGAAAATAATGTGTGGAGGGGTTTGTGCAAAGTTGAGGGAATAAAGAGGTAGGTCATGAGCAAACAAGTACAAAGGCCAACAGTCTTTTGAGAATGGAAGCAAAACTCAAACACAGGCTAATAAGAGCTAGCAATAATTCAAGAAATGTCAATCATTAAAGAATGTCATAAATCGATTCGTGAACAAAAATAATCAATATCATTAAAAATGTCAATAATTGGATAGTGAATATCGACCCATTGGAAATAATTTGGAAACTTTCATTAATTTCTAAGTCTTAGAGGAAGTGGTCTCTGATAGAAAAAACAACATTAAATAATGTGACCTGTGAAGAATGATTTGTGAGAAATATAGATAATTATATATTTCTATAAATGTTTAATTCAAAATATTTTTTGTATGTTTTGAGAAATCTATTAATACAATCTTATGCAAGTTCCAAAAATACTTTTAAACTAGACATCTACTGTCTATTGTGATGGCAATGTGCAGGTGTAGTACAAATATAAAGTAATGACAGGGAAGGAGACAAATTTCAGAATCATGCTTACCGCTGAGGAGCTTGGTTGGAAATGAAATTGGGTGGGGAAAACAACACTTCATTTATATTGCTAACAATGTCTCTTTTCATTAAGAGTTTTTTTTTTTAATTAAGGTATAATTTGTGTTCAATGAAACACACACGTATTAAGGTGTTGGAAGGCTGAGCAGACGTGAAAATGAGAGAGACAGTGGGGGGGATCATGGGGACTCAGTTGGTTAAGTGTCCAACTCTTGATTTCGGCTCAGGTCACGATCTCAGGGTTCCTGAGATGGAGCCTTGCATGGGCTCTGATTCTCTCTCTCCCCTTCCCCATTCGCATGCATGTGTGCATGAACATCTGTGTGCTCCCTCTCAAAATAAATAAGTAAATAAACATTAAAAAACAATGAGAGAGACTGTAGTGTGGGAGAAGAGACAAAAGTTTGAGTGTAAGAGAAAGACTGGCAGGAGCTAAGAGTTTATATTTCATTTTGGAGTCAGAGGGCAGTATGAACGACTATAAACTGAAATATGATACAGGGAGAATTGCATCTCAAATTAATCATCATGCCATTAATATAGAAAAGGGCCGAACAAAACAAGCAAAACAGCAGTCAGGATAACCATTTAAGAGGGTGTGAACAGATTGGTATGTAATTATAAGGGCTCATTTGTAGAGACGGCCTTAGGGATGATGATTAAGAAACAGATTGAAGAAATGTTTAAAGGAAGAAGTGGCAGCCTGCTGCACAACACTTTTTTTTCCTACTATGAGAAAAAGAATTGGAGAAAATTATTAACTTCTTTCTATTAGTTTCTTAAAAAGAAAATAAAAGTTTAATCTGGCACCATTTGCCTTAGTTCTCTAGCTCAATCGTAAGCAAGGGAATTTACAGCCAGTACAGTTAAAAATGAACCATATGTGAATTGAACACATAAAAATTAAAAGTTAATATGAGGAATATTTTGTAATTACAAAACTTATAAAACTTTCATGTTTCATCTAGTTAAAAAATGTAAGAGAATAATAAATGGATTTCTCTGAAATGTGTGTCAGTAATGATAAAAGATTATGGAATCATATTGAACCTGAAAATGGAAATACTACATTTCTGCTAGAGGCTTTTTTTCCCCATTTTTAAGAGGTATTTGTGTAGAGAAAAGTGTTCCGTTCATAAATATACAGCAGGTAAACTTTCTATGTGCATTTACCTGTGTAACTGCCACTTAGATCAAGATACAGAACCTTTCAAGATACCCCTAACCCCTGTCAATAATCCATCCAAAAGGTGATACTGTCATAACTTCTAAATCATATTTCATTGCCCCTGATTTTGAACTTCATATAAATGGCATTGTATAGTATATATCCTTTTGTATTTGGTTTCTTTCACTCATGTCTGGGAGAGTCATCCATATTATTGCACGTAGTGGTAGGGGGTTTATTTCCATTGCTGAATAAGAATCCATTGTATGAGCAAACTATAAATCATTTATTTTCATGCTGAAAGACATTTGGGTTGCTTGCATTTGTTTTTTACTTTTATGAAAGCACAGCTATGATCTTTCTTGAGCATGTTTCTTGATGGGTGTTAGCACGTATTTCTTTTTAGTTATTAGAAAATTTTAAGCATCAAACCCGTGAAAAAGTGATAATGACTCATGAATTATTTTATTTAGCTCTTATCTGCCAGTTTTCAACATTTATTTATATTAAGAACATTGGATGTTATTCAGAATATAAAATATTAAGAATATCTTAATGAAGTTTTCCAACAGGCAAACACTGTTCAGAATTTTCGACAATGTCATGATGTAAGAAAATAATGCAAACACAGTGCTACTTTTCTTTGATATTTAAATTAGAATAAGAAAGAAATCTGGAAAAAGTGGTCTTCTCCTACCAAAAATTCTTATTTGCTGGCTTTGGAAAACATTTTCAAGGATACAATTTTAAACATTTAAATAAGCAAAATTTCTTTCTTTTTAAACAATTAAGTTGTTAATATAGTGATTTAATAAAACAAGGATGAATAGTCAGTGTGTGTTATTAATTGTGTAAAATAAAGAAAACTTTTTAATGATGAAAATAAAAATATAAAAAGGAGGCAAAACTTATATATGAGAATAAAATAACTTAGAAAATGTCATCTCAAACTTTAAAACAATAGTTAATTTTGGGGCACCTGAGTGGCTCGGTTGGTTAACCGTCCAACTTTGACTCAGGTCATGATCTCATAGTTCATGGGTTCGAGTCTCATGTGGGGCTTTGTGCTGACACCTCAGAGCCTGGAGCCTGAATTGGATTCTGTGTCTTCCTCTCTCTCTGTCCCTCCCCAACTCATACTTTGTCTCTTTCTCCCTCAAAAATAAAGAAACATTAGAAAAATTTTTAAAAAATGAATTGAAATGCTGTGTCGCTATAAATATCATCTTTTATATTTTAAAAATCTGATGTGCAAGATGGACATCTGAATATCAGAAGGAAAATCCACAATTTTGTTAACTCTATCCGCTTTCTCATATATGGAGACAAATGTCAAAATAAAATTGGAGCCTTGCTACTTATTTTGATTATTTAAATTAATATTTGACTATTTACTATACTTATTTTATTACTATACTTATTTATTTATGATTTACTATACTTATATTATTTTATTTATTTGGCTCATGACCTGAGCCGAAGTTGGAACCTCAACCAACTGAGCCACCCAGCTGCCCCTTAAAGTTTGATTTTGCATGTTTTAAGGAAATATTCCAGAGCATATTAAAAGAACCCCACTGGATATTCTCTCCCTTAGTCCCCTTTCAGCTAATATAAAGGAAAAGGTGTATATTTGAATGAGGCAACTAGATAATTTATATCAATAATTTTCACAAGAGGTTCCTAAACATTGTAAATGTATATAGATTTTCTGCAATGAATATAATTTTAATTATGCCCTTCATAACTATTCATAACCTTCATAAATACTTTTTTAATAACAGTACACCTTGAACTAGTTATTTTGAAATAGGTTATGGTATGTTTGACTACATTTCTTTATTTTTTCTCCTTTCTTTTTCTTCCCTTCTATCTTTATTTCCATTCTTGCTTTACTCACTTAGTCATCTAAACAACAGTTATTAAGCATTATTAAAAACACTGGCAATATATGAGTTATGTGACCCCTTGGAGAGAGAGTAATATAAAAATGAAGAGACTATATATATAAGACATTTGGAAATTGAAGCTTCCAAGTACCTCCTGTCATTTAAATGAAGAAGTTTAAAAACTAATTTTAAACATAACTAGATCCTTATTTTAGTTCGTAACATTGAAATATATGGGTATTATTGATTCTTTTCAATTCAACTCTATGGGTAGTATGTAGATTATGCTTAACAGAAATAAGAACAGATAACAGATACAAAAATAGCATTTTTATGCTATCTATAATCTGAACAAGAGAGGGTTTTAGAAGACTGACGAGCAAGAGCATGTCCTACAGCTTTGCAATAAAGGGAGAAATAAAATATTTTTATCTCCATTACTCAGTTCCATCTCCTTGAAAATGAAAGGGTGGTCATTTGGAAGACAAATAATGAAAAGCCAATGCAATTTCTTAAGGATGGTGTCTTAAGGATACAGTACATGCCAAGGTTTTATCCATTTTAATTTAACTACTCCACTTAGTAGGAAAAAGTCTCTTACTGCCAACCTATCCAAATGAGAAAAGATAGTCTGGTGAGTCCTGGGGAAGAGCTCAAATCCTAGAAGCCTATTTAGTTATCTGCAAAAGCAACTACGTTAAGTAACGTATTCCCACTTCATATTAATATAATAAAAAAGTAGAGACCTGACAAATTTGGAACAAAATGTTTGTTCACTTGGATTGCTTCCATATATTGGTTATTGTAAATAATGCTGCAAAAAACAGGGGTGCATATATCTTTTCAAGTTAGTGGTTTTTGCTTTCTTTGGGTAAATACTCAGTAGTAAAATTACTGGATCCTACAGTATTTCTATTTTTAATTTTTTGAGGAAACTCTATACTGTTTCCACAGTGGCTGCACCAATATACACATTCCCACCAACAATACATAAGCGTCCTTTTTTCTCTATATCCTCGCCAAGACTTGTTATTTCTTGTCTTCTTTATTCTAGCCCTTCTGACAGGGTAATGTAATAGCTCACTGTGGTTTTGATTTGTATTTCTCTGATGATTAGTGAAGTTGAGCATCTTTTTATGTGTCCGCCACATGTATGTCTTCTTTAGAAAAATGTCTATTCAGGTCCTCTGTCTATTTTTAAATGGATTATTTGTGTTTTCTATGTTGAGTTTTAAAGTCTTCATATATTTTGATTACCAATCCCTTACCAGATGTATCTGACCCACTTCATCTGGAGTGATATTGTGGGCTCTCGTGTGAACAGACAGGGACTGTGACTGCGGACTTGAGAATTTGGGTGAAAGTTGTTTGGAATTGACATATGGAAACAGGCACGAATCAGAGAGATGTTACAGCGGGGGCTTAATCTTCCTGAGACACAGCTGCAGTGGGGCTTCTATACTGAAGCTTCTAAGGCACTGGGTCTGTGAGGAACACATGGGACTGAGGGCCCTGTGAGTTTACAAAGTTACTCCAGTGCCATCCACATGACCTTAGTTAGTTGTTAGAGAACTGGTTATTCTGGTAACAGTGGCCTGGTCACTAAATATGAGGAATGGAAATAAAAAGACCACACAGACAAAAATGCATCTGAAATTTTAATGTTTTGGTAAGAGATGTGGGGTTCTGTGTCTCAGCCGTCATGCGCAGAGACTTCAGTTAATCATCGATACAGTTAAAATGATACCACATCCAGCTCTAGCATATCCAACATGAACCGAAGGGAGGAGTACAAACAATACAGACTATGTTACACAATCTTCCTTTGGCTCAGGAATGTTGGCTTTTCAAGAAGGAAACATATTGATATATGAAGTGAAATGATAGAAAAGGAAAGTATAGAAATGACTTTTGTAATCAAACCTATCAGTAAAGAGAACACATAGGATTAGTTATAAAATTTATATTCCAGAATGTGCATATGTATGTGCACTGTATGCGTACATACATGTGTGCTTAATACATAGAAGCATGCAAACATGCGTCCTGGCCTAGCAGAAATATAATTGTTTATATGTATTACCAAATCATATTTCCTAGTGCCAGCTATTTATTTTAATTATTCTTATCTCCAAATGCTGGATGAAGCATGTGGTCCAGAGATCGTAAACAAAGGAAGCAGTTGCTGGATTTCTAGAAGCATCGTGGAACATTACAACCCTAGGATGGATTATCTCAGGACTATTCAAACATTGTTCTTTCATGATACGATAATTCTGTGGTTCAAAATACTTAAAAACCCAGTTGAATTCTAAGAAGTCACTACAATTAGAAATTGTTTTTCTTCCAGGTTTTTTCCCCACAGATTCCAAGGAGTGCTCTAACACGGTTTGATTTAGAACATGAGAGTGGGAGATGAGGCTGTTATTATGCTGTATTTTGTGTGTAGGTTCTCCTGCTATGAACTAAGTTTTTGATTCAAGAAAAGTTTCTTTGTATTTTTTCTTCTTTTTCTCCTGGAACCTCCTTTCCTGTAAAATAGTACGGTATTTTGGATAAAAATAGTTCTGTAATGCTTTTCCAGCTGTGTAAATATCTGAAATGAATTCTTAGTTTTCTTTTTATTTCTGGTTTTGCATCTATAAAAATGAAATAATGATGATAAAAATAATAATAGTACCTAATGTAAAGACTGTTAAAAAGTTGGTAATAATGAGTATAAAATAGGTATAAATTTCTGTGGGAACCACTAAGGCAGAAATTATAAATTTATATTGACTTCGTAGGTGACATAAAGTATAAAGTAGGGCCAAGCATAAAAAAATAAGACATGGTGGGACCATGGCTTCCCTGAGTGCAAGTTTCTTGTAAAATGAAGAGTTAATAGTTTACCCTAGAAGATTTTGACTTATACAATTAGTATCCTTAACTTGGCACATCTTCTAATTTTGAAGGATAGGAAAACAGTTAACCTACTCACTATATATTGTGATTAACAATACTTGAAATATTGTGTGAACCAATCAAACACAACTAAGTTTTGCCTAAGAGCTGCCAGTATGAGGCTTTTATGCAAAATACCTGCATATAATGGTTTGCGTTTATTAGAGAGCTAGTCATGTTTGGAAAGCCTATATGCTGGCTACCTGGCAAACGTTGAAGCTTCATTATGTTAACATATCATTTTGTGTAAGAGTTTTTCTAAAATTTATCACACGTACTATACTTGTAAACAATAAAGGACAATTAGTGTATAAGGAATTTAGGAGCTAGTGACAAAGCGCTTTCTCTTGAAGCAGTATTGTCTTGCACTTAAAAAACTGTGTTTGATTTTATATTTTCTCTGTTACTGTCAGTAAGGTTGCATTATATCAAACTATTTCATTGAATCGGTTTTCCATCCAGAGTGGAGGAAACCTGACTAAACCATCTCTGTAGTCCTAGCACTGGCCCTGACACCTGGCATGTTGTGGTGTTCGGTACATTCTTTAGCTTTCCTGCCTCCCTTGCTTCTTCAGCCACCTCCGTGACTCTTATTTGGAACTTCTAATTCAGAGACTAGAACACACATGCCCAGGCTTTTCCAATCCTCTAAACTCTAAAAAAGTTTTCTATGACTTACAAATTACTGAGCGTCTACCTACTTGTCTTCTCTCCTCTAAGACCTTTGCGTGTGGTTAACTTTTTTCTCATATATCTTTGCTGCCTTTGTTTGTATGTGATCATTCCTTTTAGTCTACAATTTTCTTTGGGATTCTCTCTCTCTCTGCCTCTCCCCTGCTCTGTCTCTCAAAATGAATAAAATAAACTTAAATAAATAAATAAATGAATAGGCACCTGGGTGGCTCATTTGTTTAAGCAACTTTTGATTTCAGTTCAGGTAATGATTTCATGGTTCATTGATTTGAGCCCCACATCGAGCTGTGTGCTGGCAGGGCAGAGCCTGCTTGGGATTCTCTCTCTCTCTCTCTCTCTCTTTCTCCCAAAATGAATAAAATAAACTTTAAAAAATAATAAATAAATTCAATATTCTTTAGTTCTCTATCTCAGACACCATCCTTTCAATTTGTGCTCCCACAAGTCACACCACTAATTCACTAATTCACTGACACACACCCTTCCCCCAGCTTCTCGAAAGATTTCATGTATGTGGTTTCTTCTCCCTAGCCTCCCAGCCCACTGTCTTTGCACAGGACATCTCATCATCTCCTGCACGGACAGTCCCCTCTGGCTTCCGAATTGGTCTCCAAATTTTTATCAGTCATTTCCAAAATATGTTTTCTATAGCACCCTCACAACACTTTCTAAAATAATAGATATTTCAGGTAACTTAACAGACTAAAAACATTTCTCTGGCTTCTCATCATGTCTAAGGTAATACTAAAGATTGTTCACATCATATTCAAGACCCTTTGAATTTTACACAGCAGATTGGTGGCTCCACTTCCTGTTCATTCGGTGCCATTCTGCTTTTCCTGAGAACACCATGGCTGTTCACATCTCTGTGACTCTCTATTTTGTCTCTGACCAAGGATGCCCCACTCACTTTCCTGAAGGGGTACCTGATAAATTTCTGTAGTCTCTCATATCAAGTTCAAATTTGAACACAGCTGTGAAAACATCCTGCAAATACCACAGAATGCAATTCTTTATATTGTTTATGTAAAATGTTTTATATTTAATAAGAACAACAAATCAAAATGAATCTGAAGTTAGAGGCAGCTATGTAACTGAAGATCACCAAATACTTATTGAGGACTTAATATATGCTGGGAACTCTTTTATACTTGAGAATAGATGATGATCAACAGCAGCAAAATCTCAGATTCCATGGAAGTTATACACTAACTGGAAGGAGACAGAACAAACGTGTAAAGCGATAGATGGTGTTTGCTGAGAGAAAGATGGTATGGAGGAAGATCAGAAGTTTTGGTAGGAATTATGTCCAATATTAGGTAGTGTGGCCATGAAGTGCCTTCCTGAGCAGAAGCGTAAAACTTCAAGGAAATAAAAAGTAGTGTATAAAGATAAAGAGAGGGGAGCACTCCAGTCCAGGCCATGGGAGGGGAGCACACCTGGAACACTTAAAAATACAGTAAATAGGACAGTGTGGTTGGAATTGAGGATATTGGGTGAATCGAGGTCAGAGAAGCAAAAAGGGCCAGACAATACAGGATTTTTAGGACACTGTAAGGACTTTAAGAGGATTTTATTCCAGAAAACAGCTTCTGGGGAGGACTGCATTTCAGAGACTAGACTCATCCTCCTGCCTTAAGTAACTGAAGAGAGAATACAATATAAGATACATCAGTTTTAATATATTGTACATGAGGAATTTAGAATGTATCCTCAAGGGAAGAGAAAAAAGCAAGATAAATCCCCTGATTGTTCCAGCTTGTTAGCTGGAGAAAATTTACAAACTGTACACAGCAAGGTGGTGCCTAAAAGGAAGCCGCACTTCCCCTGACTTGAGAAATAGTTAAGATTAGTGGAGGCATAGGTCTACAATTAATGTAGCCGAACGTTGTCTCTGAGAAGGAGAACATTCTAAAAGCAGGAGAAAACTTCCCAGAGGAAAAAATTCTGGAGATCTGGATCTTTGGCTGAGGTTTGATTAGTTGAAATAAATGTGAAGGAATCCCATGAGGCGGGGACGGAACATCAGAAAGGAGCATGCATCCAGTCGTTGGGAAAAACATCAAAAAAATGCGGCCAGTGGCAGATCCGATATATATTGGTTATACGCAAAAGATGAAAGATCAGAGGAGAAAAAAAATCACTCATTTGTCTTAGGCTAAAGTCTATACAGGGACAGGTGAAATTAAAGCTCAGGAAGGGAAACAACAAAAAGTTCTATTTGGGGTTTGTTAAATTTCGGAAGTCTTTTACATACAAAAGTGTGCAAGGAGGAGGGCCAGAAGGCAGGTCAGGACAGAACACACAACACACCCAACTCAGCATTTGCCAGCTTCCCTTCATCTCCCCTTCTTTCCTCAGCCTCTGAGTGTCAGCACCCTCCTTTTGTTCCTTTCAAATGTCTTTGGTCCCTTCACACTTCTCTCTGCTGCGTGCAAGCCTGTGGGGATTGGCCTTTAGTTTGAGCTGCTGTTCTCTGGAACAGAGGCCCTGCCTCCATGAATTTTGGTGAATAAAACATTCTAACTCATAAAAATTGTCTCAGCATAATTTGTAAACTTTCAGCTGTCAATATTTACAACCAGTAAATACTTTAGTAAAACTAAGGTGTAGGTAAAAAAGTACAGCAGAAATTTTCTTCCAAGCCACTTGCTAAATGTGCATTAATTTTCTCTATGGGAATGATTAAAATTAAAGGCAAGCTTTTGATTAGTATTCTAGGGATTTCATGCAAAATGCATGAATTGGAATATCTTCTAGTACAAAAGATTTCAAGGCTAAAATGAAATTGCTTAGATGATTTTCATGCTTCCTAAAGAACCACCCAGGTATGTTATGAGTCGCTGTGTCATAAACTACTTTCTTCCCTAATGATTGTCCCAGATGTTTATGAAATAGTTTACAAAATAGTTTGTCTTTTCTTTAGAAATGTTGGCATCATGAAGACTATCATGAGTTTGGGCCAATAATAGTTGCAGAAAAATTATATTGGGAATCAAAATAAAGATGAGAGAAACGGGCTCAGCTGCATCCCTCCCACAAAAGATATACTGAGCCCTAACCCCAGTAGCTCAGAATATGACCTTATCAGGAAATATGAGCCACTGCAGATGTAATTATGATGAGTTCGTACTGGAGTAGAGTGGGCACTTAATCCATTCCAGAGGGAGAAGATTGCTTTGAGGCAAGAGAGGCAGAGATTGAAATAATGCAATTACCAAGCAAAGAATTCCAAGATTGCCATAAATTGCTAGAAAGTAAGTAGAAGTGGAGAAAGATTGTGCCCTAGAGATGGCAGAAATAGCAAGGCTTTACTGACAGGATATGAGAGCATAAATTTCTGTTGCCACCAGTTTTGATAATCTATTACGACCACCCTGGAAACAAATACAGCTAGAGGACCAGAAATTGCTTGATAAATCAATTTTTATTTTTCATGACAAGTTTCTTTTTAATTTTTATGATTAATTAACACAGAAAAAAAGGAAAATTCAAATAGTTCAGTGACTGCCATTACTATTGTTTTAAAACTATTGATCATTGATCTCAGGTGTGTTTTGCTCATGTAACACTATTTTATTGGAATTCACTTTTGTTTTGAAAAGCCAGACTTTATTGATGACTCCAGTTATTTTTAAATTCTGATACAATACATACCATAATAAAACTAAAACTGTAGTATTTTTAATTACTTTTCAAAACATTATTTTAAAAGTACTTTGGGTGAATTTATTACATCAGGGCTGTAAAATTTTGCTAGGTGGGTAAAGCGCTTTTGAATAGGAAGAATCATCATGAAAAAGAGCGTATAGAAGTTTCCGCCAAGCCTGTGGATAAAGAGAAAACATTCTTGTTATTAAATTTGAACTACATATCATGTTGTTGCTAATGCCTTTATGCTTTCTTGTTTTTGAGTTATATCTACATATATTCCTCTGTGACTGACCAAGTGTTCACAGTTGCTGTTTCTCCCCTTCCTATAGGCTCCGATCTCTGTTTGGTCCAAGTCTGAAGAAGCGCTGAGCATGGAGTGTGCCCCTTTGTCAATTTATCCTGATAATCAGCTAACAACTGTGGACACTTTCACATCCACTTTTTGGATTCCTCCTGTTTGCCCAAGTTCCCCTCAAAAGTATCTGCTGACCTTTGCTTACTTCTCTTTAGCCTGTGAAAGAAAAGCCTTTTCTGTAGGATTTTGAGACACTTGGCAGCTTTCTGATATTTAAGCATTCTCCCCACTTAAGCAATGGATTTTGTTCTGAATAAAGTGCCTTCTTAACTAAGTTTGGGTTTGTTTTGATTTGACATGACACAAGATCCCTTACCAAAAACTGGGTCTTGGTGAAAATCATCCACAGAGAAAAGTTGATTACAATTATTCTCAAGTATATATAGAATCAGACTCTGCATTAGAGTAAATTGCTGCTATCTCTATTACTTCATTTTCCCTCAAGCTCTTATTTCTCATCCTAAATTATTTTGGTAGTTTTTCAATGGCTTTTTTTATTGTCTATCTAGATCCCTCTCTCTCCAGCTGCCGTAGATCTGCTAAATACCTCATCTGATCATATCACTTCTTTCTGAAATTATTTTCTGTGTGTTTTCATATCCATTTTTAAAACTAGATAATGAGCTGGGGAGTGCAGAGACTCTGGCTAATCGCATTTATATCTCTATGGCTGTCTCACTGCTGCTCACAATGTGGTCCATTAATAGCCCATACCTGAATGAACACGAATTTCATTTCGAATCTTATTTTCTCAAATAATGACCTAAGACTTTGTATATATTTCCAATTGTTTCTTTCAGTCTTTTAAAGAACTCCTTTATTTCCATGTCTTCAAATTTCTTACCCCAACTAGTTATATACCAAGTAATTACATTTCTTGGTACTTTAGGGGGTTAAGGAATAGTGAATCATTACTGAAAAATTGATTAAATGGGTTTTTATCTTTTTTTTCTGCCTACTCACTTTTCAATTTGGAAACTATAATTTCACACTTAACATAGTCAGAGTCAGAGTATTTTTAACATTCCCTACTTAGACCAAGCAAAACACAGGAACACAGCAAAATTCCCTGGGGGAAAACACCACCACCACCACCACCACCACCACCAACAACAACAACAACAACAAAAGCCACAAAATGGATGGGCAACACCAGAGCACCGTCTCTTTCTGAAAGGAATATTGCTCAGCATTTTTACTTGCTAATCCAATTCTGACAAATTCATCCATTTCTTCTTCTTCTTTTTTTTTAATGCTTCCTTGATTTAGTCTTTCATTCAACCCATTATCAAAACTATTGATTGTCTCTTCTAAGCGTCTCTTTCCCATATTTCACACAGACTTTTTCTATCACTGACATATTTCTCTCCCACCACCTTTTGGCATAACTATAGCCTATTCATTTCATTCATGTTAATTTCTCCCAAAGAATATTTTATTTTATTATTTAAATTTATTTTAAGTTTATGTATTTATTTTGAAAGAGATAGAGAGAGCATGAGCAGAGAAGGGTCAGAGAGAGGAGAGAGTGTGTCTGCACTGTCAGTGCAGAGCCTGATGTGGGATTTGAACCCACAAACCGTGAGATCATGACCTGAACTGAAATCAAGAGTCAGCTGACTGACTCAGTCAACTGACAGAGCCACCCAGGCACTCCATCTCCCAACAATATTTTAATATATGCTTTCTCAATATAATATTATTCATCTATTACCTAATGGTTAGGGAGTCAAGTTCAGATTCTTTGCCCATCTTTAATGCTAACAGGAAATTCAATTTGAATGAAGACTCCATGCGCATTTAATTATAATTAAAATTCTTTGGAACAATTTCAACTCTGAAATGTAGGGCAGTCTTATTTTTCTCCAAATATATTGCTTTATTTTATAGTGAAATATCGAATCATTTATAGAATTCAGAACATTTAAGTTGTTTAGATAAAATTGACATTCTAAAAGCAAATTGGAAATATTTCCTTTCCTTCTTGTTGGTATTGTATTGAAGCTGTTGTCCCTATCCTATTGCTTGTCAGAATAGGAGCTTTTACCCAAGGAAAAGTCTGAAACTTTATTGTGTTAGAATCTTATAAAAATATAGCTTCTGATTGCATAGGTCAGGGTGTGGCCTCAGACACTACATTTCGGACAATTTCCTAGATGGTGTTGATACAGCTGCTCTGAAGATCACATTTTAGAAGAAAAAGTTTTAAACAATATTAGGCACAGATTTGGGAGCAGGGCAGCCTGCCACCTGCAATTACAACAATTCTGACCAAGGTCTTTTATGTAATGTGTTTTCATAGTTTCACCAATTCAATGAATTGCTTCAATGTCATCATAATGCCTGTTTTGTCCATGAGTAAAGAAAAGATTAGGAATAGCTCAAGGTCATGACACAGTAATCATCATAAGCAGGATGCAGACAATGGTGTTCCTATCCTCACATCCCAGCCCTTAGCCATGCTAAGACAGAAGTTTTCTTTTGGAAGCATTTTGGTAAATAACTACATTTTAGGAGAGCTACACCAGGCTCCATTTCCTAAACTGGGGCTGCTTTTCGTTTAATGCCTTGGTTTTTTTTGTTTGTTGTTTTGTTTTGTTTTGTTTTTATTTTTATTTTTCTTGTTTTCATTTCACCATTGATACTTCTGAAGAATATAAAATGTTACTAGACCAAACTTACCTTTGTAATCATGTCCTTTAATTACTCAGCAGCATTGAAAGGAAATGGATTAGGAAATTGTTGATAATTTGGATCTTGTGGAGGAAACTGAGGATATGGTTGATATGGTAGATATCTAAATCGCCTCTACATACAAACAAAATAAGGGGACAATTGCAGAGAATTGAGACAATGACCATGTAAAACTGTTTCACAATAATTTTCATTAAAAACTTAAGTTGCTAATATTGGTATGAACTTATATATCATCTACATGATTGTTTTTTTAAGCTTGTGGTTTGGCTTTCACATTTTTAATGTTTAAAGGAAGGTAAAAATGATAAAACATTTACTTTTTACTGTTGTAAAATTGTTTGTGGCAATTTTGCCATTTTATGATACATGTGGGGCCATTGATTATAGCCAACCACTTACAGAGGTTTCCATATGCTTTATAATATTACCCTCAAGTTCCTACTTTGCCCATCCCTGAATATTCCAGGGAGAACAAAAGTTACTAATCCAGATCAGGTGGAACTGAAACTTTGACTCTTGACTTATAATAAGCTTCTTGTCTCTTAGAAATCCTAGTATTCTTTAATATTAACTTCTGTTAATCCAAATATCCCTCATGTCTCCTTCTAATTCTTTTTACTTGGTGCCATTTTAATATTTTTAATTTTTTTTAATATTTATTTATTTTTGAGAGACATAGAGACAGAGTATGAGCAGGGGGAGGGCACAGAGAGAGGGAGATACAGAATCTGAAGCAGGCTCCAGGTTCTGAGCCGTCAGCACAGAGTCCGATGCGGGGCTCGAACTCACAGACCGTGAGATCATGACCTGAGCCGAAGTTGACCACTTAACCAACTGAGCCACCCAGACGCCCCTACTTGGTGCCATTTTAAACTCAACTATTTACTATATTACTGAGAATTTTTGAGACCTTATTATACTGATACGACAAGTCAAAATAATAAGGGATATCAAAGGTACATTTCATTAAGAAAAATGTTAAATAACTGAGGTTTTCTATCTTATTTAACATGGTCATTTAGCTTAACCTAATGATTTCATCACTCTCCAAAAGAATCAGAGGGTGGTGACTTACCACCTCTTCTGTGTTTTTAGCAGCCTCTATGCTTCAATAGGCATGTAGCCTACTTAATAGAATTAGAATTTCAGCTCTTCTTTTGACTAAAGAAATTATTTGACAGAGAGAGATGCTTCAGTACCAAGAGAATAGTTGGCTTCTTCAGGGTGGCCTCACAAGTTTCCATTTCATTGGAAATGAAAACTTACTGGTTGCCTAAGACTCAGGGTCTTTTACCAGTGTATCATAAATAAGGAAAATTAATGTGTACTTTAACCATTCATGATATGGAGATGATTCAAAGATAAGTACTGAATCTTCTCATAGAATAAATATTCAAGAACAGAATATGTCTGTACAATACCACATTATCAGAGAGATACTTACAGGGAATTGACGGTACCATCGACCTCCCTGTTAAAAGAACAAATTAAAATCTTAATACATGCTTAATTATCAAGTTTGCCAGTGAATGAAAGTGTCTTACCTCTTCAGATGAATCAGCTCCCTGGGAAAAAATAAAATAAAATAATAATGAACATCTTCATTTTATAACTCCAAGTTGAGTACAAAAATGCTCCAGGCTGCCGTAATTATGATTAACATAATGAAGACAAAGTCTGAGTTACTGATACTCTAAACTAGTTTTTTGCTGTTGTTGTTGTTGTCTAATGACACCTTTAAAATAAGTGAAGAGTAAGTTTAGTTATAGTTAATTTATTACATTTTAATATCAAGTCACGCTTGCCCAATTTTTTTGTTTGTGAAAGGAAGAAATATCAATCATGGGTGAATGGTAGAAAAATTGAAAAGCTACACTTCGGACTTGCTTAAAACAATTTTTTATGGATATGTTTCATGTAGGTTAAAAGTTACTTATATGCAAATGTTTGATGTGCTAATAGAGCCTGGTATTATGTTTTTCTCTATTCTGAAATTTTTATTTTTTCAACTTCTGTCATTTTACAAAAAATAAAGTAATATACTGTGATGCCATAAATAATTTTCTGAATCATCCACTAGTCTTTGTTGGATTCGGTAGAGAAATGTTATTATTTCTTGATGAATTTCTCAGTAACTAGACGCAAAGGCTACCAAAGCAAAAGGGACCATTAATTGAAAAGAATAAAAAAAATAAGAGGAGGACAATGAGGAGGATATGGAGGAGGAGAAAGAGGAAGAAGGGAGGGAGGATGAAGGGAAGGAGAGAAGGAGGAGGCTGATGAAGAGGAAAGGAGAGAGGGGACTGAAGAGGTTAGGAGGAGAAGGAGGAGGAGAAGGTTAGGAGGAGGGGAGTAGGTAGAGTAAGAGGAGAAGGAGGAAAGGAGGGGGCTGAGGAGCAGAAGGGGAAGGAGGAGAAGGAGAAGGTTAGAAGATGGAGGAGGAAAGAGAGGAGATAGAGGAAAAGGAGGAAGTGGAAGAAGAAGAAAGCTTCTGACAAGGCAGTTTTGCCTGGTGACACACAAGTAAATGACAATACAGGCAGGAACTCCTGAAATTTGTTTGGCCTAGACCTTATGATATTTAAATGTCTTTTATTAGCTTCTCAGTCCCACATCTTTATGGAGCTCTTTTAAAAATTTTATTTAATATTTAAAATATTTAGTTTTACATTAAACTGATTACATTTGAGTGTCCATGCGTGTAAAGTATGTGTGTACCCAAGATTTATTCTAAATGAACATATTTAGATTAATTAAATGAAAATGCCCATATAAAAACTTTAAAATTGTTACAGCCATGTTCAAGAAAATGCAAACATAAGTGAAAATGCAAGAAATAAGGAGACTCTGGAGAACTGCTAAAAACATATTCTTCAAAATTTCCAGATATACTTACGATCAGGGCAACCATGAGAGCCATGAAAAAGGCAAAGACGAGGATCTTCATATTTGGCCGAGTCCTGTGAAAGCATATGTGAGCATCAGTAGCACATTCATTTATTTATTTACAAGTCAAATATTTACTGACCAAACTATGCTCCAAAGCCTTGGGAAACGTACCGGAAATACAAAGACAATTGAAACACATCTCCTGAAAGCAGGGCACCTTAGTGACTGGTGAGGACCTCAATAAACAAAGATAAGCGCTGTGATATGGAAATAGTGAGGGCTATGGAAATACCCAAAAGGGACATCTCGAACAGACCAAGAAGATGGAAGCATTAAAGTAAAGCAAAAGCGAAAGATGTGCTAGGGTATATAGGATATGTAAGGAGAGATGTTGGGAGCCAGCAAAGAAACACAAATAAGAGAGAAGATTGCATGTTGGAAGTGATATCACTCGGCATGTAAGGGGGACACTGATGGAGGCAGACTGGCTCCTTAGATTGTTGTGAGATTACAGGGTCCATAGAATGACAGCAAGAGAGTTAAGGCAGAATTTAAAAAAATGTTTAGAAGGTAGAAAGACAAGCAACAGGGATTGATTTTATAACAGAATGAGTGAAAATCAGCCAGGTTCCTGGCTTGAGAATGGTGTAGATGATATCACTCTGGTATTCCAGCATGAATGATACTGGCAGAGAAAAATCAATTTGAAAAGAAGTTTCAGGGGAAATAGCTGTAGATACTTTGACAAATTGAATTTGTCAAAATGATTTACTTCTCCAAATTTTCTTCTTCAACTAAATGAATGCAATCTTGGAATATTTGATATTGGTTTATAATTCTCTCTACGCAAGCGAACACAATTTTATTGCTGTTGAAAAAGTAATAAAGTAGACTGTTTATTTCTGAATTGAAGACATAGAAATAAAAACATTTTAAAACTATAAAATAAATAATAGGTATTGTCTTATTTTTTTAGCCACCAATTTAGATAGAAGAAATAGTAACAACTTATGTCTAGTGATGGAAGAGACTGTTTTTCTGACAAGTAACTATAAATATTTAACATATGAAGTAGAACTCAGATTTATGGCATTTTCCAAGTTCCTAATCTGCTTATTTGTCCCAATCGATTTAAATCAGAACTGTGGCATTGCATTAGACAAATTATAAAAGTTAAATCTTCTTGGCGAAGATTTTCTATCATCTACTAGTTAAACCAAATATTCCGTAAGGTTATGATACAATACTGGATGTAATTTTTAGTGTTGTTTATTACTGGCATTTTATTGAAAGTAGAGAATTAACGGAAGTTCACAGAAGGCTGTCTTGCATAGATAGATAGATAGATGATAGATAGAATGGTAGATAGATAAATACAGTTAGGGCTTTGAAAAACTATTTCCCAAGGAACACAATGATAAATAGTACAAACATTTTTTGAGCCAAATGATAATTAAAATGAAAATGAGTTAAATAAAAGGAATTATTAAATTAAATAGTCTTTTATGCCATGTTAACGATGCAGAAAAACAAACTATTTTGAATGATGGAAAGAACACTGAAAATGTTATGGAAAATGAATTAATGCCGGG
The DNA here is from genome assembly GCA_030068075.1 of Paguma larvata. NCBI lineage: Eukaryota > Metazoa > Chordata > Mammalia > Carnivora > Viverridae > Paguma > Paguma larvata. The sequence goes on from CM057823.1 coordinate 141,480,202, forward strand.
AATAAAGTAACGTTAAAAAAAGATGACTTAAACCTTCAAAATACACACATTTCCAAAAGAGAGCTGACGCTATTCAAGAATTCATTTTCTCATGAAATTTAAACTCCAACTTTAAGCTAAAGGTAAAAGTAATTATTAACAAAATCGATGTCACATATTTAGGCAAAGAAATTAAAGCCTTTTAGAAAATCCCACCAGCAGAGGACATGGACCATATCTCTTCCATTTTCCACAAAATTCTCTGTACAATCATTGCTGTCAATTCAGAGGCACGGAAATCCTGAACTCACATTTAGATCCTCACATCAGGTTATTAAGTCTTTCAATTGTTTCTTTATTAGAAACTATTAGTAATACACATTTTATAAATGGTTTTCAACGTATTCTAGCAAGCAAAGATTAAAACAAGACATCATATTTGATTGTACATGAATATATTACCTGATAGCCAAGATAAGACTCAAGAGTCAGAGGCTGAAATTCTGAAGCCCTGAGAGATGAGGTGCTTTTCCTGAGAACGGATGTATTTAAATACACTGAAATCCTCCACGTATTATTCTAAATCATGTCAAATATGAGATCATATTATAAAACTGAAAATAATGCCCAAAATCTGTCCTCATGGAAACCAAGATAAACCGAACACAGTGATTTACAATAGAAGATTGTAAAGCAGATGACCAGGAAACAAATGGACCCATTCAATATGATTCCCAGTGTTCATCCAAGCATTTGTAAATAAGACAAAAGGAAAAGTATGTTAGAGTCAACCAAGTGTAAAATGAAATGGAAAAAAAAATTTTTCTGTGAGACACCATCTACCTTATTTCAACAAGTGCATGTCTGAGATAGAACAACTCAATGCCAAAAATTATATGTGTCTAAAAAGCGGTGACAAAGGTCATAATAAAATTCGTCTTCATTTATTTCTATATGTTTGCTACATAGTATTAAAATGTGCTTTTATTCTATTGACTCTGGAATATTTTAAGTCTTAATGTATATCCAAAATCTGGCAAAACTCAGTAATCCGTTGAGTACTGTATGATAGAATAATCCTTATTTTCAAATCAAATGGCCATAGATGCTTAGTACCATGTATGTCACAAGTAACTGAGGCTATGTTTCAGAATTTATTCTATTTCCTTTGAATCTCTCAGGGTTCATGTTCATCTATGAAAGCTGTGTGTACATGATTACACTAGATAGAAGGGAAGTTTCTTTTCATTTAGTTTCTAGGTAAATTTGTATAAAAATTCAATCTTTTCTACTGGTTAAATAATTCACTGTAGTAGAACTAAATATAAGAAAATCATTTTTAGGGTTTGTAAATTTTATGCCCTCATCCATGGTTACTCAAAATGTGATGATAGGAATCATCGGAATCAGAATCACCTGAGGGTTTCTGGAAATGCAAATTCACAGGCTTTCTTTCTAGACTCACTGCATCAGAAGCTTGGAGGCAATTATTCATGAACCATAAAGTTTTAGAAACCAAACGATAGACTCATAAATATATTATTTGTTTATAGACTAGACTCTGTAAAGAAAACTTAAGGTTTAATTATTATCAAGTGTTTAAGAAAAATATTCATTAAGTAAATCTTCTGTGCTATATTTGAACCACCCTTTAGAAATTATTGTTACTCTCTGGGTAACATGCAAAACATTACAAATGTTTTATAAGGCGAAGAAAAAATTGCAATCAAATTCAATTTAATTTTTTTTATACTTCATTGATTGCTAAGCCTTAGAGATACAATGTTTCTTCTCAAATCCAAAACAAAACTAATCTTTAGTATATTCTCAATAGAAGAAAAGATATATAGAGTTTAGCTAGTATTGAAATAAGTCTGATTTTTAAAATAAATCCTGCTTATTATTTTTGAAATTGTCATATGACTTCCTTCCTAAGTATTTTCTTTCTCTGTACCTCCAATCTCACTTACTTTCTTCTCTCACTTGTTTTTTTATGGATTCATGTAAGCAATTTTACTAGGCACTATTCTAATAGACCTATAAGATTCATAGTCTCAGGAACAAAATATGAAGGAATTCTCCAAGGGCCATACCAAACAACACCAGCAACAACAACAAACTGCCAGGTAATAAAAATAGATAGATGCTCGCATACACATTTCAAACCTACAATTAAACTTAGCTCACTCATAATTTAGGTTGGACATTGTCATCACTATTCCACCCATCACTTTCTGCTTTAACATGATAGGAAGTGTGAGGATTATGTGTGACAGCGGGAAACAGGAAGGTGGAATCTAAGCACCATAATCTTCTTGGATTTGCTACGGTGTCATCCTCAGGGAAAGTAGGTCATTTTAGAACATCGATGGACCAGAACGTGTCCTGATATTTTATAATTAAGTAAAATAGTTATCATTTATTCTATACTCAACCACCACTCTACTTGAAAAGACCAGGGTTTCCATTTACAAGGGAAAAATCAATAAAGAGCTATTGCTGTATCACAAATGTGACATTCGATTGGCGGCACTGGAGTGCAAACAATGAATGGGTATTCATGGTGGTATTTTGCTGGATTCATTTTTTTCCCTCTCTTCCTTCTCCACATGTTATTTTCCCTCCATGTCCCTCATTTGTCTCACAATGAAATAGTCTATGACAAAATCCATGATGTTTATTTATTTAACTAAAAAAACATTTTGTGCATATTCTCTTGTGAATCATGAAAATGAAGAGGGGACCCACAGTAGATTAGCAGATGTAGAAGAATGCATCGGTGTCCTGGAAAACAGGGTAATGGAAAACACCCAAACTAAATAGCAAAAAACATAAAGAATTTTAAAAAATGAATATAGATTAAGTGAAAACATCATAAAAATGAGTATTTGCATTATAAAGATCTAAGGAGAAGAAGAGGAAGAAGAGACAGAAAACTTTATTTATTATTATTATTATTATTATTATTATTGAAGAAATAATACTCAAAAGTTCTCTAACCTAGAGAGAGAAATGGACATCGAGGTTTATTTTTTTATTTTATTTTATTTTTTTAACGTTTATTTATTTTTGAGAGACATAGAGATAGAGCATGAGCAGGGTAAGGGCAGAGAGAGAGGGAGACACAGAATCCGAAGCAGGCTCCAGGCTCTGATGAGCCATCAGCACAGAGCCCGATGTGGGGCTCGAACTCACAGACCGTGAGATCGTGACCTGAGCCGAAGTCGGCCGCTTAACCGACTGAGCCACCCAGGCGCCCCATGAAATGGACATCGAGGTTTAAATGCATAGAGAATTCCAGACAAGATGAAACCATGAGATCCACACCAGGAAACAATAATTGCAATGTCATAGACTTAAGATAAGAGAGAATTTTAAAAGCACCAAGACAGAAGAAAATGTCACATACAAGGGAAACCCGATAAGGCTATTAACTGATCTTTTAGCAGAAACTTTATAGGCCGGAAGGGAGTTGTATGATATATACAAAGTGTTGAAAGGAGGAAATCTATAACCAAGAATACCCAACCCTGTAAGCTTATTCAAAACTGAAGAAGTGATAAAGAGTTTCCCAGAAAACAAAAGATAAAGGAGTTGGTGTGCACTAAACTAGCTTTACAAGAAACATTAAAGGGGATTTTTTAGTTGGAAAAGAAATGACTGTCATCAGATGTAAGAACATATGGATAAAAAGATGTAAAATATGACAGCATATACATAAAAAATAGAAAGCAAAAAAAGAAGATTTTTTTAGAACGTGTTTGAACTTAAATGACTATCAACTTAATATAGACATTCAGAATGTTGTTTTCAATAAACAACACCCCAAAGTTTTAGTAAATGAAACCCCAAACTTATAAGAGATGCACAAAAAAATTAGAGAAAAAAAGCTAAGCTAAACATAACTACAGAAATCCATGAAAATCAGAGAGCAAACAAGAAGAAAGGAGATGTGGTGTATACACACACATGTGCATGTACACATATGAATATTATATAGCCATAAAAAGAATTAGATGTTGACATTTACAGCAGCATCGATGGACATAGAGAGTATGGTGGTATGTGAAATAAGTCTAATAGAGAAAGACAAATATCATATGATTCTACTGTATGTAATCTCTAAAAACAAATGAATAAACAGGCAAAAAAAAAAAAAAAAAGCAGAATCTAACCTATCAATTCAGAGAACAATCTGATTGTTCCCAGAGGGAGAAGGCCAGAGATGATGGGCAATGGGGATTGCTGGCTACCTGCTTCCAGTTATGGAGTGAATGAACCCTGGGAATATAAGACACAGCATAGGGAATATAGCCAATGGAATTATAGGCATTCTATGGTGACAGATGGTAGCTACACTTGTGGTGAGCACAGTATAACACGTAGAGAGGTGTATCTCTATGTTGTACACCTGAAACTAAAATAATGCTGTGTGTCAAATATAATCAAATTTTAAAAAGAAAAATGAATTAATTACATCTTTTGTTCCTGTAGCATTTGTTATAGAATGTATCTTTTAAAAAATAATTTCAGCACTATTTTTGGTGGCAGAAATATTGTCAGTTCATGAACTATTGTATCTTCAGAATCGTAGAATAATGCCTGGCATGTAGTACCTACTCCACAGATATTTGAATCAAAAAATTTAAAGGTGAATATACGGAGTATGTGAACAGAGTGTTTTCCAAAACCTTTTGTTTATACTAATATGTATCTGAAAACTGTACATGTAAGTACATAATAAACTTGTGCCTTGGGTTATGATTATATAAAATTTCTTTAAAAAATACTGTGAATCAGTCTAGGGTAAAAATATTAGACAGTCAAAGGCAGGAAATCCATGTGAACTATTAAGCAAGCGTTTAAACTGCCTCAGGATGAAGCCCAGGTGAGTGAGAAAGGAGTGAGGCCCCGTGGAAATAGGTGCAATGGAATGCTACGGGGGAAAGTCAGATGACAGGAGGATTCTTCGAAGTCAAACAACAAGTCCTCCTGATTTACTTGTTTCCCCTTCTCCAATATACCTCATACAGTGACTCTCTTAACACAGATTGCAAAGCCATCAAGGCCTTCGCCCTGCTCTGATGTGCTTTCTTTGAGAACCCTCCAGCCCTCACTATTCTCAAGCCACGCTCGGCTCCCTGGAGTTCTCTCCTCACTCTGCACAGGAACCAGCCTCAGGGAGTTTGCTCTTAGTGTTTCTTCTCCTGGAACGGGGTTCCCCCAGCCACTCTCGCATTATTTTCATTTCATGAGTCAAGCTTCATCTTGCCAGAATGGCCTTCCATGGACACCTTATCTAAAATCTCATCCTACTATCTGCCACCTTCTTTGCTAATGCTCTTAATAAGCACTTGGCCTAGCATGTGTTGTTTCTTTTCTCACTTGTTGTCTTCCTCCGATGATTAGAATGTGAGCCCCGTGAAGCCAAGATCTTTGTTTGGTTTTCTGTTGTACAATAAGATCCAGAAAACATGTTTGGTGTATCATATGTGCTCAACATTTGTTGGAAAACAGTCTAAGCACCAATGGAGGGCCTTAAAATGTTTAGGTTCCCCTTGCTTGACTCACTTCTTATGGGGGTGATATTGTGGGCTCTCATGTGGGCAGACAAGGACTGTTACTGCAGACTTGAGAATTTGGATGAAAGTTATTGGGAGTAGACACGTGGGAGCAGGAACAAATCACAGAGATGTTAGTGAGGACTAGCCTGTGCCGAGAAACCACTGTAGTTGGGCCTATAAACTGAAGCCTCTAAGGCATTGAGTCTATGAGGCACACGTGAGATTGAGGGCTCTGTGAGTTTACAAAGTTACTCCAGTGCCATTCACATGGCCTTAGTTAGTTGTTAGTGAACTGTTTATTCTGGTAACAGTGGCCTTGTCTCTAAATATGAGGAATGGAAATAAAAAGACCACACAGACAAAAATGCGTCTGAAATTTTAATGTTTTGGTAAGAGATGTGGGGTTCTGTGTCTCAGCCGTCATGCTGCAGAGACTTCAGTTAATCATCGATACAGTTAAAATGATACCACAATCCAGCTCTAGCATATCCAACATGAACTGAAAGGAGGAGTACAAACAGTACAGACAATGTTACACAATCTTCCTTCCGCTCACGTGTGCCGCCTTTTCAAAACGCCAACAAGTTGGTATGTGAGGTGATATGATAGATGAAGAAATTATGTGGAAATGATTTTTCCAGTCAAACCTATAGAGAGAAAATATTAGATTAGCCATAAATTTATAATCTAGATATGCATATGTAATATGTGTACATTGTATATGAACATATATGTTTGCATAATACATATAAACATGCTAACTTACACTCAGACTAGCAGAAATACAATTGTTTATATTTAATATGAATTAATATTTCCAAGTGCCAACAGAAAAGACTCAGGAATATTTGTATTCCAAATGAATAAACGATTGATAGCTAATAGCCAAATTCGGCAATGGTCCTATTTAACGCCTCCAGTAAGTGAGAAATATTTGTATCTTTTAGTACATTTGAAGGAATATTTCGATTTCCATCTACTTTTTTTGGCATAATATATATTACTACTTCTTAAGTGACTATTTCTTGATTTAATTTGAATGTATCTTTCAAACACTTGTATTAAGCAAAATGTCCTTTAAAATGGTTTTTAAATGTCTGTAAAAATAAGTCTTTAGTACTTAATTGTCTTAGATGTTTTTATGTATAGGTTTATTTTTAAATCTTAGCACTTAGGAAACTTCTTTCTAAATTTGTTTCCCCTTCTAAAGATGCAGTTGAGGTTATGTGAGTCAGTATCTCATTTCTATCTATCAAGTCTCTCAGTGGGATTCATGATAAGCAATTGCAAAATATAGAATGAACGAATGAATGATGCCAAAGTGAATGTCCCTATTCAGAAAATACCACTGTAGCCAAGTTTTATCCATATCGATCTTGTTATTTTTCTCATATAAGGTTATTTGGAAAAGTTGTCGAATCCCTTTCCGTCATCAGGAGGACCAAACCGGTTTAGAGAACCAAGCTGTGGACCCCAGCCATGAAAGGTAAAAACCACCCCTCAATGTACTCTCCAGCTGGCATGTGTGTACGGCACCACCTCAGTAGTGGAGAGTTTCAGAGGCAGGACACTAGGGCTTGACTCCTGCATCGGAATCCTGCCTCTTGCACTGATTACATGCACCGTAATCATGGCATTTTCTTAACTTCTCTGCTCATGGTTTACACCACCTACCACCACCCAGATGCTGCCGATGGTACTATCCTCAGGGGCTGATGTGGGCACGACAGAGGGTTTAGAACTGTGGCTGACCCATGTTAAGCGCTCAGTAAATATCGGTCTTTGCCATGGGATCTACTGTTGCCTATTTTGCCATGTTGGCCCTTTTTACTTATTTGTTATTTTATTATAAACATATATAGGTTTTGACCAGCAATTTAAATTTGAAGATGTAACTTAAGAGAACTGATCCTAATGGTTCTCCTCACAAAAGAGAATTTTTTTTGTTTTATTTTTTTGCATCTCTCTGAGATGATGGATGGTAACTAAATTTATTACAGATATTTCACTTCTTCAATTTCTGATTGTTTTTATAAAATAAAGTAATATAATCTATATCTTCCAATCTCAAAGAATCAAGCAAATATATATGCTAGTATTTAGGAAATTAAAATTCAATATAATGCAATTCTGTATCACTATCATTATGATTTTATATTGTTAAATTTAACTACAAGATTTTTAATTTTAACTTCTGGCCTAGATTTTAGGTTAAATGTGATTTAATTTCCTTGTGAGAACTTAGGAGTTTTTCTTATATTATATCTTTATATGCTTTTTTCAAAAGGCCAGTATCTTACTTATTTAAAAATGAAACATACCAAAGTGAGAATAAATGGGTAAGCATTCTCCTTACGGCGATTCTGAGGGTCCATAGCTATCTGCTGTGGATGAACAGCCTGGAAATAGTGGGGGGAGGTGAACTTCTGTTGATACTGGTTGATTTTGACCTACAGAGAAATAAAATCATTAATCACTCTTTACCTAATCTCCAGTAGGGTGCAAAAGAGAGAGACAGAACCAAATGAACTCTAACTTTACGTATTTAGATAACTTATAAATTATTCTAAGTAGACCTGGCAAAAGGAGAGTGAAGTTCCATATAAATTACGGTAAACATATTTACATTATAATACTGAAAAAATTTAATTGACGTAGAAATCTGGCATAGTGTCAGTCACATATTTTATGTACCAAGAATCTTCCCAGCTTCCATGTTCTTTAAGCCTATTCCATAAGCCTTATCATAGATTATTGTATGGAATAAAGTTAGAATTAAAATAACAATCTCTCAGAGAATAATTTCCAGTTCTTATGAAAGGAAAGCTATATTCTTAGTTGCTAAGGACCAAGTTTTGAATAGATCCATGGCTTTACTATACAAGTCAGAAGAATGCTACTGGAATCACTTTGACAAAACATAAAGGGAAATTTAAATAGCAATGAGAATTTCCTAAAATCAGACTGGTCTTCATTTGGGAGGATTATGGTCAGAGATCACTGAAGGAAAGATGGCTTCTGTTATAAAACCTTTAGAGGACATTTCAACATTGTATAGGACAAAGATTGGAATAATACCTAATACTATTAGTGCATTTATTGTGTCCCCAGCATTCTCTTGTGTAGTTTATATATATTACCTGATATGTCTTCCCAAAAACCCCTCAGTCAATAGTTCATTCCTATGTTTATATCTCAGGTGATGGTACTGCAGCTGATAGGGATTACGTACTTAAGAAATGTTACATACTTAAAAAGTGGTTCAGCCGGAGTTGGAATACAAATGTCCTGACTCCAAAGCCTGTGTCTGTGTCTTTCACTGAGATACATGTGTCTGAAGCCACAATACAAGGTCTAAGAACACTTGTGTTTCAAAAATAGTCTCCAAAAGACATTAGTGTAGAGAACTCAGGTCATGGCATACTGTCCAAGAGGTGAGGCATAGTCACTGTATATGGTTCCAAAGCAGTCATTTGAAAAAAACAAACAAGATCCAATTTTGAGGTGTGCAATTGTTTCAGAGTCAATCAGATAATTGCTCAAAGTTGTTTTTCTTAAAGATCAATTCATACTTATTTATGAAAACAATTATTTCATATCCACAATGGATATAGAAATATGTCATAGAAATATGATTTATTTTGAATGTAATTTAAAACATTTATTTGGAATGATATTATTTGGAATAAATTATAATTCATGTGAAGAAAAAGTACAAGTTTATTAAAAGTTACCAGTTGTTTCAGGTAAGTCTTTTCTTCATCATTCAGCTGAACTTCCTGTTAAGAACCAAAAGCAACTGTTATAAAAGTGCAAAGGAAATCACTACTAGATAAATGTATTTCATTATAGTAAACATTACTTACCTCAGGGGATACTTCAGTGGATTCCTTAGGGAAAGAAAATACACATCAGCTTTACCTGGATGACACAATTGTATTTGTGTCCAACCCATTATAGTAGAGCAGCTAGGGCTGATGGAACACTTGAGAGCCAACCCACTGTTTTCAAAATACAGTCCTAATTAATGATATAGGATTTAACTAGGCACCAAAACACTCAAACTTTCACTGTGAGAGCCACATTCTGTGTAAACATACTAATGCATCGCTGAAGGATGGTTTCTTACAGTCTCCTCCATTGCCATCCAAACAAGGAAGAATGACCACCAAGAGTAGGCAGATAACTCACTGAGCACATGGACCTGGTGAGGTGTGGGGGAAATGAGAGCCTGCAGCTCATTTCTGGAGGTGGCATGGGCCCTCAGTTTGAGATTCAGACGTGAAAGGACACGAATGATTCCTAGTATGACTCTTAGGCCTCTGGTGAGGAAGACCTCCGTGTGTGCCACAGGCCACAAAACACCCGGCCACATCCCTGCTTCACCATCTCACAGAGACCTTTCCACTGGGATCCCCCACCCAGCTCTTCTGTCCCAAGAGGTACTTCTTGTACCACTCTCACCTACCAGCTTATATGACCCTCTCTGCTATTTAATCTCCTAAATCATGTGGGGAAAGGAAAACCATTTACAGACTCTTTTGTTCTTATTAAAGAACTCTTGTTAAAAAGCGAAGTTTCCAAAGGATCAGAAGTAACCATGTACATTATCCAAGAAGGGGCAATAGAGCAGTTAATCTTGGGTAAGTGATACTTACTGCCATAATATCCAAATAACATTAAGTTGAGCATATTTGATACACAGTTTTTCTTTATTTTTGTTGTATATTTTGATGTGCATTTGTTAAAAAGTTAGCAGCTTCTAATTTTCATTAAATAACTTAAGAGCTGAAAATGTGCTATCCTGGATGGATCAGTTGTTTCTTCGGTTTTAAAAGAAAGTATCACTTATAAAGGGAGCTGCTGAAAGTCTTCTGAGAAATTAAAGCATTGAGTAAAAATGACCAAAATCTGAAGACCAGGAGAGGCTGAATCTGCAGCATTGCCAATTGTTTTGAATTGCCAATAGCAAAGTATGCGAGTGTATGTTACCAACATGACCGTTACTATGGCAGGCAAAAATAATGAATAACCTAAAAGAAAAAACCAGTGTTTCAAAAAATTGTAAAAATCAGTCTGATTTTTAAAAGTGGTGCAAAAGATAGAATATATAATTAGATGTAAATGAAAATGTTGGATTGAGAGAATTGAGAACTATGATAGGAAATACAATCCAGGGCCAGATAAAAATTGCATTTCTTATGCAACTAAAGTGATGTTTTTATGACTTATTTAGAGAGGGAATTTGCAGGCATGCCATTTCTCATTAACATTTTAAACCAGATGTAGCAGAATATAAATGAAAATACCTTACCGTATCAACCTTCTTCTCTGAGGTTTCCTTAAAGAAAGAAGAGAAAAGTTAAACCCATTTCATTCTGTCAGTTATACAGAATTTCCTTTGGAATACAGCAAGAAAACCAATGTTCCATAAAGAAAGAAGAATAATGCATTCATTCCCATTCTTTGAGTTGTATCTGAGTTCCCCAATCATGGAAACACTCTGATTGTGTTTTATTAGAATGTGAGCTCCAGGTGGAATAGGATTCCCTTTTGTTTATTGTTGTGTCTCCAAGCCCTAGATCCCATAAGGAACATAGTACTTAGTAAATACATATTCCTGAAATAAATAAGTTTAATTTACTTCTAGTATAAAGTGTGCATTTAAATGTGTGCGTTTGCTGCAAAGAACATTAAGTAGGTGTTAGTATTTAGAAACATTTCTTCAAATCTGTGTTTTGGGTCTTTTCTTTGTAAAATTTCTATTAGAACAAATTTCAGGAAATATATTTGATCAGAATTTGCTTACATGAGCAAATATAGTCACAGTAAATGAAAAAGTCATTTTGTAAAAGTCAAAACCATGAAATAGTGAGATCACCTTTCCTCATGGGAAACATGGAATTTAGTTCATTATTTGAGTCTTGTACTTATTACAATAAAGTACATAACATGTATTTTATAACCATTATGAAATGCAAAAGTAACTTTAAAGTTGGCCTAATTTTAGTAGTTCTGACTTACCTTCTGGGAGATGCTGGTAGATTTCTTAGAAGAAAGAAAGAAAGAATTAATTTCACTTATTTATGCATATAAATGTCATTTTGCCCCAAGCATTTTCCCACTTTATCTTAAAGGAAACACAAAGGGACAAAAGTAGGCACATCCTAAGGTGGTATTCAGAGTGTTTTTAGGCATTTAGCTTATGCACCATTGGTAGGAAGATATTCAGAATTAGAACTTAATGTATGAATTGAGTCCTTACTCCAAGTGGGATTCCTCTTAGCCATTTTGTAAAATTGAGGATGGGCACCAGACTCCTGGAGTCATATTATTATTCAGTGACTTCTATCAAAGGAAATGGTATTGAACATTTTTGCTAGATCCCATAGGACACAAATCTAATCTAGCTAATTTTGACTATGTAGAGTTTTAGTCTGCTCCTCTAAATATTTCTGATCTTTGCCACAATTTGTATTTTCATTTTCCGAATTCACTAACCAACATGATGCATGCCAAATAGAAATTGAATAGAAACGTCATGTTTCTGTCCTCACAGGAAAGCCCCTCACCTCACTGGAGGAGAGGTATGCTTTTTCCTGTATAAAAACAAGCATAGTTTCAATTTTATGGCCTAATTAAATGACTATCATGTGGATATCATGGAGATGATATTCTCTCGGTCTGCCTCCTTCAGAGACCACTGTCAGATTCAAGTAAAATGACCTAGAAATGAATACTTAGGACAGTTCAACTTATTCTAACTCAAAAATTGGTGTTACTAATGCTATATTTATAGTGTTGAGTATACTATTTGAGACTTCATTTCTGACCTAAAGAATTACATTTAAGTTTGTTGTACTTTCTACATTTAAGGGGATTAACACATTATTTCTCTCATGTTAATTTTTTTCTTTCACAGAATGTCAGAACAAAACAAACATAAAGTAGAACTCACCGGAACGGGAAACAGATGATAGCCATTTGTCTTAATGTGATTCTGTGGGTTCCTAAGTATGTGATGTTGACGATAAGCCTGAAGATATTGGGGAAGAGTCAATGTCTGATAAAACTGGTTGATTTTGCTCTGGAAGAAAATAAATATATTAATATTTTACATCAGAATGGAATATTTTCTATGAGCCAGACCACATATGGACAAAACAAAGTGAATTAAAGCTTTATTTAGATAAAATATCAAGAAAGCCAAGTTGACCAAGCAAAAGACATTTCTAACACAGAATTTACTATGACAGTCTCCATTCATGGAGTGAACTTTAGTGCTTGCTTCTGTAGCACATACACTGAAATTGGAACAATACACAGAAGATTAGCTTGGCCCCCGCACAAGGATGACATACACTGAACTTCAGAATTAAAGACATAGTGTAGCTACTGGAAGGCTTCCAGATAAAAATAACTGAATATAAAAAAGGAAAAGAAAGTATAAGAAACAGACTGGAGGATCATTTAAAAAAACAAACAAAACCACTCTCTGAGTTTGTCATTTTTTTTTTCATAACTGGTTGATAAAGCCTAGTTCTGGAGTCAGAGAACACTCAGCTTCTATTCCCTTGGCCCTGGGCTGGTCCTGTGCCTGTGTTGAAGCAACCCTTTAGTGAATTGACGATAATGTTGAGTGGTTTGGATCGTACACATCACATATGTCTAACTGAACAAATTCTACTTTGATTTGGCTATGGACGCTTGACCATATATTAGCACAAAAATTAAAGATGAAATTACTTAACACAACATCTTAAGTTTTAGAAAGGTTTAGTTCATATCGATGATAAAAAAAAATCTGTGTAAAAGTCACTGTATCTTTAGAATTATGTGTAGATAAGTGTCAGAAAGACACATGATTGTGATAAGAATGGCACAGAGAATGTTATTAGAAATATCCAGAAAGGCTAGTAGAGCAATTAGAATTTCTAAAAATGAATGGTTTCATTTTAGAGATCTTGTTTTTTTAAATATTTTTAATGTTTTCATTTATTATTGAGAGACAGAGAGAGATAGGGCATGAGCATAGGAGGGGCAGACACAGAATCTGAAGCAGGCTCCAGGCTCTGAGCTATCAGCACAGAGCCCAACGTGGGGCTCGAACTCACAAACCACAAGATCATGACCTGAGGTGAAGTCGGCCACTTAACCAACTGAGTCACACAGGCACCCCTAGAGATCTTGTTTTTAAATGCTCAATGAGAAGCAGTTCCTGTTAGGATGAACTTAGAGCATATTTTTCCTATGCGCTTAAACAATAGCAGCTGGTACCTTTGGTTCACATTTTTGTGTTTCAAGGATTCTGTTAAATAGTTTACAAATCTCACTCTAGAGATGGATTACCAGATCTATTACAGTTGGGATCATAATACTTAAAAGTTCTTTACCGTAAAGTATCAGGTTTTGCTACTTGAAAGAGAAGTTCAGTGGGCAATTATGTGGTTTCAGACCATAGAATTTAAGAACACTCTTCCTGAGGCTTCTAACTCTTCCTAATTTAATTGGATAGTTGCACATTTTACCTAAAACTTCTGTTTGTTAAGATAATATTTATATATCCTAGTCACAACAATTGAAAAAAGTAATTCTTAAGATCAGTTTAGTGTGAATTATTTCATAGAGAAGATCCAATCAAAGGTCATCTGGGAAAGAAAGAGTTATAAAGCAGATTCTTTCACAGGAAGTAATTAATTATCTGAGAAATTACCAGTTGTTTGGGGTAGACCTTTTCTTCCTCAGTCAGCTCAATTTTCTATTAAAGAATAAAGCACATATTAGACAAAGATAAGAAAAATCCTATTTCATAATGTTGTTAAATTAGTTTTTAAAAATAATAATTACTTACATCGGTGGTGACGTCAACAGTTTCCTATTATGACAAATGAAGAAATAGATTTATTTAAATGACACACCAATAGTTGTCTCTCAAACAGTTTGATATAAAGTGAGGGGCAATAATTGAATAGTCAGAGTCCAAGCTACTAGCCTGAGAAATCAAGTATATATTAGGAAATAAGTAAGTTAAAATATTTGTCTTCACAACAACTCTCGTTTTGTGCCAATAAAACCATGACTCTAAATATGTCTTATTTCAAAGACATTATCAATGTTAAACTGACAATTTTACAGGCTGACAGAGTGTAGACAGGTGTCCCCAGATAGCAAGATAGACCAGGTGAGCTGTGTGGGAAATGAGACTTGGTGACTATTTGTGGAAATGACAGTCGTGGCCTGAGACTCTCAGTTTGCAACTTAGGAGAAGAGAAAAGATCAAGCAAGCTTCCCAAGGCATGGGCTAGGAAGAATCCAGGCTGTGCCCAAGGCACAACGTTCTGGACCATGACCCATGAAGATGCTCCCTGCTCCTTCAGAACACTCTCACTCTGTGACTTTTGCCACCACAGAAGGTGTTTCTTGTACTGGTGACCTACACATTCACTCAAACCCTCAACTTGAGCTCCTTAAAAGTCGTTGCCAAAGCTTAAATGTGATCAATATCCCCTAATGGCTTGCTGAAATGCAGGTTTCTTAGCTCTAACTCAAACTTTCTGATTCAGTAGGTATAAGGCAGGGTCTATGAATTTGTGTTTCTCATAATTTTTAGGTGCTTCTGGTACTACTTATCTAGTGACAACCTATGTGAACTTCTCTTCCAAAAAATCCTGAGAAGTTTTCCAAAGTGAAGCTACAGTGAAGACGATTGGCAAACTCTTGATTTGCACAGCCTTGATTTAAAACGCAGTTTCCTATGGATTCATATACGTATTTTCAGAGGGAACAGGGTAGAATAAATGATGCTTCTAGGAAGATTTTCACTTTCAGCCACAAAAATATTTTGAGAATTTTTTCATTACATCCTTTGAATATTTAGATGTGGATTTGGTAAGAGTTATCAAAGTACTGACTGACACTTATGGAAAGCTGCTGTCTTTTGAAATAGTTCTTTGGCTTAAAATAAACAGTATCTTACCTCACTAGATGAACTGCTAGCAGATTCCTGAGAAATTAAAAGATAATATAATAATAAAAATCTGGTACAAAAAGCAATTGAACCATCAGCTTTATTTTTGAATATCAGTAATTATATGTGCTCCATAGTCATTACCTTTCATGATGATTAGTAAGACTCATCAAAATGTGTTGAAATAGAATATTAAATCAATTTTTAGAAATATTATTGCAATTGGCCTTGGTAAACCAATGGGAAGACAACAATATGCTTTATATCTGCTCATGTTTTTATTTTAATGTGTACTTATTTTAATGTATATTAAAATTATATAATTAAGTCAATCAAACCAGTGACTTGGGTAGAAATGATAGAGTTTCATTAAGAACAAATTTAGTTAACACTGAAGGTGTAAATGTTTTAGAAACTATAAATATTAGCCTAACTCATTAAAATCACAAAAGGACCAGATCTAGGTATCTATTCCTTGTGACAACTAACTGGGAAGGTATTTACTGGATATGTTGATTTGTATGCAAATAAGCATTCAATCGAATACATCATCAAATTAGGACAAGTACATGGTTTTGCCCTGATTATCAAATATTTTGATATCAAATATATTTATCATCTCTGCTAAATTTTAATTTTACTCAAAGAAATTTTATAGTACACATTTTGATCAGATTTGAAATCAAGGTATTTATCTTGATGGGAACTGGAGCAAGTGTCCTCCTTTGGAGCAGACAAAATCAGACTGACCTAATCTTGATTCAAGAGACACTTGCTTTTCTGTCATCTGTATATCGATTTTTTTGGCAGAAAGTGATGCTTATAAAATATAATGGTGGTCAAGAGGTCCAGAAGTGGGACGAAGAAGGGAAAGTGATGGACCTTATATAGGAACGTCTGTAGAGAAATGGCATTTTGAAAACAAATGGAACACAAATGTTTCCCTGGAATCTTTTTCACAGAATTTCACCACAATTAAGACCATGAAAACATCACCTATTTCACACTCAGAGGTGAAAAAACACTACGTATACGAGCAAAGGTGAAAGCAACATAATTGCTAGAAAAGATACCAGATTAATCAAGCAAAAAGGTATGAATGAATAAATCTTACCTGACTGGTTTGGAAGACCACATTATTGTCCTGTCTATATTTCTGAAGAAAAATACATAATATTTAGTTTAGAGCCAACATAAAAAAGAAAATTATTTCGAAATGTATTTAATGAAAAGAGTTGTGACTTACTTCTTTAGAGATGATGGAAGTTTCCTTGAAAAAGAAATTGATAGTGAATTTTGATTCCTTAATTATGGAATTTTTATTTATCTTTCCTAAGAAAGTATCAAATCACACTCATTATTCAGAATTTCAAGATAAAATATTAGTCTTGGACTGAATTAAAAAGTTAATTTAACCTAAATTTTTATTCTCCTTAGATAATTAGTTCATTATAGTTTAGTTAAGTAGTTGACTCTGCACTCTCATATTATACAATAATACAACTACAGAATTTTTGCAAATAACAGCAGAGAAAGAACAAATAATTTATTTGTCCTCTGCATAGTTTCCTTTTCTTTCTTTCTTTTCCTTCCTTCTTTTTGGTTTTTTTTATTTTTATTTTTTTATTTTGAGAACAGGAGACACAAAGCATGAGTGGGGGAGGGTCAGAGAGAGAGAGAGGGAGACACAGAATCCGAAGCAGGCTCCAGGCCCTGAGCTGTCAGCACAGAGCCCGACGCGGGGCTCGAACTCACAGACCGCGAGATCATGACCTGAGCCCAAGTCGGCCGCTCAACCCACTGAGCCACCCAGGTGCCCCTCTTTCTAGTTTTTTAAATGGAATACAAAGCAAGAAAACAGGGCAATTCTTTCAGCGACTTTAAAGAAGTTTTGTGCACATGTTGTATATCCCTGGTAAAGAAGAAAATTAAGAAATTAGCACTTAATATGGATTCAAACATGAGTGAGTCTCCTACTCCAGAAGTAGATAAAATAGATTCCTGTCATTGCAATCACAACACACAGAGTGTTCACCATTACTCCTGTGCTATGATCACAATTATTTGATAGCAACTTGAGTAAATGAAAAAGGGTATAAGTCTAATCCTAGTATAAGTGGAAGCACAGAGTTTGGTTTACTCTTTTCAAATTTTGGAGCAAGATTACATGTCTTATTTCTCCTGATTCTATAGCTCTAGTGTTATTGATCATAAAAATGAGGATAATTAACCCAGTACATGCTATGTGCTACCAGGTGCCAGGAATTGTCTTCATAATAATGTGCCTTACCTCGCTGGAGGAGAGATGCTTTACCTCCTATAGAAATAACAAAAACAAACAGAAATTTAACTTTTATGGCTTATTTAAAATGCCAAGGTGAATCTCTGCTTCTACTGTGCAATAGCAAATATTAAAACAAATATTTTTTTAACCTAGGGATATAGAATCAGGCTTCCTTCAAAAAATTGTTCCAAATACAATCAGTATGCAATGATATTGTTATTTATAGGTTCCCAGGAAAACTGTGACACAATCCTTTTGAATGTCCAGGTCTGGCACTGGCTAACAGCACCTTCCAAAGTTTAGGCAGGTAACCTTGTGGATTAAAAGGTATGATTAAGGCCAATGACTCAGTAAAAAGAAAAGTAAGAAGGTGATTATGTCCAGTGAAGTTTAAAAGGGAAGAAGTCATTGATGCTGTACAATATTGATAACTGAAGCCTTTTTCTTGTTTTTTTTAGAGTAACTAATTTTTATTAGAAATAAGAGTCTCACTTTAGATTTATTCTTAAATTGGCTACAAATGGAAGAAGGTGCAAATCCTTGCCTGCATGTAACTCCTGGATGTGGGGATGTGTGTTGGAGCAAACGCTCGGGCCCCACGAGGAAACTTGCTCTTGTCAAACAGTAAGATGTTGGGGCGGGAGGGAAGTGGGTGTGTGAGATCAGTGTGGTCATAATGCTGATAGACTGACATAATATATACTAAAATACATAGGTAAACATGTGTATGCATATCTGTGTTCGTGAAGCTCTTTCATATGATTTAGCTACTGGTATACTCACGATTTTGTGACTTGAATGTTATTATCATATTCTTACTAAGTTATTGGCTGAACAGTTTACAAAGTTTCCTCTCAAATCCAGTCCTACAAACTGTCCCTTGTTCATTATCCTTGTTTTGTATCATGCTCTCTGAACTCTTTGTATCAAAAATGGTGAAATTCCGTCGTTTCATTGACAGCTGACTTTCGAATTCCAAATTATAGTGATGGGACCTGCTTACAATTCGAGAGACATGCTGGGGAGTGGAGAAAGCTCCTCTAGAAAATTCCATCAATTATCCAACATAGGATGCAGGGGAATTTATGCCTTCCTCCCTGTAGCTATAGCTTCTTTGACACTACCGTGAAGTCACTTGATACAAGGTTAGTTTTTCACGGTCCACGTAACACAGGACAATACTATTCTTGCTCATAGATTAAAAAGTTACATCCTTAGTCCCCATTTCATTGCTGCCCATATACACATCTTCTGCGTCTAGTAACAGGGCCACTCTGATGTATCTAAGTGAGAACGGATACCATTATATGCCCCATTATCTTTACTTACATGCTTTGCCAGAGCAATGGCCAAAAGGCAGGTGAAGATGAGGAACTTCATGGTTACTTGGGGCTGTAATGACATATGTAGAAGACCGAGAATAAATTTCATCTTCGACAAGTTACATTTTCTGACATTTAATTATCTCTTGTTATCTTTACACCAGGTAACAGAGAAAGGGAAATGAAGAGGAATAAAAGCAGATGCTTTTAAGCTCATGAGTATAAATGTGTCACAGTTTATTTTGGAAGAACCAGTTATGTTGTTCTCAATCAGCAAGACATAATTTAAAGTCAAACTTGAGGCGCCTGGGTGGCTCAGTCGGTTGAGTGGCCGACTTCGGCTCAGGTCATAATCTCGCAGTCCGTGAGTTCGAGCCCCGCATCGGGCTCTGGGCTGACAGCTCAGAGCCTGGAGCCTGCTTCGGATTCTGTGTCTCCCTCTCTCTCTGCCCCTCCCCCACTCATGCTCTGTCTCTCTGTGTCTCAAAAATAAAAAAAAAAACAAAAACAAAAAAAAAAAAAAGCCAAACTTGCCAAATATGGAAGATTCATTCAGATATAGCCAATTCTTGGAATTATTCTCCCTGATGGTCAGTTTGTGAAGATAAACTATCAGACTATCAGAAACACAAAACGCAACAGGCACTCTTTTAAATCAGACACTAAGTGAGACAAAATGCAGGTTGGCTCCCTCTTAAGAAGTAGCAGGTGGAAGTGATCAGGTCAGACATCAGGTGTCCTCCTAGTTCCAGCTTGACCCTGGACTTGGGTGCTGAAGTGTCCGCTAGCCTTGAACAATACTAGGCTTCGATGACCACATCCAACAAATGGGACTGTGACTTCTAACTCTGCCTCCAGCCAGCTCCTTCTCTAATTCTATGGCTGCAAACAAGTCCACGAGGTTTTTTGATCATTTCAATTTTTTCCCCTGTGGTTAAGTGAATAAGCAAAGACTAAAATAAGTTATTCTATTGTATTTTTCATCAATTTTACTCATCATAGTATGCATATTTAAAATCTACTCTAAAGAGTAATTTCAATTTTTACCCAAACAACTTCAAAATGTTTGTGATCCAGACCTATGTGAAACAACACGGCATATATATACATGTACTAAATTATCTGTCTTAATCCTGTCATTGTATAATTTTAAAATAATTGTAATTCTACAGTATAAAACTTCTCATCTTTACACCAAGTAATAATGGCATAGAGATGTGTTATTTTGCTCTTCTAAAACAAAAATAATGTTTTATCCATACAGTATGCACAAGATATATTTCACATTGCAAAAGGATTATGTAAAATTGTAAAGGATATTTCATCGCCTTTTATGAAATAAATCCATTATATATATCTGTTTGCAAATCATTTTTGCTTAGAGATAAGATTTCACATAGGTGAAAGAAATCAAAACATGTAAAACTGCTAGTTCTTAATTAGACATATATTTAACATGTTAGAGACGGACACTTGAAGCAGTCGTAGCTGTTCAGCAACTGATATATGAGAAACACTGTGCTGGACTTCCTATAATATTAAATGTATTCTTCACAATAACTTTGTATTTTCAGTCTTCTTATCTCCAATTTCCAGGTAAAAATATGGTCCAAGGAGTACATGCAAGATTATCAGTTGTTGGATATCTAGAAGCCTGGTTCCCTTGGTCCTTCCTCCAGAAAGAAACATTGCACTTTAGGAGTTAGAAAGTCATGGTAAATTTTGCAGTGTCTACATATTAATTGCACAGTTATTTATTTATTATTATTTTGTTTTATTTTAGGGAGAGAAAGAGTGAGTTTTGGCGAAGGTCAAAGAGAGAAAGAGAGAGACAGAGACAGAGACAGAGAGAATCTTAAGCAGGCTCCCTGCACAGTGCAGAGTCTGATGCAGGGCTTGATCCCACAACCATGGGATAATGCCCTGAGCCAAAAATCAAGAGTCAGATACTAAGCCACCCAGGAGCCCCTAATTTCATTTTTTAAGAAAACAAAAAAGAAGATAAATGATTAGCTTGTATTAATTAAAAGAAATTTTCCCAAATTATAATTTTTTATACTTAAATATTTATTAATATGTTTGAAATATCTTTTACGATGCCATCATATGAGATAAAGACCGTGCGAAAACATTACCTTGCTCCCCAAATGGACAACCAGAGACCAGGCAGGGAATGACTTCTGATGGGTGATCCCAGTACTATTTAAATGTTGTTCCATAATATGCTAATTCTGTGGTTCCAAATACTTAAAAAGCCAGTTGAATTCTAAGAAGTCACTATGATTAGAAATTGTTTTTCTTCCAGATTTTTTTCCCCACAGATTCCAAGGAATGCTTTAACACACTTTGATTTAGAACATGATAGCAGTAAATGAGGATGTTGTGACGTATAATGATTATCTGTATTTTGTATGTGGTCTTCTGCTTTGAATTGGTTTTGTGATTCAAGCAAGTTTCTTTGTTTTTTTTTTTTTTTCCTTTTCTCCTGGCACCTCCTTTCCTGTATAAGAATACGGTGTTTTAGACAAAAATAGTTCTCCAATGCTTTTCCAGCTGTCGAATACCCTGAAAAAATATCCGGAATGAATTTTTTCTTTTTTTTTTTCTCTCTAGTTTTTACTTCTATAAAAATGCTAGCATCATAATAAAAATAATAATATTATTTAATCTAACATGTACAATGAATCTACAATGAAGTAGATTTTTATGGAAACCGCTAAACTGAATTACAAATTCGAAAAACTACCTTGACATTGCAGGTGATATAAACATATAATGAATGAAGGTCTAGGTGGTAAAAAAAAAAAAAAAAGATATGATGGGACCATGGCTTCCCTAAGAGTGCGAGTTCTTATAAAAGTCAGAGTTAATACTTAACACCTACTACTCAGAAGTCTAATTTGACTTCTACAGTTAATGTCCCAATCATGGCATGTCTTCTAATTTTTACCGGTAGGACAAGAGTTAAATATTTATGTGAATCTGACTTTCATATATTGTTAATTGTTTAACATGTTGGAAATATTGTGTGGGCCAATTAAACACAACATACTAGCCTTTGCCTAAGTACCACCAGGATGAGACTCTTGCACAAAATGCCTACATATAATTATTTGTGTTTATTGAAGAACTAGTCATGTTAGGAAACCCTATTTGCTGGTTCGCTGAAAATTAAAGGTTTAAGCTTCAATACAGTAACATATTTTTTGCAAGAGTTTTTCTCAAATTTATCATGCGTACCATTATATTTGTAAACAACAAAGAACAATTAGAGTATATGGTATTTAGCTGCCATGGAGAAGGTGATTTCTCTTAAAGTCATAATTTTTGGCATTAAAAAATTGTGTTAGATTTTATATTTTCTTTGTTGCTGTCAGTCAATTACATTGCATTGTATGAAACTATTTCATTGAATACTTTTCCATCCAGAGTGGAGGAAACCTGATTAAGACATCTTCGTAGTTCCCACACACTCTCTGACACCTGGCATGTTGTGGTGTTCAGTGAATTCTTTACTGGCCTTGCTTGCTTTTTCAGCCACCTTTTGGCTCTTATTTGTTACTTTGAATTTCAAAGAGACTGGAGTTCATGCAACCATGCTTTTTCATTTCTCTAAACTTCAATACAATTTTCTTTTTCTGTGACTTACAAATTACTATGAGTGTCCACTTCCTAGTAATGAGGTGTCTTTTTTCCTCTGAGACCTTTTGGTGTGGTTACCCTCTTTCCCCTATGTCTTCATTTCCTTTGTTTGCACTTGATCATTCCCTTAGTCTACAATGTTCTTTAATTCTCTCTTATCTCTGATACCAACCCTTCAGTTTGTGCTCCCAGGAGTCACACCACTAATTCACACTTGACACTGACCCCAGCTTCTTGAAAGACTCCAAATGTGTGGCTTCTTCTCCCTAACCTCCCAGCCCACTGCTTCTGCACTGGACATGTCATCATCTCCTGCACACACAATCCTCTCCAGTTTCAATTAGTTCTCCAACTTTTATCAGCCATTTCCAAAATCTATTTCCCATAACACCTTCACAAAACTTTTAAAAATAATAGATATTTGAGGTAACTGAACTGCCTAAAACCATTTCTCTGGCTTCCTATCATGTCTAAGGTAATACTGAATATTGTTCACATCATATTCAAGGCCATTTGAATTTTTCCCAGTAGATAACTCTGGCCCAAATTCCTTCTCCTTGTTGAGTGTCATTGACATTCCTTCCTGAGATCACCATGGATGTTTACATCTCTGTGACTCCACATTTTGTCTCTGATCAAGGTTTGCACTCACATTTTCTCTGGAGATACATGATAATTTCCTATGTGTTCTTTCAGCTCAAGCTCAAATTTGAACACAGCTTTTGTTTTATTTTTAGAATTCAAAACACTTATTTATTTTAAAGTTTATTCTTTATTTTGAGAGACAGAGAGAAAGAGTGTGTGTGTGTGTGAGAGCAAGAGAGAGAGGGAGAGCAGTAGGAGAAGAAAGAGGAGAGAGAGAATCCCAAGCAGGTTACACAATGTCAGCATGGAGCCCATTGTGGGCCTGGAGCCCACCACCTGTGAGATCATGACCTGAGCAGAAACCAAGAGTCAGACGCTTAACAGACTTAGCCTCCCAGATGCCCTTTCAATACAACTTTGAAATTATTCTGCAAATATCACAGAGACACAATTCCTTATATTGCTTATAATATTTTTTTATATTTAATAAAAATAATATAAGTATAAATACAATGTATAACTGTAGTTCATTTAAAGTTGCAGGATTTGAGTCTGGAGTTCTCTCTTGTCCAGCAAGAAAACGGATGCAGAATTAAATACATGAGGGGCTAATGTCTGGGTGGAGACAAGAGCCCCAAGTAAGTGTCCTTGCTCTGTATTTATTAGAGTAAGAAGGCTTTTAAGTGTGATGGATGTGCAGAAAGAGACAATGAAACAGTGATCTTAACTCAAGTGTGTGAGAGAAGGGACAGTTTTTGAAATATGTGGTGTTAGGGTTCGGGTCAATATAAAACAAAATC
This sequence comes from Paguma larvata, assembly GCA_030068075.1. Lineage (NCBI taxonomy): Eukaryota > Metazoa > Chordata > Mammalia > Carnivora > Viverridae > Paguma > Paguma larvata. The sequence continues at coordinate 141,504,345 of CM057823.1, forward strand.
TAGGCACTGAGCAGATGACTGTTTACAGCAGGCACTAGGTGCCTTGTCTGTTTATCTTAACTTGCCTAGGGGACAAGGCAGAGCATGCTACCTCTGGTTCAACAGGGCGTTTTCTTTTTTGCTAATTGGTTCTGGGCAATTTCACACTGCTGCAGTGGTCTTTCACTCTGTTTACCTGTTTACCTATTCTCAGATTCTTTCTTGTCCTTTGGAAGTGGCTTCCTGCTCTACGCTTTTGTTCTATACCAGAGGCACTTTTGCCCTTTGGCAAAAGCTTTCTGCTCTGAGCCTTGTCAATCCATGGTGCAAGTTTAGGGAGTTCCTAAGCTTATTCATCATAATGTAACAAATAATTACTGAGAACTAATATATCCCAGGAACTTCAATATACACCTAGAATAGGCTATGAACAACAGTGGCAAAAATGTTAGACTTCAGGGAAATTATACTCTAACTGGAAGAGGTGTAACAAACGTGGTAATTAAGTAATAGGTGGTTGGTTTGATAGTGATATACACTAAGAGGAAATTGATTTGGAGAAAGGAGGTAAGAAGTTTGGGAGGGATGGGTTTTCAATATTCGATAGTGTGGCCAGGAAATGCCTTCCTGAGCAGAAGACTAACAACTGAAGAACATAAAAAGTAAACAACGGAGAAAGCTGGGAGAAGAGACTCCACTCCTGGCCATGGGAGGGGAGCAAGTCTGTATCTTAACAAATACAACAAATAGAACAGTGTGGTTGGAGTTGAAGATATTTGGTATGAGTTTGGAGAAACAATATGGCCAGGTACTAAAGGATTCGGGGGCGTTATAAGGACTTTAAAAGACTTTTACTCCATCATTTAGCTGCTGGCCATGATTGTATATCAGGGACTATTGCTTTTAATAACTGAAAAAAAACCCCACAAAATATATAATACAACAATTTTAAGACATTATACTACAGGAAAGTAAAATACAATCCCCAGGAAGAGAGAAAAAAGCCAGGTAAGTCCTGTGATTGACCCAGCTTATCACCTGGAAAGAATTGACAAACTGTTGCACAAGAATTTGGGCTTTAAAGGAACAGGCAATTCTTCCCAGTAGAGGAGAAATAGTTGAGATTACAGGAGGAAAGGACTGCACTTAGTGTCGCAGAATATTGAGAAAGAGGACATTTCAAAGCCTGGTGAGAACTGGCCAGAGAAAAGACTTCTGGAAATCTACAGAGGGCTACTTTTAATCTTTTGCTGAGTTTTGAGTACTACAAATACATGTGAGGAAACCCCATGAAGCTGGGGGCTGAATATTAGAAAGGAGCATGTTGTACAATCCCTTGAATCCCTGAGGTCAAACGGGACTAAGATAGGCCATGTTAGGTACAGCCAGGGCGGAAATAGCCTGTAAAGCACATGGCATTGTTAGCATGCTTTAATAGAAGCTTAAATTTATCTCCAAATGATAGACTCTAATTGCCCCAATTGCTTAATAAAGCTTAAAAGCAAGCCTCTACAGTGAAAAATTGTTTACAGATAACTTCATTGTGACTCACAACATAAATCAATAACATTCAACGGAATAAAAAAATTTTCAGCACCCCTTCCCCCCCAAAAAAAGAAAAGGCAAAACACAATGTCTGGCATCCAGTCAAATTTACCTGGAAGAAATATATGACTCACAATGAAGAGAAGTCTCGATTGATATAAAGAGACTCAGAAGTGACACATAAGATAGAATTAGTAAACAAGTCTATTAAGAATCTTATTGTATGGCAGCAAGAACAGACACTTAGACCAATGGAATAGAATAGAGAACCCAGAAATGGACCCACAAGCATATGGCCAACTAATCTTTGACAAAGCAGGAAAGAGTATCCAATGGAAAAAAGACAGCCTCTTTAACAAATGGTGCTGGGAGAACTGGACAGCAACATGCAGAAGAATGAAACTAGACCACTTCCTTACAACACTCACAAAAATAAACTCTAAATGGATGAAGGACCTGAATGTGAGACGGGAAACCATCAAAATCCTAGAGGAGAAAGCAGGAAAAAACCTCTTTGACCTGAGCCGCAGCAATTTCCTATGAGACACATCTCCAAAGGCGAGGGAATTTAAAGCAAAAATGAACTATTGGGACCTCATCAAGATAAAAAGCTTCTGCACGGCAAAGGAAACAACCAACAAAACTAATAGACAACCGACAGAATGGGAAAGGATAATTGCAAATGACATATCGGATAAAGGACTAGTATCTAAAATCTATAAAGAACTTACCAAACTCCACACCCAAAAAATCAAATAATCCAGTGAAGAAATGGGCAGAAGATATGAATAGACACTTCTCCAAAGAGGACATTCAGATGACCAACAGACACATGAAACGATGCTTAAAGTCACTCATCATCAGGGAAACACAAATCAAAACCACACTAAGATACCACCTTACACCAGTTAGAGTGGCTAAAATGAACAAATCAGGAAACTATAGATGCTGGCAGGGATGTGGAGAAGCAGTCACCCTCCTACAATGTTGGTAGGAATGCAAACTAGTGCAGCCACTCTGGAAAACGGTGTGGAGGTTCCTCAAAAAAATGAAAATAGAGCTACCCTATGACCCAGCAAGAGCACTGCTAGGAATCTACCCAAGAGACACAGGAATGCTGATGCGTAGGGGCATGTGTACCCCAATGTTCATAGCAGCACTTTCGACAATAGCCAAATCATGGAAAGAGACCAAGTGCCCATCAACTGACGAATGGATAAAGAAGATGTGGTACATATATACAATGGACTACTACGAAGCAATGAGAAAAAATGAAATCTGGCCATGTGTAGCAACATGGATGGAACTGGAGGGTATTATGTTAAGTGAAATAAGTCAGTCAGAAAAAGACAGATACCATAAGTTTCCAAGCATAGGTGGATTTTGAGAGACTTAGCAAAAACCATGGGAGAGGGGAAGAGGGGAAAGGAAAAAAAAGACACAAAGAGGGAGGGAGACAAAACATAAGAGACTCTCAAAGACTAAGAACAAACTGAGGGTAAGGGGAGGTGAGGGTGGGGGGAGAGGGGGTGATGGGCATTAAAGAGGGCACGTGTTTGGATGAACACTGTGTGTTATATGTAAACCAATTTGAAAATAAACTATTAAAAAAAAGAATCTTATTGTAAGTGTATTCTATATGTTTAAGTAGACAAAAGCATGAGCATATAAGAAACATATGGTGTCCTAGAGGAAAGGTACACATGTACAGTTAATAGCATGTTTAAAAGAAAAGCGTAAGGAACTTGAAAATATAGTAATAAAACTATACAAAATAATATGGAAAAGAAGGTTAAAAAAATTCTCAAATTATCTGTGGGAAAATATGCATGCGAATATATATCAATTGTGGTAAAGAGGAAGAGGAAGGAACAATAGTTGAATATGTAAATTACTGCAATTTTTTTAAATAGGAAAATTTTACAACATAGATCAAGAAGCACAACAAAATGGCATCATAAACTACCTCGAACATCATAATCAAATTACATAATGGCTGCCATAAGCAGAACTACTGAAGTAGCCAGAGTAGCAAAGATGCAAATGACAGTTCACTTGATTTTGAAAAAAAAAAGAATTTGAAGAAAAGAATGTAAAAAGAGTTTTAAGTACTGAAAAATTATCTGTCAAATAAATGGGGCTCGATTCCATGACCTTGGAATTAAGACCTGAGCCGTAACCAAGAGTCGTATTCTCAACCAACTGAGCCGCCCAGGCACCCTGAAAATATGCTTTTAAATGAAGTTAAAAGTCACAAAAATGAAAAATCGATGACCAGCAGTCTTGCTTTGTAAGAAATATTAAAGGAAATCTTGCAGGCAGAAGCAACACTACCTGGAAATTTATAACTACTCAAAGGAAACACATGAGAAATGATAGAAATGGTCTAAATATTAATCACCTTAATTACTTACATCTTAAAACTCTTTACAAGGTAAATTATCTAAAAAATTACAACATAGAGTACATGTTTTAACACATATAAAATGGGATATATAAGCCAACATCCCCAGAGAGTGCGGGAGAGGAAAAGGGAAGGCTATAACAGTAAAGTTCTCTGTCAGGATGGCTATTATTAATAAACAAAACAAAACAAAAAAACAAACGATAACAAGTGTTGGTGAGGACATGGAGAAAAGGGAACCCTAGGGTCCTGGGAGAATGTAAATTAGTACAGCTATTACAGAAAGCAGTAGAGAGGTTCCTCAAAAAGTTAAAACTAGAACCACCACCAGAATTAGCAATACTACTGGGATTGACTTGAAATTAATATGATGCAGTATGTGAATTATACCTCAATTAAACAGTGTGGTTATCTATTAAAAAACTAGAACTGGCACATGATCTAGGGATTCCACTTTGGGTATTTATCTGAAGAAATTGAAATCAGGATCTCAAAGAGACACCTGCACTCCCATGTTCATTGCGGCATGATTTTGCAACATGAGCTACCATAGCCAACATGTGGACATAAAAGCGCCTTGATGAATGAATATAGGGTATATACGCACTTTGGAATATTATTCAGCTTTAAAAATAAAGGAAATCATGCCATTTGGGAAACACGGATGGACCTGAAGGATACTATGCCCAGTGAGATAAGCCAGACATACAAAGATAAACATTGTGAGATCTCACTTATTTGGAGAATCTAAAATAGTAAGACTTACAGAAGCATAGGGTAGATGGTGGTCCCAGGGGGTGGCGAGGGAGCGATGGGAAGATGATGGTCAAAAAGCAGTGTTTCAGTCCTGCCTTCTAAGTGAGTTTACTGAGCAGCGCACATAGTGTCTATAGCTAACAAACTGTACTGCATACTTCCGGTTTGATAAGGGAGTAGATCTTATGTTAACTGTTCTTACCACGCACATGCACACAAAATTATAATAGCAATAAATAATCAGGGAAGTGGGAGAAAATGGGAGACGATAGATATTCTCTGGTGTTGATGGCGGTGTTGGTTCCATGGGTGTGTACTTATCCCCAATCTCATCAAGTTATATACATTCAATGTGTACAGTTTTTTTTTTTAATCTGAATCTCCATCTCAATGAAATGGTTTTAAATATAAAAAATAAGTTTGTGTTGTTTTAAGCCTCTACATTAGTGGTAATTTGTTGCAGCTGCAATAGGAAACTAATACAGGTGGTATGGGAGCATTATAAATAGCCTGGGCCTCGGAACCCAATGGACCAGAATATTGATTTTTTTTTTCTCTAACAATGTAATAATTGTGTCATTTGAGGCAAGTAGCTTCATTCTGTTCAGTGTTGGATTCTGTCTCTGAATGTAATCATACCGCTTCAGCAGGATTGTGTACAGATTTAATAAAATTACTTCTGGGAAAGGATTCAGTTCTCAAGCATAGAAAGTGATAATCACTCTTGCTGAAATTTTTAAGTATTTGCTCTTTGTCAGGCATTGTATAGGTGTCTATGTATGTTATAACATTAATTCTTCTGCAACACCTTTAAGTTGTCATCACACAAGAGACAATTGGATTCTGACAGGTTTAGTTACTTGGCTAAAATCATGTCACCAGAAAGTGACATGAAAAAAATATGTACATGCAAGGGAATCTACTTGAGAGCTTGGCCATTGATCAAATTCTTTAAGGCTCATACTTGAAAGTAGCCTCTTTTGGGGCACCTGGGTGACTCAGTCCATTAAGCGACTGACTTCAGCTCAGCTCATGATCTCACAGTTTGTAAGTTCAGGCCCAGCGTCGGGCTCCGTGCTGACAGCTCAGAGCCTGGAGCCTGCTTCAGATTCTATGTCTCCCTCTCTCCTGCCCCTCCCATGCTTATGCTATGTCTCTCTCACTCTCTCAATAATAAATAAATGTTAAAAATTTTTAAATATATTTTATAGACAAGGATACTTAGGACCTGAGAATTTGCATTATTTGCTCAGGATACTACAGCTATTTAGAGATAGAGCTGGTACTAAAAAACTTTTTCCCGAGGAATATTTCAGAAACTGTTTTATAACTTCCAAAACAAAATAGTCAGGAGGTGGGGAAAGGAAATAAAATAAATAATGTGGGTTTGTATAATGATTCAGGTTTATGAACAATATAACATATAATTGATTAACGCTGACAATTTTCAGATAAAAAATAGATATCTTAACATTATTTATTTAGATGGAGTATTTTCTCTCCATTAAATTATTCAAATATAATAAAAGAATCAGATATCATGGAAGTATAAATCCCAAGGTGTTGATTCACAGAACATACTCTTTTTTTTTAATGCATGTTTTTTCATTTATTTTTAAGAAAGACAGAGTGCAAGAGGACAGGAGCAGAGAGAAAGGGAGACACAGAATCTGAACCAGGCCCCAGGCTCTGAGCTGTCAGCATAGAGCCCAATACGGGGCTTGAACCAGCAAACTGTGAGATCATGACCTGAATTGAGGTCAGATCCTTAACTGACTGAGCCACCCAGGCACCCCCAAAGAACATATTCTTTTTTTTTTAATTTATTTTTTTTGGATGTTTATTTATTATGAGGGAGAGACAGAGTGTGAGCAGGGGATGGGCAGAGAGACAGAGAGGGAGACAGAATTGGAAGCAGACTTCAGGCTCTGAGCTGTCAGCACAGAGCCGGATGTGGGGCTCAAACTCACGAACCGTGAGATCATGACCTGAGCCGAAGTTGGACATGGAACCAGGTGAGTCACCCAGGTGCCCCCCACAGAACATATTCTTAATCCTAATTACTCTTACTTTCCATTCTGGGTGGAATAATTCTTTTTTTCTTAAGCTTATTTATTTTTAAGAGAAAAAGAGGGAGAGAGGAGGGGCGGAGTGAGAGGAAGACAGAGAAGATCCCAAGCCAACTCTGCCTTATTAGCTTGAGATTGACATGGGGCTGGATCTCAGGAACTGTGAGATCATACATGACCTGAGCCAAAATTCAAGAGTTCGATGCTTAACCTACTGAGCTACCCAGGCTCCCCTGTTTGTATGTTACTCTTAAGGAGTTATTCCTGCTCTTAGCAAAGCCAAACACTACACTTGCTCACTAGAAACGAACCCCTCCTAGTAACTCAAGGAAATAGCATTGCATCTCCATTCCTCCCTCTTTGATACATCCTTCATGTCAACCTTCTGTAATGTCTTTCATCTTAAAAAAGAACATGCTCCTTCTCTTGGCCCCCTTTCTTGGTAATGCTACCATTTTTTTTCCCACTTCTTTTCATGGGTACAGGGTATAATTTTTTCAAAATTTGTCCATACTTGGTATCTCCAGTTCTTCTTCTTTCATCTTTTTTTATTTCCTTATAGCCAGACTTTCACATCTACCAGTCCACAAAGACTCTTAGCAAGGTCAAAATTGACATTTGTTTTTCTAAACCCCATGGCCATTTATAGGGCTTCCTCTTACTTGTGCTATCAGCAGCATTTGACATTTGTGACACTTTCTTTGTTGGGGTCCCAGGTCACTACACTCCTCATTCTGCTAAATTTTTAGCCACTCTTTTTCAGATTCGCTGATGGTTCCTCCTCATTTACAGGGCACAGGATGGACAAATGCTCTAGCTGTCAGTTCTCGGACTTCTCTTTTGTCCCAATTTTACCTGCAAGCCCAACCTCTCCCCTAAATTCCAGACTTGTATATTCAACAGATTAATCAGCTATCTCCCTGATGTCTTAATAGGGAATTTTAAACAACATATCTAAAACTGAGTTCCTGACCTTCCCAGAAAACCTGATGCTCTGACAAGCTTTCCATTCCAATTGCCTCTCTTTTTAGGGCAAAAACTACTAATCATCTTTGACTCTTCTCTGTTTTTTTCTTCACACCTACATTTGATCCAAGAGTAGATCTCTTGGGCTCTATTTTCAAACGGTATCCAGAATCTGACACTTTCATGACCTTCATTGTTACCACAATGGTTCAAGCCACCATTATATCTTGCTTGGATTACAGGAATACCCTTCTAACTGCTCTCACTGATTCCCCTTCAGGGTATTTTCAAATGAGAAGTCAGGGCGATGCTCTCAAATGCAATTCATAGTATTTCACTCTATTACCATACATTCTTCCTTTGATTTCCTGTTACTTCCAGTTTAAAATCCAAAATCATTAAAATTTCTTAAAATATCTTACTTCATCAGTCCCCCTGAGGAAGTAATGTCTTTGACGTTTTGTTCTATATTCCTCATGTATTTCCTTCTCTTGTCCTACTGTGTTCTTTGCTATTCCTTGAATTCTCTAAGAGAGCTGCCCACTGGGAGCTTTCCTCCTGCTGTTTTCTCAGTCTGGAATTCTTAATACAGACGAACACATGGACCATTCCCCTCTTTTCTCTACTCAGATTTTCCACGAGGCTTTTCCTGCCCCTGTTCCACAACACTCCTCCTGGTATTTCATACTCCACTTTCTTTACTTATTTTTCTTCTTATCATTCAATTCAACCTGAATACTATACATTTTACTCTTTTAATCATGTTTTTTTTTTCTTACCCATCTCTGCTTGTGGGTTTGTGTAAACTTGTACACTTAAAATTTGTATTCCCTTTAAGAAAATGTCTTTAAATTATTCTTTTTACTTTATTTTAGGTAATGTCTTTGATTTATTGTCAGAAAGACTGAGCAACAATACTTTTCAGTCAAAGATGCTATGCATGTTAGATTTTTCTGTGGGCTGGAATGAGAATCTTAATTCTTCCATGAAGCAAATCTTTATTAATCATTTGGTTAATAGGGCCAGAATATGTATTTCTTCAGGGCACATAAATACTTGGTCTTCATTCTTTTTTCCCCTATTCTCTTCCCACTGCTCCATAGATTTAGATATTGTGTTCACTTCTCATACATCTGCCATAATCTGTGAGGCAGTGGTTGCTAGCTATAGCCTGTGGGTCAGAACTAATAATTTTTTTAACATGTGTTTAAATGGTTGAAAAATGTCAAAAGAATGATAAGGTTTTGTGTTGTGAGAAGCATATGAAATTCAAAGTTCAGTGTCCATAAACAAAGTTTTATTGGCACATAGCCATGCCTATTCCTTTCCCCATTGTCTCTACTGGCTTGGCTTTTACACTATGACAGCAGAGTTTAGCACATGGCAGACACCGTATATCCTACAAAGTATGAACTATTTGTTATCTAGCCCTTTATAGAAAAAGTTTGCTGACTGTGCTCTAAGACAGTCATATTTTTTAATTGAGGTTTTTCTAATTCTAATTCTGGAGATGAATTTCACTCCAGATGAGTACCACTCCAGAATTAATTAAAAAAACCTCTTAAATATTTTACTCTTTTGTACATATCTACATTTTTCCTAAGGGAAAAAAACAAAACAAAACACTGTGTTCATCAGAACTGCGTAGACGTCTGTGAACTTATAGAAGTTTAGCCTGTGGTCTAAAGCTATTCTTAAAATTGGCAAGAACTGAGATGGCATACTTATTTTTGGCAGTAGTACATCTGTATGTATTTGCCTTAATTATTGTGTGTAGATGTGTGCATACCCCTTTTGAATATATACATACCAATTGAAAATTAAGTTTTTTCTCTTATAGTATAGTCTGGCATCTAAACAAATAGGGGCAAACTTAAAATGGGTACACTTTTTTAGCTATGAGGACCAAAAAAAACACCTTCTTTTGGTTTAATTCCTTGAATAAATCAGTTAATGGGGTTTATTCTTGTATCGCTTCACCTTCATCTAACTTGTCAGATTTTCTAGAGCTATGGAGATCTTGTCATTGAGGTGGACTTCATTACTGTAAGCTTCTATGACTCCAGCTTGGCATTTCAAATGTTTGCCTTATCTATTTCCTATCTAGGCTATATTTAATGAATATTTTTAACTTAACATTTTTTAAATGGCTTACTTTCTTTTTTTTTAATTTTATTTTTTAAAGAAAGAGAGAAAGTGTGAGCAGGGGAGAGGAGCAAAGGGAGAGAAAGAGAGACTCTCAGGCAGGCTCCAGGCCCAGGGTGAGGAGCCTGATGTGGGTCTCAGTCCCATGACCCTGGGATCATGACCTGAGCTGAAATCAAGAGCCTGGTGCTTAACCAACTGAGCTGCTCAGGCACTCCTAAATGGTTTATTTTAAGTAGAAACTATATAATCATAACACAAGTCACAAATTTACTGGGTAGTTATATGTATAATTTTTTAATACACATTACCCTAAACATAAAATAATTTTAAATCTTTTTATACATGTGCTGCCTAAAATCATATTGTAGATTTACTTGTTCAAGTAACATATATTTATAGAGTGTATACTACATGCCAGACATTCCTCCAAAGCTCTGAAGATACAACAATCCACAAACTGACAACATTTCTGCCCATCGCCAACAGTAATGAAGTGGTTTTTCAAAAAGAATGAATTTATCTCTTTATGATAAAAGATATACTCTGTAACAAATGCTATAGGAATAGTAGATCTAATGTTTTTTCTTTCTTTTAAGTCAACCCCAAAGAAGATAGATGATATAGAAAGACATTTCTATTTACGAAAATATTTTAGAAGTCTACAGACAATTTATATTCTTAAAATCTATTTGTAATATTTAAAGTATTGTTAATAAGGTAGAGAAAGGTTTTTAAATTGCCTTAGAAATAGAATTACTCCCTGCCCCCTTTCCACCAAATAAATACCTCCCTTCTCAATCGTCCTGAATTCCTTCAGTTATGATCAGTTACGATCCTTCCACTAAAGGTAAAGTGTTTATTATTTCTTCTCCTTTTCTTTCCAAAAGCAATTAACAAAGAGCTAAAGAAACAGATTGTGTTGATTTCCTGAACTAAAAATATAATCCGATCTTTCCTTTTACTTGCTATGCTAATCATCATGTTCATAACATGAGAGAAATTTCAAGTCCCTATGATATTTAACAAATAACGCTAAGATTTCAATATCCCCTGGCACCTGATTTTAACTTAAAAAAAAATTCTTTAAGGGGCCTTCTAGAAGCTTATCTACTGAGGTAAAACTTCTTTAAAGTCAAAGAATCAAAAAAATAGAGAAATAGTACTTATTTCTGTTGTTATGTGGTGCTCTGTCACTAATTTTCAGCTAAACCAAATTTGCAATCAGGAGAAAGTAATGCAGAAACTTTTGAAGCCTCAAATACAGAGTCAGAGTTGAATGGAGGGCTGGAATTAGCTGTTGTAGCTATATCCTCAGTATTTCACGTTCAACGTTTGTTTTATTCCCAGAGTCTTTGAACTCTGACTCTGAGATTGTGCCGATTAATGGCAATTGGCTTCACCAGGACACATTCTTACTATTGAATGAAAAAGTGGGTTAGTGGTTCAGCCACTTATTCAAACACCTGGAGGAGAAGTAGCTACGTGGTTGTCTCAGGACAGACCCAAAGTCTGTGGTCTGTGTCTTAAGACTTCCTGTATAGAAATTAGTGAACTTTACCTTTCCCCTAATTTGGAGGCCTTAATCTGAGAGCTCATGGCCACATAAGGCTAGCAGTTGTCACCCTAGAAAGGACATGCGTTTCAGTTGCTCCAGACCTCCTTTTGCTAATTTATTTCACCTACCTGTCCCTGTGGATATTAAGTATTGTCTGAACAATGTAGAATTGATTCTGACAAATTTTTGTGTCACTTTCTCAATCCAGAGTAAGGGTTTAGATACATGATAATCTAAAGATAGATTAATAATAATGAAGATAATGAAGATTTTGATATATCTAATTCTTAGTAAATGCCTATATTGAGTAAGTTTGGCTTTTATTTCTGAAGGGGATGGCTCCTGATCACTGACACAAGTATTTAAGAAAGAATTTTGTTGCAAGTACTGATATGTCAATGAAGTAAAGTTATTCCTTATTTCCTTTACTAAAGAATCTGAAAATATAGTCCTGAGATAATTATTTTTCATTCAATAAAATTAATTCAATAATATATAATACCTTTTTGTGCATTTTTATAACTTGGGCTTTTTTACTCTTAGCGGAAAATTGAACTGAGAAAAGCACTACCTCAACCAGTAACTTCAGTTAAAAGATTTTACATCTCTTTCCAAATGACCAGGGACCTATCACTTACTTTTCCCTATATAATCTCTTTCATGTTCATAGTTTTCATTATAGTCAATAATCAGACTACATCTAAATCTTAAAGCCTACTCTTGACCTTTCCCCCCCAAATTAAAAATACCATATTAAACTCTTTTTCTGTCAGCAGTCACCTTTTTCCTTGTCTGTTTCACAAAGATGTCTCATTCAGCTGAGGCTGCTATAACAAAATGCCATAGACTGGATGGAGCCTGGGAACTTTGATAGCAGGGTGCCAGCATGGTTGGGTTCTTGATGCAAGCCCTCTTCCTGGCTAGCACATGGCTGCCTTCTTCCTGTCTCTCAACATGGTGGACAGAAGAAGAAGCTCTATGGTCTCTTTTTCTTCTTATAAGAGCAATAATCCCATCATGGGGGCTTCACCCTCATGAACTCATCTAAACCTAATGATATCCCTAGGGCCCTACCTCCTAATACAACATATTCAGGAGTAGGGCTTCAACATAGGAATTTGGGAGGAAACAAACATCTATAATATAAGGTGAACCCCTAAAGGCAGGAGTAGGAGATTGTCACATTGTATTTCCAATGCCCAGGAGGTTTTATGTTATCTAGTAGGCAGTCATATATCATTCTATATTTCTCAGAGCAGTGTTTTTTATTTTAGTAATTCACACAGGAATATAATAAAAGTGTTTTTTTTAAGTTAAATAAGTAAATGTCATGGATTATGTCATAGACTGTTGTTAACCATGGTTTCACTGTAAGTGAAATGAAGGAGGAGGAGCGGGGGGAGGAGAAACAACAAGAGAGAAAGGAAGAGAAAGAGAAGGAAAATCCAGCATAAATACCATCATTAATACCAATTCACAAGTTGCATCCTTATGCCATCAATTTAATGTCACATTTGTAATATAGCAATAGCTCTTTATTGATATTTCCCTTGTTAATGTAAACCCTGGCATTTTCAAATAGTATGGTTGGTTACAGAGGAAATTACATCTCTTTTACTTAACTGTAAAATATCAGGACATGTTCTGGTCCATCAGTATTATAAAATGACCTACTGTCTTGGAGGATGGCACCAAAACTAACACAAGAAGTTTATTCTGGTGCTTAGAGTCTACCTTCTTGTTTTCCACTGTCACACATAATCCTCACACTTCCTATCACACTGAAGCCGAAAGTGATGGGTGGAATAATGTCTGCGTTTTGGTATCTAAACCTAACATGTGTTTTTAATTGTAGGTTTTAAATGTATATATTTATTATTAGCATCTATTTATTTTCATTACCTGGAGGTTCGGTGTTGTTGCTGGTGTTTTGGGTATGGCCTTTGGAGAATTTAATTCACTCTTTGTTCATGAGGCCAGGAATCTCATAGATCTATTAGAATAATGACTAGTAACATGGCTTACATGAATCAATAAATACAGAAGTGAGGAAAGAAAGTAAGTGAGACATGGAGGTAGAGAGAAAGAAAAGAGGAAGAAATGAAGGAAGTCATATGCCAATTATAAAATGAATAAGCAGGGCTTATTTTTAAAAATCATACTTACTTCAACACTTGCTAAATCCTGTATATATATTTTCCTGTTGAGTATATACTAGGCTTGGATGTGTTTGCATGTAAGAAGAGACCATATATCTATGAGGCTTAGAAATCAATGAAAAATATAACAATGATAAATTGAATTTGACTTTAATTCTTTTTTTTGGCCTTAATAAAACTCTTATATTTTGTAAACTACCCAGAGAATAAGAATGCTTTCTAATGGGGTTATTCAAATATAGCATAGAAGATTCACCTTAAATTAAAAAAATATTTCTTAAAACAACTGTTAAAAATTAAAACTTAAGTTTTATTTATGGGGTCAAGTATACATAAAAATAATACATTTATGAGCCTATCATGTGGTTTTTCAAACCTTATGGCACATTAATAATCTCCTGAAGAAGTTGTTAAAATGAGATTCCTTGTGCTCCTCTGAGATTCTGAGTATGGAAAGAGGCCTAAAAACTTGCATTTACAACAAGCTCTCAGGTGATGCTGGTACTTAGAGTCCCACATACCACAGATTTGAGTAATAATAGGCCAGGACATAATCTTATCTAAATTTTAAAAGTTATTTTCTGATATTCAGTTCTGAGTACATTGACTTAATCAACTAGTGGCAAAGAGGTGAAGTTTTATAAAGTTTGACTAGAAACTAATGAAAACAATTTTTCCTTCTATCTAATGTAATCATGTGAACACATGGCTTCCATTGAGGGACATAGGCCTCTAGAGAATCAAAGTAAGTAAATAAAATGTCAAAACATATTCCTCTGGTTGCTATGTAAGCTATGTAGTACCAAGCCTCTAAGGTCATTTGATTGGAAAAGCAATAAGAATTGCTTTATTATACAATACTCAAAAGATTACTGAATTTTGGCAACATGCATTCGGACTTAAAATATCCCAAAGTCAATAGAATAAAAGCACATTTTAATAATTTGTAGGAAACATACTTGAAATAAATGACTCCTATGTTATTATGCCAGTTATTACCACTTATTGAACAACAGATAAACTTTTAATAAGATGGTATCATTTTTGGCAGAGCGTTGTTCCATCTTGGACATGCATTTGTTGAAATAGGGTAGATGGTATTCTTCAGAAACGTTTTTACCATTTCGATTCATTTCTACGCTTGGTTGACTCTAGCATACATTTCCCTTTGTCTTTTTCACATACGCCTAGACTAACACTAGGATTAATATTTGATGGGTCCATTTTTTCCTGGTCATCTGCTTCACAGTCTTCTATTTTAAAATTACCATGTTCAGTTTATCTTGGTTTCTGTGGAGACAGATTTTGGGCATTATTTTCAGTCCTATAATATGATCTCATATTTGACGTGATTAAGAAAAACAAATGGAGGATTTCAGTGTATTTAAATACAGCAGTCCTCAGGAAAAGCACATCATACTCTTAAGGCTTGAGAATTTTGGGTTCTCTGACTTTTGAGTCTCCTCTTGGATAACAGGTAATATATTCATGGACAATTAAATATGATCTGATTCTAATTTTTTGTTCATTAGGATAAGCTGAAAGCCATTTATAAAATGTATATACTCGGTTATAATTTTTCATATAAAATTTTAAAGAAGTAATGACTTGATGTTGGGATCTGAGGGTGAGTTCTGGATTTCAGTGCTTCTGAATTGATAGCAATTATTGTACAAAGAGGATGAAGTGGAAAATGGAGAAGATGTGCTCCATCATTTCTGCTGGGGCATTTTCTAAAAGCTATTTTATTTCTTTGACTAAATATATGACATTGACTTTGTTCATAATTACTTTTACCTTTAACTTTGAAGTTGAAGTTTAAATTTTATAAGAAAATGATCTCTTGAGTAGCATCAGCTCTCTTTTTGCAAATGTGTGTATTATTTCAAAAATTTAAAAATAGACTCTTAATAGTAGGGAACTAACTGATAATTACCAGAGGGGAGATTGGTGGGGAGATGGATGAAGTAGCTGAAGGAGATTAAGAGTACAGTTATCATGATGAAGACTCAACAATGTATAGAATTGTTGAATCACTATATAACAAACCTGAAGCTAAAATAACACTGTATGTTAACTATATTGGAATTATTATTTTTAAAAAATAAAAAGAAATAAGCAACCTTTTCAAAGTAACTTTATCCCTAGCACTAATTCATTTTCCATTACCTTTTCATTGTCCTTTGGATTGTTAAAAATAGTTTCTATTTTTTGGCATAATTAACACTGTATAATAGACTATTTTGTTTAAATAATTCATTCTTATGATACATTTTCATTGCATTTGTAATTTGGCTGAAGAAAATTTGACTATTTCAAAATTTTATTATTGTATTCTTTGGGAATTTTTTTTTCGAAGTCCTTAAACCTATCTATCTATCTACCTATCTATCTATCTGCCTATGGCATACCAATTACCGTGTATATCTCTCAGTCTTTTATTTCAATAAAATGATAAAATGCCAGGTATAAACAACATTAAAAGTTACATCCTACTTTGTATCATTAAATCACTAAATATTTGCTTTAACTAGTAGATGATACAAAAACTTCAGAAAGAAAGATTTAACTTTATGACATGTCTAATGCCACAGTCCTGAGTTTAAACCAGTAAGGCAAAAGAAGCAGATAAGGAACAAGGAAAATGCCAGCAGCCCTGAGTTCTGCTTCATACGTTAAAGATTTGAAGTTATTTAGTAGAAGAACAGTCTTTTCTATCACTAGACAAAAGTTGTTACTGTAATGTTCTAGCAAAAGTGATGGCCAAAAAAAAAAAAAAAAAAAGAAAAGAAAAGAAAAGAAAAGAAAAAAAAGAAAAAAAGCCTTTACCCATTATTTACCTTAGAGTTTGCAAAATTCTCTTATTTATATGTCTTCAATTCAGATATAAATATCTGCCTTATTACTTTTTCAACAGCAAAAGAACTAGGTTCACTTGCATAGAGAGAATTACAAACACATGTCAAATAGTCCCAGATTACATTAATTGATTGAATAAGATTATTTACAATATCAAATCACTTTTACTGATTTGATTTGTCAAAGTATTTACAAATATTTACCCTGAAACTTCTTTTTAATTATACATTTTTTCTCCCAAGTGACATTCATGCTATAATACCAAGGTCATGCCATCTACACCATTCTCAAGCCAGAAACCTGGCTCATTTTCGCTCATTCTGTTGTAAAACCAGTCCCTGTTTCTTGTCATTCTACTTTCTAAACATTTCTTTAAACTCTGCCTTAACTCTCCTCACGTCATTCTTTGGGCCCTGTAATCTCTCAACAATCTAAGGAGCCAGTCTGTCTCCATGATTGTCTTCCTCGCATGCTGAACAATGTTATTGTCAACATGCAAACGTTCTCTCTCGTTTGTGTTTCTTGGCGGGCTCTCAACAGTTCCCCTTACTTATCCTATATAATCTAGCACAGTTCTGCTCTTGCTTGGTCTGTTCGAGATGTCTCTTTTGGATATTTTCATAGCCCTCACTATTTCCATATCACAGCGCTTATCTTTACTTATCAAGGTCCCCATCAGTTTCTAAGGTGCCCTGCTGTCAGGGGATGTGTTTCAATTGTCTTTGTATTTCCGGTATGTTTCCCAAGGCTTTGGAGCATAGTTTGGTTAGTAAATATTTGACTTGTAAATAAATGAATGTGCTACTGATGCTCACATATGATTTCACAGGACTCAGCCAAATATGAAGATCTTTGTCTTTGCCTTTTTCATGGCTCTCATGTTTGCCATGATCGTAAGTATATCCAGAAATTCTGAAGAATATGTTCTTCACAGTTATCCAAAAATTCTCCTTGTTTCTTGTGTCTTTGCCTATGTTTGCATTTTCCTTAACTCAGATTTATAGATTTTAGTGTTTTTATAGGAGCATTTTCTTTAAATTAACCTGGAAATGTTCACTAGGAATTTAAAATAAATCTTGGGTACACACACACAAGCATTCTAAACACAGAGAGACACTCAAATATAATTAGTTTAATGTAAAAATAAAAATTTTAAAAGAGTTCCATAAAGTTGTGAGATTAAGAGGCACTTAAATATTATATTATAAAAGACACTTAAATAGTATAAGCTCTAGACCAACTAAATGTCTGGTCTATATTGTCATTTACCTGTTTGTCACCAGGTAAAATTTGACCTCTCCGAAGCTCTTTCTTCCTCCTCCATCCCCTCCCCATTTCTTTGTTTTTTACTCTGTTTGGTCTCTTTCACTTTGGTATTTTTTGTGTTCAGTTACTGAGAAATTCATTAAGATATGTAATAGTACTTCAACTAATCCAATGAGGTCTAGTGCATGTTTAAAAAAAAAAAGGGTTTACACAGTTTATCACATAATTTTTTTAACGTTTTTATTTATTTTTGAGAGACATAGAGACAGAGTGTGAGCAGGGGAAGAGTAGAGAGAGAGGGAGACACAGAATCGGAAGCAGGCTCCAGGCTCTGAGCCATCAGCACAGAGCCTGACGCGGGGCTCGAACTCACAGACTGTGAGATCATGACCTGAGCTGAAGTCGGCCGCTTAACCGGCTGAGCCACCCAGGTGCCCCTATCACATAATTTTTAATAAAGGGTAGAAGTGGGAAAAATAAAAATCTAAGAATAGAGAAATATATAATACCAGACTCTATGAGCACGTAAATATTTGATTCTGCGTAGCTGCTGAGCAACTTAAAACAGAGCCATGTAAAAAAATATTTGTTTTGAGCAATTCCAAAACTTAGCTTCTGATTTCACTCCCATTCACATGTAATAGATTTTCTTCCCTTTACACACACATAATAATGTGTACCAGAGTGAACTGATATTAAAATGTAGCAAGTTATTATAGTAAACACTTATTCTTCGCTCCTTCTGAAGATAGCATTAACCGAAAAAGCTAGTTTACTATATCAGTTACTAAACTTTGGCCCCCATTGTGTTCAATCATAATTGCGGCAACTAATGCATTTTTATACTCAATTTGGAGTTACAAAATGAAGAAATTCATTATTTTTTCTTTTCTTTCTTTTTTGCAAGGGAGCTGATTCATCTGAGGAGGTAAGACACATTTTCATTCACTGGAAAACTTGATAATTAAGCATATATTAAAATTTTAACCTGTTCTCTTTTTTAACAGAGACATCGTGGGCATAAAAGACATCATCATGTAAGTATTTTCCTGATAATGTGGAAATACGTACAAATATATTTTATATTTTCCTGAGTATTTACTCTTTAAGAAGGATCAATACTTATCTCTGAAACATATCTAAGTAGTGAATGACTAAAATACATATTGATTTTATTTATTTTTATGTTACAATAGTGAAAGACCCAAAAGTCTTGTGCACTAGTACCATTTAAATGGAAACTCACAATATCATCCTGAAGAGACTAATTATTCTCTCAGAACTTAAGTGTCTTAGTCTGGCACATATTTGCCTTGGCTAAAGAATAGTTGAAATTCTGATTCTATTAGGTATAATATATGCCTACTGGAGAATAGAGGCTGCTATAAACACATATTATATGGTAAGTTTTCACCTTCTGATTCTTTTTCAGGATGATGAAGTCTTAAGTTAAATTGACCATATTAAATAGGATGAAAAATTTCATTTATTTAACATTTTCCTTAATGAAATATATCCTTGATATCTCATATTATTTTGACATGTCATATCAATGTGATAAGCTCTAAAAAATTCTTACTAGGGGCGCCTGGGTGGCTCAGTTGGTTAAGCGGCTGACTTTGGCTCAGGTCATGATCTCGCGGTCTGTGAGTTCGAGCCCCGTGTCGGGCTCTGTGCTGACAGCTCAGAGCCTGGAGCCTGCTTCGGATTCTGTGTCTCCCTCTCTCTCTGCCCTTCTCCTGCTCATGTTCTGTCTCTATGTGTCAAAATAAATAAACGTTAAAAAAATTTTAAAAATAAATAAATAAAAAATAAAAAATAAAAAATTCTTACTAATATAGTAAATAAGTGAATTTACAATAGCACCAACTAAGATTCCAAACCAGGGGTGAATGATATTTGGACAGAAGTGAATATTAAAGAATATGGGAGTTCTAAGAGACAGCAAGATCCTTCAAAGTCAAGAGTGAGAAGTAGCAGTTCCATCTAACCTTAAATTAGTAAATTCCTCCTTCCTGGAATATTCAGAGATGGGCAAAGTAGGAGCTTGGAATATTATTATAAAGAATATGTAAACCTTTTGTGAGTGTTTGGTTGTAAGGAGTGGCCCCACATGTATTATAAAACAACAAAATTATCAACAAACTGTAAACAAAATGTGACTGCTGTATCATTTTTAATCTTCTTTTACACACTTTTCGTATAAAAAAGTGAAAACCTGACCAAAAGTTTGAGAAAACAACCACGAGGATGATAGATGAGTCCCTATGAAGTTTAACAACCCAAGTTTTTCATCAAAATTATTGTGAAATATTTGCAAGGTCACTGTCTTAATTCTCTGCAATTATCCTTTTCCTTTTGTTTGTATACAGAGAGAACATTTCCAACATCGTCAATATCAGCAGTATCCACAATTTCAGAACTTTTACGATGATAAGTAATGTCCCAATGCTTCCCAGTTCTCCAGGACAAGATTACAGAGGTAAGCTGGGTCTGGTGAAATTCTATATTCCAGAAGTATCACTGGTGACAGTCTAAACAAGAAAAAACAAAAGCAAGGCATCAAACCAAAAGCACCCCAGTTTAGGATATGTAGCCTGGTGTAACTCTCCTAAAGGGCAGTTATTTATGTTTCCAAAAGAAAACTTCCATCCTGGTATTGGTAAAGGTCATTTGGAGATGGAAACAGCTGTTTGTATCATGGTCCTGAGAACTACTATGTTATGACCGTATACTATTCCTAACCTTTTCTAAACTTCATTTTCTCATGGATAAACAAGTATTTTAGTGACACTTAACCAATTTATAGAATTGGTGAGACTATTAAAAGGCAAATGACATAAAAGACCTTAATCAGAATTATACCTAAATCGTCACTGCAGGCTGCCCTCCCACTAAATCTGTGCCTCAATATTGTTTAAAATGTTTCCTTCTAAAATATAGTCTTTGGAGTACCTGCAAAACCAGCACCTGGGAAATTGTCAGAATCATAGCCTGAAGGCACACTCAGATCTATTGAATCAGATGCTGCATTTTAAAAAGATCCCAATATGATTCAAAACACAACTATTTTGAAAAACTTTGCTTTGGGGATTCTGATAAGCAATTAAAATAGGGACCAATGCTCTACTATAACACCAACAAGAAGGAAAGGAAATATTACCAATTTGCTCTTAGAGTGACAATTTTATCTAAAATAAAATTAAATATTCCAAAATCTATGAAAGATTCAATATTTCGCTTAAAAAAAGCAATGTTTTTAGAGAAAAATAAGGCCGTCCTACATTTCAAAGTTGAAATAGTTCCAAAGGATTTCAATTGTTTTTAAATGCACATAGAGACTTCTTTCAAATTGAATTCCCTGTTGCCATTAATGACAGAGCAAAGAATCTGAACTTGACTCCCTGAACGTGAAGTAATAGCTGAGTAATATTTCAGCAAGGAAGGATATACTAAAAATATTGTTTGGGAGAGATTAATACGTGTGAAATGAGTAGGCTATAATTAAGCAGAGGGATGGGGGAACTGAAATAGATTGGCGACAGACTCTAGAGAAATATGAGAAATAGATCAAAGAAGAGGCAATCAATAGATTTGATGATGGGTGAATGAAAGACTACATCAAACAGGGAAGGAAAGAAAAAAAAGAAGAAATGGATACAAGTTGTCCTTTTGGAGTAGAGAGTAAAAAGTGCTGAGTAATGAGTCTTTCAGAAAGAACAGTGCTCGGCTGTTGCCCGTCTGTTTCTTGGTTTTTGTTGTTTTCCTTCATGGAATTTTGCATTGTGTGTGTATTTTGCTCGGTTTCAGTAACGGATGTTAAAGACAACTTGACTATGTTAAGTTTCAAAGAGAATAGCATCCAAACTGAAAAGCCAAGTGGGCTAAAATGTAGAACTAAACCACTGCACTTCAAGGGAGAAGGGACAGGAGAGAAAGAAACAACAACAACAACAACAAAACAGACTAGAAATTCAATCAATTTTTCAACATTCACTCAATACTTTTTTTTGACTCTCTGAAGTACCAGGAAAAGCATATATAACTATTTCGGCCAGGAGATTTGAAGCATAGATATAAAAGAGTTCTTTAATAGATTGGAAAGAAACAGTTGGTAATGAATACAATTCCTTGTGTTATTATTTGAAGAAATAAGGGTCCAAATAAAATTTGTGTTCATGCAGGCATGGGCTATTAAT
This sequence comes from Paguma larvata, assembly GCA_030068075.1. Taxonomy (NCBI): domain Eukaryota; kingdom Metazoa; phylum Chordata; class Mammalia; order Carnivora; family Viverridae; genus Paguma; species Paguma larvata. The sequence continues at coordinate 141,526,250 of CM057823.1, forward strand.
TGAGCACATAAAAAGCAGCAACAAGACAGCCACTAGAGATAGTAAATACCGTTATGCCAGAGTCTCTTCACTCTACAGCTCATTTTCTGGTTTTAAAAGTGGATATAAAAACAAGCAACCATCAGTCACGATATCATTGCCTAAACAAGTGAGGTGATTGGGTGGGTTATTTAGGCCTATTTTACCAGCAGGTCTATGGCAGTTGGAGAGAGAGGGAACTAGACAAACAATGAAGAAAGCCATTGAGAAACTACCAAAATAATTTAGGACGAGAAATAAGTGCTTGCGGAAAAAAGGAATAGAAATAGTAGCAATTTACTCTAATGCAAAGTCTGATTATGTAAGTACTTGAGAATAGTCGTAGTCAGCTTTTCTCTGTGGACCATATTAACCAAGACACAGTTTTTGATCAGGGATCTTGTGTCTTGTCAAATCAAACCAAATCGAAACTTAGATAAGGAGAGACTTTATTGAGAACAAATTCCATTGCTTAAATGGGGAGAACACTTAAATCTCAGAAATCTGCCAAGTGTCTCAAAAATCCAAAAAAAAGGGCTTTTCTTTCACAGGCTAAAGAGAAGAAAGCCAAGATCGGCAGAAACTTTTGAGGGGAACTTGGGCAAGCAGGGGGAATCCAGTAGGATCTGACAGAAAGTGTCCACGATGATTAGACAATTATCAGGATAAGTTGATAAGAGGGCACACTTCATCTTTAGTGCTGTTTTAGACTTGGGGCCAAGCAGAGCTCAGAGCTTATAGGAAGGAGAGAAGCCTGATGAATATTAAATCCTGACCGAGCAAAGAGTAACAAATGGGCAACTGTGAACATTAGGTCAGTCACAGAGGAATATATGTAGATACAACTCAAAAACAGGAAAGCATAAGGGTATTAGCAATGACTTGATCTTTAGTTCAAATTTAATAATTTAATTTTTTTAATCCACAGGTTTGGCGGAAAGTCCTATTTTCTCTCTTACTGATGATGATTCTTCCTGCCCATCGGATAGTACCACCCAACATTTATTAGCCCCAATAGAATAAATACACCCAAAATACTTCTAAAATCATGCTTTGAAAAATATTCAAGAGACTACAGTGCTATTCATATTATGTTATGTGTTATATTGGAATTTAAAAAAATAATTCGAACCATCAATAGTTTCTAGCTTTCCCAACAACAGCAAAAAACTATTTAAAAGAGTAGTAATGTTAGTCTCTGAACAATTTGATTTTTCCCTGGCTTTGTGATCTGTATTCCTAGCATTATAAAAAATTAAAAAAAATGTCATGCATAATAAATTGATTTATCAAGCATATACAAGTTCTCCCATTGTATTTGTTTCTAGGGGGGCCATAACAAATTACCAAAAGTGGTGATAGAAACAACAGAAATGTATGGTCTCACAGCGCTGTTGACAGAGCCTTGCTCTTTCCAACAGCTCTAGGGTACAATCTTTCTTTGCCTCTCCCTAATTTCTGGCATTTGTTGACAATCCTGGAATTCCTTGGTTTATAAATGCATCATTTCACTCTCTGCCTCTCTTGTCTCAAAGCAATCCTCTCCTTATGTGCGTCTCTCTTCTGACACAGACATGAGTCATATGCAATTCAGGGCTCAGTCTACTCCCTCCAGTAGGACCCCATCATAACTAATCACATCAGCAGTGGCCCATATTTCAAGAGAAGGTCACATTCTGGGGTTTTGGGTTTAGGACTTCCATATACCTTTGGGAGAGGAACACAACTGAATCCATCCCACCCATTTTTGCTTTGGTTCTCAATAACATTTTTCTGCAACTATTATATGCCAAAACTCATTGTATTCTTCATTATGTCAACATTTCTAAAGAAAAGACAAGTGGTGTTATTTCATAACTTTTTGGGACAATGATTATGGAAGAAAGTAGTTTATGACACACCTGGGTAATTATTTAAGGGGCACGAAAATTATCTAAGCCATCTCATTTTAGCCTTGAAATCTTCTGTACTAGAAGACATTCCAATTCATGCAATTTGCATGTAATCCCTAGAATACTAATCAAAATCTTACCTTTAATTTTAATCATTCTCATAAGGAAAACTAATGCACATTTAGCAAGTGGCTTGGAAGAAAATCTCAACTGTACACTGGTTGTAAATATTGACAGCTAAAAGTTTACGAATTATGCTGAATGACCATTTTTATGAGTTAGAATGTTTTATTCACCGAAATTCATGGAGGCAGGGCTTCTCTTCCAGAGAACAGCAGCCCAAACTAAAAGCCAATCCCAAACCCCACAGGGTTGCAGAAGCCTGAAGGGACCAGAGATATTTGAAAGGAACAAAAGGAGGGTGCTGACACTCAGAAGCTGAGGAAAGAAGGGAAGATGAAGGGAAGCTGGTAGAATGCTGAGTTGGGTGTGTTGTATGTTCTGTCCTGACCTGCCTTCTGGCCCTCCCTCTTACACATTTGGGTGTGTAAGGGACTTCTGAAATTTAACAGATCCAGAAGAACTCTTTCTTGTTCTCCTCCTTGAGCCTTAGTGAATTTCACCTTGTCTTTGTTCAAATTCTAACCTAAAGAAAACAGTGATTTTTTTTTCTCCTCTGCCCTTCACTCTTTACGTATATCCAACCATATATCTGGTTGGTTGTTTGTGTAATACACACACACACGCACACTTGCTATTTGTGACCACAATGAAAATTTTATTTATAAAGTAGTTCAAGTACAGTTTGATTCCAGTTACATATGTCTCAACTAGGTATTATTAATAAATTAGGCACTGAGAAATAACTCTGCTTTGTGGTTTTCTTTGAAAGTGGCTACTTTCTTTTTTTTAATTGTAATGTTTATTCATTTTTTGAGGTGGGGGGGAAGGGCAGAGAGAGAGGGAGACACAGAATCTGAAGCAGGCTCCAAGCTCTGAGCTGTCAGAACAGAGCCTAATGCAGAACTTGAACTCACGAACTGTGAGATCATGAGCTGAGCTGAAGTCAGTCACTTAATGGACTGAGTCACCCAGGTGCCCCAAAAGAGGCTACTTTCAAGTATGAGCCTTAAGGAATTTGATCAATGGCCAAGCTCTCAAGTAGATTCCCTTGTATGTACATATTTTTTTCATGTCACTTTCTGGTGACATGATTTTAGCCAAGTAACTAAACCTGTCAGAATCCAATTGTCTCTTGTGTGATGACAACTTAAAGGTGTTGCAGAAGAATTAATGTTAATGGCCTGAACTTACAAACTGTGAGATCACGACCTGTGCTGAAGTAGGACGCCCAACCGACTGAGCCACCTAGGCGCCCCATATTTAAGATATTATAAGAATGCTATCTAGAGTCTCTCCCAGTTCTTACTTTCTGAACATTTTTGGTCCCTTTTCTGTTCTCTTTATCCTGTTGTTGTTGTTGTTGCTGCTGCTACTGCTGTTGTGGTGGCTATCTGCTTTCTTTCTGGAGGATGTTATTTACGTGGCTTTAGCTATTTGCCTTTGCTTCACCCAGACCTCTTGCTTTTATAGTTCAGATCCATCGTCCAATATAGGAAAGAACTTTAGCTGAACAAATTCTGTTTATGACATATAGCCCTGGAACATCTTGTTTTGATTATATCTTGCTCTTCACTCACGGTTACTATATAACATTTCGGTGGATGAAATTCTCATTTTACTTTAAGTCACTGGCAATTGTTAAATTATGCATCAGGAAAGCTTGGATTGCCCACGTGATACTTGGCTCCTTACTTGTCCTTGTGTTCTGATGCTTAACTGGCTAGTGGCATCAGGTGTTATCTTAAATCTCTGGCTTTTCCATTTTTCCTTGGACCAGCCTCTTTATCTACTGTATTGTTAGTGATTTCCTTGATCCCTTTCCTACTCTTCTGGCCCAACTGAGTCCATAACTACACTGACTAATGTAATTCAAAATTGGTGAGAAAGAGTTATAAGGAAATGCTGCATCTCTTACATAATATGTACAACATATTGCTGAGAAAGTAAAAAGGAAATGTTAAGTGAGTATGGCATGCTTGCTTTTTTATTCCTTTTCTTAGAAATGACACATTTTTGCCTATAGCCTTGGGAACATAAGGGCACCCTGGGCAGCCAAGGCTTTTTTTACTTGGACCTATGACAGTGGGGACAATTCATTATTTCTTTACATACCTTCATCGTGGTTCAGTATGAACACAGTCTTAGAATGAATATTAGCTAAATAACTCAAATACACAGTAGATATTGACTTGCATTTTCTAAGGAATATAAAACATATATGACTATTGCAGTACTTCCTGCAAACCCTGCTCCTCTCTGTGCTTTGCTTTCCTTTCTCTCTCTGTCTTCTGTTCTTCCACAAACATTAGCTGATAAACACTGACTTACTGTAAAAGATATGAGCCAAAACCTGAACAGTCCCATTTTATTTTATTTATTTATTTTTAATGTTTTATTTATCTTGGGGAGAGACGGAGTACAAGCAAGAGAGGGGCAGAGAGAGAGGGAAACAGAATCTGAAGCAGGCTCCAGGCTCCAAGTTGTCAGCACAGAGCCCGATGTGGGCTTGAACTCACGAAATGTGAGATCATGACCTGAGCCAAAGTGGGACCCTTATGCTACTGAGTGACCCAGGTGCCCCTAAGCAGTCCCATTTTAATAAATGTGAGTTATTAGCATTTGTTCTCTGGAAGTGGGATTACTCTCTAAATGTCATTCTTCATCCCTTTGACAAATCCCCATTGTCTACAGAATAAAATTCACAATCTTTAGGAGACCAGGTTACTTTGTCCTTTATCCAACCTCTTCCTCTTTTTCAGTTCTTATCTCCATCTATTGCCTTCTTTGCCAATATATGTACTTATGACTATACTTATGACCTATCAGAACATCGTATTTAACTGACACTACCTTCTGGACACCTTCGAACTTCACGTACAAGGCTTAACCCTTTCTAATTTCAGTTTGGTTTCTAACCTTGGTTTACAAAAGGACTAACTTTTCAATCACTCAGGCATATTCCATTCATTCATTTCCCCCATTTCTCACATTTCTCATATTTCAACGACACATTTGTCCTCTCATTGCCTAAGATACCCAGTACCATCTTCCCAGTTGACATCATCAGAATGTCTGTCTAGACTACTGTATTAACATATTAATATAATAACTTCCTTTCTTAGGTTATCAGAGATATTGTCATAAAATCATAAAATTCAAGAAATTTCACAATTCTTCCTTCTTTCAAATATCTTCCCTCGTTTCCAGTGAAATTACACTGCATAATTGAAACTCAAAGACATTTTGATCTGACTCCATCAAACCCCTTCGATAGTAACTTATACTCTACATCTTCTGTGTAACCTGAAGTACAGAATTGATCAAAATTGGTATTTTTCTCTTTGAACTCCTGTCTTTCCTTCAGCCAAAATACTTTATTCCCATTTAATCATCTCTTAAAATTCTACTTATTCTTTTAAGGTCTGACTAAAATAGCAGCTCTTTAATGACCAGTTTGCCCTGCCCACACTCAGCACGAGTGCCCCCTTCCTCCAACTCACGCATAATTTAGTTCTACGCATTTAAACACAAGTGTGTTTAATTGATAACTTTTATTTATTTTTAAAAATGTTTTTATGTTTGTTTATTTGAGAGAGATAGACAGAGACAGAGCACAAGCAGGGGAGGAGGAAAGAGAGAGGGAGACACAGAATTTGAAGTTGGCTCTAGGCCCGACAGCACGGAGCCCTATGCCCTATGCGAGGCTCAAACCCACGAACCGCAAGCTCACAACTGAGCACAACTTTTAACCGACTGAGCCACCCAGGCACCCCGATAGCTAAACTTTATAACAGAATTTATAAAAGGAGTTAAAACCTGGGCATTACATATGATCAATAGAAATACATGTAGCCAGACAGATCTAGTAGTTTTAAATTGTACCTTTGCCATTAACGAACAATATTATTTTGAGCAAGTTACTCAATCTTTTGTTGTCTCAACTTCTTTAACCAAAATGTGAAGAGGAGAGCTACCTCATGATGTTTTTTTAAAGATTATACAAGATAAGACCTGTAAAATGCACAGTGCCAGGAATAGGGGTGATACTAAGTATAAAAATAAAGACAATTATTATGCCTGAAATAGAAAAATGTAATCAATTTTTATCAGGTAAATAAGTCTCCATGACATTTTGTAAAATTCGTGTTAACAGATTTACCAAGGATTTTAACTATGCCAGCTATTCAGATAGATTTTTTTTCCAAGGTTTCATTACAGAGGAGATTTTATTCCTCTGGTGTATGGAATATTGGTTTGAAGCGAATCATTTGTTTTTCCCAAATCGAGTCGTCCTGGAGCTAAGCAGTTTGCTTTAAGTGACTAAGCTATGATCCTGGACTTGTTATCTTGTCGGTTTCTCCACTGCAGCGTAAAACACTAACGACTGCTCAGGTTAGCATGAAATAGTGGCCTTCATGAATGTTCCATGTATCTCTGATGTTCATAGAGAATCCCCAACAATTGAGATCGGACAACATGAGGACCCGCCAAGTGCTAAGCAGATTTAATTGCATCCATGATAACTTGTGGATTGGGCCAGAGACTCACTGTCTTCCAGTCATCGTTTTACTTATTAGACAAATTACATTTCCTGAATAGATTTCCTTTATTGGCTTGTGAATTGCTCCCTTGTTAGGATGATCCCCAGAATTTCTGGGTACAGATAATAGGCAGAAATCATTTTCCAATTATGTGGACTACTTGGAATTGAAGCTATTGATTTTATCTCAAACGACAAAATTAGCATACCACTAAATACAGTATATAAACCACCACAGAGGCAGACAGACCATCATCCACTTAGCTTTCCCTTCACTTCCTGTCCTCCACCTTGGGAAAAGGTAAGAATTTCACTTATAAATTTGATGTATCCTCTCTTCACCTTTATTTCAAAGTAGGCTGAGATAAGTGAAGAAAATAATTGCTTGAAATATAGTCTTTGAAATAAGCATATTTAAAGTAGTACTGGCACTATTTTCAACATTTAGATTAAAAAATAGAAATGTCTGTAAAGATTTGGTAAAAATTATGGCTGCATTAGCTTTAGGAATCTAAAAAAATGTAGTTAACAACAATAACTATCTTTTGGCACAAAGCCAGTTCACCGTCTACATTGAAAAATCTATTTCTTGAATTAATAGGTCTTCTAACTTTGTTAAACATACCACAACAATAAAAGAAAATATATTTAAATTATTTTAGGGGACTATGGATAATTAATAGGAAACCTTTATCCATCAGTAGTTTTAGTGGTAGCACATTGAGTCAAGAAACTGCAGGAGTTGTTTGGGGATGTGCACTACTTGAAATGTTTATAAATCTTTTTTAGAAATGGGTATTCATCAAACTTATTTAGAGTAGCCAACTTCCCCCTTTATCATTTAGTCCACAATAGTTCAAAGTATTATTTTTAAAAAATTTTTAAACATTTATTTATTTTTGAGAGACAGAGCATGAACTTCGGAGGGGTGGAGAGAGAGACACACACAGAATTTGAAGCAGGCTCCAGGCTCTGAGCTGTCAGCACAGAGCTCAATGTGGGGCTCAAACCATGAACCATGAGATTATGACCTGAGCCGAAGTTGGACGCTTTAACCAACTGAGTAACCCGGGTGCTCTGATAGTTCAAAATATTATTAAAATAAGCTTATGAAATACAGAATTAAGTAAAAAAAGAAAATGTTTTACTTTGTAAGAAAATTCTAGATGGGATAGAAATGACTTGGAAACAAAAACAAAGAGAATATTTGAAAATAAAAAAGAGTACTTTAGAATGCATTGATCAAAATGAAGTTCTGGCAAAAAAATGGTATATAAAATGCTAATTATAAAATATAGAAAATGAAGTGAGATCTTTCTGATACATAATGATCTCTAATAGAGTACCATATTCTCTTTCTGAGTCCTGACAATAAAAAATTATGTGAAAACTTATGATGCTCGTAGGTAAAGTAAAATTATTAAGATGTATATAGTAACCATGAGAAAGATCTAGAAAAAAAATATTTTTTCCTGAAGAAAGAGAATAATTTCCAGCCTTCAAATATTGGAAAGGATATTTTGCAGATGAATTAGGGAAATTTTTCATGAAACGTTTTTAGTTCAGAAGTTCAGTTTAAATATCTGAGATTGAAGATTGTATGCCAAGCTGTATTAGTAGCACAAACATTATTTTGTATTAGAAATTATAGAAATGTGACAAAATCAAGCATTTAGCACATTTCAGTTAAAAGTGTTAACATATATGTCATACTACAAGAAGCGGTAGCCTGAGTGGGGAATGGGCAAGAGGACTTGATACTTTGGTAAATCATCAAGAAATCAGAGAGAATAAAAGCATAGTGTATAATCTCTAAAGTTATATGTTACAAAGGAGAGGAGGCATTATTAGATATGTAAGGGATGAAGACTGAGTAGTGGGTATAAATGGAGAAGAAACAAACCAATCAGTGGAGCATCTGGAAAGCGGAGGAAATAAAGGAAATTCTCAAATGAAATCTTAGTCTTATTGGAAATGAGACCTGATTAAAACAAATATTCATGGAAAAGGTTTGGCTTACTAAAATAAAAAAAAAAGATAAAAGTAAAATAGGATCTTTGCATCTATTTTCTTTGATCAATTTCCTCCCAATAGAACTGGGGATCTATCAGGGCTGAGATCTTAATATTTTGATGACTGATGTAATCCCAGCACCTAGACAGCATCTGGCAATAAAAGGTGTTAAATAAATATCTTTGAACAAATGAATCAATTAGTAAATGCTTCTGTAAATATTTATAACTTTTTTCTGTCCAACAACTACAAAAGAAAACCAAGAAAACCATAGTACTGTGAATGAGATAAAAATGAATGAAGTAGGGAAGAGGTGATAGTTGAAAAAAATCAGAATAGTTGGCCATGAAGTATAAAAATTATAAGTAAGAGTAAGGAGCCTTAGTAGATTTTGACCTTGCCTATATGATAAAGTTTTTATTAGTGTTTTTTTCTAAAATGCATAGATTTTTATTACATATTATCTTTAGTTTCTTTAACAGGAAAGTAACCCTAGCTGAATAAGAAAAGAGATTGACCAATATATTACCATTCCCTCATTTCCCCTTCGACAGGACTTGCTAGCCATGAAGGTCCTCATCCTTGCCTGCCTGGTGGCTCTTGCTCTTGCAAAAGAGGTAAGAAAATCTCTAAGTAACTAAGATGCAACGGACTACATGCCTATGTGTAGAAAATAACATCAACAACATTTTTAAAGTATGAATAAAGCAGAATTCCAACTGATTCATTTTGACTTCTTAGGAAATCATTTACATTCACCCGGTATTTCACCAGTGGGCAGTAGGGGCACAAATCTGGGCCAAATGCTGTCTTTATCACTGTGCTACCACTTCGTAAGGGAGAAGCAAATGAACTGATCAGCAAACAGGCAAAACAAAAAGAACCAGATATAAAAATGACAGTAATAATATGGCACAAATATGCTGGTGTGCATGGACAATCCAGATAAATATATCTTATTCCAGCCATAAAATATATGTATACCTTATCTTAGGGCACTGGGTCCAATTCTCCCTGTGTCTAACCAAAGCAATGAGAGGATGGACTATCAGGCAATAATCATAATCATAAACATATTTGTAATCATAATAAAATGTTTAAAACTAATTAAAATACATTTTTTCTGTTGCCCATCAAAAATTGTTGATTCATGTAAAATAAAAATATATCAACAAAGTTACTAGACATAAAAGACAAAAACAATTGCCTTTTAAGTCTCTCACTAGAGCATTTTTTATTTTTCAAATTTGTGAAATACCTGCATAAAGAAGAAAAAATTAGATAGGAAAAATGTTTAATAATGCATTACCTATGGAAACCAAAATAGAGTTTCATTTTTCCTTCACAGAAGGAAGAACTCACTGTGTCCAGTGAGGTAAGATATTTTTATTCGGAAAAACCATTCCCAACCATAAATCATTAACATTCTGCAATAGTTATTGATTGTCTTATTTTTTGTGTTTCCTTTACAGGCTGAGGAAAGTCTTTCAAGCAGTGAGGTAAGACAATGTTTTCAGAGGCAATTTCTCAGTCTTGGAACAGTAAAATGCTATGCTTTCTTTCTATTTTGTTACATTAGGACAGTTAGGTTAATGCAGCTATGTTCTGACATAAGTTTTGATGTCTCCATTGTAAACGTTTAAGGACAGAATAAATATCTGGAAAATTCAGTATCCTAGCACTTTCTAAGTTGGCTCACTACTTGAAATTGTGTCATTGTGACACACCCCCTCTTTTTTTTTTAATGAACTGTACAGTTTTGTTTTCTGTCTTGAACACTCTTTACACTGACCTGATTCACTGTTCTGATATTTATTGAGCACCTTCTGTGGACCAGACATTGACTAGGAGCTGTGGTCCAAATTGAAAAGAGGGATGTCCATAAAAAACAGCCTGCAACCTAGTGTGTGAGCAGACGTGCAAATGACACATTTTGTAATTACAAGAATCACTATATTAAATAAAAGGCAGTGAGAGGTAGGGTAGTCCTAAATCTGTGTTGGGAGAGTCAGGTAGGTATTTATCCTGGCCCCACTGTTTTTGGATATGTCATTCCCTAGTAGTTAAAGAGTATACTTGGTCTCTCTACAAACTTATCACACCCTAAAGGGGTTATTTTTATTTCTTAAAATTAATTTGAAGTGTAAACATAATAAGTAAATTAAGAATGATTAAAACAATTAAAAGATAAAATTCATATTATCAATGAATATGATTCTTTTAGAATCGGATGGGGCAACAGATCATTTGTTGTCCTAGGAAGGGAGCATGGTGAGAGAAATCAGCATCTATTAATCACCTCTTCTTGTACAATGCTCACTAATTTTCTTTTCTTACTTAACTGCATTCACCTTTATTTTATACAACAAGCTTATACAGAATGGCGAGACATATGTTTCAGCAATTATCCTGAGTTTTTACTATTATCAAACAAAGTGTCCACGTTAACCTATTGCATGCTTTCATTTTCTGATTTGTATTGCCAAATAAGAAGCATTCATAAAACTAAACTTAATTTTATTTTTTCTCCTGAAGGAATCTATTACACACATCAACAAGGTAACACCTTCATATTTAAATGTACTTATTTTCAAAATTTCCTACATTTAATTTTTAGAGGTGGTAACATTTCTTTTTATTTGATTTGGTTTCTAGCAGAAACCTGAGAATTTTAAACATGAGAAACAGCAGCAAAGACAGGTAATTTATTCGTGATAAGTATATTTCTAAAATTATTATGAAATATAATACATACAAAGTATGTATGTGTTTTCTGTAAATACTGATAATAAAATAAATGCCAGTGAGGAAATTAAATTTCAACAGTCAATTTATTCTCAAGGCATAAATGCATTTTTCAAACACAATTAATTTGCAAAGTATAGAATCAAAACCTAAGGATAATTTTTGATTTACTTATATTTCCAGGTGGGGAACTAGGTTCCCTTAGTCTCAAGATGGATGTTCTGATGAAAGATAACAAGAAGGAAATATGACATATTTATTAGTTGTATACCCTTGGTCTCAAGTTTCTGTACTTAATTTTCTTATTTGTAAACTAAGAACATTCATAACCCCACAGTGTTGATGAAGTGACGCACAGTGAATATTCAATGATTTATATAGCATTTTGTAGGTTTTATGTTAACATTTATGAATGATGAAGTTCTTAAAAGTATTTCCCTTACACAGATGAGAGAAATGAGGTATAGAACAATTAAATTACATGTGGTAACATACATGGTAACATATTTATCTCATTGTAATATTTCAACTTCTCTATTTTATCAATGAAGGTATATTGTTTGCAACTGACAGCAAATATATTCTAAATCAAAATGAATTCACAAATTGATGCCTCTTGAAAGATTCAAATTAACTACCTTCCACCAAAGGAGGTAGTGCTAGTAGGTGGCTGATGTTAAGAAACTCCTTGAATTAAGCCATAAATTAAGATTTAATTTTCATTAAAACAACAACAGCAAATAAACCTCCCTCTAAGTCTTTTTGAATAGATCTTTCATATGTAAAAACAATTTGCTCTATTATCAATATATTATGTGGAAAAATCCACACCCATGAAGACCAAAGTGGACAGATACAGTTATCCAAGCAATTCAGAAAAAGGTGAGACAGGTCTTGAAATCTCCAAAACTGGATTTCAGTTTGATCTGCGGATTCACCTATGGAGGGAGTGAGTAAATGAGAAATCCCTCAATGAACGATTTACTCATTAGTCTTCACCTGACTGAAAGTAATTTCTTAACCAAGATCTGTAAAAGATTTTCTTTCTCTTTTCACTCAATTATGATTGTTCAAAAGAGAGGAAGTTAATTCATTACAAGTGACAGTTATAGCTGAATCATGGACTCAAAGATTCTTTTCCTTCTTTCCAGGAGGAACGTCAGAATAAAATCCACTCCCTTCTCCAGCCACAGCCTCTAGTCTATGCTGAGCCCATTCCTTATCCCGTCCTTCCACAGAATGTCCTTCCCCTTGCTCAGCCTGCTATGGTTCTGCCTTTCCTTCAGCCTGAAATAATGGAAATCCCCAAAGTTAAGGAGACGATCCTTCCCAGGCACAAAGTGATGCCCTTTCTGAAATCCCCAGTGGCGCCCCTTTTGGACAGCCAAATCCCGAATCCCACTGATCTCGAAAATCTGCCCTTTCCTCTGCCTCTGCCTCTGCTCCAGCCCCTGATGCAGCAGATCCCCCAGCCCCTTCCTCAGAATACCATGCTTCCTCCTCAGCCATTGGTGTCCATCCCACAGCCCAAAGTCGTGCCTTTTCCCCAGCAAATGGTGCCCATCCTCCAGAGAGACGTGCCCGTGCAAACCCTACTGCTGTACCAGGATGCTGCCCATGAGGCCCAGCCTGTGACTGCCCCAGTTCACCAGCCCATTATTGTAAGTCCAGACTTAATAATTCTGCTGTCTCACTTATGTCATGAGTATGGTGATAGAGGAAGTGAGAGCTTTATAATGAAAGAATAAATGAATAATGAATAGATCTAAAATGCAGATTGTTTAGATCAGCGATTCTCAACCTACCAACACAGTAGAACTACCTGTAGGACTACATTTCTTTCCAAAATCCCAATGTCCAGACCTACCCACAGAGATTCTGACATAATTGTTGTGATCTTAGATGTAAAGGTACCATTGGGAACAAATTATTTCAGAGACTCTGATTTAACTGATCTGTTGAGAATTTAGGTGAAGAGGATTAAGGCTTATTAAAGCGGAAATTAAATTCAATAATCTGATTGGGCTTGGAGTATAGAAGGTTTATTGTTTTCTATAATTTTGAAGTTTTCCTTGTGCATGTCTATTCTGCAGGTGCCTTTTTTCACATCTTGTTTTGATATATGTACATATGAGGGTAAACAATTGAGATGTTTATTTCATCGCTCACAGAACTATTAGGGAAAGTATCTGTTTCTTTGCCTAAATGTGAATTGTATATTTATTTATTTTTTTACTTTAATTTTTTTTAATTGTTAAGGTCTAAAAGAACTTCAAAGTTAATGTCCCCTTCTCACTTTTGGTAAGTTTTGGGAGTTTGGTGATTAGGCTGATTATTTTTATAGTTAATATCTTTTTGTAGTTCATTCTCCTCAATAAGTACAATATAGTAACAAACTTTACAAGTATACCTACTCATTTATTAATGATCAAAGCGCCATGGATGTCTCAGTGGTTGATTATTATCTACCAACCTGAAAATTTGTATGATTTTTTATTTCAAAGAATTTAAAATTTTTATTACGTGCTATTGACAGATGTGACTGGTTGGTGTCCAAGTGCCTATATTCTGAAGTGTGGTTATCAGCATTTTTAGAAAAACAATGAAAATAATCTCTCCTACCTTTATGTGAATATATTTGAGATTTTTTCAAAGATCTCCTTTATTGTAATTTCTAACTTAGGCTTCATAGCTTCAATTGTTTTTATCACATTTAAAATTTACATATTATCCTTTAATTCATGAGTCAAAATAAAATTAACCTTTCCAGGTGTGAGGCTTTAAAAGAGGAGAGAATATAGCTTTGGGATTCTTAAAATATGAATCTGTCTGAAATCATGGTAGACTAGACATTTCACGAAAACAATTTTAGGTGGGCTGATATTTAATCATATAGGAATTTTTATATGCCTCCAAGGTAGGGCTCAACATTTTGCATTTGTAACAAAATTTGTCTTGTAAATTAATCACACCAAAATTACAAATGAAGAGGGATGAATAATTATGTCATGTAACATTCTATATTTGCTTTGTATTCTACAGAATTGACTGCAACTGGAAACATGACATCCTTTCAATCCTTACATCAAGTTACCAAAAATGAATAATTTTGAATCTACATAGAAAAAATGAAAATTTATTCTTTTATTTATTTTATGTATTATATGTTATTCTTCTTAATTTGAATTTGCTCACAATCTCTACATTTTCCAAATTTTAATACACTAATACCATAGAGTTTAATTTTGAGTTGGAAATACCATAAACATGTGAAAAATATGTATAAAAATAGTTTCTTTAATTGTGCTTGTTATTTGAGACTCTATTTCCTAACCAGTCATTTCAATAAATTAATCCTTTAGGCATATTTAAAGTTTTTCTGTCTTTATTATAATGTTTCAAACTTTAATTGCCCTTAAGATGATTGTTAATTTAAGATTATTGGTGTTAAGAGGCAACTGGGTGGTTCAGTTGGTTAAATGTCAGACTTGATTTCAGCTCAGGTCACTATCTCATGGTTTGTGAAATTGAGCCCCCTGTTAGGCTCTGCACTGATTAGTAGAGTCGACTTGAGATTCTCTCTCTCTCTCTCTCTCTCTCTCTCTCTTTGCCCCTCTTCTGCTCATGAGTGCACATGCCCTCTCTCTCTCTCTTTCAAAACAAAAGAAAGATTATTAGTGTTAAAAATAGCTCTGGGAAAATTGAAATTGAATAGAATGCTTTGAATTGAATGGCAAAGTATATCAAAAAGTGGAGGAAAAGATAGGGTGATCATACCCTCTGTTTGTTCTGGAAAGTCTTGGTTTACACCTGGTGTCCCAGTTAAACTAGTGCACCTGTGACTTTCACTATCAAAAATAACCAACATCGGATGTTATATAGTCACTGTAAGCAAAAAAACGCTTCAAACAAGAAAGCTGATGTGAATGGTAGCTAAGTGGGGCTGTGAAAGTTACTCAGTCCTTCAGAGCTTCAATTTCCACATCTACAAAATAGGCAACGCAAAAATTTTTATTGAAGTTTTAATATGACCAGTGCACCGCACAGTTACAGGATAATTGTTCCCAATGGCTCCACAATACTGACGTCATTTACACCAGAGAAGGAAGACCCAGTATCACAGTCAGAATGAGCTGGTTTACATGGTTTGGGCCAGTAATACCCAAGAAAGTAAGACTCATATGAAAGTCTGATATCCATTTTCTCTGATTGCAGAGTAATTGTTTCATTGCAAGGAATTCGTCCTCTACCAACAACTACACTAGTGCACTCAATTCCATCCCCTTTAGTTTACACAGTGACTCATTCTTAGCAATCGTTTTCCTTACCTAAGGATCGAGTGTAAGTCAAATTTATGCTGTAATATTTTTCACTTTTAAAGAAAATTCCATCTTGTAACAATACACCTCCAAACCCCTCCCAGTTCTTTAGACTACGCTGTGACAGCTCTGATAGAGTTGGCTGTTTGGTAGAGTTGATCATCGCTTTTTTTTTTTAATATCATTCTTCTCTTCATTTGAAATTTTAAACACATCAAACCCTTGGTTTCTCTCTTAACTCACTAGCCATTTCTTTGCAATCTCCCTTCTGGAACTTCTTTTTCCAAACTTTAAGGGTTGGAGTACCCTAAGGGTTAGCCTTACTCCAGCTAACAGTGTTTAGTTCCATGGCTTTAAGTCTAACCATAGGTGAAATCTTCTAAATGTATATCTTCAAAATCATTCTTTCCTGAACTCCAAATTCATGAACTCGACTTGCCTTCTTGGTCTCTACAGCTGAGTATCTAATTAATATCTCAAACCTGGCATGGCCAAGCATAACTCTTCATCTGGATCCAGTCTCTGACTCACTCGAATTTAACTGGGCATATTTCAGTAAGAGAAAAAAAATGATACAGTAGTATAGAGGAAATAGACTTACTTGAATAAGCACTTCACCTAAAGAAGGTTTCTAAACGGCCAATAACCATATTAATAGGTATTCAACATCATTAGTCCTCAGAAAAATGCAAATTAAAAGCTACCAAACAATATCATGGTACAACTACCAGAATGATTAAAATGAAAGAAGAAATTCGGCCATACCATACCTAGTGTAGGCGAAAAACAAACTATTGAAATGCTAAGCAATGTCGATGTGAATGTAAGATGGCAGACACCCCATAAATATTATATATTAGAATGTACAAAATATTAATTTCTAGTGCAACAAGTTAGACTAGTGGTTATCTGAGGGAGGTAGAACTTGATAGGGAACATCAAGATGGGGCTCTCAGATGCTTAGTGATATTTTTTTCCTTAACTTGGATGATGGGTTCCTAGTGATAATACATTTTGATGTATGTGCTTTTCTATACGCCTGTTTGTTGCTTTAAATTTTTAAACATATATTAAATGTAAAATCATGTCTTTCTTCATTAGTGTCCTGTCTACCTTCTTTTTCCCTAAAAGTAGGGGTTTTGCTGGTGCAGAATCCTCTCTTTGCCTCGACTTAAATATCATTCCATACTAGGGCAAAGGACCTGGTTTGCGCAGAAGCTATGGAGTGGCTGCATAATGCTGTAAAATGTATAGTTTTAGCCCTTACTAGGGCGAAATTTGAAATACGGGATGCAGGAGATGAGAGAGAACTTGCAGATTATTTCCTGCTTTATTTTTTCCTCTGTATATTATCCAGTGGTGCAGGTCTGTGCAGCCTGCATTAATTACAGAATAATCTGAGGTTTTATTGCTGAAATGATTTAGAGGACTCATTTTCCACTGTAATAAAGACAGATTTATTACAGCCAAAAACAGAGGACAGCAACACAGGGAAAGGATGTGCAGTGAAAGAGGTGCTAAGATCCCGGGAGCAATTTATTTGTCCTCCCACTGCTTGTTACAGGATATGCTTTATCTCCAGGTCTTACACCACTTATGGAGGATGCGTGAAGCATCTCGGTACCAGGAAGATCAAAACCACTTGTTGTGAGGGTCTCTTACAAAAAGCTTGTCCTGCAGGCATGTTTTACCTCCATGACCAGTCATACCTGTTGAAAACCAACTCCTTTTCATTCTCCAGCTCCTGGATTCTGCTGAAACCTGCTGCAAACCATATAAAATTATTATTAAACAATGCTGACAGGCTGATGTATCTTGCCTATATGACTCACAGATAAATATCTGTAGTATTATTTGTCTTTAGTTATCAAATACCATAGTGTTGGCCAACAGCCAATGACTCTAGAGATAACATACAGGCATCCAGACCAACTGGGATTAACCAGACTTTCTAGAGAAAACCTGTGTGCTGCACCTGGTGAAGGCTGTCTTCCTGGCTTGTGGACAGCCACCTTCTTGCCATACCTTCATATGACAGAGAGAGGAGAGAGAGAGGGCTCATCTCTCTCAAATTTTTTCTTATAAAGGCATTAATTTCACTCATGAAGCTTCCACCCTCATGACCCAATTGCCTTCAAAGACCCCTCCTCCAACTACTATCCCACTGGGGATTAGGGAATTACAGAATAATCTGTATTTCAACATATGAATTTATGAATTTAGGGGTAAACACAAACACTCAGTCTATAGTAACTAACACAAATTCAGAAGTTTGTAGGTCTCATGTGAAACTTAGGAAAGTGAAATACCAATTATTAGGAAAAAATGAAATATACTGGAAGATATGAAAGATTCAGCCCCCTAACTCCCAAATGATCCCAAAGATCTCGTTGTGCTTCTTTTTCATGATAGAATCATGATTTCTTTGTTTATCATAGCTTATGATTGCCTTAATTTTCCACTTCTCACTTTTGCTTCATCCTTGATATGGCCTGGCAGTAAGAATAAAAAAACTTAGCAAGTCCTTTCCTTGATGTATAGTAGAGCACATAGACCAGTGTTGTAGGGGCTGGGTGTAGTCAACAAAGAAAAGGGGACTGTGCATTTTGTATTTAAAAAAACTAGAGGAGCCTGGGTGGCTCAGTGGGTTGAGCATCTGAATCTTGATTTTGGCTCAGGTTATGAGTCCAGAGTCATGGGATCAAGACCCGCTTCAGACTTCGCACTGAACATGGAGCCGGCTTAAGATTTTCTCTCTTACTGTCTCTCTGACACTCTCCCCAACTTGTGCTCTCTCTCTCTCTCTCCAAAAAGAAAAAAAAAACTAGACTATATTAAAAATCATAAACTTTTACACAATTTATATTTCTAATTTCACCTATGAGTCTCAGTATCTGGTCACACTTAACTATATGCCTGGCAACAATGGATAGGAAGGAGTAGCAAAAGAGACATATGCTCAGTTCATGATTAGCATCATTTTTCCCCTAACCATTTTCCCACTTATTCATGTTATCTGCAGGGTTCTAGAAGGTTTGGTAACCATAATACAAAGGGAAACATTCAAAAAGCATCTGTGGATAGATAGATAGATAGATGATAGATGATAGATAGATAGATAGATAGATAGATACATAGATACATAGATACACAGATACATAGATCTACCACTTCCCCATGTCTACAGACAATGCATAGATGACTGTCCTTTAATCTTTTCCTTAAAGAATGAACTTTTGTGGAATGCCTGGGTGGCTCAGTCAGTTGAGTGCCTGACTCTTGATTTTGTTTCAGGTCATGATCTCACAGTTGTGAGATCAAGCTCCACCTGGGGCCCAGCACTGAGCATGGAGCCAGCTTAAGATTCTCTTCCTATCTCTCTGCCCTCTACCCCTCTCCTCCTCTCATACATGCTCTCTCTGTCTCTAAAAAGTTAAAAATAGTAAAAGAAGAATGGACTGTTATAAAAGTCTTTTTTCCCTAACTACATTGGACTGAGGACTCTATTAGGAGGCACACAGTAATTAAAACTGAATTTCTGACCTTAGAGAAGATGAAAGGAGCCCAGTCACAAAACAAAACGACAGTAGGTAAATTCCAGATGCAAGGAGATAATTAACATTTTTAGATTTTTAATCGCGAAGTGGTGGTGGTGTAATTATTGCATGAGAAATGGTCTCCCAAACCAGAAGTGACATCTGTGTGAAGCTAATCAATATATTCCTAAGAAAAATTTAATAGCAATTTCACCAGGATTATTTTTGATATGTAAATATAAAAATATTTTGGTGAACAGAATACGTCTGGTAAACAGATTTCTGGCTCAAGCTACCAACAGAGAGTGATGAGTCACCCCAATTTCTGAATAAGAATTAACATGGATCTATAACACTTGAAGTAGGAAAAGTCGAAGTTCTGTAGGAACTTTACTATAATACCATATTTTCAATCCTAGTCCTTGCCTTCGATCTATGAGTTTTGGGCATTTACATAAGAAAGGGAATTAGTTGATCTTCTTACAGACTCTGGGATCCATTCTCTGTCTTGCCACTCATTACTTATAATGGAGACTGTCCTGATGATCTGTGATTCATATTGAAATTTCTTTGCATCAAGTAATGCTTGATGTTGCTCCCCCAGTTTGCCTCCTTCCAAGCCTAGTCCAAACCACTAATGGTAAGTCCTCTCCTCAGAGTGTATATTTGGAATAGATATACTTAGAAACTGGTTTAATCCCTATATATTACCTCTCTGATGTATGGAGTAAAAAGGTAAAAAATTTCTAAATAGAAACCATTCTTACTTCTTCTATAATAGAAACATAATTTTACGTATCTGGGGAAATTGCAGCAACTGTTAAAGAGTAAAAGATGTGGATGGGGCACCTGGGTGGCCAGTCAGCTAAGCATCTGACTCTTGATTTTGGCTCAGGTCATGATCTCACAGTTGGTGACATGGAGCCCTGCATCAGGCTCTGGGCTGATGGTTCAGAGACTGGGATTCTCTGTCTTCCTCTCTCTTTCTGCTCCTGTCTCTCTCTCTCTCTCTCTCTCTCTCTCTCTCTCTCTCTCTCTCTCTCCCCTCCCTGTCTCTCTCCTCTTTCTCTCTCAAAATAAATAGATGAACTTAATAAAAACTGAAAGATGTTAGGAGAGTGAATTGTATCATTATTTGATTTCCCCATTTGGTCTTTTCAATAACCTCTTGTAAAGTAACAGTGATTATTGCAAATTTAATGAGATGGTGACAATTCATTTTTAAACTTTTATTATTTTTTATTGAAGTGCGGCAACATAGTGTACTTCATTCAGGGGCAAAGTATAGTGATTGGACAACTTTATACATTATGCTATGCCCACCAATATATAGCTATCTGTCAGCATACAACACTATTACAATACCAGTTATTCTATTCTCTGTGCTGCACCCTTTGATTTATTCATTCCATAACTGGAAGCCTATATCTCCCACTCTCTTTCACCCATTTGCCCGTCCTCTCCACCTTCTTTATAGGTGATATTTTAAATATAGTGTCACTTAAATCCCTGATACTTGCATTTTTTCCCTCCATCTTGCCTTTAAAGAAGAAAACAATACCAGAAACTGTTTTCATCTTAAAGAACAGAGGCTTCCACCTCATGGGACAATTTTAGGGACAAGTCTACTCTAGTTTTGCACCACAATTTAGCTTACAGGAAACATGACTGTCTTATTCCATGGCTCACTGTATATTCGTTAAATTGATGACTTTATTTCTATAGGATTCATGACATGAGAAATATCAAGTATCCTTGAAGCCTTGGGAAGTGACACGATGACGGAAGTTGAGATACATTTTATGAAAACACAGGGGCCTGCACCCTCCATGAGTTTCTTGCAGGTTCAGTGGTCTGAATATGTTGACAAATCTCTAGATAAAAACAAAGTGTTTCACGTGTGCTTCTTAACACAGAGAGAAGGCAGAAGACACAATGCTAAATGATTTTCTTTTCATTTTCAAGGCAAAAAAAATCATCTTTGGGTGTTATGCATATAAAATACATATTACAGGTAGGTTGCAGAGCAAATGATGGCTTAGGCCATGCCACAAGAGGCCTTCTCACTTGTATGTTATGACCTGGTAGTTCTAAAAGGGTCATGACATGTTGGGTTGGTTGAGAACCTGGAATATATCCTGAAAAGTAAATCTCATTTGGGGCTTTTAGAATATCAGAGCAAGTAACGATTGTCATTTTGAGAAATAGCTCCTCATTGGACTCCGAAGGATATTGGACAGAATGCCTTGGCTACTAGGGGACCGTGTGTGCTGAGGTAACCCTTTAAATGGTTACTATCAAATCCACTTACCTATAAACTAAGCTATAATCAGGTGGGTTGGGCCCAAACAGGTCCTGGTGGCATAAATTAATTGCATCAAATTCCCATTTGACTCACAAATGCCACACTGCTATTGCTCTCTGCAGCCACACATCATGGGAAATATTCTATAAACTAGTGAAAGATCTTGGACCCCATTTATAATTCGCCAGCATCAGTCAGAAGTGACATTTTAACTTTTTTTATTAAAATGTGATTGAAAGTATCATAGAAAAATTTAGTGAAAACAAAATATTATATGCATACTCTGAAAAGGGTTATGGAAATGCTGTTGAAAAGAATAACGACAGAAAGTATGGACTGTGCCTGAAAATTGTAATTTATTGAAAAGAAAAGGAAAACTCTCAGTCACTGCGCACAATTACATGAAATGATGGCACTTACAGAAGAAGCAATTCGAAGACTTTTTAAACAAAATTTCCAGCACAGAAACTTAGTAAAGACTTCAATACCCTCTGATTCAGTGGCCTTCACACTGGCATGATACAACTGAAATTTAGACAAGAAACTTTTAGGAAAATTTAGCTTAAGGAAAATAACTATAGTCTGTCTAATACACGGTAGAGAACTCAAGAAGAAAGATGGCTCTCAATTTGGGATTGTCCTAGTCTAAGGTAACAGTCGAAGCCTTTGGATAGATGGTTTTACATTATCAAGGCGAAATTTAGAGAATGGAATTTTCAGTCACATCTGTAAATAGAAAAGGAAATATGTGGTTAGCCATACTACATATTTTGAGTTGAAGACACACTTTTATGGTATGCACATTTTAATTGTCATTTTCTTCATTTCAAGATAAAGCTTACAATGTTATTTGTGCTTTACTGTGGCTGACATTGTATCCATTGCTCCTGATTTCCAAGTTTTGAAAATAATTTATTACTAGATAGCATTTTCTTTTGCAGTTATATAAAGATATGGCAAGGCAATTAGAAGAAAAAGTTTTCAGGTGGGTCAGAGCTTTATCGTTTTCTTCAGTTGGATCTGTAGGGAAGGAAGTTGCCACCATTGTGAAGGGAAGCGCACGCGTGCGCACACACATACACACACACATGTGCACACTCATTTAAAAGCTCCAATCAAGTGGGCAAATGTAATTAAAGCAAATCTGTTGACCTCAGTCTGTCGGCCTATTGACAAACAATCATTTGGTTTCACTAGGTGACTTGCTAAAGGTTTCTACTGCAGTGAGCGCAAAGAGGAGGATACAACTGTTGGGTTCACCTGAGTTTCAAAGTCACATCTTCATCGAAAGCTAGTAACATACACACTCTTACACTTGTATAGGATTTTCAATATTATAAATTATATTAGTTAAAATTAGGTAAATTTTTAAGTTGCTGTTTAAATAGAGTATGACTAGGAAACAAAAATTTGCAAATTTTTAAGCCAGTTTAATTATTTAACGGCTCGTGTGTTCTGAAGTAGCGAGACTTCAGCAGAAAAAAAAAATATGAGATACAATCATATCTTTGTACTTTGTCTTCAAGTGAAAATAAGATTAATGGTTAGACAGGTAATTTCCAAACTTACCAAGGGACATAATTGTGGAGTTCCTGAGAATTCTTACTTTCTCTGTAAGAACAAAAATTGTTAAAATTATGTGATCAAGGTAGCCAGAAATAACATTTTCTCAGCCCCACCCCCAAATGACTGCTACTTATTTTCTGTGTCTATTTTCCCAGCACTATACTTTGCAAAGATGATTATATCGAATCACATTCAGAGTTATGAAAAATAAGTATTGCTATACTTATTTCAAGTAAGCAAAAGTCAGGGTTTGAATTTAGAATCACTAGATACCAAAATCTGTGCTCCATTGTTATGTGTAGCATGGGTATAACCCAAAGAAAGGCATTTGAAGATTAGTAAAAACACAAGGAGAATAAAACCGAGTTCTGTATCAGAACGCTTTATATTTTTATCCTACCCTCATTAAGAATGAATTTCACTTATGGAATAGACAGCACTGTTCTACATATTCCTGACTATTGGGTTGTTAGCAATAGATACCAGAAAGTATTATCAACTTTCCACTTCAGAAAACTCTCATATGAGGCACCGAACACTGATTTGCCATGTATATTCTACATCTGTTTCTATGGTATGTTCTGTAAGTGTTTTTCTTCTATTTCCTTTGGCAGAACATCAATATGTAGGTAAATGAACTTACCACTCTGGCACGACACCGATGTTTTCAATGTTCTCAGAGGCAGTGGGTTTAATGACTTCATAGAGTGGTGGGTAAATAATATACTGCATGACTTCTGGAGGATAATACCACACAGCATAGGGATAAGCGTCCAGTTGGTAGAATTGTTGGAAAGGCTAGGAGGAAAGACCATTGAAAAGCAACAATGTATGAACAACCACTGTGTTGAATCTCTGAAAATAAATCATTTCAATCATTTTGGACATGGCTATCAGTAACGCAAGAGATGATTACTCTGTGAGATCTTAGGAAAGAAAAAGAGAATATGAATTACAGTCTCAGAATAAAACTTCAAAGATGGAAGAAGCAGCCTATTTGAAATACTTTTCATGTAAGAGATTTGAGAACCCACCCTAATTTTGCCAATTGTATTTCCTAGAGGCAATTTCTTCTAAGACATATGCAACATCCTTGACCATTTTTGTTGAGATTGACTAAATGGCAAGTAGTGATTGGAGGGCTTCGTGGCTGGCATGGAACTGACCTCACCTTTCACAGGAATCAGAATTGTTATGGGAGCACATAGTTCATAGTACCTGGTTACTGCCTTAAAAACGGAATCAGAATCCCTAGGAACGCTGTGGAACAATGGCATTTAGGGCAGGGGAAAGGTTGGTAGTTGTTACGTACTGCTGAGAATTTCATTTCACAAATGAGAAAACAGGATCAGAGAGTATTTTGACAGAGACATTCAGTATCTCTCTAGATGGTTTCTTCAAAAGAAAAGTGTGTCATGTAGTTTGAGAGTTTGAGATTCCTAAATATAAATTGAATTTTAGAATCAGACAATGGGCATAAAGATATAAGATTAAGAAATACATTAAAAGACAAATTAATGTGACCATGGAGATTAACACTTCATAGTGCTTATGGTGATAAACACAATGCCCACATCAGCTGAGACAGAAAGCAGAAAACAGCTTCCATTCTAAAAAATAGTGACAAGTAGTGCTAATCTCTCCTGTCAACTAATATACATTGTCTCAGAAGTTGGGAGTGAGAAATAACTTCTGGAGAAGAAAACAACCTCTTCAAAGTGTGAGGCTATTTAAAAACACACATATATAAACTTCACAGTATATCATTACTCTGTAATTTACTAAGCAAAATATTACCAATTGGATGTGGTTGTTTTCAGTCACTGCAGTTGTTGCGGTATAAAAGGAAATACAGTACATTCTAAATTACTTAGATATCTTCTGGTATAGCATGTTCGTTTTAGAATATACCAAGAATATACCATCATCCATGAAATTTAGGATAAACTGTATTATACGCCAGAATTAGGAAAAAGTGTTAAAACACTTTTTAGTTTGTAACTTTAGAAAAAAATATTCAAAGAGCACATGGGTGGCTCAGTCGGTTAAGAGTCCAATTCTTGATTTTGGCTCAAGTCATCATCTCATGGTTGTGAGATCCAACCCTGTGTAGGGCTCAGCACAGAGCTCAGAGCCTACTTCAGATTTTCTCTTTCCCTCTCTCTTTGCCACTTTGCAGCTTGCACGTGCACACAAGCACGTGTGCTGTCACTCTCTAAAAATAAATAAACTTTAAAAAATTAAAATATTCTATATTTAATAAATAATCTTACCTGGTCAGGGATACCTTCCTAAGAAAGAGAAAATATTTTGTTTTAGTATATTGATTTTATTAATTTATGAATAACAAACATTCACTGAATACTTTCATTCATTCAGGAATAACTATGCTGGGCACTGAGGACACAACCATGAAATACAACAAATACTATGAGCAAGAGAATACAGTAATAATACTTGTGGGGGTTACAGCTTAGTCGTATACCTAAAATAATAAAACATATTATCTCAGTAATATCTTAGATCAATAATGGTGAATTCCAGGGGTGTACTGATATATTTCAATTTATTTGGACTTTATCTTAAACATAAGCAATATGGACACTGAGTAAGAGTAACAATTGAGTCCAAATTAAATTGATTGTCGGCTTTCCACTTCCTACACTGATAACAGAAAAAAAATGAAAAATGTAATTTTACTCAATTAGGACAGGGCCTATTCCCTAAAGTCTTAATTAAGTTGATTTGTTGTAAGTAAAAGCATAGGGTTCTTTTTGCCTCCCAAGCAAATGACTTTATAAAAATCAAAAGGATCAAAACTAAATAGTGTTAAGAAGTTTGTGCTGATGGGTATGTATGTTTTTGATCTACCCATATGCTCACCATAAAAAGAACTTATGGCATTATAGTTCAAAGGCACATATTGATAAGAGATCTTCATACTGTTGTAAGAAGTCTCATGAGCAAAGCAAACTTTACAGACTGAGGGGGCGGGGGCAGGAAATTGGACTTGCTACAACTCAGATTTAGGGCTAGCTGAGTAGAAAACTGCTAATCCAATATTCAAAATAACACCATGTGTGTTTCCATTTCACACATAAGGAAACAGGTCCAGAGATGGTAAGTGCAACCTGACCATTCTTTAGCGACCTTTGACAAAAACAACTTGAATGTTTAGGACTCTTGACTTCTCCTACAGAGTCTATACTATTTCCTAAACTGGAAAGTTTATTTGGCCTATCTGTGCTTTCATAAGCAGGAACGTTTATGGAATCTCTAACCAGCACTGAATTTGGAAAAATAAATACATGATAAAGTCCTAAATATAGTGCATCATCAGAGACTATAAGAGGATTTGTTGTAGCATTTACTCAAAGTAAACTTCTCCTTGGTTAGTAATTATGGATAAAATAGACAGCATTAGTCTAGACATAAATAGAAACAAATGGCTTTGACAGTAAATATATAGGCAATCATATGAATAATTGTTCAATTTATTATTAACTACCACAGCTAGAATAATTTCTTGAGAATACAAATGAATACATCTTTAGAAGTGTACCCAACGTAAAATTTAATGTATTTTAATTCTGCAGAATATGATTTTCTATTATAATAAATAAACTATTACGCTGCAGTTGATGGTATTTGCTCAGTCCACGAAGTTATTCCTATTCATAAGAAAAAATATTCTCAATTATTTGGATTCCATTCAGTCCAGCCCATCATTTTTAAGTAATGAAGCTAGAATCCTACAATGCCTTTACCAGAAGTAAAGAATGAGGAACTATTAATCCTACTTTAGTGTCAAAACATTAGAAAACTGTTTTCTTAACTTATTTTTATTTATTTATTTATTTACTTACTTACTTACTTATTTATTTTACTTACTTACTTACTTATTTATTTATTGAGAGATCCCACGAACTGGGATCATGACCTGAGCCGAAATCAAGAGTTGGACGCTTAACTGACTGAGACACCCAGGAGCCCCTTAACTTATTTTTAAGTTAAAATAAATTAAAATACAGTCAAATATAAGTGAGTATTCAGGCAATTTTGCTTAAACAGTAGCTAGTGTCAGAATTACTAAGAAAATGAAAAATGAGTTTTGCTTTTGACCAAATATTTTAAGCTTCGTCAAATGAAATCAAAATATTAGATGAACTGGCAGAGAAAAATAATGATGCTTCTGACATTAGCCACATTTATTGATCATTTACTTTGCACTATGGATTGTATTAACTGCTTTTACATCATTTAATCTTTATTATCATTGTCATTTCAGAATTTAGATTATAGACTTACAGCAGATAAGTAAACTGTCTAACATCACATGCTGGTAAAAGGCAAAGCTTGAGGGTAGACTCAAGTCTGCCCAATCTATAGACTGTCATTTAAATACTAGGCTATTCAGATCCAAAGCAGACTATACAATACAAATATTCAACTGAAAGAGTGAATTAAAAACCAGGGATTAAAAAACTGATTAGTTTTATTTTCAGAGAGGAATCAGTCAATATCTAGAGTTCATCAGGCTACTTACTATAGATTGAATTTCAGCAGATAATGAGGAGAAAAAACTTATAACTATAACATTCTTAATCATTTCCTGGTACATTTGCTTTTGATAAGTTTATAATGAAATTTTACCACAGAGCGTTGGGAGAATATGTCTTCTCTTTGAATGTGCTTCTGCTAAAAAACAAAACAAAAACATATATGCGTGTGTGAGTGTATGTGTGTGTGTGTGTTGTTTAAGTAAATTGTAACATATCGTGGGTAATATTACTACATTTTAAATTTGATGAATATATCTTACCTCAGTGTTATTGGGAACAACTTCCTTTAAAAAAATAGAAACAGGCACACTTTTAATTTTATCACATTAATTTACATTTAAGGTAAGAATGCTAATTAACCAAACACTATTTACTAAATAACTGCACTTAACTGATTTTAGCCACAAATTCCTGCATAACTAAGACAAGGTGAATAATTTGAGGTAACATATTGTATTCAAGATTCCCTTTCTTCTTCTCACTGCTTTCACCAGGGAGATTATTCAGAATGTTGAAGGTGGACATAAAATATTCACCTTTAGTGAATTCACAGAAACTTGGGTTGGTCTTATTTTGTAAGGTCTCCCCAAGTTAATGGAAAGACCCCATCACCTTCTATGCCTGCTATTTTCTTTTCTTTAGGTTAACAAAGGGCAAAGAATTTGTAATTAATTATCCTAGAATGGGTTGATTTCCAAAAAGAATATAACAGGTTAACATAATTGAGTTAGAAACATAGCCACCATTGTAGTTTTTAATGACAAGATTGAGTTCTAGCAAAATCTGGGAAGGGCGAAATAACTAGGGAAAAAATGTTTGGGCACCACAGACAGCCAGATATGATTGCCCAAAAACAATCCTGTCCTTTTGTCTCTGACAAATATTGTTCTCTTACATCTGTTGGAGTGATATTCACATGTGTTAAAATTGGAATAGAGCTGCCTACATAGCACCTTGTACAATGAGACCTTATGAAATATGTAACCTTCATGGTGCAATAAGTTTTCACAAATGTTTTCTAACTAATGGGACATTGAATTAACATCAAAATCACTTACCTCACTTGAACTGCTGCTAGTTTCCTTTTGCTAAGAGAAAGAAAGCCAGTGTTACTGACCCTTGTATATTTAGAGTTGTAAGGAAATTGGTTCCACACTTACATCTTGGGTTTCTAACTCCTGATTTCAGATTTGAAATGAGTGATAGGAGAAGCTCAGGGCCAATATAATGTATTTTTTGAAGTGTCAATTTTATTTAAAATATATGGTGAGAAGAGGATAATAACTTACCCAATAACTGAAAAAACATTTTTTAGTAAAACAAACACAGGCATGTGGCAGAGTAGAATGCAAAATGTATATGGATTTTTGTGATAAAAATGAAATTCGAAGAAAAAGCCCCATTGAGTTGAGCCACCCAGAACCCTGGGTTAAGTGTTTATTCTCGCCCACCTTTGGGGCTTCTTTGAAGTGAATAAACTGGAAACATTAAAATACAATGACCGATTTCAGCATGGACATATGATTATATTAGCTTTTAAAACATCTACCCTTTGAGTCATACGGTAGCTCTATTTTCATTTTTTTGAGGAACCTCCACACCGTTTTCCAGAGCGGCTGTACCAGTTTGCATTCCCACCAACAGTGTAGGAGGGTGCCTGCTTCTCCACATCCCCGCCAGCATCTATAGTTTCCTGATTTATTCATTTTAGCCACTCGAACCGGTGTAAGGTGGTATCTCAGTGTGGTTTTGATTTGTGTTTCCCTGATGATGAGTGACTTTGAGCATCATTTCATGTGTCTGTTGGCCATCTGAATGTCCTCTTTGGAGAAGTGTCACAGAGAGGGAGGGAGATAAAACATAAGAGACTCTCAAGGACTAAGAACAATCTGAGGGTGAGGGAGGTGAGGGAGGTGAGGGAGGGGGGAGAGGGGGTGACGGATATTAAAGAGGGCACGTGTTGGGATGAACACTGGGTGTTATATGTAAACCAATTTGAAAATAAACTATTATAATGAAAAAAAACCCAAACATCTACCCTTTGAAATATGCAGTTTTCCTTCTAAGTCATGCATATTTTTATTTATATATGGATAAAATTTTTGTATCCAAGTGCAAATTTTAAGAGACTGATTTTAATATTCAAAAGACTATTCATCTCTTCGGAGAGTTGATTAACCATATATTATGGATTTCCATGTTTTTTCCATATTTTTAGATTGAGTAGCATAGCCCATTGATCCCAGATGATTGTTCCAATAAATTCTTTCTGCCCAAGGACTGCCCTCAACATTGAGAGAGCTCATACCTTGAGATGGCAGAGGTCGACTTTTGTTGGAACCTCATGTTCCAAACAGTCATGCACATTTTGCTTTTTACTCTTTGTTTTAATAAATAAGCAGTGCTTTCACGGATTACCATTCAAATGACATATTGCCTCTTCCAATTTTAACTTTATCTGGCATGACAATGTACCTTCTTGGATATAATAGGCCCATTTGAGAATTTTCACCTTGCTCACTTTGAGAAGATAGTTTTGTATAAAACAGCATATACTATGTATGATATAAAAGAGTAGAGTTTATTAAAATAAAGATGTTTTACCTCAGGGTCTTCCATGACATGTCCCTTAGGAAAAGAAAAGAGAATTAATTTTATGTTTCATTATAAATGTTCATATGTAAAAAATAATTGCCAAATAAAATAAATAGCAAAGAAAACAGAAAATCGAGGCAATAGTCAAGTTATAAGGAAACTGAAAAAGCCTGCCTGCCCTGGCCCTGAGCTAGCCAAAGGATTTACCTCCCTAATCTGCATTTCAAAAATCATTTTGGACTCTTATATGTTGTGATAAATCAATGTGAATACTACATTTTCCTTCAACCGGTCTAAGTTCTTTTTTCTTTAATTTGACTTTTTCAAGCTAAAGAGCAGCACTGGATTAAAAATCATATGGTAAACAATAAAAGTGCACAAACCATTGACTCAATGGTACATAAGTACTTAAGCAAAATGGGTTTTCTATATATATATTCCATAGCAATATAGTGACATTATCAATAAAATTTAAGTGCAAAATGAGTGGCTTATTTCTCCAGCTAATTCTGACCAATGTGTGATATATCCTTTTTTTTCTTGAATTAAAAATATCTGTCTTTGTTTTGACTTAGGCTTATTTACTTTGCGTGGGTATGTAAAAGGGATGTTACTTCTTTATTTTCTTTATGTTAGATTTAATAACTTTAAAACAAAAGATCATACTTCAGTTGATTTATTCTTAGTATTCTGCCAAGAAAAGATTATCACTCAGGTATGAAGGATAGTTAGAGAGATATATTTATCTCGTAAATTTTGAGCACCTGTGTGGTCTTTTCTGTACCAAATCTATTAGAAATCTAGTAGAGAGCCCAGATTTTAAAAATCTTGTTTAAATAAAGTGAATTTCAACTGTGACTATGTAAAACATCCTTGGAGCAGGTATGTTGCTTTATATAGTACCCTGAACGATGCATTTGTCCAGCTTTAGTGATGAGTACAAACAATTGGCCAGTCCACAATTGCATCCATGCAGGGACACATTCCATCTTTCCCTCATTCATCCATCCATTCATTCATACTAACGTTTCATCTCCTCATAGCTATAAAGTGACACCAATAAAATCAGTATTCTTTAGAATTCTCAGCAGAATTCATTAATTTCGAATGTCTGAAAAGTTCCAAGAAACTATAAATATCATAGAAAAACTATGTTTTTCTAAATTGAAACAATTTTCCCACGGCAAGAATACATTTTTTTTTGCCACACTATTTAAAGAAAATATTTGGTACCTTGGGTTCATCAATCTGTTTTTCTTTCAGAATTTCTTTTTGCTGAAATCAATAAAGTGCAGTATGTAAAATATATTTTTGAAAGGACAAACTTTTAAAATAGTTTCAATACCATTGGTGTTCCTTACCCTGCTCAGTTCACTGAGGTATTCCTTAGGGATAGAAAAGAAAAGAGAAATAACATTAGTGAAGAGGGATGTAAATGAATGAACATCTGTAAGAAAGTGTACCTTGTATTGTGCTACTGCAAGTTAAAAAATAAATGTTTTTCATGAATAAACTAATATTTCTGGCTATGTCATTTCTAACATTAGTTTTTCTTTACTATGCTTTCTTTGCTTAAGCTGTATGTAAATATGTACTTAAAATAATAATAAAAAATGGGCACCTCTTGATTTCAGCTCTGGTCATGATCTCCCATTTGGTGAGATCAAGCCCTGCCTCGGGCTCTGTGCTGACAGTGTGGAGCCTGCTTGGGATTCTTCCTCTCCCTCTCTCTCTGCCCCTCCCCCACACTTGCACGCATGCATGCGCTTTCTCTCTCTCTCTCTCTCTCTCTCTCCCTCCCTAGTGTCAATTTCCATATGAGGCAATAAAGAAGTGGACAGCACTTCCATGGTTGCTTCCCATGGTTAACTTTATGGTGTATCTTGTAGAGATCTCCTTACCTGTCTTATCTCTCTTGGTGTAAACTACAAAAAGGAAGGAAGGAAGGAAGGAAGGAAGGAAGGAAGGAAGGAAGGAAAGGAGAGAGGGAGGGAGGGAGAAAAAAAGGAAGGAAGGAACAAAGGAAGGAAGGAAGGAAAGAAGGAAGGAAGGGAAGGAGGGAGGAAGGGAGGAAGAAAGCAAGAAGAAAAGTTACTTTAAAAATCATTCAGGCAAAGTTGGGTTGCCTATCAAATTTTAAAATAATCGTCTTGAAGTTAAATTTCTATTTGTGTTTTATTGACAATTAAGTCACAAAATTATATAACATACAATATATAAAGGGGAATTGTTTAGAGACAGAGAATGCTCCATCATAATGAGTGTGGAAATTGTGTGTTCTACCCAGGTTATGCAAAGGAAAGCATAAGAGTTTTACAAAGAGGTAAATGCATAGGCACAAATTAAAATTTAATGTAGTTCATTAATAATTGAACATCTGGCTTTAATATTCTTTGTGGGTGCTTGGGTGATTGAATGAAGGGAAGATTTGACCAAGCTAAGTGGAAAACCATTTATAAACTAAAATTAGTGTACATTTCCCAGAAAAAAATACATTTGTCTTTTGAGAAAAATAAATGAATAACACTTACGAGAGCAAACTTGAAAGCCTGTCTTTCTTTGAGGACTTCCTATAGAATTAAAGTGTGAATGATTAAAGAAAAATGAAAAACATATTTAAAAAAAGAGCATGTTTGTCCATTTGAACACAAGTTCTCAATTTTAATTAAGTAAACCAACATGTTTCTTAGGTAGAAGAAAAGATATTTAGTTTTAATTTTATAATCTAATTTTTAAAACTTAAGGAAACATCCTATTTGGTTTTTTTTTTTAAGCAGGCCTAGAGATTTAGTAAGTCCGTGCTTAACAAAATGTCAAAGAAGGAATTGAATAAGGATTTAATCAAAACAGAGATTTGAGAGAGTAATCCAAGTAGCTGAGTACTTGGATACTTTTGAAGATAAATAAAAATTGGAGTAGGGAAGACATTCAGCATTCACCATAGCTAATAGAATAGGTTGAGGGTGGAGGTGGAGAAAGAACCTTACCTCTCTGCTGTCTGGTTCATTCTGCAAAGATTAAAAAATAAATTAAAAGGTATTATTAGTTCAATTAGCACACAGAGTTGGAGAAGTAATGGTGCTTGCAAAACCGTGCAGTACAGGTATCCAATTGAAGACCCAGTGTGTAAAATGAGACCAAATACATCACATGTTGGAATTTAGGTAGAAAAGAAAAAAGTAAGAATATATTAAAATAAATCATGTTAACACATTCTGTTTAATTAACTATTTCTCTTTAATATTAAGGTTTTTATTAACCATAAAATTTATGTAAGTGCATGTGCCTCCTCTCTAAGAAAGTTTGCAAAAACAAATAAAAAAATCTCAACGCTTGAACTGAATTTATTGTATCACAGTGAATGTGAAACTGTTTTATAGAGAAGAGAACCAGTCTAGAGTTCTGTGTGTTATCAATACATCGTTACTTACATTCCATAATTAGAGAGAGTTCTTGGAACACAGAATGGAATACTCACTCGAATGAGTTCTGGCTGTCTAAGAGGATGTTTCTGTGAAAAACAATAGAATTGTAAACAAAACAAAAAGTAATCAAAATACATAACAATTTCACAATACATATATATTGTGAACTTAAACATTACTATTTCAGCAAGGTTTGTATTTTAATAGCTAAATTTATCTGAAACCAAGTTTCCCTGGGAGCAAAATGGGAAAAAAAGGAACTATAACTATTTAATGAATATCAAAGAAAAATAGATTATTTTCTCTCTTTGGAATATGGTAGAAAATTGAGAAAACTATGTAAAAAGACTAAAAATAATTCTTAGTTTAAATTAATCCAGAATGATAAATCAGTTATTTAGTATTCTAAACTACTATATTACACGATCATTCTAAAGGTGATTTTAAAGCATTATAAATTTGTGGAGCAAAATGTATGCTTTCCTAATTAAATGCTGTTTGGATTTTATTTTTATCATCAATTTAATTATATGAAATATTTTCTCTATCTGAACCTTGACTCCAGAGACAAGGCTAAGTTTGATTAAATGATAGCATAAACATTTTTGATGTTTTCTTGGGAATAGAGACGGAGAATCTGTTTTCTGAGGAACCTGAATTCATTTCATTTGTAAGGACAGGATAAGAACTCCAATGACACATTCCTGAGGGCTTGGATCTTTTTTTTTTTTTTTTGTAATTTAAAGTTAGAGATTTCTTTATATTGATCCTTAGAGAGTAGCATAACAAAAGAATTCTATTAGTTAAGAAGTTGAGTTATTGCTGATTCCTTATTATCCTAAGAGGGATCTAGAGAATAAGAGTCTCATCAATAGAATAGCGTATCGGCCCTTCGGAAATGTTTGCTTCTGTATTTGTTTGATAGTTATGATGTCCAAACATCCCATATCATTACTTTATGAGTTGTTTTCCCTTCAGCTGATCCTTGTTTGTTCCTCCCTCTTTCATTAGCTACACATCGCAAGAAAACAGAGCAACATTTTGCTTCACATAGCCCACAGAAGCTTTTCTTTCTTATTTTTGAGAAGAAAGTAATTTACATTATCTGGTTTCACGGTCTACAGTGACCACCGTAACCTGATCTCTGAATCAGTATACACAGCCTCGTTTTCTACACCTTGGGCAAAATATGGATGCCACGGCTCTCTCAAATGAAGTTTGACTTAGTTTCCAAAAGTCGAATACACTAAAATATGTGGCTTTATGTTATGTTTGGTAAGGAAATACAGGTACCTATTATATGTCTACAAATATGCTAATTCTATAATGGACTCAGGGAAAGAGTCTAATTATGTTCTTTGCTGATATTTATTATGTTGTGCAATACTTTCTTTCCTTTCTTTTTTTTTACTTTTTATGTAATAATTTTTTATTGAGTAGTGCTTATATTTCAAGTCAGACATTTGATTTGGATTTAAGACTTATGAAGGATTACCATACTTTTAATATTAAGACTTTACTAGCTAATTAGAGACCATCCCATGCCTTAAGGTTATTATTCTCCATATTTCATGTTTGATAAGATATCAGGTCCTTTCTGACAAGAATCTACAACTTGCTAAATTCTCTACTGTACTCACAGGCCTGGCAAGAGCAATAGCCACAAGGCAGGTAAGGATAAGAAGCTTCATGGTGGTCAAGGCCTAGGTAATAGAACAAACAAAAATAAAAAAGAGTTAGGTCTTATGATAAAATTTACTTCATGAAAAAGAAATCCTTGATTTTCCAACAAAAGAAAATATATGATAAAATAGTTTCATTTGAGAAGTGGTCTTTCAATTAACATGAATTTTAATTTTGCTATTAAGATAAATTTAGTTTATGATTCTAGTTATCTTGCTCAGTGCTTATTTTAAGGAATATCAATTCTGGCCAATATTTTATCTACTATCATTCTAAAACAAAACATTTGATTTTTGAATACGGTATACAGTTTTGTCAAAGGAATAAAGAATAATCAATATTTAAATGCAATTTTTAAAAACCCAAACTTTCCCTCTTAGGTCATCAGATTTGCTAAATGGGCAATAAACTAAAATCCATGAAGAGTTAGCATTTAATTTTAACTGAAAATTTTGAAAATCTCTCCTTTAAGTCTATTTTAGAGCACGCTGTTCATTTGGAATCTTTATGAAAAGTGACATCATTACATCATGTAGAAATTATTAATCTCCATCAATTATTTTTTAAAAGAATCTAGCTATCACTTCATGTTTGGCTACACTGATCTATCCATGACGTGACTGCATGGAGATGATTGGACAGAATCATAAGATTCAGATGTCTTGTTATGTTTGGTTTCCAGAGTTCCATCAAACTGCAAGAATCTATACTCCTGACATTTATATGTGGTAGGAAAATGGTTTCTGGGGAAATTATTTTTAAAAATCATGTTATTTGCAATCAAAAAATTATCCAATTTGCTTCTGCCTTAGTCAACAAACTAATACTGACATTTTTATCTATACTGCTTCAGTTTACAAACTGTAGAATCTAAACACATCAGTAAAGGGGTTCCTGGGTGGCTCAGTTGGTTGTGTCTGACTTCGGCTCAGGTCATGATCTCATGGTTTGTGAGTTTGAGCCCTGCTTTGGGCTCTGTGCTGAGCCTGGAGCCTGCTTCAGATTCTGTGCCCTCTCTCTCTGCCCCTTCCCTGCTTGGGCTCTGTCTCTCTCTGTCTCTCAAAAATAAATAAACATTAAAAAATTTTTTTAATTAAAAAAATAAACACATTAGTAAAGAAGGCATTTTATAAACCCAAAATGAATTTACCATCTTCATCCATTTGTATCCTTCCAAATAGCCAAATTTAACCGCCTTCATAAAAGTAGTCATTCATGTGTCTATCACCGACATACTCTTTATAGAATTAATTTTATTAACCACATGACATAAAATAAAAATGGTTGTGAAATATTCTACAGAAATGTTAAAAAGATCAGAAATTATTTTGCATAACAACTTTCCACAGGATTGGACAAAATAATTCAAACTACATCACCACAAATCTCTACTAAAATTATGTATCTATTTTTTCAATATACGAGGTTTTAGTTACCAAGTCATCAAAAAATGATTTGGTCTTTATAAAACTATATTAATCTTTACCAAAATCTCTGAGATGAATGGCGTCAAAATTTGCAAATGCATTTTAAACTACGCATAGATCCCGCCTGGGTGGCTCAGTCGGTTGAGCGTCTGACTTCGGCTCAGGTCATGATCTCGCGGTCTGTGGGTTCAAGCCCCGCGTCGGGCTCTGTGCTGGCAGCTCAAAGCCTGGAGCCTGCTTCGATTCTGTGTCTCCCCCTCTCTCTGCCCCTCCCCAACTCATGCTCTGTCTCTCTCTGTCTCAAAAATAAACATTAAAAAAAAATTTAAACTACCCATAGATCATAAGAAGGTATAAATATTTGCAAACACATAGAAAAGTTACAAATGCATCTTAATGAAGAGTGAAAGAAAGATTAGACAGTATGAAATCATAGTAGTTTTGCAATATGTAAACACAATACCTTGAATCCAAGATTGGGAAGAAGCAACCTGGGCTGATGATCAAGGTGATGACAGACGTCTTTGCTCTACAGCTATTTAAACCAAGTGATTAGTAAAATGCTAATTTTGTGGTTTCAGTTCAACCAATAGGTTTATTTAAATTCTAAGAATTCCTTCAAATAGGAAATTAATTTTCAGTTCAATTTCTCTCCCAAGAAATTCTGAGGAGAGCTTCCAACAAAGGAGTGATTCATGCTCTGATAACAGATTATAGAGGAAATGGAATACCATTATTCAAAATTGAAATACAAAAGTGTCTAGACTTATGGCGATTATAGGAACACAACTGTCTGTTAAGTGGAAAATTGGAAAGACTAGTATATCAGTAAAATTTTCTTTTTATCTTTTGAAAAATCCAATGTCTCT
Source organism: Paguma larvata (assembly GCA_030068075.1). Taxonomy (NCBI): domain Eukaryota; kingdom Metazoa; phylum Chordata; class Mammalia; order Carnivora; family Viverridae; genus Paguma; species Paguma larvata. The sequence goes on from CM057823.1 coordinate 141,563,868, forward strand.
AAAGAAAATTCTTGGGACGAGTCAGGATCTTTAGAATTTTTCAAGTTTTATTAACCTAGTAGGTCATGGGAAGAATTCATGATTTACTTCACCTTTAAAACAATTTGTCATATACTTTTTATTTTAATCATTCACTTTATGGGGTTATACTCACATTATATATTCTCTGATCTTTTTTTCTTCCAAAAAAGAAATGCAATTATCCTATAAATTTTTGTCGCACTTTAACTTCATCACATAATTTTTTATTTGCTTGGTTTTGGAAGTACTAATTGTGATAGCATATATTAATTTAGTTTTTATATTGTTTAACTAAAGCTAATAATTATTAAAGAATTAAAATTTTAAATGTTGCAAAAACTGAACCATTCCTCTGATTTTTCCATCTTTCTAAGTAAATAAAAGAAAAAAATGAGGTCCCTCTGTCCAATCCCCAATTCTATTCCTAGAATGAACTGTCATCATACATTTTAGAAAAAATATTATATGCTGAAGAAATTTTCATACATGGAGAAGGTTTTTAAAAATTATTACTGTTAATTATAACTGCATTTGTATAAGGAAAAAGCATGCTATATATTTTATGATTAAAAAAACTATAATGATATTTGCATCTTATTCACCATCATGAGACAAAAACATTATTTCGGATTAAAAAGAAATTCCAGAGTGGTACAGGATCTCTACAATGAGAATCAGAGAAACTGTGGTTTTCCATACTGAAGCTCTCTTTACATAATATCTTCCTTGCTGACTACATCATATCAATTCTGACAACTTAACTACTATTTTTATTTACAGGCATACTTTGGAGATATTATAGGTTGGATTCCAGACCACTCTAATAAATTGAATATTGTAATAAAGTGAGTCAAATGAATTTTTGGTTTTGCAGTATATATAGAAGTTATGTTTACACTAAGCTGTAGTCTGTTAAGTGTGTAATAGCATTGTGTCTAAAAACCAATTTGCATACCTCAATTAAAAAAAACTTAGCTGCCAAATAATACTAACCATCACCTGACCTTTCGGCGAATCATCATCCTTTCGCTGGTGGAGGGTCTTGCCTGGATGGTGATGGCTGCCGACCTATTAAGTTGGTGGTTGCCAAAGGTTTGAGTGGCTGTAACAGTTTCTTAAAATAAGAAAACAGTGAAATTTTCCACATCAATTGACTCTTGCTTTCATATATGATTTTTCTGTAGCATGTAATGCTGTTTGACAGCAGTTTATCCACAGTAGAACCTCTTTCAAAATTGGAATCAGTCCTCTCCAACTCTGCTGCTTCATCAGCTAAGTTTATTAATATTCTAAATCCTTTGTTTCATTTCAACAATCTTCATGGTATCTTCACCATGAGTAGATCCCATCTCAAGAAACCACTTCTTTGCTCATCCATAAGAAGCACCTCTTCCTCTGTTTAAGCTTTATCTCTAAATTGCAGCAATTCAAATATGATAATAATGAAAAAGTTTGACGTATTGCAAGAATTACCAAAATGTGACAAGACACAGAGACACGAAGTGAGCAAATGCTGTTTGAAAAATGGCGCTGGCAATAGACTTGCTCAATTCATGGCTGCCACAAACCTTCGATTTGTAAAAAAAAAAAAAAAAAAAAACGCAATGTCTGCAAGACTCAATTAGGTGAAATGCAGTAAAATGGGCTATGCCTCTACTCTGATTCATGCAAGCATCTTTAGCTGCATTATAGTGCCTTGTTTTTGTCTTTTCTAGGTAACATATTCAGAATGATTACCTTATTTTACTCTTAGGATTACACTATATAAAAATCTACTGTAATTTATAAAAAACTACTGTATCTTCATTTGTTTATTTATTTTTTCTTCACTTACTTTTTCACAGAGGTGAAGAAACTGGACAAGGTACTGTGGACATGCCTCAGGTCATGATCTTACTTTTGTGAGAGATGGAGCCCCACCTTGGGCTGTGTGCTGAGAGTGCAGAGCCTGACTGACATCCTCCTTCTTCCTCTCTCTCTGCTCCTTCCCTGCTCTTGCTTGTTCTCTCTCTCCCTCCCTCTCTCTCTCTCTCTCAAAATAAGTTAAAAAGCATTTAAAGAAGGTGTTGAGCAAGACAAAATCCTGGCTTAGTACTATAATGGGTACTTAACACACAAAAAGCAAATAATTTTATTACTTTTGATAGTCCAAAAATAGAGATTTGAACAGGGCCTCCAGAGTACCTGTGAACAGTTGAGACTGGGGACCCACTTTTTAGATACATTTGATAATAATAAGACTTGTCATCAAAAAGGTACAGTCAAGCTTTTAGGAGTGTCTAATCTGCATCATTAGACAAGTCATCTCTTGAACTTTTCTATCTCTCATGAGATTTCTCACGAACTCAAAATTCCAATTTTTCTATCTATAATCCCCTATAGATAAGGATTAATATCCACTTTGTCTGAATTGAAGATAGTTTACTAGGTTGTAGTTTTTATTTTTTATTTTTTCAAATGTGTATTTATTTTGAGAGAGAGATAGAGAGCACGCACGCATGAGTTGCAAAAGGCCAAGGAAAGAAGGAGAAAGGAGAATCCCAAGCAAGTTCCATGCTCAGTGCACAGCCCAACACTGGGCTGGATCTCATGCCTCTGAGAACATGACCTGAACTGAAATCAAGAGTTGGACACTCAACTCACTGAGCTGTTGCACCTGCATGTCTTGGTTGTAATTTTTAATAAATCATCCTTATCATTATAAAATATAACTGTTTTCTATAATTTGAGAAAACATGGTTTCATGTGTTCCTTGGACATTTGTACAATGCCAAGTTCTTGCAAAATTTTAGCCTAAGTTCACTTGCTTTATATTGATATCTTTCATTTGCTTTACCAGTTAATTTTGTTCAGTTTCGGCCATTAAAGCAAAGTTCAAATTTGAAAAACATATTTAGACCATTTATAGTCAGATAAGCCTTTGCCACATTGAGTAAAGGAATGAGATTATTATATCAATTTTCTATTGCAATAAAGTCACATGGACAGTGACTATAAAACTGATCATTCAACAATGAACATTCATAATAATGAAAAGTTCTGCTCTCAGTAATTATAATAGAAAACGAGACATAAATTATGACTATTTTAGGTACACCATAGCAAGGCCACTCTAATGATATCACACAACTGGTTTTGAAATTCCAACAGAATCTCTAAACAAAAGAAAATGGAAATAGGTAGATAAGAGGCGACTAAATAGAAAGCTTTCTTGTTTTCCAGTCTTTCGATATGGGAGAAATTATTTCTTTCTTGAATTCATACTTATTAGAAAAACTAATTGGCACAAAAGTGAAAAGAAATATCATTAGCAATAGTAACAGATGTCGAAAAATTAAAGTTAGGTGGTAAGCTTTACTATGCAAGGCCATGTACACTGTTGTAGCATGTCCTGGGCCAGACTCACAGCTTCTTTGGAGGACTCACTTTGTATGAGCCTGTGAATAATTCAGAACCTAGTTTCAGAATTAGTTTGTCACAATTCTCTCAGGAACATTTGGCTTTATGACTGGTGAGTCTTCTAGGAAAGTGTCCTTCAATTATGTGACAAACAGCTAACCTTCCAGAAGGAAACCTACCGAGAAATGTGAAAGATACTTTTGTTTTTCTCTGGAAACCCGCACGTCATTTGGAACCTAAAAGAGGATTCACAATGGATGCTTAGTAACTGCTCTCAGGTATCATATGAATAGAACCTTGGCACTCACAAATAAAGTAAGAGTCCTTTTCAGGGAGTTGTTGTCTGTTAGGAAAATATGACATGACTGGAAATATGGAATCTATGTTTACTTTTGTGTTATAGAAAAATCTCGTTTTCAATTCTTTAGTGATCTGTCAATAGGTCTTAGGAGATCTAAAATAAAACACAAAATTGGAGTAAAGTGGTATAACACAGTGGTTGCAAACAAGGCTTTGGGGTCAAATTGTAAATTTAAATCCTGGCACTCATTATCTGCTATTATCTTGGGTAGATCACTGTGCCTCAAAGTTCTCATCTGTTCCATGACATCCACTTCCTTACGTGAGAGGAAAAAAATGAGATTACACCCTGCAGTACCTGAAACAAGGCGCTCATTTAAGATTATCATTACTAGAATATGATTTTATAAAAGCCTCAACTAATTATTTTGTGCCCAGATTATCCTCCTACTTCATAGATTTGTAAACTTCTGCAAATTTATGAATTACATCCTTATATTTTGTATATGCATAGAAAATATGTAGAAAGGTAAAGACAAAACTCCTAATAGTGATTACAGCTAAAGAACTTTTGGGATGGGATAGAAGAAGGGGATAGAGAAGAGAATTAGAATATTTGTTAACGAAATCCCATAGTATTTCATATTTTAACAGAACAGTGAATTAGAAGGTGCTTTTCAAATTTTAATGTACTTGTGAATCACTAGAGTATCTCGTTAAATTTCAAATTCATTCTCAGTGCATCTGAAATGGATCCTGAGATCCTGCATTCTTAACAAATTTTCAGGTAGTGTTATTGCTGGCAATCCATGGGATACGCTTTGACCAGCAAGGAACTAGGAGATTTGAAAATGTAATATATAAGTCTCCTCCTTTAAACTTACCAACAATGAAAGTTTGCATATAAAAAACTAAAAAGTTTAACAGCATGTAAGACATGTAACATATATAGCAAAAACAGATGCTAAATAATTCTGAATCGTATTTCCATGAGATTTTTACCTTCATGTCTAGAATAAAGAATTTTCTTACCCAACCCTAGATTCTTTGTGTTGGTAGGATGTTCTATTAGTAACAGTTTGTTTATGTGATACCAATTCTATCACCATCTCGATACCAACAACCGAAATTCATTCACTTTGCCACTAATGATGCTTTTACTTACTCAAGACCTCTGGGAAAATTGAGCTAAAATTTAACCAAATGCTACCTAGTGAGTTCTTTCTAAAAAACTGTGAAATTTGATGCATAAAGGGAGTTTTGCCTATCATAAATATATCTTCCTCTGACTTGACAGAATATAGTTTTCATAATTGATATGCCTTCCTAGGTCTAATCATTGGATGTCCTTGTCTAACAATGTTATTATGGGGAAATATAATGTGTTTTACAGACATTATTACCTAACAGAACCATAATTTCCCCAACAGATTAGTAAGCCATCCATCAATAAAGTGGAATATAATCATTTAGTAATTTATATGGTTCTCAACAATGTTTAAAGTCTTCCTACATTTATTATTCTGTTTGCTCCTCACAAGAATCATGCGATGTTGGGAAAGCAGGAATTATTTTCTCTTTCACGGATGAGCCTTCCATAACTTAAGAAAATTAATTTCCATACAAGTTCATGCGTCAACTAACAAGTAAATGGTGGCTTGCTTCTTCCAACATGAGAGCCCATGTTCTTGCTAATATACCACTGAACATGAGCATTTAATGTATGTAAGTTATTGTATCTTTAGATAGGAGATAAAGGAAGTAAAATCCTAGCAAGAGAAGAATGCCTAACATGCATGTAAGATGAACTGACTTGAGCCATCAGAGGATGGTGTGAGAATAAGAAGAACTAGCAAAATAAAAACTGTCACAGTGGTGCTAAAGACAAGCTTCACAGTACTTCTGGGGAAGTCTGTAGACTGTCAAATACTCAATTTCCTAATTCCAACAGTATCCAACCACATTCTTCTGATCCTTATCCCTTTTAGCAGCTATACCTTTATCAATTTTAATACTTCTTCATCAGTTCGCTAGACTTTAATAGCTAGTAGGAATGTTTGTCACTGATAGGGAAGTACTGAAGTGTTTAACAGTGAATATTAGAGAGGGAAATTTTAGAATTGAAGAATTTTAAAGATAAATGCTAATGACAATAAGAAGCTAACTAGTGAAGAGAGGTAAAGTTCTTTTTTATCAGTTATTATTGAACTATAGTTGACATATAACGCGATAGCAGTTCCAGGTGTACAGCATAGTGTTTGGACAAGTCTACACCTTACTCAGTGCTCACCACAATAAGCATGGTCACCATCTGCCTTCATACAACCTTATTATTGACTATATGCCCTGTGCTGTACTTTTCTTCTCCATCACTTGATCTTATAACTAAAAGTCTGTGCTTCTTAAGCCCCTCCCTCTATTTCGTCCATCCCTCTACTTTCCTCCCCCTCTGGAAACCACCAGTTTGTTCTCTGTAGAGTCTATTTGGTTTTTGTTTATTTATTTGTTTTGTTTTTTAGATTCCACCTATAGGTTAAGTCATATGGAATTTGTCTTTCTCTGTCCAACCTATTTCCAGGTGAAGGTCTTTTAAAGAGATTAGAAGTTTGATTGGACTTTTGTGTGGCCAGTAATATAGCCCACCCAAGGATCATGACAGGTTTAAAGATGGGAAGGAGAAGAAACCTCTGAACAAGGATAACCTTAGGGCCTCTGATGGACAGTAGATGGCAGCAGTGAGACAAGGAAGAGGTCCAACTGGAGTCTAACAGGACTTCCAGGTAAGAAGGGCCCTTGAATACAGTCCCTGCAGAAAGTTCTCAGGAAATAGAAGTGGTGGTGGAATGACTGACCATTCCTTCTCCTCTTGTGGACCTCCAGATACAGATGGCAACAGGGAAGGGACACCTTCCCCAACTTGCAAGAGTTATAGGATATTTTTATGTGAGAAGATTCAGGTTCAAATTTCTGTCTTTCTTGGAAGTAAAGGAGATGAAAGGGTTCCTAGTAATATTACTGAATTTTTGTAGACACAATGAAAGGGACTGTGAGGAGGCTGTGGAGCTGGAGTGTTTCAAATAAGGATAGCTCTGAGGTAAGTGAGGAAGAAGAGATAGTAAGCTGGAGATTGTTGATGTGGCCAGTCATTAAGTTACTGCAATGAAGGATGTACTGTAGTGGAAAAGATTCCACAGAGGCACATGGAAAGTCATAAAAATTTAAGAAGTAGAAATTATTTTAGGATTTAATCTCTAGATGGCTGATACAATAAGTCAAGAAAAATAGAAATCTAGAAGACAGACGACATGTAATGGGTGAGCTAGTCAATAATTGGAAGTATCTATTAACATTTGGGTAAGATTTAGAAATTTGAGATGCGAGAGAGAAGTTTACAGATGAGGGAAGTGTTAATAACAAGTGGATGCAGGGATTAAAACTCTCAAATAATTCTGTTGGGAAAACAAACCTACACATTTTTTTAAATGTTATTATAATTTTAAAGTTTATTTTTATTTGTTTATTTTGAGAGAGATAGAGACAGCATGAGCAGAGGAGGGACAGACAGAGAGAGAGAGTTAGAATCCTAAGCAGGCTCCGAACTGCCAGCACAGAGACCCACATGGGGCTCGAACTCAGGAACGGTGAGATCATAACCTGAGTCGAGATCAAGAGTCAGATGCTTAACCAACTGAACCTGCGTGTCCCAAACCTATACATTAATAAAGTTTCTGTATTGAAAAGTCCTGTAATCATTGAGGAATACAAGAACTTTGAAGGCATAAGAAAGGAAGTGTTATCTTCAACATGAAAGGACTAGAAAGGAGTCTTGGAAGATGAGTAGAAGTGTATGACCTGAGGAAGTAAGGAAAGAGGGGAGGTGAATTACAGATGGAGGCGGGAAGGTGCACTGATAGCAGTGGTTTGAACTAACTGTGCTGCAAGCAGAACATGGAAGACTACATAGTACAAAGCAGAATTTGAACTTGATATTGAGAACTGGAAATTCTTCTGATGAGTAAGGCAGAAGCCTGAAAGGCTGGCACTCTCTCCCTGGGTCTGGTGGTGAAGCTCTGTAATGTTCTTCACCTTCAACTGCCCTATCCACCCCAACTCTTTCCTGGATGTCGTCACCTCCTCTTGTTTCAGATCAGGATGGTCATGGATTGTCCCAGTCCAAATGCCTCCGGGGCCTTCCTCTTCCTCTGCCTGCAAGCTCTCTGAGAAGGAGCAGGAGTTGGGTGCCTCCCACCTCCAACAATTCACATCCTCTCTTTCTGGCCTTCAGGTTCTCTTCTTTTGAAGCACATTGCTGAGGAGACAAGGAAGGACATTCACTACCGTGTCCTGTTGATTGTAGTGCCAGTATTCTAATGCAGTCAGCCTTCCAACAGTAATACGGCCTAATGTTTGTTGAGCATTTTTAGCAAGCCAGGCACTCGGGCACTGTGTTAGCACTTTAAAAAAAATTTTTCAAGGTTTTATTTAAATCCAGTTTGTTAACTGACAATGTGTATTAGCACTTTTTAAAGATTTCCTCCTTATAAAGATTTTTCTCATGACAACCCGAAGAATTAAATATTATTTTTGTTTGAATTTTAGAAATGGAGAAACTAGAGATAACAATAGTTGCATGACTTTCTTGGCCTAAGACAAAAATGGCGTATCTGGCTTGAGCCAGGCTATCTTATTCCAAAGTGCCCCCTTCTAAGGGGCTGTGCTTTATTTTTTTAAACACATCCCAAAAGACTTTCTGTGCTCTAGATAAGAATCCATCAAATAGCTTTATGGTTATTCTGTGTTTTATTATTTAAATTCTCTTAATCAAGGAGATTAATGAAACACTGAAGTCATTTTTACTGGTTTCTGACATTAAACTTGTAAGATACAGAGTTGAGTCATAGCCTTCACTTATTGTAAGATAGTGGCCTGATTTGACTTTGGTGGCTATTTGAGTTTAGTGGCTATATTTACAAAATTTTGTTTTATTTTTTAAAGTTTATTTATTTACTTTGAGAGAGACAGACAGCACAAGTGGGAGAGGGGCAGAGAGAGAGGAAGAGAGAGAGAACCTCAAGCAGTCTCCATGCTGCCAGCACAGAGTCTGATGCAGGGCACAAAGGCATGAAGCTGTGAGATTATGACCTGAGCTAATACCAAGAGTCAGATGCTTAACTGACTGAGCCACCCAGGTGCCCCTATATTTACAAAATTTAAAAAAATCAATGAGAGAAAAGAAAAAGATAATTCATTAACCCACACTCCAAAGATACCCAATCATGGTAAAAAATGTGGAACATATTTATATATATGTATATATGTAATTTGTTGGAATAGTTCCCCACCCGATGGAATATTCTCTCTTTTTTTTTCTTAGGACTCTTTTAAGGCTCTATGGACCACAGATGTCACTCTCCCAGTCACAGTCTGTCTCTCTCTCAAAAATAAATAAACACTAAAAAAAATTTTTAAATGCCTTTGTCTCAATTAGATAGGTTGCATAGTTTGCCAGAGTTCTTTAAAACAATGAAATATCTATTTTATGATATAAAATTAGAATAGTGTCTTTTTTTCTTTTAACTCAGAAAAGCAATAACTACCAAAGTTCTCTAGTACAATTTATAAATTTAATAAAAAACATCAAATAATTCTAGGCAATTTTTATCTAAATTATCATTCATATACATGTGACATGAATCTTTATCTTAAAATTGTATATATTATTTAAACTTATTAAATATTAATTTCTTTTAAACATAATAGTTGCTTCCAAAGGCTTCTTTTAATGTCATGTTCACAGTTTAGGGAGAGAGCAATATAGGATATAATCTTTACCTCATTGAAAAATAAAAAATCACAGGCCCATGATGGGGTTACTTAAGTTACGTCTCCAAGTAACTCCAAACATACGTCTACGTTTGGTGTCTGCAAACCAAGACTTATAGGTAACCTAATTGCAGTTTGAACCACCAACCAGGAACCACAAACCAGTCAACATGAAATTTCCTGGTCAGTACTAAGAAATTTACTGATAGACCCTTTCCACTCCCCGGAGGAGGACAATTTTGCTTCAACAATGCATTCTTTGCTAATAAATTTCTTTCCTTCTTTTTTTTTTAAACCTTCTCTTAACCTTTAATGTTGGAGACCAGAAGACATTAGCCCTGGTGACATCACCTAAGGAGAAGACTCAGGCCCATAAGGCAGTGCCCTAGACCGGGGCCCTCATTGGTGGATGGGGGTGCCTTGAAACAGATGCCAGGATTTAAAGACAAGAACATAATTATGGCTGGTCTGACTCTGAAGGAGGGCTGGTTAGCCAGAGACGGGTAAGATTCCTCAAGAGGGAACAACCTAAGACAGGCACAGCCACAGTAAGAGTCACCATGACACCTGGCTATAGGGTCACTGGGCCTCTGTGTTGATTTGTGATTCATCCTAATTTCCTCCTGAAGAAGATGGGCCATAGAAAAATAGGAGTGGATCCACAGCTTCCTCCCCTATTAAACCAGCATATGCTGCCATACTTTATTAATAGTAAAATAATGTTGAGAATCATGGAAACAAAATCTCTAAGAAATCATTAGAGTTTAGAATGTATTTTGATCTATTTAAACTGATGTCAGACCCTCAGGAATGTGATTATTACTGTGAGTCTTGAGACAAAATTGTAGTAGGAAATAGAAGTTAGAATAATGTTTTAAGAAAATTATGATGTTTTTCTTGTAATCTTTCAACTGTAACCAGCAATCTATGATTAAAACCTTTGTACTATGAACTTGCTCTTACAACCTATACCATTTATTAGAATGTACCCATTTGTTATACCTTGCTTACATGTGAATTGTTTTTGGCCTTTCAACCAAAATTGTTTCTGAACATTTCTATTGTGAATCCTGGGAACAATCGAGGGGGGCTGAGATCATTTTGTTAATCATTATGAAATACACATATGTACTGCTTCTAAAACTACATAAAAACCCAAAAAGAAAAATAAACTTCGAGCAGTCCAGATAAGAGCCTGTCTCCAGAGCAGTCCAGATGAAAGGCTGTCTCCGTGTCGTTTGTTATGTCTTTGTCTTGTCTTGTCTTTGTGTCTCAGCCCTTACACAGGGAGCCCTGGACCAGTCCTGATACGAGGCTGATTCCAAGAGACTGACTTCGAGTCATCTCTTGCGCCTAGACCAACGCTCACACAGGTGAAACCCTGGACCAGTGGAAGCCCTGAAGTAGGAGCTGGCCTCCTCTCAAGATAGACCCCGGCACTTTAAAAACCTCTCTTGTTTAGCTCAACAGAGCTCCTCCCTGCTTGCTAGAGGAGACATTGCCCGTTCACAAATCCAATTAGATCTTCAAATCTGTTCTGTTAAATTTTGTTTTGTAACAACTTATACAAATATAAGGACAGCGATTTTTCCATGCTTCCATTTCTTTTCTCTTAAGAAAAAAAGCAACACTATTCTTTTAAATTATCTTTTTATTTTTCTACCCTTCTTGTATTATAGAAGGGTTGAAAGTAAGGCTATCTGTCTAACAAATAATTCCCTTTAAATATTTCTCGACAATCAGTATTAAAATTTAGATTTCATTTTGGAAAGAGGATGTAAAGTTAAAAATAAAGACTAATTAAAAAATGTGGAAAAATCAGAATGAGTGTCTTCTTGGAAGCATTTGATCACCCACCGTGGGTGTTCACCAAATATTGATAGACAGTCCCCCATGGATCTCTTGCTTTTCTGAATGTCTTGCAAGTAGAGACACTGGCTGTCTTTATTCTGAACTACCTTTTCAAGAATGTTTTTATAGCAAACATCTTAGGAAGTCTTCTTTCAGAATAAACGGCAGGCTTGTATACTGTCCAGCTATAATAAAGATAATGTCTGTCTCCAGGGTAAATACCAGGTAAGCTTACTTGCTCATTATATAAAAAAATTGAGTTCCTAAAATTTGGAGTTCCTCCCCTGTAACACAACCTGCTGTGTATGCAGATATCACCCGCCCCTCTTCACAAAGCACTGCAAAAACTGGAACGAAGACTCAGTGGAGATTCTTAGACTCTATTGTGATTGCTGTGTGTACAGGAGTCCAGTCTTCTGCCAGCACCTCTGCAGCAGGCTGTCTCCTTATTTTACAAGTAAGATAAAATCGCAGACCCTTCAAAGTTTCTGAAAAATTTTGAAGTACTTAAGAGTCCACTCAAGGAAATTTTTTAAGCAAGCTAAGTTTGTAAATCTTGTGTTGGGCTCTTGGTTTGGGGAAAGAAGAAAATAAGGAAGGAGATGAATATCAGAAAAACCATCAGAAATGAGATCGAGCTTTTCTCTGATGAATGACTCTGGAAAAAAAAATGAACAAAAGAAAAATAATGAGAGAGATAGCAAAATATAAGACTGAAGTCACCACCTGCCTAGAATGCCAAAGCTCTTTTTCACTGACTAAAGGAAATTTACCTTGGAAAATTATTAATTGTCATGTAAATAATTTCTCAGAGTGTTTTGAAATATTATTGATATTACAGCACCAAATTAATAATGGAGTAAACAGGCTTTATATTTTTATTTATTTATTTATTTTTAAGTAAGTTTCACACCCAGCAGAGGGCTTGAATTCATGACCCTGAATTCGAGACCTGAGCTGAGATCAAGAGTCAGACATTAAACTGACTGAGCTACCCAGGTACTCTTTAAGGAGCGTTTTCGATACAGATCAAGAAATTGTCAATCTCTTAGGATCTAGAATCGAATACAGAAAATTTGAAAATTTGATTATATTTAATAAAATTTTAAAATAGGAAATCACTCAAAGAAGTTATCAAAACCCTTAAAAAGTTGTGAATCAAGGCTTTCAGTTTTATTGACAATTTTATCACATTTCTGTCAGTTAGAAGTCAAATTTGGGGGGATCACATGGCCTTTGGGTTTAATTGTTTTGTGCATTAATATGAATAAAAATGTGAAAGGAAAATTCTAAAATGCAGACAGGAAAGAAGTAATAAAAGAAAATAGGCATAGAAATACACAAAGGAGATTTTTTAAAAGGATTAAAAGGGCAATGAACTTATATTTGTGAAAAAGCTCTCCTTTATTTTTTTACCTTCTTTGTTTTTTTTTCCTCCTATTCTACCAACACATTTGGTCAGCCTATGGTCCTTTATTTTTTTGTGTGTTACTTTCAGTTGCTTTAATTTTATGACTTTACTCTCTTTCATCCAAAATTCTTAATGAAGGAACCTAAAAATATAGAAATGTTAAGATTAATACTGAAAATACATAAAAATCACAAATTTATTGAACAAACAAAAGATGTACAATAAATAAGCAAGCTCTATGTTACTATGATTTTGTGGCATAATAATGGACTTCCTCCTTCCCTGTCACAACTTTACCTGTTTTTTATTTTATTTTATTTTATTTCATTATTTCTTTAGAAAGAGAGAGCATGAGAGCAGCGGTGGAGGGGAGAGAGAGAGATTCTTTTTCCAAAGTTTTAAGTTTATGTATTTATTTTAAGAAAGAGAGAGAGAAAGAGAGAGAGAAAGAGAGAGAAAATCAACAGGGGAAGGACAGAGAGAGGAGGGAGAGAAAGAATCCCAAGCAGACTTGGAGCTATCAGTACACAAAGCCTGTCATGGGGCTTGAACTCACAAACTGTGAGATCATGATCTGAGCCAAAACCAAAAGTCAGACGCTTAACCAACTGAGCCACCCAGGCACCCGAGAGAGAGAGAGAGAGAGAGAGAGAGAGAGACAGAGAGAGAGTCTCAAGCAGGATCCACATCCAGTGAAGAGCCCGATATGGGGGTTGATTCCATGACCCTGGGATCGTGACCTGAGCTGAGCTGAAATCAAGAGTAGGACACTCAACCAACTGAGCCATCCAGGTACCCCACAACTTCACTTGTTTTAAATTCTGAATTTTGGTAAAGAGAATATGTTTCAACTAATCACTCCTATCAAGATATAGATTACTTTTCTGTATATAGTCAATTTTGTTTTGTTTTTTAGAATAAGTAATTTAGAAGAGATTATAATTATGCCAGTGAGAACCTAGAATGTGGTGGGCAGGAGAAGATTTTGACAGGTTAATAACAGAAAGAAGTGGTTGGAGTGTGTGGGTTTTTAGGGGGTATACTGTTATGAGAAATCCTGGCATAATGAAGTTGTCAGTGTTTGATGGTTTTGGCAAAATAATACCACCTATGTGATCAGAGAAAGACTAGAAATGTGTCTAACTTGAAATTTCATCATTTCGTCTAATTCCAGGACCATAGTCATGGTCTCTGCATCTAAATTTCCCTGCGTGTGTTATAGAACTAGGAGGTCAGGAAATTTTCAAACACCAGACGGTTTGGTTCTTGGTTACAAATCCCTGAAACTGACTCTGGCTATATTGAAAGTAAGTTTATTGAAGAGAAAGATTCAGAATTAAAGGATAATTTAATATTAAGAGATCAAGTAGCTCTAAGGTAGAAGATAGTACAGCAAGGCCATCTAGTGGAATAGTCTGAGCCCTATACAGCAGTTGCACCAAAATATATGAACTTATCACTTTCGGGTTATTCAATCAAGATTCATAATTTCAGGTAAGAAGTTCTGATTATCCAGCTTGGGTCATGCTGGCTGTCACAAAGCATGAAGTATTAGGATCTTGTTCTTTGAGCTTCCATAGTGAGAAAATCAGGTATGTGCACATGCTTTCACGCTAAGGCTACACACAATAGAGGAAAAATATCTCCGAAAGGAATTCAGAGACCTATTTGAAAGTGGAAGTTTGAAGATTTACACAATATAAACCCTACTCCAGCATGGAAGGAAATTACCTCAACTATACTAATACATCAAATCATTACTAGTTTTATATTTATAACCTATAAATCAAGCTTGGATGCAGGGCTTGATCCCATGATCCTGGGATCATGATCTGAGCCTCAGAAGCTTAACTGACTGAGTCACCCAGGTGTCCTATGGCTTTTGATTTCAAAAGAAACATTACTCAGAAAGTGCTTTGATTTGAATAAATGTGGCTGGCTTTCAAATCTATGAAAGAAATCACTTAAAACAGTATTTATATATTGCATTCAGTGGCTCAGTCGGTTAAGCATCCGACTGCAGCTCAGGTCATGATTTCATGGTTCATGAATTCGAGCCCCGGTCATGATCTAATGGTTCATGAGTTTGAGCCCTGTGTCAGGCTCTGTGCTGACAGCTTAGAGCCTGGAGCCTGCTTCAGATTTTGTGTCTCCTTCTCTCCCTGCCCCTCCCCTGCTAGTACTCTGTGTCTCTCTCAAAAATAAAAATAAAAATAAAAATAAATTATATATTGGATTTATTATGGAAAGTTGTTCTTATCCTGTAACTGTGAGAGTAATTCCTGTAACATGGGGTTTTCTCCAAATTCCATGAAGATTAAATGAGAAACTATAACCTTTGAGAAACTTACAAGACTTGTCACAGGAAGGACCTTCTTTCCTGGGTAGTCAGTGTTATTTTAAGAATCCTGCATAAAAAAGATAAAACTGTGGAACACTCTGTGGATATGCATTTTGTTAACTAAATAGCACTTTGCAAAACGTTACCAGGTAAAGTTAAAAAAAAAATCTGTGATCAAATATATTTGGTAAGTGTTGGTTAAAGATGACTATCGAAGTTTTTTTGTTTTTTTTTTTTACTGAAAAAGTTTTCAGATTCTTTAATTCACTAATCCATTTTACAAATCTCCAAGAGAAAAACTATAAAATGTAGTATTTCCAAAATACATTTGGTAAAAGAACTTTTTTCTTTTTTTGACCTACCAATTACAGGTCCTTGAAAGTTTAGGGAAATACCAGTACAAATAGTTAGAAAGAGATCTTTTTGATGCATCGTAGTTTTTAAAATAAATTATTTACTTTGATTATTACATCATCTCACCTGTTGTTACAAGTTCTGCTCAGACTTCTGTTTTTATAGTGATTTACCAGCTCCTCAGTGGTTTATGCCATCCATTCCCCAGTGGTCAAATACATTTCCACTGGCTATTATGAAATAAAATGTTAAATCCCCCAGTGTGCTAAAATAGTTTTAGTTAGCAAGTTGAAATTTTCCAAGACATAGAGTATTCTTTGGTCATGTTATAATCCAAATGTAGTATAGACCACAGAGCAAGGGCTTTGCGAATTTGTAAGATATGGCCTAGAACTTTACTTTTCCAGTATCTGTTTAGTCTATAGGCCATGTTATCTCATAGCAGAGAGAAATTATAATTTTGATAGTAATAAAAATAAACCCATAATTGGTCAACAGATGTCAGTGACTATACACATAGATTCAACTAATATGTTATTGTTGAATGAATAAACAAACACATGAATATAAGACCAGTTAAAATACTCAGATCATAGTCCCTGAGAACAGAAGGTCAAAAGAATATATCTGATAAAATTGACAGCTTATAGAAATGTAATGTCCTAAGACTTATATTTTGTCTCTTAAATTTAGTATTCCGAAGAACATTCTAGCTGTAATATTCTTTTTTTTAATTTTTTAACGTTTATTTATTTTTGAGAGACATAGAGACAAAGCGTGAGCAGGGGAAGAGCAGAGAGAGAGGGAGATACAGAATCCGAAGCAGGCTCCAGGCTCTGATGCCATCAGCACAGAGCCCGACATGGGGTTCGAACTCACAGACATGAGATCATGACCTGAGCTGAAGTCGGCCGCTTAACCAACTGAGCCACCCAGGTGCCCCTCCAGCTGTAATATTCTAACAGTAATAGAATTTTATATGATATTATCATAGTAATATAATTATTCTGCACTATATTTATATAAAATTATGTTACATAGGCAAAAATTGTAGATTAGAGTTTATTAATCCACTTTATAGAATATCCTTTAACTTGTAAAACTAAGTTTTCTGGCAAATATTGCAGAGACAATGCTGATCTTCCTTGTGAAAGTAATATCCACAAACTCACACAATACAAAAACATTGCATAGTGATTCTTAGAAAAAAATTTGTAATCTGTCAAATGTACCTGGATTGCCAAGATGCTAAATTCTGCACCATTAGAAAATTCAGACTTTTCACAAATTTTGAGTTAATTAGTTTTTTTTAATATGGGATTTAGTTAACAATTTTCTGATATCTTGAAATTGGGAAATCTCATGAAAACCAAGGATCAAAACCATACACATCTAGACTGAATGGTAGGGACCTAATACTTCCCTATTCACAAAGAACACTGAGAAAAAAATATATATATATATACATATATATACCTATACAAACATATATTTTCATATATACATCAGAAAGGTAATTTAACAATACCTGAATAACTGTTTCTAATCTAATCTGGATTTTTTATACTCTTGGTAGTCTATTCATTTTTTTTTTTAAAGAAGCAGCCTACTCTTGAAACCAATACTGCACTGTATGCTAACTAACTTGAATTTAAATTGATAGATTTTTAAAAATTTGACAAAAACTAAGCCGCAATGGCAGAGGCTTCATTGAAGTTTTGGATGTTAGTAAGATGAACACCATGTTTTTGGCATATACTTGGGAAAGGGAAAAGTATAAAAGTTAAACCTGACTTTTTGTGTTATTGTGTACATTATGCTGAATTAAAAGCATACAATTTAATCTCCAAATTTTGGTGTTATAAGTAAGAAGACAGAGAGAGACAGAGAGAGAGAATGGAGCCCAACAAAAGACTCAATTCTACAACCCTGGGATCATGAGCTGAGCTGAAATCAAGAGTAGAGTGCTCAACTGACTGAGCCACGTAGGTGCCCTGAAAACTTGTCTTTAATATAAATTAAGTGCAGACATTTCTTCTTCCCTTTGTCATTCCTAAAAACATGTTTAGTTTTGTTTAGTTTTGTAAAATCTTAGCAAAATCTTGACTGATAGAGTTTAGGTTAAAGATGTGTTTATGCTTTGTAAAATAAGGTAAAAGAATATCTGTTACTGGAGAAAACATAGGTACCTAAGGACAAGGATACAGGGGCCTTGAATCTAGTTACATAGGACAGGACGTGAGTAATTCTGGTTTCAAAAGTGGCAAACCGAAACATGTGACAGATAGTTGGGGTCAGGAAGAATGAAGTCTTGTGAAAGACTTTCCATTGGGATTTACTAATGGATATCAGGTTCATTTACGATGATTTAGTTTCAAAGTTTTTTTGTTTGTTTTCCTTTCTCCTGTACTGTAGTCCCCTCTGATCTTATTAAGTGGTGAGGAAATTCTGACAAAATCAACGGCCTTGTGTAATTTACATCTTGGGGAGCAGAGGAAGCATGTGTTTGTGCTTGGACAAAAATAACACAGTAAGAAGAATCCAACATAAAGAAGTTTTGATGCAATCAGCAGGATTGATGCCAGGAGCAGCAGTTCAGAATGAGGATTAAAAAATGTTCAGGGGGCGCCTGGGTGGCTCAGTTGGTTAAGCGGCCTGACTTCAGCTCAGGTCATGATCTCACGGTCTGTGAGTTCGAGCCCCGCGTCGGGCTCTGTGCTGATGGCTCAGAGCCTGGAGCCTGCTTCGGATTCTGTGTCTCCCTCTCTCTCTGCCCTTCCCCTGCTCATATTCTGTCTCTATGTCTCTCAAAAATAAATAAATGTTAAAAAAATACATTTAAAAAAAAAGTTTAAAAAAAATGTTCAGAAAAACCATTAGCAATATTCTGGAGGGGGCTCAATTTCCTATGGTGACACAGGTTGTGATTTTATGGTGTCTTATTAAGATACTTTGAGAAAATAATAGTCTCTTAAAGGAGAAAACTCATTGTGTGACTTCGGGAATTTAGATTTCATGAATCTCCACTGAAAAGTGGAGATGAAGGATAATGATGACTCCTAGTGTTGTTATAAAGATGAAGGGAAATAAAATAAAGTGAAAGATCTGGAAATATATTGCCAATTCAGAGATGCTTAATAACTTTTAGTTCATTATTCCTCAATCCTCCTTTCCCCTTGAAGAATACTGTGTTCTCATTTACAAAACCATGCCTGATTGCTTCAGTAGGAAGGAAGTAGCTTGTGCTCACTTTCAACTTTTATAGTACATTGGACTTCTATTAAGGTATTCAAAGAATTGTAACATCTATAATAATACATTTTATGTACCCTTGCTTCATAATTTCCCTTTTCTTTTCTCCCTCCCTCTCTCTCCTCCTCCTCTTTCTTCCTCCTCTTCTCCTCTCTTTCTTTCCCTGAACTGTTAAACATTATATTTATTCTTTTTTTAAAAAATGTTTTTATGTTATCTATTTTTTTTGAAAGTGAGAGAGACAGAGCACAAACAGGGGCAGGGCAGAGAGAGAAGAAGACACAGACTCTGAAACAGGCTCCAGGCTCTGAGCTGTCAGCACAGAGCTCGATGCGGGGCTTGAACTCACAGATCGCGAGATCATGACCTGAGCTGAAGTCAGAGGCTTAACCGACTGAGCCACCCAGGTGCCCTTATTATTTATTCTTGTCACCCTCAAAGTATGTTACATCTAATAGAGATGCAGTATTTCTAAACAGATATGGAAATAAATATATTAAAAACTTTGAAGTATTACATTTCTTGGATTGAGATACGCCATGATTTTTGTGTCTCAGAGACAGCAACTTCCAATCCACAATTATGGGTTTGAGCTTTTAGGTGTAGAGCAAATGTAACAGTACTGTGCAAACAATAGCTAGTCACATCTTTTTCCTCCTCTAGGACATATCATTCTTATCAACCAGAATTATTCAATGATTCAATCACTTAATGATGAACAACCTGAAACTTGGTATGTGCATTAGTCAATTAAGAGACAGAGTAGGAAAATAAGATGAGAAGAGATACAACGAATAGTAATAAGATCAGAGAAGTAATCCATGGTAATCTTTAAACGTTCTAGGCAGCTTTCTATAAAAACCATTTAACTACTTTGTTATAAAGAGCTGGACTATAGACATGAACCCAACTGATGATATCGTAATTAAAATTTGAACTGAGCTCTTGACCAAAAAATTTGCCACTCAGAATTAGGTTTTAGATTTTGTTAGAGTGATATACAAACAGAAATAGCCCACTAGTATTTATCTAAAACCAAACAAATATTATTTCAAATGCATGTACTTAATTCTAGAACTCAGAAATAACAAAATAAAAGTAATACCTTTGAAGTATGTGTTCATATGATCAATTCTATTCTTTCAGAAAACGTTGTTTATGCTGGTGTTAGACCTAATTTTACAGAAATACTTTGCTACCTGAACTCATAAATAAGTTGGTAGCAAAAGGAATTACATTTGCCATTTGACAAAAGCCTCCTCTGTGACAGGCACCTTATCTGCACGATGAGGTCTTGGAGGTTTATTCTTTGCATACTGATCCCCGTCAGTCTGCTTTAGTCTTGTCTTGTCATTTTCTTTTCCTTTCTTTTTTCTTTTTTTCTCTTTCACTTTCTCTTCAATAACCTGTAACATATTCTAACGTAATATATAATTTTTGTTTTGTCTATTAAAAGTTTCTGTTCTGCTACTTTCTCATAGAATTGAAATATCCAAAGTAGACATTTTTGCCAGAGCTGTTCACTAATGTATCCTAAGTTCCAAAAAAAGTGCCTGACCTACAGTATATAGCCAATCAATAGAATATCAATAGTTAAAAGAAATAAAACATGGTGACCTAATGGTAATTTAGAGATTCTTAAATAACATAGAGGTTATTCTGCATTATACTGATACACCATACCTCACAAGGCTATTCTTATTCTAAGAAACCAAATTTAGTTTTCTCTTTCTGACTTCTGCTGTGTATTTAAATAGCGTTTAGCACTGGGTGATGTATGGATGTGTTGGATCACTATATTGTATACCTGAAACTAGTATTATACTGTATGTTAACCAACCGGAATTTAAATGACTACTTAAAAATTAAAGTTAGTGTTTAATATGTACAGTTTCATATTACTGTAAAGTAATTCATTAATTACTTTATGATCTCAAAATATGTTGTTTATGGATGTTTCTTTAAAAATTATATGTTTTATTTAAGAATCATTAAAATATAGATAAATGGTGATGAAAAGAGTTTATCTTTTTGGCATATGATCATTCATGAGTTCGAAATAACAAAAAAGGTTAATATGAGGCATTAGGAAATGTAGACATCACAGATAAAGTTCCTGGAAAATAATCACAGTGCATTTCCTAAAAATATTCTGAGCTAACTGACGATTATTTAAATACATGTAGACTTAGAACCAGGAAAATCTCTGCTAAGCATGTTTCAGTGGCATGAGGTCTACAGTGTTAATATCTTTTCCCAGCCAAGATTAATTGTGTCAATGTGAATAAGAACCCGCTACTCTTTGAAACTGTAATATAGACTAATTAAACTGTAATCTAAAGGCAGACTAATCCCTTCACATGTGCTCTTTAAATTTGGGATCTGGAAATATTGAAGAGGAAAGGACTAGAAAATTATCTAGTTGGATTATATAGTGCAATAGAATTCAACTTTGAGACTCATCTGCTAATACAGATATAGCAATTCTGAGAGTTAAAAATATAATTTGGCGAACTTTATTAATACTTATCCTTCTCAGGATGCTAAGGCAAATTAAGCTCAGAAAAAATTTTATGTATAATTCCTTAATATTTGAAGAAGAAATAGAGGCATAGAAAAATGTTGATAATTAATAATACTATTAGGTCTCATGATATGAATATGGGCACTGATCAAATGCTTAAATAATAAGAAAAAAGCAATTCCATTTTGAAAATATAATTCTAAAAGTGCTATGTATTTTTGATATTCATTAAACAAATGGGGTTTTTTGATATGGTTGAAATTTCTAATTAGCAACCGTAGATCATACCTTCCCAGTAAATATCTAACAAGTAAATGCTAGCATGGCGCCACAGAGCATCTCCTGTGGTCCCTGGCAGTCTCAATCAGAAATCGGTTTCACTTCGGGTGCCTGGGTGGCTCAGTTGGTTAAATGTCCCACTTCGGCTCAGGTAATGATCTCAGGGTTTGTGGGTTCAAGCCCCACGTTGGGCTCTGTGCTAATAGCTCAGAGCCTGGAGCCTGCTTTGGATTCTGTGTCCCCCCATCCCACACTCTCTTTTTCTCTCTCTCTCTCAAAAATAAATAACATTAAATTTTTTTTAAAAAAAATCAGTTTCACCAAGTTTTTGCTTTTGGACTCGGTTCTTCTATCTTAAAGTGTATTTTTATCCTGATCTCGTTGGCCCATGGGGTTAAACCTATCCTTTCCCCTTACTATCCAGATGAAATTTTTACTATGCTTCATCCTCCCAGTTCAGTTGATGATCCCAAATCTTCCTTGATCTCTTGAGCCTTCATCCTCAAATACCCCTTTTGTAACCACTTGTTTAAAGATCAGGTGCTTGATTTTGTGAATTGCTAAATGATGATGACGTTCCTAAATGAGCTTACATATGCCTTTGCACTTAAACTCAAAACTCTCAAAGATGTGACTAGAGGGCAATTTGATACGTGAGAGGATGTGGGAATTTAGAAGAAAAAAACACCAGAAAGAAGATTTATGGGAGGAAAAGTAGGAGAGGAAATAAGGAAGATAAATTTTTGAGACTGGCTTACTTGGCACACTTGACAGTATCTGAGACGTCCAGCTAGTATCCCAAAGGCAGAATATCGTATTTTGCTTGAAACATTTAAATGTTTGCAACATTAAAAAAAAACTTTCATACATAATTCGGTAATTGTAGCCTCTCTTGATATATCAGATAACTTGACAAAGCTGGGTCTGCATTCCTACTGGGCAATATTGACAGAGATTGTGTCGTATGTGCTTTATACAAGATATGCACTTTGACTTAACACACCTACCATTATACCCGTTTAACTTATACGCAGCCTGCTTCATTCATTTCCTTTTGCTGTTAACCACCTAGCGTCATAGAAATTTGAGTCTGCACAAAGCCCAACCACTGAAGTGTCATTTACTTATTTATCTATCTATTAAAAACTATGTGTTAATGACCCAGAGTGTGCAAAATATTGTACTAGCTAATACAGAGTATACAGATTCTTGAAAATGTGAGCTTTATCTTTGTAAAGACCAGAGTATAGGAACAGAGGTAGATGAGCACCATACTGCGGAAATAAAAGCAGAAAAAGATAAGCATTCCAAGAGATGTTATCTCTACATAGAAGAGAGATAATATATTTCCAGGTAGACTATCTCGGAAATCTTGATGAACAGAGTAGAATCAGAACAGACACTTAATTGACAGGTGAGTAAGTAGACATTTGTATTATGTTGAGAAGGTAAATTTATTATCTCTCTATAAGACTGTTAGTATTAGGCGTTAGATTAAAGTAATTTAGGTTTATTTATATGTGTATGTATATGTCTATGCATATAATTTTATGTCTGTGTTATATTTATATAACATATTTGTATGATCTATATAGATATAGAGATTATGTTGATATTAATCACTTGTGCTTGTGTGTGTGTGTATCAGAAATTTTATTAGAAAAATCTCTGAGATTTTTATTTTTATTTATTTATTTTTGTTGTTTTTCTTATTTAAATGCTGGTTAGTTAACATACAGTGTAATACTGGTTCCAGGAGTAGAATTTAGTGGTTCATGGCTTACAACACCCAGTGCCCATCACAAGTGCCCTCAATACCCATCACCCCTGTAGCCCATTCCCCATCCACATCCTCTCAATCAACCCTCACTTTTTTCTCTATAGTTAAGCACTCCTATGACCCCAGGCTCCACTCCAGCAATTGTGCAGACTTCTACAATTTCAGACTTTGAGTTCCGCTGCTTATAAAAACTTGTGATAATCAGCCCCTCTCATTTTCTCCATCAATGGTTTTGGGAAAATACTTTTCTTGTGCAATAACAAGAAAGGTTTCTTTATTCCATATTCTACTGCTAGGTCTTCAACGGTTTCTTGAAATAATGTCCTACACTTACTCTGTTTACATTCTTACCTCCCACTCAGTTCTTTATGTACTATAATTTGCACTTTGCCTCATTATCCACAGGAACTGCCTCCTCCAGGCTCACTAATGACCTCCTTCTGGCTGGTTCCCAGTGGATACTCCTTGGCTATCCTGCTAATTTTCTGCACAGCATTTGATGTCACTGATTCTCTTATTTTCAAAGAACACTCTCTTCCTATGTTATCCTTAAGAAAACATCCTTCTGATTGTCTTCTTTTCTCGCTGGTTTCTTTTGCTAGGTCCATTTCCTTAACCATCCCTTACATATTGATATTTTCAGGGTTTTTTTTTTTCTGAGCCATTATGGTAGATATTTCTTGTGTGTGAGTGGTACTCAACTTCTTTGGAATGCTACCTCTATATTTTGCTAATTTCTCCTATTATGACTCCTCATCTTCTCAAGATAGAAACCTAAAAATTTTCTCTGTCAACCTCCCTTGCTACCATATCAAGGCATGTGACCTAAGGTCTACGCATCACATCCACTCTCAAGGTACTATGGTTGGAAATCCAGCGAACATGAAGAAGCAGGTATCTGGGGGAACTAATTTCTTAATACGATGACTGAGGGCTCTAGCTCTTTGCCAGCTGGAGAGGCAGACCTTTTGGTGTTTAGTCTCCAGCATCATGTATATGAACTACCAGGCCTCAGGAGACAGGTGTGGTCTATGTGAGCTTCAATATTTCCCTAGAAATAGCTTGATTATAGGTTTTAGCACTGCTCCTGTCTAGTGCTAGACCTGGATCTCTAAACCAAATTCTGTGAATTACTAAAAATCTTTCAGGGTGCCTGGGTGGCTCAGTCAGTTAAATGTCCAACTTTGGCTCAAGTCATGATCTCACAGTTGTGGGTTTGAGCCCTGCATCAGGTTTTGTGCTGCCAGCTCAGAGCCTGGAGTCTGCTGCAGATTCTATGTCTCCCTCTCTCTTTGCCCCTCCCCCACTCACAGTCTGTCTCTCTTAAAATAAATAAACATTAAAAAAAATTTAAGAAATATTTCAATGTATCCCTTTCCTGCTTAAACACAGAATAGGTTTTTTGGTTAGCAACTAAGAGTGATCGGTACAGCCTTGATTTTCGTTCTTCCTTCTTCCCCTCCCTTCCTATCTTTCTTTCTTTTCCACTCTGCATGCATTTCTTAAGTGATTCCATGACTCCAATTATTATTTTTGTGTTAAAGACACCTGAATCATATGACCCATACAGACTTGTTTCTTGAGCTTCATGTCCACATCTAAATTATGCTCTGTACCTCTCTGCTTCATTTGTTCTGGTTAGAAGTATGTGTTCATCACATGCCAACATCAGACAGGTTCTAGAAACCCAAAGATGAGTTAAAATCAGACTCAGTCTTGTTCTCATGAAGCCCGAAACTTAGTGGGTCAGGACACATGATCAGCATATACATGCAGAAGTGCAATTTTGACAAGTGCCACGAGGAGAAGTGCATGGTGCTCTGGGTGCCGTGAAAGAGGTGCTTGGTCTAGACAGGCCAGTGTAAGCATCTTTCCTTGAGGAACCCACTTTTAAAGCTGCAGTCAATAGAATGGGAGAGTTGAAATGAGTATTGAGAGCATTTCTGGCAAAAACAGAGCATGACGTGCAGAGCCTGTGGAGGGAAGATCAAAATGCGGTTGGGGACAGAAAGAACGGGCTGTTTGTTGAAGTGGAGCAGCAGAAGGGGGTTTGGGAAACAGGAAGGTGATATATGATATCTGAACTTGGCCATTTGGGGATTTGTAGGCCAATTTAAAGATCTGGACTTAATCCTGGGAACAGCAGGAAACTATTGAAAGGTTTTAAGTAGGATTATGGTGGGAGGTGACAAGATCAGATGTACGTACTAAAAAGCTCACTCTGGCTCCAGAGAAGAGAAGAGAATGCAGTAGTGAAAGAGTGAAAGCAGGTAGACCAGTTCGGAGCCTCTGAAATAAGAGATGATCATGTTAAATAAGAGGGTTGGCGAGGATGGAAAGAACTGGACAGAGTAAAGAGACTTCATTACGTGTATTGAACTTTGCAGCAAGGATATAGAGGGGAAAGAAAAGAACACATGCATGGATGTCAGTGCCCTTCACTGACATAGCGAACTCTGTGGAAAAGATCAGGAAAGCCTTACAGGCGTGTCAAACTCAGTAAGTCTAAAAGGAACATATTGCCTCCAGCCTGATACTAGCTCTGGTTTCTCTGTATCATTCCCTTGATTGCTTAGTTCAGATCCCTCTATCTCTTTTCCAACCACCAATCTAGCATGAAATGGTTTTGAGTCTACCTACCAAATGTCCCATCTGAAGGTGAACTGCCATCATCTCACTGGAAAGGTCATCTCTTCACTCTTGTCACCACCTCTAATATTGTTTCTATCCGCTCTGTGTTCCACATGTTAGACCAACAAGTCTCTCAAAAATGCAAAGCTGATCATGGTGTCTGTCTTATTAAAGCCCTTTTTCCCGATGGCTCCCCATTGTTTATAGGAAGTTCATTAATCACCTAACTCACCTTTAAATCCCTGCATATTATGAGCGTTGCTGACTTCTTTAGCCTCACATCTCACCAACCAACACACTCATCCTTCGCTGAAGAATACAACCCCTGGGGTGCCTGGGTGGCTCAGCCGGTTAAGCGGCCGACTGCAGCTCAGGTCAAGATCTCGCGGTCTGTGAGTTTGAGCCCCGCTTCGGACTCTGTGCTGACGGCTCAGAGCCTGGAGCTTGCTTTGGATTCTGTATCTCTTTCTCTCTCTGCCCCTCCCCGACTCAGGCTCTGTCTCTCTTTCTGCCTCAAAAATAAATAAACTTAAAAAAAAAAAAGAATACAACCACTGCAAACTTCTTTTGTTTTTAAGAATGCATGAAGCTCTTACCCCTTCATCCCTAAGTATCTTATTTCCTTCACCTGGAATATTTCCACGTTATATTACTTCAATATGTCCCTGCTCTTCCTGGCCTACCTCTATTTTGTCACCACTTCCCCTCTACTGTTTAAGTGACTCTTCTTTGAGGTCTTTTAGACAGTGTTTAATTTCCATATAAGTAGAATCGTATTATATTGGCACCATGTTTTAAATGCCTACTTACACATTTGTCTTCCCTTCTCGATTATGAATTGTTTGAGGGCAAGGACAGATATCACTGTTTCACCAGCAACTTACAGCACTTAAAATATAAATGGAGTTGAAATTGAATTAGCTCTTCCTCTCTAACCCCATAACTTTGACATAACCTCAAGGAAACAAATAAGGACATGTACTTAGGTAACAAATTTATTTGTGCATTTTGAGACCTAGTACCTAGTGATTTTAAATATCTAGGATCGGATCCATTGATGATAGAAATATCTAGACAAAATTAGTAATGCTAATCTTTTAGCAAAGACAAAATAATTCATATGATAAAGTCATATATTTGCTTCTATGTATTCATATATTTGATTATATGTATTAAAGTATTTTGCTATGATCTTATTGTTTGACAGGTTAATTTTCAGGAAATTTTAATAAGTCTGTTTAATATTATTTCAGTCCAGATATAGACTTCTTGCCTGTCTAATTAAAGATAATTTATTGCAGGACCTATTAAGATTTTCCCCTTTATTTTACATTTATCTAAGCATATTGTATTGCTCTTTGGTGCCACCTAATGATCAAAGGTGGTACTTCCTTCTGAGGAGAAAAGAATCAAAATAAAAATAGATCTATTGTCCCTCCTCAAATCTATAGGGTAGAGGGAGATTAGTCTCCTTGGTTGTGTATGTGTGTGTGTGTGTGTGTGTGTAACAGAGACAGACAGAAAGAGAAGAGGAGGAGAAGGAAGTGGAAGGGAGAAGTGGTAGTACTTTGTAGTTTCCCTAGTCCATTTATTTATTTATTTATTTATTTATTTATTTATTTATTTATTTATATTGAGAGAGAGAGAGAGGGAACAGAGGAGAGGCAGAGAGAGGATAAAGAGAGAATTTCAAGCAGGCTCCACACTGTCAGCGCAGAGCCCCATGTGGACCTCAAACTCACAAATCATGAGATCATGACCTGAGCAAAAACTAAGAGTCAAACATTCACCTCACTGAGTCATCCAGGTGCCCCAGTCCATTGATTTAACGTTGTTTTGCCACCACAACTCTTTCTCAGACACAAAATTCAAATATTTTCATTTACAATGGCTGGAAAACACCTAACCTAAAGAGCAAAACATGGAACTTCCTTAAGACCCACAGCATCTTTCACAAATTATGTGGAGTTAAAATAAATCATGAAGTCTGTGTTTCCTCTTAGCTTTCAATGTTTATTTTCTGATGCTTCCATTAAGCATCCTTGTTTTACCTCCTCCTACTGAAACTAAAGAGAATATCAGTTGTAACACCAACAGAAATTAAACCATCTGGGCTCCTGGGTGGCTCAGTCAGTTAGCCTTGGACTCTTAATTTCAGCTCAGGTCATTATCTCAGGGTCGTTGGATTGAGTCCTGTGTAGGGCTCTGTGTTGACAGCGTGGATCCTGTTTGGGATTCTTTCATTCTCTCTGTGCCCCTCCTCCACTCTCTCTCTCTCTCTGTTTCAAAAATAAATATATAAACTTAAAAAAGAAATTAAATCATCAATAATTATTTTTTCTTTGAATATTTAATAGACCTCTCCTGTGAAACTGTCAAATCTCATACTTATTTTCTCTAAAGTACTAGTTTAAGTTTCTTTAAAGCCTATAGTATAATTTACTTGCTGATTAAATTATTACATTTCTTTATGTTATAATATAGCGTTCAATAATCATTAATGAAATATAATCAAAAGAGTGTTATTGATGTTTTCTTTTTATTTGTTGCTGATTAGAATCCTATTTGTCAAGGATGTCTCCATTTCATGTATTTTTTATTTTACTGGAAAAAACAAAGATGTTTGTAGATGTCTTCATCATTTTCATCTTATAAATCAGGTTGTTCTCATTTGCAATACTGTTTATATATCTGATATTTTTATCTTAGTCCATTTTCCTTTGATTTCTCCACTTTTAATCTTAATATTAAAGAAAAAAGTTGTTTGCTTTTGTTTTTCTTCTCTACTCTTTCATTTTCTGCCCTTATTTGTAACTGAGTTCTGCATACACGGAGTTTATTCTGATATAGTATTCTTTTTCTAACTTATAAGTGGAATTATTATCTCATTAATTGCTTAATAGCCTTATAATCTTGGAACAGAAAATTCGTATTTATGGAAAAATTGTGAACATAGATTTCTCATATACCCTACACCCGATTTTCTCTTCTATTAACATCTTGTGCTAGTATCATGCATTTGTTACAGTCAATCAACTAGTATTGATACATTATTCTTAACTAAAGTCCATATTTGATTCAGATTTTCTTAGTTTTTATTTAGTGTCTTTTTTTCTGTTCTAGGATTCTGTCTAAGATACCAGATTATATTTAGTTCTTATGTCTTATGTCTCAAGAAGAGCTGTTCTTACAGCTGTAGCAGTTTTTTCTCTTTTTGATGACCTTGATAATTTTGAGGAGTGACTCTCAGGTATTTTGTAGAATGTCTCTCTGTTGGCATTTGTCTGATGTTTCCTCATCATTAGACTGGAGTCATGAGTTTCGGGGAGCAACAGTCCACAGGTCAAGTGCTATTTTCACTTCACCATGTCAAGGATATATACTACTAACATGATTCATCACTGTTGATGTTAATGTTAGCAGATATGACCACATGCTTTGGATCATCCCCTCCTGAGTTTCTGCTTCAATAAGACTAGGGTAGACCACCAGGTCACACTGGCACTGATAGTCTGGGGATCCCACTTTGAGACTTTGCAAAGGAAAAGGATGAATTAATTGCAGTGACTGGCCCATAAAAGACGGTGAATTTTACTCTCTATACATTCTCCCTCCATAAGCCTGATTAAAACAAACAAAATGAAAAAGAATTTTAGAATACTATTTAGAAAAATGAATAGTCTGAATTCTGGGACAATTGCCATGGCTCTCTTACCTTATCATTTCTGTGACTCCATTGCCTTATTTACAAATGTAGATGATAATTCTGTTGACTTTATGGAGTCTTCCGAGGGTTGAAATAGTACTTGGTAGATGGTAACATTCAATCTCTGTTAGCTAGTAATATAAGACAGTGGTAATGTCTCATAAAAATGAGAGGGAAAACTGTTAGGTGAGTATGTTTTCCTAGTAAACTCCAGAAAAAGAATAAATCTGATGTCTTTTTATTTTTCAAAGACAACTAGGGCTAGTAAAATGACAGGCTATATTATTTTTTTTTAATTTTTTTTAATGTTTATTTATTTTTGAGAGACATAGAGGCACAGCGTGAACAGGGGAAGGACAGAGAGAGAGGGAGACACAGAACCGGAAGCAGGCTCCAGGCTCTGAGCCGTCAGCACAGAGCCCGACGCGGGGCTCGAACTCACAGACCGCGAGATCAAGACCTGAGCTGAAGTCGGCCGCCCAACCAACTGAGCCACCCAGGCGCCCCAACAAACTATATTATTAACAATGGTCCTATTCTTAATAGAACGAGAGATGGAGAAAACGTAAATAAGATTTCTATTCATAACTGAGTTGTATTTATGGCATTTATTGTACCTGAAATTGCAAATGGTAGGTTTTATTTAAGCTTGTCATAATGGAGCTGCATGATGTCTTATAATCTGATTTAATGTATGATATAGACATTCACAAATAACTACAATTGTGACATTGCTGAAAACATACCATTATAATGCTTTGAGTGGATTAATACTAGGCCTCTAGTAGTTTCTCTGCTTAATTTGTCTATTGATGTGATCTTTGGAATGAATTAGACCCATGGTTTTCAAATTTAACATGCCTCAGAATAATCTAGAGAGCTAATTAAAACACACAGTATGTGTCCCACTTTCAGAGTTTATGACTCATTAGGTTTGGGGTGGGGTCCGAGAATTTGCAATTCTCAAATCTCTAGGTGATATTGCTGCTTCTGGTCCAGGGATATCACATTAAGACAACCGTTTGGTTAAAACTATGTGGAAAGACTATTCAAAACAGATAGTATCTTATAATCTTTTAACAATTTATGATGCCCTTTAAGGTATGTGGTCTTTGAATAAAATGCCATGTCCGAGACTTGTAAGGACTCATCTTCCTAATCACTTACTTCCATAACCCTCTGCGAGAAAAGCTGCAAGGTAACCATCCATGTGGGTATGGCTTAACCCAAAGTTAAAAGCTAACCACTTCTTTTTTCTCACTTACTCTTCAAGCTTTGTTCTCACCATTGCTCCAAGGAAAGCCCTCTCTCAAAGGCAACCAGCAACCTCATCTCTCTTTCCCTGAACGCATAGTTTCATCACAAATTAGTAAGGTCAGCCCTTTTGCCTCCTTCCTCAAATTTCTCTATTCTATCCTGAAATTGGTGCCAGAACCACTTAAAATGTCAATCTGAACATATGGTTAAAAACCATGAAACTCTCCTGAAATTCCCGCCTGAAAGATACTCACAGACAACTTGGTTTTTTGTCTTTACCCATAAGACTCGCTGGCCTTGTCTGACATTATATTGAGCCAAGTTGTGTGAAGTTCCCTTTATGCTCTGGTCTGTTTTCCTCACTGCTCCTTTGGTCACACTGCTTGACTGCCTGGGGTGCTGTTCTCCTTCATTCTACACCCGACCAGTGAGAACCTTGGACACTGATTCTTGGCTTGGGCTTCATGTACTGTACAATTCTCAGTTCACCAGATAGAAGTCACCTGACTTTGTTTATAGTTTGATCTTAGATCTATAACTGCATTTTATTTACCTGGTTCTGTGTCTGAATATCTCTTCTGAAAGGAATGTGCACCAGGTAACCAGCTGCAAGCTTCAAAGAGGACTTCTTTCAAAAAAAAACAACAACACATATTTGTCCATATTTATAATTTTGTGAGCCTGTATATCTCATCAATTGAGCATTTATGCAACTTTGAATATGTTGAGTGGTTTTTTTTTTTAAATGCCAAAATTGAAGCTGAGTTGAGAGAATCTCTTTCCTTGTTCTTCCAGCCTGGATCCTTCAGTAGATTGAATTCTAGAATCACTTACCTATCCTGAGTTGAGTCACTGCAGCTCTGTTAAGTAAGCTGCCTGAGGAAGAATTCCAGTATCTCCATACACCAAGGTTTTAGTTTATTCTCCCAGCATCAAGATTTATGTTATAATGTTGTACCTTGGGCTCTACCCTTTGATGCCCATGCTTTATGCTCTGAATTTTCTCCTTGATTACCTTCAGATGCCCTACATCTGTCTCCATGTTTATAATTCTTCTATACACATTGCTATTTTTTTTTTAATTTCACTATGGAAAAGACATTTCTGTGAGTATGCCAAATGTGCTTATGCAGAGAGCAATGAACTTTCCAGCTAGTTAACCATCGGAGCAGGTTAACAGACCTCAGCCTTTGGATGTCACAGGGTCTACAACATGACATGATTTCCCCTTCAGATTTCTTTATATCTAAGTCGTATATGGAGAGAATGGTTAGACTTAACAGAAGATGCTAACTTATCAGCAAATAGAAAGGCGAAGGTCAATGTGAGTAATCTAATCATTTTGTTTCTAAATACATTAATGAAAATTTCTTGCGTAGCAAGATGTGGATAAGTTTTGTTCTGTTTGATTTTTTGTTTTTACTACTTGTCACTCTAATGTCTCTTTCAAAAAAACTATTTCCTTCCTGTTTATTTTTATATTTCTTTGCATTGCATCTTTGTATGCCTGTCTTTCTGGAATACATATTAAATAGACTTTTTAATATCTAGAGACACATGCAGTTTAAATCCTCAACTGCATTTTATGTCTTCTTGACCTTTGCACTAAGCCATCCAAAAAAACCTCTTTATTTCATATCCTAGGTGGTTGATTCCATATTTTAATATCTAGAGAATTTATTTCAATATTGTATGATTAATTTCTGAATCTACAAGCACCTTGATCTTGGACTTCGAAGCTTCCAGAACTGTTAAAAATAAGTTTCTGTTGTTTTTAAAGCATCCAGTTTATGAAAGTTTGTTACAGGAGCCAAAATGGACTAAGATGACCATAATGCCAATTTTACACCCAAGAAAATGAAAAATATTTTATTAATACCAGATAATATCAAGTACTTACACAAATGTTTCTGATAACTTTTAAAAGGTCATTTATGGGGGCGCCTGGGTGGTTCAGTCAATTGAGTGTCTGACTTGATTTCAGCTCAGGTTAAGATCCCAGAGATAAGGGATTGAGCCCCAAGTTGAGCTCCATGCTGAGCATGGAGCCTGCTTAAGGTTCTCTCTCTCTCTCTCTCTCTCTCTCCCCCTCTTCCCACTCCTGTGAACATGCTCGCTCTCTCTCTCTCTAAAATAAAAATAAATAAATAAACAAATAAAAAGTAAAATAAGTCATTTTTTAATCTATTTTTTAATTTTTTTAAATTTATTTATTTGTGAGGAACGAGGGAGAGAGAGAAAGAGAGATAGAGAGAGAGAGAAAGAAAGAATGAGCGGGGGAGGGGCAGGGAGATAGGGAGAAAGAGAATCCCAAGCAGTCTCCATGCTAACAGCATGACTCAAACCCACCAGCCTTGAGATCATGACCTGAGCCGAAATCAGCAGCCAGGTGCTTAACTACTGAGCCACCCAGGTGACCCTGAATCTATTTTTCAAATCAGGATTCAAATAAGTTCCATTTTTAGTATCTTACTATTTTTTTTCTTGAGTCTTTTTTTTTTTTTTGTCTATAACAGTATCAAGTACTATTGTCATTGTTGTTGAAACATGGAAAAATTTAATTATTCTACATATTTAAAACATTTTTTAAAATGTTTATTTTTGAGAGAGAGAGAGCACAAGCAGAGAAGAAGCAGAGAGAGAGAGGGAGACACAGAATCTGAAGCAGGCTCCAGGCTCTGAGCTCTCAGCACAGAGCTTGGATGCAGGGTTCAAACTTACCAACCATGAGATCATGATCTGAGTCGAAGTCAGACACTTAACTGACTGAGCCCCCCAGGTGCCTCTATTCTTCATATTTTATTATATAGAATAATTTTATTACATAAATATTTCCTTAAAAATACTCTGAGTTCTCTGTCTTTGATAATATGATAGAGATACTTATTTTTTTATATTCAAACCTTCTTATGATCTGATAATATTTTGTTATAGTGTATCCCAGAAATGAAAATAAACAAAACCGTTTTAGGAAACATGTATTTCCACCCACTAATATACCACTAATATGTTTATAAGTCATATAAAATACATATCTTCAATGAAACCAGTTCATCACATTTTTGCTAAGGTAATCCAAGATTTATTTTATGGAAAAAGAAAAATTGAAGGGGAAAATTACTTTTAACTTAGATTTCTAATGTCTTAAACATAACATCAACTCTACAAATCACGATGTTCCCTTTCCAATAAGTCATGCAAATAATAAAACATAGAAATGTCTCTGAACATGATAAATTGATTTATTACATTTTAAACCATTTTCTTATAATAAATGATAATTTAAATCTTATTTTACATCTTTACTTAAGATTATATTGCATTAAAATTGTGGGGAATAAGCTTAGGAATTCCCTGAGCTTGCACCAATGGGTTAAGGAGGCATAAGGAATTAGAAAGCCATGGGCACTGAGGAGGGCACTTGTTGGGATGAGCACTGGGTGTTGTATGGAAACCAAAATGACAACAAATTGTTAAAAAAATTAAAAATAATAGAAAAAAATAAAGTTCACTGCCGTAAATAAAAAAATAAAAGAAAAAGAAGAAAGACATAGGATGTTCACACCCAAGTTTGGGTGAACAAGATTAGGTAAATAGGTACAGATAAGGCAGGGCAAAGGCCCCAGTATAGGACAAAGGTATACGAGGTACACAAGATTAGGTATTCAGGGCAGAGTCCCCCCAATTTAGTACTATAGCAGAAAGCTGTTTTCACAGGAAGGAAGGACTAAACTAGGTAAACAGGTAAATAGGGCCAAACAGGCAAAGTTGCCCAGAGCAGAGCTAAGTAGCAAAAGAAAGGTGCCTTGTTGACCCTGAGGCAGCATTATCTGTCTTTCTTGTCCGCTAGACCAGTTTAGTAAACAGAGGTGGGACCTCACGTCTGCTGTAAACAACCTTCAGCTGAGCCAGGATTTTGTTTTGTATTAACCCAAACACCTAACACTGCATATTTTCAAAACCCCTTTTCCCTCACACCCATGAATTAATGCTCACAGTTTCATTGTCTCTTTATGCATGTTCAAGGTAAGCCTCCTGATCCTAATAGAAACGAAGCAAGGACCCTTAACTGGGGCTCTCGTCTTCTCCCAGACATAAGCCTCTCTCGCTTTTTAATCCTATGTCTCGCTTTCTTGGACAAGAAAGAACGCCAGACCCAGAGTCTATGACATAAAATGACTTTACATGAAAGTTTAGTTATATCATGACAGGATGTCTAAGAAACATTCTTTAACACTCATACAGTATGTTATGGATATTTCAAAATTCAGTTGTGTCTTCTAGTATATACCAAACCTTCCAATAACAAAGACAAAATTTGGCAATTTTAATCTCTATTTTGAGAGCAAAGATATTTACTATTTATTATTATTGTTTTTGGAAAATACAGTGACTTTCAAAAACATACATAAATCGCTCATAGTAACTGGTAATAAATTTAAGTAGTACAAAAAATTTATTACTTGTGATTGAATCTTTACAAAGCTACTTTTTGTTTGTTTAATAGACAATTTTTTAAAAAGAATTCCTAGGTTTACAGAAAAAATGCACAGAGGTGCGTCTGGGTGGCTCAGTCAGTTAAGCATCCAACTTCAGGTCAGGTCATGATCTCATGGTTCATGGGTTCGAGCCCCACGTCGGGCTCTGTGCTGACAGCTCACAGCCTGGAGCCTGCTTCAGATTCTTTGTCTCTGTCTCTCTCTGCCCTTCTCCTATTCATACTCTGTCTCTCTCTCTGTCTCTGGCAAATGAATAAACATTAAAAAAAAATTTAAAAAAAGAAAAATTGTGCAGAAATTACATAGAGTTCCAATAAATCCTCCTATAGTTGGAATCACAGGGTGCATTTTTTTCAGACTGGCTTCGATTAGCAATATGAATTGAAAGTTTCTCTATGTTTTTTCATGGTTTGATAGCCTGTTTCTTCTTATCACTGAATAATACTTAACGGTATGAATGGGCTGCGGTTCGTTTTGTTGTCTATTGAAGCACATCCTGACTGCTTCCAACTTCTGGCCATTATTAATAAAGCTGCTATAAACATTCATGTGCCAATTTTTGTGTGGACATAAGCTTTTAACTCATTTTGGTAAATACCTAGGAGCATGATTGTTGGATCTGATGGTAAAATTATGTACAGTTTTGTAAAAGATCGCCAACCTCTCATCCAAAATGACCACATTATTTTGCATTCTCATCAGCAATGAATAAGAGTCCCAGCGTTCCACATCCTCACCAGCACTTGGTGTTTTCAATGTTCTGGATTTTTGCTACTCTGATAGATGTGTAGTAGTATATCTCACAATTGGTGTAATTCACAATTTCCTAATGGTACATCTTTTCATATCTTTATTCATAATCTATATGTCTTGCTTGTTGAGATGTTTGTTCAAATCTTTTCTCCATTTTTCTAATGAGGTCATTTTTAAAATTTTGTGTTTTGAGAGTTTTTTGTATATTTTCAATAAAATTGTTTATATGCTTCTTATTAAAGCCGTATTAGCTTTTGTTAAAAATGTCGAAAGCATATATATATTTTAAAAGATGATCTTTTAGCTAGTGGAGTACAGTTATGAAAACTTAGAACAATACTTCATTATTGATTTCTAAGCTATGTTTTACTGAACCTAAAAGTTCAGCTCTCATATTTCTGCTACAACATAACCAAACCTATTTATTTTTATATTAATACACATTAGAATATTTTAAAAATCGTAACTGTAGTTAAAATCTTGGAATCATATTATTTTCTAATGGCAACATCTTAAAAATAGTTCTACTTCCAAATAACACTTTAAACCTTTTTTTTTGGGGGGGGGAGGCACCTGGGTGGCTCAGTCAGTTAAGCATCCAGCTCTTAATTTCAACTCAGGTCATGATCTCACAGTTTGTGAGTTCAAGTCCTACGTCAGGCTCAGTGCTGTCAATGCAGAGACTGCTTGGGATTCTCTCTTTCTCTCTGCCCCTCC
This sequence comes from Paguma larvata, assembly GCA_030068075.1. Taxonomy (NCBI): domain Eukaryota; kingdom Metazoa; phylum Chordata; class Mammalia; order Carnivora; family Viverridae; genus Paguma; species Paguma larvata. Next base: position 141,600,766 of record CM057823.1, read on the forward strand.
CTTGTATGCTCTCTCTCTCTGTCTCAAAATAAATAAACTTGTTTATTTATTTGTTTAAGCTTAAAAACAAAACAAAAAAAACCACTTTTATAAAAACCCTAATTATATGGCACCAGCTTAAGGATTTTTCAATATTCTAAACTGCAACTCTTGGAATCAAAAAAGGATCTGAAGTATTTTTGATTTGTGAAGAACCAAGAAAGGAAGAATAAAAAGAAAGAAAGTAAGAAAAAAAAGGAACTAAAATAGCAGCGGTTCCTGAAACCTGGTAAATATCCAGCCAAATGTTGCATCCAAATATTAAAGCAACAGCTTATTTCTCTTGCTGACAGTTTATTAAAACGGGTGTGGGGTGGGAGTAGGATTTTTTTTTTAGTTTTAGGTGAAAAAACTACTTTATATGTTCATATGTCGTAAAAGCTAAGCTTATGAGGGAATGCTATGAACGCAATTAAGAAATAAACCAGGAGACAGTCTTTTCGGAGTTCCATGGTCTCCATAAACATAGTTCATGTGTTCCCCTCATGGTAAAGCACTTCAGACTCTGCCAAGCACTTCCTAATTGCATTCGCCCATGTTTATATCAAATGCATAGAATACTGTCTGTGCTATCATCGCTCCGGCAACACCGCAGCAAACAATTCCTCTTTAGGGGTGTTCCTCTTTCACCTGGACTGCTAGGTACCCTGACCATGGCAAGAAGATAACTGTCATATCTACGGTGGATCCAGTTATTAATCTGTGCATAGGATCAGAAACCACCAGCGTTGTAGTAGTTAACATTTTCTAATGCGCACACCATAAACTGGATTGAGCTATAGGGAAAGATTAGAATCGCAATTGCATCATTCCCTTTATATGATTCCAGGTGCTGCCTTTTGGGGAACAGCTCACATTCCAGGTAACATGAGGAGTGGGATCATGGGAGGGAGTCAACCACTGCCTGGGCTGCTGCCAACAGGGATCTGCAGTTGCCAAGGCACCACACAAGCCCATGGTTATAGGGTGAGTCTCTCGGGCATGGTGCCAACTCACTTACCATTCCAAAATCCCATTAGCCTTTTGGCCACTTCTTGGAATATATATCACTTTAGTTTTTGTCCAAGTAAATGGGCCCCTGCCTGGATAGTTGCAAAAGATCCAATTATTCTTTCTGCTCTCCTCTCATCCTTACCACCAATACAGTCACCAGGGTAAATCTTTTAAAACAGACTTCAGAGGGGCGCCTGGGAGGCTCAGTCGGTCAGTTGTCCGACTTCAGCTCAGGTCATGATCTCACGGTTTGTGAGTTCAATTCCCGCTTCAAGCTCTGTCCTGACGTCTCAGAGCCTTGAGCCTGCTTTGGATTCTATGTCTCCCTCTCGTTCTGCCCCTGCCCTGCTCACAAGCTGTCTCTCTCTGTCTCTCAAAAATGAGTAAACGTTAAAAACAAAATTTTTAAAAAAAATTGTAAAAAATAATAGAATAGACTAGAATTCAGATCTCTCAGTCCTCTGTTCAGATCCTTGTGATGAATTCTTCCAGAATAGCCCAAGAAGTTGCAGGGGGCTGCAAAACCTTCCATCTGGCTCCCCATCTCTCTTACCTCTCCTCCTTCTTCTCCCTGTTCCCCATGCATCCATACTAACCTTGCTGTTCCCTAAAACACACGGGTCACGTCTTCGACTTGGCACATTTACCCTAGCTATGACCTGTTTTCTGGAGTGCTCTTCCCCAAAATACCTTTATGGTTCACTCAACTTATTCAGATCTCTGATCAAAAGGACCTGGCCACCATATTTCAAACTTTTCACCCTACACCCTACTATCCTTCCTTAGTTTAAAAATTAATGCTAATCACTATTTGACTTTCTGAATGTTCACTGGTTTGTCTATTGTCTGCCTCATCTCAACAGATTGTGGGGCTTTAGATGCCTGCTATGCCCTTAATAAGTACATTCAAAATTAATCTAGTGAAAATAATGTCTTTTCATCTGTGTACTAAAAATTATGAGATTTTAAGGGGCGCCTGGGTGGCTCAGTTGGTTAAGCATCCAACTTCAGCTCAGGTCACGATCTCACAGTTTGTGGGTTCGAGCCCGGCGTTGGGCCCTGTGCTGACAGCTCAGAGCCTGGAGCCGGCTTTGGATTTGGTATCTCCCTCTCTCTCTGTCTGTCCCCGACTCATGCTGTCTCTAGCTCTCTCAAAAATAAAGAAACATTTAAAAAAAATGATGAGATTTTAACAACCAGCTGGGAGACAGCCACTTCAACCTTCCCACAAAAGTTGTACTCTCAATGGAATGAATATTGGTGCTGTGATAAGTTTTTTCTACCTATATTTGTTTGTATTATCTGAATGTAAACATGAAATTCCTGCAGCAGAGATCAGAGGTACTATTACTTATGGTGATAATCTTCCCATTTCCCCTTTTCCCCCCTCTCTCTACTTTCTCCTGAGCAATGTGATACAAGCAAGATAGACTGCAAATGCAAAGGCAACTTTTACACGGCAGGAGGGTAACCCACAAAAAGTACACATTGGGGAGTTTATATACATGTCAACCTTCTCTGGTCCTGAGAGATGAAAAGAAGTTTAATCTGCCCGTCTAAACAAATTATAACTGGAAAAAGAAGAAGAGGATTTCAAAGTACTTATCCTTTGGAATGTAAAGGACAAAGTCCTGCAGTTTTGCAAACCCAGGAAAGTTTCCTGATTCCAAATATTAATTCCATTCCCCTTTGAAATGTAAACACGTTAAGTCCAAAGGAGAGTTCATCTCAGTTCTTACTATCTATTCAGTCATCTTTTAACTTCCAAGCCTTGTTCGTTGACTTACATCCCAGATTTCTTTGTTCAGAAAGCCCTAACCATACAAAAATATAAAAATATTTTCTCTAGTGCCCTGCCATCCAGTCATCTTTTTGTCTATTCTCTTGACTCCTACTGAGTATTTTTATTCCTTCTTCTCCACAAGTTCTTCTTAATTTCTCAGGGAAAACCCTAATATACACCCCCCTCCCCACACAAATCTATACCATCACATTGTATAAACCCAAACAGTTAGATAAAGCAAAGCCACTATTTGATGCTGCTCAATATCACATCATTTTTCAGAGGTCCTTGGAGATCAATTTGCATATATTTGCTTGTATGTATATATGTACTAAGACACATACATATATTAAGAAATATGTTTTTGTTTATTTAACATTAAGGAGAACACATTATATGAATTGTTTTCCCCCAGTTTTTATCATTTTTGTCACTCAAGAATATCTTGAAGAAAATGTATTTCAATATATATACATCATTATTTTTTTAAGTACTAAGTCATTAGATATCTTGGGTCTGTTCTTCTCCCTCTTTTTTTTAAAGGTGGAAAAGGGACAGAAAAAGGAAACTCTTTGCAAATAATGTATCATTTCAGGCAAGGTTGCCTTCCTAAAAGGAATAGAGGGCTTATGGAGTGGGTAACCTCACTAGTGCTGACAAGGTAATTCCAGATTGACTGGTTAGATATACATTCTGGGGAAGGGTGGGGGTTGAAAGTTCAGTGAGCTTAGGTAGTAAGTCTTAGTTTGCCGAGGCAGTGTTCAGTACAAGCGACTCCACAAGTGACTCCATTCTGAGCCTGATGTCTCCTTTTTGACATGAGGAATAACCTGAAATGGGAAAAATAATCGAAACCCTCTTATTCTCTACCAAGTTCTAGCAAGTTTGGCTCAAAAACAAGGCATTGCTGATGAAAACCTTTCATCTGTAACCAATCGAAGATGAGGAGACTGAAGATATTGACACTTCTTCTCTGTTCTCCTTTGTACTTTGCCATTATGATAAATGACACTTTCTGGTAGTGTTATCACAGGGCAGGCTTCTTAAAGGTAACATCTACCTCTGATCACACTATGTGGGTCCAGTGACTAACATGATGTCTGGTACTTAGTCGATGCTCAGAAATTGTTTCTTGAATTAATTCTTAAATAATTATTTGAATTGCATCAACAAATGAATCTTAGATTCATTCCCTCTCAACAGAACTTTAAAAAACAATGGAAAATTAACAGAATTGACTACCTTTAAACTTTCTGATCGATCATTTTTGGTTTTTATTGTGACCCAAGCCAGAAATTCAAAGATGAAATAACGTCGCCTGTTAATCTAGCTGCAGATACTGGTACGTGAGAACAGCATGATTCTGCACTGCCGGTAACAAAGACTTTCCTTGACCAACCTTTGGTCAGGCTCCCCTGAGCCCTCTGCTCAATGAGCCTGGTCTTGGGCTTCATCTCAGTGCTTGTGGCATCCAGTTTGGGCAGGAATCCTGCTAAGTCGATTTAGTAAGAAACCCCCGTGCTTAGTATCTGATCAGTCTTAATATCTGACCAATCTATCCCCTTCTATCTACCAGCGTAGTATTTGATCGCCCTGGTTACCTTCAGCCAGAATTTTCTTTGGACTGTTTAGCAAAAAATTGCATTCTATCCTTCTGGTAATTTTCCATCTGTTGACCCCCTCTCCCACAGTGCTCCTTTTAAATCCCCATCTTTCCTTGCTCTATTGGGAGCTGGGCCCTATCTCCCTCCCCTATTGCCAAATCCTAGTGCAGTAATCCCTATACCCATTGCAATAGTCCTGAGTAAAGTCCGTTTCTGCCTTACAGTCTTTAAAAAGACTCGTGAATAATTTTTTCTTTAAAATTAGCATAGCCTAAAGGCTCAGAAAATTCTAAAGTTGATCAGTTTCTTCCTTCCTTCCTTCCTTCTTTCCTTCCTTCCTTCCTTCTTTTCTTTCTTTCTTTCTTTCTTTTTCTTTCATTCTTCTTTTTCTTTCTTTCTTTCTCTCTCTCTTTCTCTCTTTCTCTCTCCCTTTCTCTCTTTCTCTCTTTCTCTCTTTCTCTCTCTCTTTCTTCCTTCCTTCCTTCCTTCCTTCCTTCCTTTCTTTCTTTCTTTCTTTCTTTCTTTCTTTCTTTCTTTCTTTCTTTCTTTCTTTCTTTCTTTCTTTCCTTCTCTTTCTTTCTTCCAGACCACATGCTCAATATGGGGCTTGAACTCATGGCTTTACTGACCAAGCCAGCCAGTGCCCCTCCTCTACTTCTACATATAGAAATGGTACTTACATGGATTAAAAAAAAATCAAATAATGAAAAGATACAGTTTTTATACTCAAAGAGCTGGTATTTGTATAATTAATTAACCAGGGGCCTAATTTCTTTTTGTAGTGACACTGCATCAATTTTGTTCAAAAAGTTCTCAGATAGTGAGACTTAAATAAGATCCTAAATACTCAAAGTTTAGGGGTGCCTGGGTGGCTCAGTCAGTTAAGCATCTCACTCTTGATTTCAGCTCAGGTCATGATCTCATGGTTATGAGATCGAGCCCCACATCAGGCTATGTGCTGGGCATGGAGCCTGCTTAATATTCTCTCTCTCCCTCTCCCTCTGCCCCTCCCCTATTCTCTCTTTCTGTCTATCAAAAAAAAAATCCTCAAAGTTTAAAATTTTTATATTTATTCATATGCCTTCTTTATCTTCAATATATCACAAAAGAATAACATTTAATTAATAAGAGAATATTTCTAGGATTATTTCTAGATTATTTAATTTCACCTATTAAAATATCTTTGGTTTCTATTATTTTATACAATGACTATGTAGGTCTTTTTAAATTAAAATGTAAATGTGGGGAGAATGCTTATAACATTTGGTGTCAACTTATTTAAGACTCGCCAAATATGATGAGGAAGTAAATAGAAAAAGGGCAAGAAGAATACTCACTGGTGACTGCTTAGTAACCACCATCAATGTTCTACCTTCCAAGATGAAAGGCTGACTTTGAAATGCAACTGTCAGTGCAAGAACTTGTAAATAATCTTGGAACCACCTGTTAGGAAGAGATAATGAATTAAAGCAGCTATTCGCAAAAGAACAATAATGAAAAGAACAACAAAGATGAAATATGCCTACCCATACTTCTGAAATAATGTAAGACTTTGTGAAAAAAATCACAAAGTCTACAAAAGGATGCAGATTAAGACTTGAGTAACTGAAAGCTTCTATGATTTTACACAGGAAGACACAAACTCAGACACATGACCATTTTTCCTAAGTTAGCTAAAGGTAGCTAATAAAGCATCCAGTCTGAAATAATTCAGTCTAAGTGCATAGCTCTTTGATGGCCTGGCTTAATCCAGGGGTAACATTTATTTAGTCAAAGGAACAGATAGAATCCACTCCCTTCAAACAACTCTCCATAAATATTGCTTATCATAACCAGGCTTTTGATAAACACCGCACAGCAGAGAATTCAAAGTTACTATCTTTGACAAGTTAAATTTAATTTATTTTCTACTTGAGCAAGATGTGGAGGCAAGCATGGGGCAGAGAAAGCAGTATGTTCTAACTAGGAAAGAGAGAGCATGGAGCTCTTCCTGTTTCCTTCTACCCCCACACTCATTTGTTCAGCCACTGTTTAAGTTACTCACATTAAAATAACACGAGTGATACTTTTCAGCTTACAAAACTTTTAATAATAATTGCCCCTTTCCATTTAGTAGGGGAGGTAAATGTTATTGTCTTTTATGCTAAGTAACATTAGTGAAAATAATTACCTTGCATCACTCAGTTCATTGTAAGCAGAGCGGGCAGCCCCAGGATCTGGCCTGTTCTCATTCACTATCCTGTGTTGTATGGTATTCTATGGGGGGCTCCATGAACTTTTGAACAGATAACTACATTTCATTCCTTATCTCAGTGTATTTACAATTTTGTGACATTGCTGACAATATTGAACTTTACCTAAGCCCCACAATCCTGGAAAAGAGGGAGGTTGAAGGAATCCCTTCACTACTTTGTGTCCTGGAGAAGGGCTTATTGCAAAGAAACACTCTTCCCCATAGGGCTAACATAAAACGCAAAGATGCCCTCTGGTTTCAGGGCAAGGCCAGACACAGACCCTCCAGATACCTATTCTTTACCATGTAAATGATTAGCTGAACTGGTTCTCCAGCTGATAGTAGGAACAAAATACTTGTTAACTAAACTTTGGCTAAGATTCCTTCCTTCCCCCAAGACTCTGAACTTTCTTCTACCCTCAACCTGAATCGATTATCGACAATCACTCTGAGAATAGATAGGCTGGCCTCAGGGTAAACATTCTCTCATCTTCTATTCTCACTCTCTCACCCTACTTCTCCATGCATGGCTCTTTCTAGTCTCTGACTTCTTTGTGTGAAAGGAAGACCTTGCTGTGTGACTCCTCCCCCCATTCTCAGCTTTACTGAGACATAACTGACAGATACAAATTGTATATATTTAAGGAGTGCAACATGATGATTTGATATAAATGTACACTGTGAAATGATTACCGCAATCAGGCTAATTGGCGCTTCTATCACCTTACATAGTTATCCCTCCTTTTGTGTGGATGTGATGAGAACACTGAAGATCTACTCTTTCAGCAAATTTCAAATATACAATACAGTGTGATTTACTGTAGTCACCATCCCATACATTAGGTCCTCAGAATTCATTCATTTTATAAACTGGAAGCTTGTATCCTTTGACCAGCATCTCCCCAGTGTCCCTACCTTCCGGTCCCCCATATAACCACTATTCTATTTTCTGCTTTATGAGTTTGACTTTTCAAGTCCAAATAGAAGTAACATCACACACTATTTCCCTTACTTAACTCTTAAAATGCCTACTAATCTCATGGTCAGAATGTTTTCCCTATTGCAATAGTCCCCCCCACCAGACCCCTCTAGCACCTTGCAATAATTCTTTCAAGTAAATTCTCTTCTTACTAAGTCCAGATTTGTTTTTGGTTTTGGGGATTCTTTTTGACATTACATTATTATAATTGAGAAAGGACATTCTCCCTCTTACTGTCTGAGTAAATGCTTTTTTTGAAATATAAATCTTACCTTGATATTCCCATTCTTTTAGCTCTAAGTATTGGATTAATTGCTATTGCCCAGTCCTCAAAATATTAGCTCTGAACTTTCACAGTCTTTTATAGCTCCCCACTTCTAAGTACATATACCTTACAGATCTTGGCTAAAAGAAGAAACTTCAATGTATTATAGAAGTACATTTTCTTTCTTAAATCTGCAAAGACACATAACTACTAGATTACTTTAGTGCCTTCTATATTTTACTAAAATGCAGTGTTCTTCATCTACATCTCATACATCATGACCTATGTATATGTGACTATTATTTCTTTAAGCAGATAGGATCATTTGGAAAACTTTAACTTTATTTTTTAGGACTCCGTTTTTAGTTGGCATTTTTTCGAAAGACTAGACAACTGCAAAACATCAGTGACTTACGCTGAGAAAAAATAATTTCTTGCTCATGCTGCCTGAGGGCTGCAACTCAATTATGGCATAGCCGTGCTCTGCTGAATTTCACATGTCTTCTCATTGGGGGACTGAAGTTGAAGGAAGAAGTAGTATCCAGGACATTATGTTCTTATGGTAAAAGATTAGAGCAAGAATGACAGCCAAAAGACATAAAGATATTCCAAGCTTTTGTTCAGATATAGCCTATGTCATGTCTGCTCATACTCAAGTGAAATTCAAAGCAAGTTACATGGTCAATTCTAAGATCGTTGGAGTAGAGAATAGTATTCTACCTGCAAGTAGCAAAGGAAGTACATTAGGTTCTTCGGGCTGCCATAGCAAAAGGCCACAAACTGAAACAGAAATCTATTCTTTCCCAGATCTGGAGGCTAGAAGTCCAAAATCAAGATGTCAATAGAGCCATGCTACCTTTGAAACTGTGGGCAGAATTGTTGCTTGCTTCTTCTTACCTTCTGGTGACATCCATCAAGCCTTGGTATTTTGGCTTGTAGTCCATAATTCCAGTTTCTACCTATGTCTTCCCATGGAGTCCTTCTCTCTTTTCTTTACCATCGTATTCTTATAAGGATGATTTCATATTGGATTGAGGGACCCCTCCCCACTACAGTAAGATATATCTTGACTAGTTGCATTTGTAATGACCCTAAGGTCACATTCTGAGGTACTAGGGGTTAGAACTTTAGTATCTATATTGGGGGACAAAATTGAACCTATAATAGGCAGAGAGGGGAATACCTTCTTATAAAAAATTATAAACCTACCACCATTTTTCTTCCTTCTTCCCTGTCTTTGAACTTTCAAGGGACTTATCAGAAACTGAGGAAGTAGAGAATGGGTAAGATTCAAGATGGAATCCTTTCCTAAGAAGTTGCTGAAGTAGTAGAAAGTGGGCCGACTACAGAGTGTGGATCAGAGCAGAAACCCACAGTTGCATGGACAAACATAAGTATAAGCTGTTTCTGTGACTTTAAATTTTCAAGATTTGCCCCTGGAGTGCCAGTCCCCTGTTACTGTTGGCTCTAAAAAAGATTCCTGGGGAACAATTCAAACATAGGAATTATACCCAAGTCTCTGCATATGGAAGCAAAACCCTCTGGGTAGATGAGAATGATTCTGATGCTATATCTCGCCCCTTTCAGATCTGACTGAAGTCTAACTAGGTGATTTCATCAGAAAGAGAGCTAGTGAAGAAAAAGAGAAAGGACATGATACAGCAATTTGATGTTTTTAAATGTCACCAGGTGCCATCATGTTTGAGACTTACTGGACTGGGCTAAGCAATTGGGGAAAATCTAAAAAGCAATATCCTCCCACCCCCCAAAAGGATTTCTTATATATCAGCACAGAAATCCAGCAACAAGAATCTGGCAGAAGTCTTATAAGGATACACCAAAACCCCAGTCCAAACCTTTATTTATTTATTTATTTGTTTGTTTGTTTATTATCATTATTATTATTATTTCAATTTAATGTTTTGTTTATTTTTAAGAGAGAGAAAGACAGAGACACAGAGTGTGAGGAGGGGAGGAGCAGAGAGAGAGGGAGACACAGAATCCAAAGCAGGCTCCAAGCTCTGAACTGTCAGGACAGAGTCTAACGCGGGGCTCGAACCCACAGACATCATGAACTGAGCAGAAGTCAGTCGCTCAACCAACTGAGCCACCCAGGCACCTGCTGGCCTAAGTCTTTCTGGTTTCCACAGCTGTGGCATCTTCCCATGTTCTGTGGCCAATCCTGCCAGGAATGAGGGGGAAGTGGGAAGTGGAGAGACAAAGTTAGGGGTAGTGCAGGAAGATTAGGGGTACTTAACTGCTGTAGTCCTTTGGCACAGGAGTCTATAAATGTGTTCTTGGATTAGTCAGTTTAGGTTCAAAACCGAAGTAAGCACTTAGTGGCTATAAATTTGTGCAACTTGACTAACCTCACTGGATTTCTTTTTATTTCCTTTTTTTTTTTACCTTAAAATGAGGAAAATAGTAAGGTTATTGTAAGAATGAAAACAGACAATCCATATAAAGTACATAGCACATTTTTGAGATGCATTAAGCCTTGTGAAACTTTAGATATTGTTACCATTATTTAGCTATGATTTAGCAGTTTAACAAAGCAAGTAAGGAAGGGACTTTTTTTTATGACCAAAATCCTGCCTTATGTCCCAGATTTCTCATTTTTTCCACATATCTGAATCTTCATCTAATTTCCTCTCATATAGAAATTGTACTTGCTTTTTTTCTGTCATTCTGGGAATTAGTCCTGCTTCTGAGCTCCAGGGAGTAATACCTCACCCACCTCCTTAGCTCTTTCTTAACCTGCCTGGGGGCTGTCGATGTCCTGCCTGACTCTTAGAAAACCACAAACTCTCCTATTCTCCAATTCCTGACTCCTGACACCCACACGTCTATTACCTATTACACCACGCTCTCCCAATTCCACTGTTCTAGCACCTTCTGCCTATGTGATGTGTCATTATTATTTATTTTATCAAGATATCTAATTCGGGGTGCCTAGGTGGCTCAGTCAGTTGAGCGGCCAACTTCAGCTCAGGTCATGATCTCACAGTCTGTGAGTTTGAGCCCCATGTTGGGCTCTGTGCTGATGGCTCAGAGCCTGGAGCCTGCTTCGGATTCTGTGTCTCCCTCTCTCTCTGCCCTTCCCTTGCTCACGTTCTGTCTCTATGTCTCTCAAAAATAAATAAACGTTAAAAAAAAGATATCTAATTCAAATCTAAATCATTTTAAAATGAAGAATATACTTTTTTGAGTTTATGATTACCCCCATATTCTCCCTCTCTTTACCCTAAAGCTTCTTCTCATAGCTAGAATCCAGTATCACACTATCATCATTCTAGTATCCACCTGCTGACCAAGTCTCAAAATACAGTTCTAAGACATACGCACACATATTAAATGTGATGAACACAGATAACTATACATAAACTGAGTGGCATATAGTAGGTATTTAGCAAATTTCACTATTTATTCTTCCTCCTGTCATTGTTGCTGCCACCGATGCACAAGTAAAGAAAGAGTCCATTTACTAGACCTACCATGGTTAACTTGGTACCATTGATCTGTGTCTCCCTTTCTCACTACCCCTCCCCAGCTCATACTCTGTCCCTCAAAAATTAATAAATGTTAAAAATAATTTTAATTCTGTTTAGTTAACATACTAGGCAATATTATTTTTAGGATTAGAATTCAGTGATTCATCACTTACGTACAATACCCAGTGTTCATCACAAGTGCCCTCCTAAATACCCATCGCCCTTCTAGCCCATCTACCACCCATCTCCCTCCAACAACCTCAGTTTGTTCTCTATCTTTAAGGATCTCTTATGCTTTGTTTCCCTGTCTCTTTCTTTTTTTGCCTTTACCATATGTTCACATGTTTTATTTCTTAAATTCCACACATGAGTGAAATCATATGGTATTTGTCTCTCTCTGACCAACTTATTTCACTTACCATAATGCATTCTAGTACCATCCACATCAATGCAAAAGGCAAAATGTCACTCTTTTTGATGGCTGAGTAACATTCCAGTGTGTGTGTGTGTGTATGTGTGTGTGTGTGTGTGTGTACCACATCTTTATCCATTCATCAGTCAATGAACATTTGGGCTCTGTGCATAGTTTGGCTATTGTTGATAATGCTGCTATAAATGTTGACGGGCATGTACTCCTTCAAATCTGTATTTTTCTATCCTTTGGGTAAATACCTAGTAGTACAGTTGCTGGATTGTAGGTTAGCTCTGTTTTAAACTTTTTGAAGAACCTCCATACTGTTTCCAGAGTGGCTGCATCAGGTTACCTTATCAACAACAGTGTAAGAGGTTTCCCCTTTCTACACATCCTCACCAACACCTGCTGTTTCCTGTGTTGTTAATTTTAGCCATTCCAACAGGTGTGAGGTGATACCTCTTTGTAGTCTTGATGTGTATTTCCCTGATGATGAGTGATGTTGAGCATCCTTTCAAGTATCTGTTAGCCATCTGGATGTCTTCTTTGAAAAAGTGTCTACTCATGTCTTCTGCACATTTCTTCACTGGATTATTTGTTTTGTAGTGTTGAGTTTGACACATTCTTCATAAATTTTGGACACTAACCCTTTATCAGATATGTCATTTACAAATATCATCTCCCATTCTGTAGGCTGTCTATTAGTTTTGTCAATTGTTTCCTTCACTGTGCAGAAACTTTTTATCTCGATGAAGTCCCTATAATTCATTTTTGCTTTTGTCTCCCTTGCCTCCGGCGACGTGTCTAGTAAGAGTTGGCTTTGGCTGAGGTCAAAGAGGTTTCTGCCTGTTTTCTCCTCTAGGATTTTAATGGTTTCTTATCTCACATTTATGTCTTTCATCCATTTTGAATTAAGTTTTCTGTATGGTTTAAGAAAGTGGTTCAGTTTCATTCTTCTGCATGCCACTGTTCAGTTTCCCTAACACCATTTGTTGAAAAGACTGTGTTTTTTCCTTTGAATATTTTTTCCTGCTCTTTCAAAGATTAGTTGACCGTAGAGTTGTGGGTCCATTTCTGGGTTTTCTATTCTGTTTCCATGATTATATATCTGTTTGTGTCAGTACTATAGTGTCTTGATCACTACCACTTTGTAATATAGCTTGAAGTCTGGAATTGTGATGTCTCCAGCTTTTCTTTTCTTTTTCAAGATTGTTTTGGCTATTTGGGGTCTTTTGTGGTTTCATACAAATTTTAGGATTGTTTGTTCTAGCTCTGTGAAAAATGCTGGTGTTATTTTGATAGAGATTGCATTGAATGTGTATATTGCTTTAGGTAGTATAGACATCTTAACAATGTTTGTTCTTCCAATCCATGAGTATGGAATGTTTTTCCATTTCTTTGTGTCATCTTCAAATTCTTTTAAAAGTGTTCTATAGTTTTCAGAGTAAGATATTTTTCTTTTTTGGTTAGGTTTATTCCTAGGCATCTTATGGTTTTTAGTGTAATTGTAAATGAGATCAATTCCTTGATTTCTCTTCCTGCTGCTTCATTATTGTTGTATAAAAATGCATTTCTGTACGTTGATATTATAACCTGTGACTTTGCTGAATTTGTATGTTAGTTCCAGCAAATTTTTGGTGGAGTTTTTGGGGTTTTCTACAAAGAATATCATGTTGCCAGCAAATAGTGAAAGTTTGACTTGTTCTTTGTGCTAACTTGGATGTCTTTTATTTCTTTTTGTTGTCTGATTGCTGAGGCAAGGACTTCCAGTACTATGTTAAATAACAGTGGTGAGATTGAACATCCTCGTTGTTCTCTTGACCATAGAGGAAAAGCTCTGTTTTTCCTCACTGAGGGTGATATTAGCAGTAGGTCTTTCTTATATGACCCTTGTGCTATTGAGGTAGGTTCCCTCTATTCCTGTTTTTTTGAGGGTTTTTATCAGGAATCAAAAAGTATTTTGTCAAAAGCTTTTTCTGCATCTATTGAGAGGATCATATGGGTCCTATCTTTTCTTTTATTAATAGTGGTGAATCACATTGATTCATTTGTGATTATTGAACCACTCTTGAACCCCGGGAATAAATCTCACTTGATTGTGGTGAATAATTCCTTTACTATACTGTTGGGTTCAATTTGCTGGTCCCTTGTTGAGAATTTTTGCATCCATATCCATCAGGGATATAAGCCTGTAATTCTCCTTTTCTAGCGGGGTCTTCGTCTGGTTTTGGAATCCAGGTAATGATGCCCTCATAGAATGAGTTTGGAAGTTTTCTTTCCATTTCTATTTTTTTGGAAAATTTTCGGAAGAATAGGTATTAACTCTTTTATACGTTTGGTCAAATTCCTCTGGGAAGTCATCTGTCCCTGGACTTGTTTGTTGGGAGATTTTTGATTACTGGTTCAATTTCTTTGCTGGTTAAGGATCTGCTCAAATTTTCTATTTCCTCCTGTTTTAAACTTAATAGTTTGATTCTAGGAATTGTCTATTTCTTAGAGATTGCCCAATTTTTTGGCATATAATTTTTCATAATGTTCTCTTATAATTGTTTATATTTTGTGGTGTCATTTGTGATCTCGCCTCTTTAATTTGTGATTTTATTTATTTAGATCCTGTTTTTTTTTTTTTTTATTTACAAGATTTTCTAAGACTTTAATCTGTTTTAACCTTTGGAGACTGCCAGCATCACATGACTAGAAGTAATTGAATATTCCTGCAACCAGTTGTTTACAAGTGAAAGATAACAGAGATGGCCTGAAGGCTAAACCTGTTCTGGGTAGCTTGTATCTTGACTTTTTGGATAAAAGATTATTTTTGGTAGAGAATAAAGGAAGTTTCACAGATCTTTATCATTAAAAGTTAATAAGGGGACCTGGGTGGCTGAGTCAGTTTAGTGTCCAACTTTTGATTTTGGTTCAGGTCATGATCTCAAGGTTCCTGAGATCGAGATCTGTGTCAGTCTCTGTGCTGACACCATAGAGCCTCATTGGGATTATCTCTCTCCTCTCTCTGCCCTTCCCCTGCTCATGTGCTCTCTCTCTCTCTTTCAAAATAAATAAATAAACTTAAACAAAAATAGTAAAAAGGTTAACTTAAACTATGCCACAGGGTTAAAAATTATAGTCTATATTAAATTTGTATATTTAATAATTAAATGTTTTAACACACATTTTATCCAACTCAAAAAATATGAAAAATAAAATGACCAAGTACATAAAACCAAGTAATATAAAATCTAAATTTGAGTCTCTGATTATTCCTGCTGTACCTTGATTTTTTTTTTTTTAATCATGAAAAGCCTCATTTCTCAGAAACCACTCAACTGTTCTTTTTCAGTTTTGGGAGGGCTAGGTATGAGTGCCTTTTATAGCTAAGAATTCTGGTTTTCTTAGCTTTTTATGTCCCTTACAGACATTAGCCACTTTCATTTAGTTAATATGTATTCAATGAATAGCCTACTGGATGCCAAACACAGTGTTGATTACTAATGTGAAAACCTTGGTCTAAATTAGTTATGTATGATTAAGGAAGCAGGCAAGTCAAGTTTCATTCCAGCACAATGGAATAAGTGTTAAGGAGGACAGTGTAGGGTTTGAAGGTGACTCTGAAGGAAATGCAGTTCTGCAAGAGTCATGGAGTTCTTTTCAGAGGAAATGCCATCTCATTAAAATCAAAAGACAAATGAGAAGTAATCAAGTTTGAAAGTAATCAGTTTGGAGGCACTGATGAGGAGCATGGAAGAATTTCAACTGAAGACAGAGCAGGTGCAGAGAGCTGCAAAGAAGAAAGGTATAGGGTTCTTGGGCTCCACAAACCTTTGACTTTTTAGTTTTCACATTCTCTTATCTAAATTCTGTTGGTGTTAATGGTTAACTTTATGTGGAAATTCCAAAATAACTATATGTTAAGCATGTGTTTGGGAGCAGAGAAAAGAAATTTTTAAAATAATAACTCAAATGTAAGTGAGCTATCATCTGTTTTCAGGGCTGCTTCCGAGTTAAAAGCAAAGATCTTAGGCAGGAGGTGTTTTCCAACTGACTTTTTAGGACATAGCCAGGTACTACAAAGCCTTCTTCGATAGGTCTCAGTAAACTGAGCTAGATTTCCTGATCCAGGGCCCTCACTGTCCTCCTGTTTTTCTCCTTTTTTTATTCTCTCACTCATCCAGGAAGTTTCTTTGTTTTGAACGTCAACCTTATTTAATTATTTGCCAGTGAGCAAATAAAGGACCCCCTTCCAAGCTCTCTTATATTTTTCTCCAAACCCCTTCTCCCTCATTTTCCCCATCACTTCCTCTCTCTCCCTCTCCCTCCCACCCACTTATTGCTATTGGCAAATTTAGGAATTTGATTGTGAGCCAAGAATGAAAAATAACAGCAGAGACTTTTTAACAACTCTGTATGAATGGGCATGACTCTGCTAAGTGCATCGGCTGCTGTATATACATATTTGTGATCCTCCAGTGAATCACAGACTCCAGAAGGCCAAGCCCCACAAATTAGTCTCCACCTCCATCTCTGGTATTGAGAATAAAAGCTCACCAGAAGCATTCCAAATGCATAAGTGGTTCTCATCTTTTTTGGCAGCCCAAAACCTGAGTGGAGATTGAAGAAAACTAAATAGGACCATCCAGTTTCTTTCACAGGATCATCCAGTCAGGTTGTATTTTTATTATTATTACTGATATTAGTATTTAAATTTTTGATAGAGGAAGTTTGGGTGCAAATTATATATCACAAAACTGTTAAAAAACAAAATATAAAGAGAATGAAGTCTATATTAATACTTTAGTTATTAATAATGTAAAGCATTTTAAAGTCTTCTTAAATCACTTGTTTGTCATTAAAACTAAATCTTGTATTATATAATGCTTTTCTGTCTAAATAATTTTAACATAAAACTACAGTATCACAGTTACCTTGCAAGTCCTGAATGCTGGACATTCTACTAAGGAAACAGAGCAAATAGAGTAGAAACAGTTAAAATGAAGAGTGACTTCTAGTCTGGTGATCATTTCTGTAAAATATGTCAGAAGCAATCTCATGTTACCACGGGCCCTGTAGATATTACCATTACTTTTAAGTGAGTGACATGAGAAATATACAGCAGATATCCAAGCCCCCAGTAAATAATTGACAGGTCGATTTTTGGCAGCATGGTACCTATCTTACCTAAGAGTCCTTAATTGAAACTGGAGATCCCAGAGAGATTTGATCTAGCAATTAAATTTGACAAGCATTTTTGAGCATCGGCTTTGTGACATAGCACTGAGGCTGGGGTAGATTGATGGAGAAAAGGATCTTCTCTGCTTTCAGTCATTTTACCCAAATCCAAGTAAGTGGAAGATGATGAAGATTGAGTGAGCCCTATACATCTGCACTCCCCATGGTTTTGCACACTTAACACTGGGTCTGGAAATGAGGTAGGCACTCATAGAGAGTATTTGCTGGGTGAGAGGCAGATTAAGGGATGAAAGAGGAGAGGATAGAGAAAGGGAGAAGGAAAGAAGGGGAAGAAAAGAAGAAAAAAGAGGAAAAAAAAGAAAAATTCTTTCTGAATTCAGCTGAATTTTATAAATCACAGTTTTAACAAATTTTTTTGTTTGCATTTCTAGACCACAATGACCTTTATACTGAATTAGAAAATAAAATTGACAAGTTCTGACTGAAATACATCTTTTGAGAAAGAAGAGAGCAACTAGAAGGTGAGTCCATACATTGTGATATGAGATAATTTGCCAAAAGAAGTTAACAGGAAAAGAGATATTATTATATATCCCTTAGTTTAACCCTGAGACCAAAATTGACCATGAAGGGGCAGTCAGAACTCAGCCATGTGCCGGACGATAAATCAGCTACTCCCAATTGACTGTAAGCCAATTTTTGCAAACTTGGCAGAACACCAAGAAAGTTGTTCACATTCATAAACAAATCAATAGGTTGGGCAAGCAACACCTTTTATACACATTTCTTCTAGTGAAAGATTTCTATTTTCTGACAGCAAAGAAGGTTTAAGGAACAAATTGATTTATTAACAAGACTGATTTTTCATCAAAATCTCATAATTTTGGCGAGATTACATCTAACATACTTGAGAGCGAGGTCTTGAAAGAGTTGGGTTTGCCAATAGGGACTGGGATTTTTTTCCCTTTTAAGTAAGAACATGCAGGACCAGTGTTATTCTGTGGTTTCCAAAACATACGTTGAGCCATTCTTGAGTCTAAAACAAACAAACTAAAAACTTTTTCATCTGTGTCTCTCTTCTGGTGTGTAATCTGAGGCCAAAATGAAATAAATACTATACTGGTTGTCCCAAAGAACTTTAGTGGAGTAAACACATAGAAGTCACATTGTGTAAAAGTCACGTTAGACATTTACAGATTTTACTCTCTGCAGTGAAAAAACAGATTACTGATTATCAGTTTTGCCAAATAATTTTATATTTATAAAAAATATTCTTGGAAATTTTGACAACACATATTCCCCCTGCTTTGAAAAGAGATATTACCACATTGCCTACTGTTTCTAATTTAGAAGGTCACAAGTATCTGGCTCCTGGTCATGAGCAGGCTATTAAGGCACACACGCAAATTGTGTCTCTCCACAATGTCAGCTTTATTGAAGCATAAAGCAAAGTTAATCATAATCATAAAGCAGTTTCAGGATTCCAAACTCAATGACATTTCACCATATGAGTAAACTTGGCTTCTTACACAGCACATGCCACACTACAAACAAGGTAACAGAAGGCTGTAGGAAGTCAGTTAATGAACCTAACGTGAAGTCAGTCTGTGGGTGTGTAGTTGAGACAAAACTTCGGTCAGGTCTGGGTCAGCGCCCCGGTACTTATTGCTTATTATGTTCAAGCAGTGAAGGGTCGCAGCTCTGTTCAGAGATCCATCAGACAGAGCCCTCAGTGGCAGCCGCCTTTTTTAAGTGGTCAGACATAGAGGGGTCATGTCTGAATAATCTGACAATTTGCTGCAAAAATCCTTTCCTTTTGAAAGGGACTTAATCAGTCTTGGGCCCCTTGCAGACCTCCTCTGCTTCTGCTTGTTATCAGTAATGGGTGTCAGCTGATGCTGGTTCCGGTGATATCTTGGCTGTAGTACCCTTAACGGCTTCTGTCACTGCTTGACACAGGCTCCTACTTGACACGAGAGACTCCATCTTGCTCTCTACACTCTATTATCATATGGATTTGACATAATAACAATATGGGCTCATACTTATTAAGCATTTATAGTGGGAATTTATACTTCAGTTGAGGTGAAATAATTTGCCAAGATCATACAATTTCAAGTAGCACAGCTAGGATTTAAACAAGGTGGTCTAAGGGCACCTGGGTGGATCAGTCCATTAAGCATCTGACTCTTGATTTTGGCTTAGGTCATGATTTCACAGTTAGTGAGTTTGGAACCCACATTGGGCTCTTCTCTGACAGCACGAACCTGCTTGGGATTCTCTCTCTCCCTCTCTTTCTGCTCCTCCCCTGCTCACACTTGCACCCTCTCACTTAAAATAAATAAAGTTTAAAAAACAATTTAAAAAATAAACAAGGTGGTCTACTTTAGGGCCCATACTTTTAAAACTATATTCTATTCTGTTATGTACACATTAATCATCTAAACTAAGATGAATATCTAAACTTTAAACACATGTTTTTCTCATTATATGTACACATTTAAATATTTAGGCAACCATACCAAACATAATGCAAAAATTTGATGTATTTGATTTTATGAACAATAAACTTCTATACAATACTATTAAAAGAGTTTAAAGAAAACTGGCACATAAAACAGAAAAACAATCCATATTTTCTATGCAAAGTCAATAATAAATTACTACCTAAAAAATCAGTTAGGAAAAAGCAACACCCTGGATAGACAGAATGGATCAAAATAATCAAAATAACCTTAAACTCATAAAAGATGAAAACAGAAAAAAAGTTGTAAAATATCTCCAAAACACAGTTTTAAAAACATATATTTTTAATTATGAAGGATTACAACAAATAATCTCCAACACTGGTGAGGATGTGATAATATAGGCAATTTCATGTAGTGTGCAAATTGGTATAATTTTAGCGATTAAAAATATTTAGCAATATTTTACTAGTTCATATCTTTTATTTTGGAAATTCCATTGTCACTGTGAAGATAAGTGTGAGAGGCATACTCAGAGACATTCATTACAGCGCTACTTATATCTAAAAAAGTTGGGAAAATCAAGAATTTCCATCACTAAAAAATTATTTTCTATATTACACCCGTACCTATGGATTGCTATTTGTCATTTATAAGAATAAAAACAGAATTTATATATTGACACCAAAATTCTCACATTATATAGTGAAAAAATAGAGTATGAAATGAATGTAAAATATAATACAAATTAAATTAGATATGTAAATGTATAGGTTTTATATATTTAAATGTTTGGAAGCATACATAAAGTGCTATTGGAGTGATTATCTCTTTAGTTTGGATAATGAAGGCGCTTTCATTTTCTTTATGTTGTTTCATTTTTTTCACCAATCATGCGTCAAAAATAAGGATATTTGGGACGCCTGAGTGGCTCAGTCAGTTAAGCATCTGACTCTTGATTTTGGCTCAGGTCATGATCTCATGGTTCATGGGATCGAGACTCATGTGGGGCTCCATCCTCACAGCATGGAGCCTGCTTGGGCTTCTCGCTCTCGCCTCCCTGCTTCTCCCCCAGTCACTTGCATACTCTCTTTCTGACACAAATTAAATAAATAAATAAATAAATAAATAAATAAATAAATAAATAAGGATATTTATATATGCACATTTACACTTGTACATAAATAGGTGCACATTTGCCATTCTTTGAGTAAGACAAATATCATTTCTGTCTTCAAGGAGTCTGATGCAGGGCAGACTTGACCTAGTTGATGATGTCTGCTTTTTCATGTATTTTTATGACACATAAACAAGATTTTAACATAAAACTTTTCAAGTCTGGCACAAGGTAAGTGCCTAGTTAAGAACATCCATTTCCTTCTTCTGGTGGTTGTGGAAAGAAGAGATTTATACTTTTTTATAGGAAAGCCAGTTGGAAAGTTACTTTCATATTTGGTCAATAGTTGAATAGGTTCTGAAGGAGGGCAGTGAGCACAAAGGTAGAAAAATGAGGGATATGATAGGGACAGAATCCATGGGATTACTGCCAGGTGCTAGTGATTGGGAGTTAGAAGGCAACATCTGAAAGTCTCTGTCTGTAATGTGCGGCCTACAAATATAGTGGGGAAAACATGACTGGAAACAGCTTTTAGAAGTCAATGGTCTATTCATTCGGTGTGGTTTGTAAGACTTCTCTTCCTAAAACTTTACCATGGGGTATTTCTTATTTTAAGTTAATCTATTTGTCATGGTAATTGCAATTTCATTTTCTCTTAATTTTTTTTTAAAGTTCATTTATTTATTTTGGGAAGAGAAAGAAAGAGAGCAGTGGGGGTGAAGGGGTGCAGAGAAAGACAGAATCCCAAGCAGGCTCTGCACTGTCAGCACAGACATGGATGTGGGGCTTGAATTCACAAACTGTGAGATCATGGCCTGAGCCGAAATCTGGAGTCAGACGCTTAATGGACTGAGCCACCCAGGTGCCCCTCATCTTCTCTTTATAATGCATCTCTTGTGATTCTCTATACTGAAGGAAACACATTGAGTGGTTAAAAAAAATGCCATCTCCAGAAGGCTACTTTTATAGTACAAGCTCTCTGAAAAAGACCATAAAAGCCATAGCAGTTGCAAATGTATAAAAGTATCAGGCAGCTTTTTAGGCAAGGGTGACTCATGAGAGGGAGGCATATGCAAAATGACCTCCAAAGACCAAAGGAACTATAAAACTGAAGAAAAAGGCCAAGTCCAGCTTGACAAGAAATGGTTTATGAAGGGGACTTAGGGACGGAAGAGTGTCTTGGGTCACACAAGACAAGTAGATCTCTGCAACCCCACCTCCCTTAAGATTCGCTTTTGTAACCCTAGAGGCTGGGAGCACTGCTAGGGGACTATCCAAGAGGAGAATGTTTAAGAATAAGTGCATGTCATAGTCATGTCTTCAGAGCAGATCAAGGACATTTTGGCACAAGGGTACTTAAGGGTAGGAGGTGATGTGCTCAAGATGGCTTCAGGTCACATTCTGGTGGATTTGCATTAGTCTGGTTCACACAGATGAATAAAAAGGAGATCTAGAGAGGCTAATATCAAAGAAGGACAAATTTGTTGAGATGCTATATCACAAACTCAGAATGGAGAAGAAAAGATAGTAGAAAAAGTTGAGTCAATGAAGGAAAGTTTGCTTAATTAAAAATTCTATGACCAATCCTGAACACAAAATGGGTTGTCATGGAAGCAGGAAATGAATTATCTGTGATAACCATCTTGTTTACCCTTATAAGTTTCAGACAAGTCATTCAAAGGGAATATCCACTACTTTACTGATCAAGTGGAAAAGAAAATTAAAAGGAATGTGAGGTCCCAGAGGAATATTCTATTCCCTTAGGAATCCATGGCTTCGAAATATCCATTACAGTTCCATTAATTCTATCTTCTTTTAAATACACTTGTCAAGGGGCGCCCGGGTGGCTCAGTCGGTTGAGCACCGACTTCGGCTCAGGTCATGATCTCACGGTCTGTGAGTTCGAGCCCCGCATCGGGCTCTGTGCTGAAGGCTCAGAGCCTGGAGCCTGCTTCGGATTCTGTGTCTCCCTCTCTCTCTGCCCTTCTCCTGCTCACACTCTGTCTCTATGTCTCAAAAATAAATAAACGTTAAAAAAATTTAAAAAAAAAATACACTTGTCAAGCATTTGAATTTTTTCATTAAATGAAACATATTCAAGAATTAAGGAAGCTATCTGGCAATAGCTATCGAATGTGCCTGTCAATTTTTGTTGTTATTTAATGTATATATAATTAATCAGAATGATTATCTACCAAAATATTGTTGCATTTTTGAGCATCTCCATCGATTTATACAAAGAAATAGAGGGCTCTTGTGTTATTGTTCATCATGGAATTTTCTGTTGAATGTTACGTATAAATATAATGTAAATGCATCACATTTTTAATGTAGTTTTAAACACTTTATAGTGCCTTGTACTTTCTTATTCTTTTATATGTTAGATTCACCTTAATAGGATTAGAGATTCTTAAAGCACCAAGACTATATTATATTATATATATATATTTGTATATACTCTTCAATTTGCCTTTTACTTTATATGCCCAATAACTAAGAAATGCTAGACACCAAACAGAACTTCGGTGTACAGAACTCTTATTAATGTTAAAATATTTTGAAGTACATATAAAGTGGAAAACATATAATGTTTTCTTTTAGTGTACCACTCTAAGATGGATTCTTCCAAATCTGACTATTATTACTACTTTGGCAAAATCCATGGAATTCTAATGTATAAAGATTTTTTAAAACATTGGGATGATGTGGATACATTCCAGGCAAGACCAGATGACATTGTCATTGACACCTATCCCAGATCTGGTAAGTTTCCTTATTATGTCAATGTCGTTCTTTTTTCACCTAGAAATGACAAATCCACCTTGAGGAGTAAATATTAAGCTGTTCCCTTCTTCCACACTCATTTTTCATATTAAAGATACAGTAGTTTAGACACAAGAAAAGTGTCATAGCTGTATTCTAAGAGCACAATCTGTACCTATAACCTGAGTAGCACGTTGATAGATGGGTATTGTTGGCCACTTTAGAAAATTACGTAATATAAATGGATGAATACAGAATCATAACTAAACATTTAAACTACCAACTGTGTTCATCTGATGTCATTATTGTCACTGTATAAACAAAGTATAAGAAATTTTTGCAAACTTTTAAAAAATTCTTTTTCGGCTAACTAGCTCTTTTTCTTTCAGGCTATCCCCCAAAACTCCTTTTTTTAGCAACATCTTTTTTTGTTTTTCGTTTTTTTTCCCCTGAAATTAGCTCATAGTTCTGGAGTTTCACAGTCATAGATCTTTAGAAATTAGGAAGATCTGAACCAGACCTCTCTGGTTGTTACATTTAAACATTTACATATGTTAAGCACTAAATATGTTTTGCTCCGTTGTTTTCTTACCCTGCCGCTAGAGGAATTCTTCCAAAACACAATTCTAATCATCTTGCTGTCTTGCTCAGTGTATGTCATTGCCTTTCCAAACCTTTTCGAAAGCTCAAACTCTTTAGTATGAACTACAAGGGTTTTTATGCTTGCTGTCTGCTTGCCTTGGCAACCTTCTCCCCACCCATTTCTTCCTCAATTTAGGCTTTATAATCTATTTCCAATTCTTTTCCTCACCACTATACTATTCTTAAGTATCTGACTTTTGATTGGGAAAAAAAAAAGAAGACAGTTCTTCCGGGGAGAACCCTTCTCTGCTCAAAAAACTGGTGAACTAATGCCAATAATGTGTTAAGGGTAAGTTCAATTCTCATGTTGTCTTGAAGACATTTCTTGTTGAACATCACCGCAGCAGCAGCGCACTGAATTAAATGTTCCTCTGCAGTCCTTCGAATTTCTGTACCTATCTGTATTATAGCATCTTAAGAAAAAAGAAGTGTTGTAATTATCAAGCATTGTTTCCAACTCTCAAAAGCACCTCTGAGCACTAGAAGGCAGGGATTCAATCTACTCTTTCCTGTATCCTCTGAATGGGGACCCAAGTTGAGGCATAAGAAGCTATCAGTAAAGTTTGTGGCTAAAGAGTGTTTGAGGGTATCTTCAGTTATTCAAGTCTCTTTAGTTTTTTTCTTTTTTCAAAATTAATATTTTTTATCTTGGCACAGTATTTACAGATATCTATTAGGCAGAAAACACCAGCAGAGTGACCATATCTAATTTAATTGTGTATTCTTGGCATTTAGCATAGTGACAAGCTTATACTCAATATATATGTTGGAAACAATGATTAAATGAATGAATGAACGAATGAACGATACCTCCTTACTCACATTATCCCAAAAAATGTAGGGATTCTTATTCTCACTGGCCTGCCTCTTCACTATTTCTTTGCATGATTTTTTCCTTTTCTGTTTTCTCATTTATTCATTCAGCAAATATTTATGGAATCCCTGCCATGTGTCAAGTTTAATATTAGCCACTGAAGATATAATAGTGAACAAAACATATCTAATCTCTACCCTCTCAGGGTTTATAATCTGATGGGAAATATAAATAAAGTGGCAGATACAGTCAATACAGTGCGAAACTGCTTTGGGTGAAAGAAGTCCGATAAAGTATTGCGACAACATATAGGAGAAACTCCTCACTTGGGGCTCTTCAGAGGCTCCTTAGAGTGAGCAAAGCAAAGCCATGAGAGATTTAGCTCATAGGCTGAAGGAATAGCACGTACATGGATATGGGAGACTCCGAGAGCATGTTTTCTCTCTGGCTTCTTCAACTCTTTCTGTTTTTCCTTCTAGCCCATCTGCATTTAGTCCATTCTTCAAGACTTACCTGACAGCTTTCCGCCTTCATACTCCAATAGTCATCTTTTCTTTCTTTGAATTAAGCTCAGTATTCAATTGTGTATTATGTTCACTCTTACGACTTTAGTTGCCTTAAACATATTTATCGTTAACTTGTCCTAGAGGACAGGAACTATGTCTTATTCTTCTTTGTTTTTCCTAATAATGTTTAAATACAATGCTTTCCCTGCAGTAAGATTTTGATAAATCAAGCCTCCCTACTTTTTAAATGTAAAAATTTAAATCCCAAACTGTTATCAACTTGCACAATGTCCCCATTAGTCATGGACAAATTTGGACTCCTACCATAGTGTGTCTTACTACAATACTCATCTTTATTTATTGAGATTATCTTTGAGTCTTATAAGTTAAGTATTAGAAGAAATATTTCTTGATTTCTGTGGCTCTTCTTTTTTTTAATGCTTTTTTTAAGTTTATTTATTTTGAGAGAGATAAGAGAGTACAAGCAGGGGAGGGGAAGAGAGAGGGAGAGAGAGAGAATCTCAAGTGCAGAGCCTGACATGAGCCTTGATCTCACAAACCATGAGATCATTACCTGAGCTGAAATAAAGAGTCGGACACTTAACAGACGGAGCCACGCAGGTGCCCCAAGTTCTGTGACTGTTCTGACATCTTTCAAATAATATTGCACTGGCACCTTCCTACTTTATCCAGCTATAAATCCACTACTTGAGTCATCAACCCTGCATTGTCAGTAGGACACTAACGTTTGTCTAATTTTTAAAGGTACAACCTGGATTAGTGAAATTGTATATACGATCTACAAAGAGGGCGATGTGGAAAAATGCAAAGAAGATGTCATTTTTAATCGAATACCTTATCTGGAATGCAAAAAAGAAGAGTTGATGAATGGTAATATTTAAGTAGATTTTAAAAGCTGTGTACATATATCTTAAAGTGTGGATATAGCTGTTGCAAGAAAAGAGACTGTAAGCAAGAGTAGCAATTAGTATTATATCTTCTACATGGAGAGTGTGTACATTTAAATTTAAATCTTGACAGAGTTTATGGGATAACATTTTTCTAAAATAGAGTGAATAAGGATAGCTTTTACATGTCTTCAGTAGAGCCCAGTAATATGTAAGCATTTATCCTTATATGGCTGAATGTGATGTTACTTTAAACTTGAGAAAAATATACATAAGCTTTTCATGGATATATCCAAAGGAATATTCATGACAGGTTCTTTTAATATTGTGAAAAATTAGAAACAACTTAAGCTTTAATCAAAACAGGAATAGCTTAATGTGATATAATAACACTATGAAACCATTAAAAAATTTAGAATGGCTTATGTTTCATATAGTTTCAATGGAATATATTGAGGAAAAATCAGTTAGAAGATATTAAAAATTCCATCTTCATGTGTGGTAATTAGATGACTCTGAATCTGGGCATATCAATATATGGTTGGCTCTTGTACAATGCTGGGGTTAGGGATGATAGCCCCTCACACAATAAAAAATCTGCATATAACTTTTGACTCCTTCCAAATTTAACTACTAATAGCCTATTAGAGGATTAGATCAGAAGCCTTGACAATAACGTAAACAGTCAATTAAGACATATTTTGTATGGTATACATGTATTATATGCTGCATTTTCACAATAAAGTAAGCTAGAGAAAAACAAATGTTATTAGTAAAATCATAAGTAAGAGAAACTACATTTATAGTACTGTACTGTAAAAATATCCATCTATAAGTGGACCTGGGTGGTTCAAACACATGTTGTTCAAACGTCAATTGCATTTATATGGAAGGAAGGCTGCTCACCAAAATATTAATACTTATCTTTTCCAATATGGTGAAATTTTATTTGATCTTGTTTTTTTTCCTCTATAATTTCCTCTATCTAAACTTCTGTCATGGTGAGTATGTTATTATTACTATGAATACAATATAGAATCTTAAAGTTACTTCTTTTTAAAAAATATCTATAAAATCCACATAAATATTTATAATTTTGGAAGTTGTATATAACCTTTAACTTTTTAAAAATCAGGAGTAAACCAATTAAAACAGATGGCATCTCCTAGAATAGTGAAGACTCACCTGCCAGCTGACCTTCTTCCAGCCTCGTTTTGGGAAAATAACTGTAAGGTAACCAGAGTCCAGTATTCCTAAAACTTCATCCAAGTCAGGGCGCCTGGGTGGCTCAAGTCGGTTAAGCATCTGACTTCGGCTCAGAACATGATCTCAAAGTTCTTGAGTTTGAACTCCACATCAGGCTTTCTGCTGTTGGTGCAGAGCCTGCTTTGGATCCTCTGTCTCCCTCTCTCTGCCCCTCCTCTGCCTAGCACAGGCTCTATCTCTCTCTCTCTCAAAAATAAACAAACATGGGGGAAAAAAACTTGTCCAACTCAAAATAATTTTAGAATGATCAAGTCAGGTAACATCCTGTGTCCTATACACATTTGTTTATTTGTTCTTTCACGGAACCTACAGATATTTAGTAAACATGGATTAAGGTCAGTATAGTAAGAGTGTAGATTTCAACTCCAACTCTAGATGTGATTTGGAAAAACACCAGATAAACTCCAAGCCACAGTTTCCTCATCCACAAGAGGACAATAATAGCATCTTCCTCATGGAGCTGTTATAGGATTAAGTGAAATAATGCTTGTTAAGTGCTTAACACAGTATCTAGTATATTATAAACATTTGATAAATGATAGCTACTTTTGTATTTTTTACTACTGATTGCATTGAATATATTCCTTTTTGTGAACTATTGTACTTGGCATGTTGAGGTGTTCAAGTGAACTAGAAAAAGATAAACCAGACAAGTATTATATAATGATTATTTGCTGAGTGCCTATTGTGTGCCAGCAATGTAACGATTAATAAGATAAGTGCAAGCCTTGTCCTCATGATCACATGGTCCACTGGGGGAAAGGGGCAACTAAGCAGACAATGCAGGAGGTTTCACAGGCCAAGTAAGAGAATTCAGGCCCAGACATTACAGTAAGGAAGGTATTCAATGCAAGTAACATCTCTGCTGATATTTAAAGGATGTATGGGAGGTAGTCTATACACTCCCAGAGGCAACCCCAGGGGCGATCCGAAACAAGGTCATTTTAGTTGCTAGGGCGGCTATACACATTGGTTGGATAAATGTAGGGAGATAAGCTAGGGCTTGATCACAACAGACACTGAAGTTAAGTTAGGAAGTTTGCTCTCTATTTGATGGTAATGAGGAGTTACAGACATTTTGAGTTGATTGACGTGATAAGTTTTGGTTTTTACAAAGAATGATACACGTAACCCTAAAACATTACATCTTGGATCATTGCTGCTATTTCTCAAGATCTTTCTAGCTTTTTAGGGTGTACTACAACCCTATGTGCTACATATATGAGATATCAAAGTACTATATGCAGTCGCAATAACAACTGTGGGTTATCACTATCAGGAAACATTTCTATTTTGTACTCTAATGTTAGCTGATGTATTTGACATTTTTCTGGAGATCCATGGTTCAAAATTCTGAAGAGTCTGTTGTTTCTTGTTTGTTTTTTAACTTTTGTCAAAAGCAATCATAGATGGAACACGTACATCCTGCCGACATCATTCATTTCATAAAGTTTCTCTCATTAGATCATTTTTATATTTGCCAGATGAGCAATCACCATTTTTTTTTCAAGAGATTTGACCAAGCTACTTCTTTTTTCTTTGGAGAATTTCTTTGGAGAATTCTTTGGAGAATTGTGACCCCCTCAATTCTCAAATGAAAGACTACTATTTACAATAGTCTTAGTCTTCACTAAACTGCTTAGCATTCACCAAACCGACTATCATCTCAGACATCAGTCAAACAGTTAGATGGAAGCATGTTCTGAGTATTTCTGGAGTAATTCACTGGGGGAAAAGAAGATAGATGGACCGGGACTCTTAGTAAAAGTATATTTGGAATGATGAACCAGAAGCTAAAAGAGAATTTTAAAAAGTGAGGGGAAAAGGGGTCAAACTAAGAGATAAGAGAAACATTGATGACAATAAATTTCAGACCTTAGAATTGTTGCAGGTCAGGTATATTGGGAGAAACTGATAGGGCAGAAGGAAGGAGTAAGACTTTCTTGGAAGAAAACATAATGCCCCAGCATAGGGCTTCAGAAGTGAAATCTTTAGGGTGCTGGCAAGATTCATGATTTGATCACAAGAGTGGTAGGCTGCATTAACTAAAAGTAATGATCAATGAATACAAGAACCTAGTGAATTAAACAGTTCACGCATACAGATACTAAAGTTACATTGGACAATGATAATATTAGAAATGGAGAGTAATACAATGAGGCAGAAGTTCACAGTTTAAATTAAAGCAAGGAATGACCACACATTTTAGCTGGGAGAAGTATGAATTGAGTATCACAGGAACAGGTGTAAGATTTTAAAATGGACTGTGATCCCAAGAGAACTGTGGGTAAACTAGCAACTTTGACTTGAGAATGATACAGGCAAAGTCCTATCTTTAAGAAAGACCTAGATTTCCCTCCAAGACAGGAATAGCATGTGTGGCAAAAACTTTAGGGTATAGAACAGAATCTGTCAAAATGAAGATAAGATAAATTAATGGGAGTTTAGGGGAAGGGGGATTGCTTTGTTACCCCCACCCCCTCTCTGGGAAAATAAAAAGCCTCGTGGAGACCTGGAACCAAGCTTTAAATATGGATAGCATTTTGAGATGTAGAGAATATTCAAGACAGAGGAAACAGCCTGAAGAAATACAAGGGGTAAAAATCTGAAGTAAATTCGTGGATATAGTGGCAATGAGTTCCATTCAGCTAATATGCAAAAAGCAAGGAGAGTAATAAATTAGAATGGGAAAGTTCAATATGGCTAACGATAGCTTTCATGAGAAAATAAAATTCACATTATTTGTGTAGTAATTGGAGGTTTTTCTAGCAGGACCTTAAAAATGAGAGCCATATTTTTTACAATATCCTACAAAAATTCTTTAAAATTATTTGCAAATGTAGAAACTTGACAAGTTAGTGAGCCCAGTCAAATCCAGTAAATAGTGGGGAGTCATGAGCAGCCTTCCCCGATGGCGATCAGGGTGCCGCAGGTGCTTGAGGGCAGAAGTGTAGACCACAGGGATGCTGGAGTTTACTTTTGTAGGTCTTTTCCTGCAGCACTGAGTACTGGACCTAGAAGAGACCACAAGGAGCCAACCAACTCACTTGCCTACTGGGTGGAAAACTTAGATCCAAAATTGGTGCTTTGCACAAGATGATAGGACTTTTCGGTGCCAGACTGGCAACTAAAACCAAGGCTTCCTGACTGGTCTTTCCGATTGGTGTATCTTCTACATGTAATATAGGAACTCAACACGATATTGGTGAAGATTACATTTTCACTGAGATCAATGTGTATTTAAATAAACACCCATTAAATGTGTTCGTTCCCTCCAAGACTGCATGAAAGACTACATTCATGACATTAAAATGAGTTATTATATGTGAAAATGGCATACAAAATGAAAAGTGAGAATAGGCACTGAACAACTGTACAAAAGGTGTTTTCACTTCAGATTATTGAAGAATTTTTTTCTTTATAATTTTATATATTTTATATACTTTCTACAATGCATATGTATTATGTTTGTAGTTGAAAACATAAATTCTTCTTGATAAGGCTATGTTTGAAAAAAAATCAAGTGATTTGAATATTCATCATTCTTTTAGATGATCTATCTTTGCCGGAATGCCAAAGATGTGGTTGTTTCTTATTATTATTTCTTTCTAATGGTAACTGCTCATCCAGATCCTGGATCTTTTGAAGAGTTTGTGGAGAAATTCATGGATGGACAAGGTAAGGTAACTTCGTTACTTGGAATTCTTTCAAGGTCAATGATACAAGACAAATGACATCTCTGAGCAAAAATTTTTGGTGTCTGTTGTGGTCTGCTATCTTCTCTAATTCTTAATTAAAACACAGAAGTTCAGGAAGACTTTGAGCTCCAGAGAAAGCATAGGGTTTCCAGATGTAAATGGAAAATTGCAGAATCTGGACACTCCAGTTCAGTGCCTAAAAACAAATATATAAAAGTGTGTTTGTAGGTTGGAGGTAGCCATTTTTCTCTCTAAGCCTAAGATTCAATGTCCAATTCTCTCTCATTTCTTTTTATTAGAAAAGTATCTCCTAGCATTACAACTCTATTGAATAAGCATTCCCTACATCCTATACAAGGAAATAGAAAAGAAGGAATGCCTATTTTTTTCCAAGGAAAATATCAAGTGCTTTGTGGGTTGAGAATTCAGAAAGAAGTCTGATTATCTACAAAGTTCTTTTTCTTTTCACCCAGGATACAGTCTGAATGTTTCAACTATATTTCTTAGAACCATACAAGAGTTATTCGAGCAGAAATTCTGGGAAATTTTACCTTTTTATTAAACCCCAAACTATAGCAACTATTTAAAGTTGAGGAAGGATTCAGGAGAGTCTAAAGAAGGCCATTCTGATCCTGCAGTAATAATTGCAAAAAAAAAATGATAATAACATCTTTGTATCCAAGGTAATATTGACTCAATAAAAGTGGAGTGTGTGTACTTTATGTTTGTTGCTGTATTTTGGAAAAATTTATTCTAAACCATCACAAATTAAACATATGTCTCAAGATTGTCAAAATTCACATTGTAAGTCAGAGAAAGATAATGTTGTACCTCTACAAATTGGATAATAAGATCATCCAATTATCTAATTATATTATATATATATATATACATATATATATATATACAATTATACAATATTTTCTGTTAAGAACCTTGTCAGTAGAGTCAAAGGACAGAAGTGATAAAGAATGACAATGCAAAGCAGAATACTTTACTCACACAGCATTATATTATTCCATCAGCTTTCATTGGGTGAAACACTGGGATATGCATGAGACAAGAAAAGGGAAGGGAGAGAGAGACCACTTTTGAGCATATTACATCATCTTCAAAATTTCTAAGTTTATTTGGGGTGCCTGGGTGGCTCAATTGGTTGGGCATCCAACTTTGACTCAGGTCATGATCTTGCGGTTTGAGAGTTGGGGCCCTACGTCGGGCTCTGAGCTGACAGCTCAGAGCCTGGAGCCTACTTCAGATTCTGTGTCTCCTTCTCTCTCTGCCCCTTTCCTGCTCGTGCACTCTCTCTCTCTCTCTCTCTCTCTCTCAAGAATAAAGAAACATTTTAAAAAGTTAAAAAAATCTTCTAACTTTTAAAAAGTGAGAATAACACTAAGAGTCCCTAAGAAATGATTACCCCTACCATATAAACTGCAAGGAATATAATAAAAAATTATACAGTTACCAGCTTTACTTGTCAAAGCTAGTTTATAAATGGTAACTTTGCAACCTAGACTGAATTCTGATTATAAGATTATTAATAGTGTCACTAACTCAACTCTCTTCACTGACAACTCAATTCTATATACACACACATGCACATATACACACATTTCAAAAATGCTCATATACGCTCTAAATCAGGTTAATGGGACAATTAACCATAAACCACATAATAAGCCATGTCATAATGTTGAAAGTTTAGAATTTATTTCTGTACATGGACTATTCAACATACTTTGCCTCACTTGTTGCAGAGAAATTTGCTTAAGATGTGCGACTGACCTCTAGTTTTCATTCCATGATCATTATTTATATTTATTTGTGGCTATTATTGTTTAAATATTCATTTTCCAGCTTTATAAAGATGATACCATCCCCTTACATTGCTTTTATGTCTAACTTTAGTGCCTTATGGTTCCTGGTATAAACATGCAAAATCTTGGTGGGAAAAGAGGAAGAATCCACATGTGCTTTTTCTCTTCTATGAAGACATGAAGGAGGTGAGAAACTGAAAACATACGGGCTATTGTACACCTAAGACTAGCATAACACTGTATGTTAACTAACTGGAATTAAACACCTTAAAAACAGAAAACATATGGGCAACTTAGTAGTTTCTAAAATATTAGCATTCGACAACACTCTAGATACAAAAATCTGCCTTTAAACAGATGAGGCAGGAGCCTCTAAAAGTTATAAAATTAATCCAGATATATTAGCACAGATTTGAAGCTATTAAATAAAACTCTTCTGTGAATAAACATATGCAAACCGAGTCTCAAAATATTACCAAAGTTATAATTTGAAAGAACTTGAGTTCACAAAACAAAACAAAACAACAGCAAACACACACACACACACACACACACACACACACACACACACACAGATATGAACACACAAAGAATAAGGATGGACAAGTAGTGTCAACAGCCTCCAAATCTATAGGTGTTGGAATTATTAGGTGAACCCTTTAAGACAACTATGTTTAATTTGCTTAAAGAAATAAAATAAGAAAAATATTTTACAAAGAAAGAAGAGGTTACTAAAATTGACTCAGCAGATTTGAAAAAAAAATAACAAAATAGAATTTCTAAAATAATTTTTAAAATTAGAAAATTAAGATATGGTTTATATAAAAGATAAAACATTGCTAAATAGTGAATTGGTGAAGTGAAAATGGAGCAGAGGAAATTATATAGAAAGTACCACAATGAGATGAGTAGAGTATTTTAAAAATAGAGTAAAGGATATGTAGGATAGTGATACGGTCCCACATCTATCAACTCAAACTTCCAGAAGAAGAGAATAAACAGAATGTCAGAGCAGCAATATGCAAAGCATGATGATCTCAAATTTTCTCATAATGTATTTTTTCTCAACTTCATTAGTAATCAGGATAATATAAACTAAAAGTCACTACAAGATGCCATTTCACACACCAAACTGACAGCAATTAACAAGTCTAACAATAACAAATGTTAGTCGGGATATGGATCAGTGAGAAGTACCATATTACTGATAGAAGTATAAGAAGATACAAAAACTGTGAAAACAATTTGTCATTATCTAAGAAGCGCAAACCAACATTTAATACCCCCAAATGCCTGCAGTAGATATATACTCTTGAGAAACTCCAGTTTGTGTACATTAGGTTATATGTACAATAATCTTCATAGCAGCATTGTCCAATACTATAAAAATTGGAAACAACCCAAATATACATAGGCTCAAGAATCATGATGTATGCTATGGTCCTACAACTAAGTATGATATTGCAATGAAAAAGAGTAAACATCAAATATGCACATCAATTAGGCAAAACCAAATCATATATTGCCTATGGATAATATGTGATTGTTTGAAAACTATTAAGGCACAGGATTGATTAGACCAGTTTTAGGGCAGCAGGTTTTGTGTCCATGTTATTTGTTGCTTATGGGAATAGAGAATGGAAAGAATGAAGTTTAAAACTTGCAAATGGAAGAACTCTACAAAGTTTGAATATTCTATTCCATAAATTGGGTAGTAGGTTGAAGCACAAATGTACACAAATAATTTTTTTTTAAGATAGACAAATCCAAGGCACCTGGGTGGCTCAGTTGGTTAAGCGACCGACTTCAGCTCAGGTCATGATCTTGTGGTCTGTGAGTTCGAGCCCCGCGTCAGGCTCTGTGCTGATGGCTCAGAGCCTGGAGCCTGCTTTGGATTCTGTGTCTCCCTCTCTCTCTGACCCTCCCCCACTCATGCTTTGTCTGTCCTGCTCTCAAAAATAAATAAAAACATAAAAAAAAAGATAGACAAATCCTGGGTTTCTTTATTAAAAGAAGATAAATGTCTTTTTTTTCTCTCATTCTTTATTAGCACCAATAAAACAATCCATAATCATTTCTTGCTCACATTTTTGCATGGTTATTAAAATTCATGTTGAAAAAATTATAGAGTTGTTTTGATGAGAAGAAATTTAAAATAGAATCATACGTAATATTTTTAAAACTGAAGTGTTATTTTCTTATAGAATTTCACACTATGACTAATTTGAATAAGAGAAACAACCATGATATGTAGTTTATTATATTGTCTGATATTGTACTCTATAATTAGAGTATTGAAAAGAGTAAATTTAAAATTCACACACAAAAAATTCGTTAGTTAATCTATTTCGATCCCCCCAAGTGCCTATGTTCACTTATTCCCTACTTTGGTTGATAATTACCATGTTGAAGTCTCCTCTATATTTGAATCAATAAAGTGCCTAAGAATGAATAAATTAGTTTTCCTTTGCTTCTACAAGGTATTAAGTAGAAAGAGAATAAGATATATTAACATTATATATAGATACACAAACATTTTTGGTAGAAGGAAGAGAATAAATAAAATTATGAGAATAAAGACTTATATGGGATTTTACAAGTGCAAAATAGGGTCATCTCACTCAAATTGGAATAGTCCAAGAAATTATCCCAAAGAAGGTGATGCTTGAGCTGAAGTTTGACAGGCAAGCTGCAATTTGTAAGGACAGAGTATTTGAAATTGCATTCTTTGTAAAGGGAACTATACACCAAAAATAAGCATTATAGTTGCTATTGCAAGTAGTTGCATTGAATGATTTAGCTGAATAGTAGGGCACACTATCAGAGTGACATAGGGATGGGGGTGTTTGTAGCTATGATTCATAATTATCTGATGTTTCATGTTGAGTATTTGAGTTTTTATACTTTTTCTTAATCTTTTTGGTTACTTTGCTTCTCCGTATGTACATCAACAAATTAGAAGAAAAATGAAACTGTGTACGTATTTTCAGCCTGAAATTTAATCTGCCACAAGGGACTATAGCCTTTGAGAGTGTGTATTCATATTACTAGATAATAGTTATTGAGCATGTACTAAGTAAGCATCAAGGACTACAATAAATATTTTATAAATATCATCTCATTTAGTTGATTCTAACAATCTCTGAAGTATCTTTTATACCTATTATATGGATAAGGAAAATTATGCCTGGAGTAGTTAAAAAAATTCCACTTTTTCAAGAAGTTTTTTTTTTTTTTTTTTTCATTTGAAGCCTAATTTGAGGCCAATATTGGTGGGGAAAGGTGGAGTTCTCTCTCTCTTTCTCTCTTTTAATCCAAATAGTAAGGTATTTAACTTTAATAATTGAAGTTTCAAATTATTTTTTTTCTCTAGGATATCAGAAAAGAGGTGATAAAAGTGATACAATTCCTGGGAAGGCAGCCATCAGAGGAGCTGGTGGACAAGATTATACAACACACTTCATTCCAGGAGATGAAGAACAACCCATCTACCAATTATACAACACTACCAGATGAAATCATGAACCAAAAAATTTCTCCCTTCATGAGAAAGGGTGAGATGGTCCTGCAATTGGCCTCGAGTGCTACAGGAAGTCACAAGCTGAAATAGTTACAGGCAAACACCTGTTGAAGTTATTCTTGCCTGTGAACCCAGCTTGTTTTCTTCAGCACTGGTTTACATTTGAGTAATCTTTTTATTGAGTTATCAATTCTATAGAGGCATTAAAGCAGTATTTCTGCTGTTACTACTACTACTACTACTGTAGTACTAAATTGCTACTACTTGTTGATTACTTAGTATAATGCGGCATCTGAAGAACGACCAGGAGACCCCCCAGCCCTAGTACCAGCACTGACACCACATCCTACTAGCAATCATTCATAAACCTGTGTGCCTTGGTGCTGTGCCATGTACATTATAAAAATGTATATGATTTCAAAATTCTAATTCTCTTTAAATTCACATCAGACACTCAAAAGAAAACTTCTTCATTATCTCACTTTGAGATGAGGAAACAAGCCTAGAACAATGAGCTTTACCTTAACCAAGTGGCAAATATTTTTCAATACCAAGTGGCAAATATCCAAACTCATCAAATTGTACACATTAAATATGTATAGTTCTTTGTATATGAGTTCACTTCATTAAAGTTGTTTTAAAAAGATTTTCAAAGCACTTGTGGTAAACACAGCTTTGTTTAACCAAGAATATCAAAATAAAAAAAAAAAAAAGAATATCAAAATACAATGAAGTGACATTCTATTGAGAGGAGGAATTGTCTGATGAGATATGGTCAGTTTATAAATCCAAAGGCATGTAGAATATGCAGAGTACTGGGACATCGGTCTTACTGATATGTGAAGCAGAAACATAATAGAGAAAATCTTGCTCTTTGAGCTAAACTTTCAGTGAGAGGGTCAGGAATTTTTAAAATAACAGGGATAGCAAATCTGCGTCTGGCACCAATAGAGAGCCCTTGAAAAGAGAGTTAACATACGGATTATATTTTCATTGTTTAGTTCTCAGATGATCTCAGTCTTCTTTTTCATAGTGTCTGCATGTATTTTTAAGATAAAAAAAAAAAATGGACCTAAAATAGTAGTCATGCTCGTAGAGAGCTGCATACTGCTATACCTTCGGACTCTACTCAATTCTCAGGACACATATTTTCTATCTTCTGGGGTTATTTAATTATGAAAATTTAGACCTCCTCGAGCTAAGGAGAAAGGGAACTACTAATTTAAAATATTCCTTCTGCCAGGGACGATTAGATGTAATGGAAAACAAAAGGACCTGCCAGACTTGCAATTACACGAGGCTGGGAAATGCTGAGAAGCTTAGCTATCAGCGGCAGCAAAAATTGAAAGGAAACAAAGGATATGAAGAAACTCCGAATATGAGTATAGAATTAGAGTTAATTGAGGGACAACTTCTAAATTTATGTCTTGGATACCTGGCGTTGTCATTAACCAGATTATAGAAAAGTACACAAAGAAAACACAGTTTTGTGGGGAAGAAAATGAATTTAATTTTGAACTCGTCAAATTTGAGATACTTGTATGGAATCCAAGTGACAATATCAGCTAGGGGTTGGATACAGAGACATAAGCTTGGATTTGAGTTGTAGTATGATGATATTTCATATCTTGGGAGTGGGTAAAACATGGATCTCATCTTAGAAGCACCAGCATTTCAGAGGAAATTATAGAAGAAAAATTAAGTAAAGTAGCACAAGAAGGAAGAGTCAGAGAAAGAAATTTGCTGGGTTTTGTTCATTTGTTTTTTAACAATCAGGACAAATCTTTCTTTGTTTAAGTATATGTGTGTGTGTGTGTGTGTGTACTATTTGTGGTATAAATTTTATTTTTATAATAAAAGATTATAAGAATAAAATTTGATTAGGTGTTAATGAATATAATGAATGTTAGACAATGTCATGATTCTGACTGGAAAATGTAATATTTACTATGTTTTTTCTTCCATTACAGGGATTTCAGGAGACTGGAAGAATCACTTTACAGTAGCACTGAGTGAGAAATTTGATATACATTATGAACAGCAAATGAAGGGGTCTACGCTGAAGTTAAGAACTGAGATCTAAGAAGAGTTTTCTTAATATATCTGAGATTAAAGCTTTGTTTTCATCGTTCCTCACTTTTTTCAAATTTTGGATTGGTATAGAAGGAATCATATAAAGAATCATCGTCAGATTCAGCTGATAATTGAGATGTTCATGTAAAAACAATAAGATTTTTTTCGATGCTATGATGTTTTTTGTTTTCTTTCTTTTTCTTCTTTTTTTTTTTACAAATATTACATAAATATATAATCTATAAATTATTACAAATCTATGATCTATGTGTATGATGTAGGAAAACACAGTCTGAATTGTCGAGTTAAAAATAACCAAGCATTTCAAATTCTTTATATTTATGGTACTTTTTTTCATGCAGTAGTATATTTAGTATATACATACACTTATAGATACATATATACACAAATATATATTAATAGCTGTGCATGGACTTTGAAGACTTTGGGAGAAAAAACTAAAGAATAAATACATTTGGAGGCATAACTATACCTACTATTTCCTTTTTTATTTTCCTTTATTTTCTGCAAAATGGCTTAATTTGGAATTTATCTTAATCTGATATAAGATTTGGGCAGAACTGGACTGATTTCCAGATGTCTATAAATAATCCCAATGAGTATTTATTTATGCTTGAATGTCCGTAGCTAATTTGGAATATTTATGCCCTAGAGGTCTTTGTGCCCTATATGTATATAAGATGCAATGAATGAAAGCTCTGTACTCTAAAGTTTTAAAGAATGTGATATTTGCCAGTAAAACAAAACAAAAACAAAAGTAAGAGAAGAAGAATTGTTATTTTCTATGTAAACAGTGTTGTCTTGGCTTATATCTCTTGTTTTTCTGTATTTTATTAATTATTTTTTCTGTTGCATGTTTATTGTAACACTCAGTGCTTCCTTTCTTTAAATCAGAAGGCACACAAGATCATGAAAAATTCACTGTATGCTTTTAGTAGAATATTACATCTGTAATAACTAAATTCAAAGTTCAAATCTAGGAATAAATTGATATGGTTTTTGTTCTTAACTTTTGGAGAAAAGTCTAGGATTTCCCAACACCTTGTTCAAATAATTATGATTTTTTTCAGAATCAAAGCTATTTTTTAAAAATGTGTAACATAATTATGCATTATGCAAAAATCAGAGTCTCAAAACTTAAGATTTGGTTGGGGTGGGGTGGGAAGTAGAATTTCAATCTCTGAAGGGAACAATTGTCATTTATTTTTTAAATACCCATTTTTTTCATGATTTTTTTTCATTTAACATTATTTAGAATAACAGTTTTTTAATTTCGTATTTTGTAAAACTCATCGTTGGTGCTGCCCACGTATAACCAAACAAGAATAAACCCATGTAGCTTTCTGACTTCAGTTCGTTAGTGAGCCAATGTAATCCAAATTGGCCTGACTGAAATTTGGAACAATCACATTTCCCCACAGCTTATCCGAAAATCTTCATACCTTCCCTGGAGAAAGAAAGGGGCTAGGAGCTAGTTTAAATTCAAATGGGATGTCTGTTTAAAACATAATAAATAAAATTCCAATAGGAACTTCAAGCCCTCTGAGACTCTTTGTCATCTTCCTTGAGCTGGACTTAAAGTCTGTGTGAGCTGGAGACAGTAAGAGCCTTGTAGCATCACGTGGTGAGGTCACAGAGATAGCCACTGTAGCTTTGGTTCTGTGCTTCCAGGAAAGCTAGAAATTTCTTGTTACCTTACGGTTAATTAATTCTCTAGAACAATGCCTTCAGGACAAGTGCCAAATACTTAGAAACATTTAATGCTTGTTGACTAACTGATAGAATGATGCCAAGTTAAGACTAGAAAGTGCTTGGCAAACATTTTCTGTGTAAAATGCTTGGTAAATGCTTCGTAAGCATTTTCATACGAGGTTGTAACTACATCTAACTTGTACCTTTCCATAGAGTTCCTTTATATGATTAAAACACCTGAGAATTCAATTTGGGTAACAAAATAAATAAAATAGTACTAGATTATAACCCGCTGTATAAAATAAACATGAATAATGCTGATATAAACAAATGATTGAATAAATAAGTATGGGAGCACATATAAATATCCCATACAGAAAAATTCCAGCTATTTGTAACTCCCCTTTCCATCTCTTAAGTGTAGAATTCAGTAGTGCCTTCCTTCAAAAGAATATGGAAAGGGTAAAGGGTAGGGTGGGGAGGGAAGGGTAACTTTATAGTGGAGAAATCTGGCTAACACTAGCTCAGCTAGTTGATCAAGGTTAATATCTTTAATGATAAGACATGTTCATAGAAAATACTCTTAGTTTGTGATGAAAATAGCTCTTAACCTTGCTGATGTTTTCCCCAAAAACCTGTAACCATTGTATAACCATGGAGAAAACATCAGATAAACCCAAATTAAAGGAAGGGCATTACAAAACGTACCTGATCAGTACTCTTCAGTTTTATCAAAGTCATCAAAAGCAGGGAAAATCCCAGGAAGCATCACAGTCAAAAGATGTCTAAAGAAATATGACTCCTAAGTGTAAAGTGTTACCCTGGATGTGATCCTGGAACAAGAAAAGGAGTTAAACAGCATTTATAAAATTCTAATAAAGTATGAACTTTAATAATGTATGCTAGGAATCTACCCAAGAGACACAGGAATGCTGATGCATAGGAGCATGTGTACCCCAATGTTCATAGCAGCACTTTCGACAATAGCCAAATCATGGAAAGAGACCAAGTGCCCATCAACTGACGAATGGATAAAGAAGTTATGGTACTTATATACAATGGACTACTACGTGGCAATGAGAAAAAATGAAATCTGGCCATGTGTAGCAACATGGATGGAACTGGAGGGTATTATGTTAAGTGAAATAAGTCAGTTAGAAAAAGACAGATACCATATGTTTCCACGAATAGGTGGACTTTGTGAAACTAAGCAAAAACCAGGGGGAGGGGAAGAGGGGAAAGGAAAAAAAGACACAGAGAGGGAGGGAGATAAAACATAAGAGACTCTCAAAGACTAAGAAAAAACTGAGGGTAAGGGGGATGAGGGAGGGGGGAGAGGGGGTGATGGGCATTAAAAAGGGCACATGTTGGGATGAACACTGGGTGTTATATGTAAACCAATTTGAAAATAAACTATTATAATAAAAAAAAATACTATTAAGTAACAAAAAAAAATAAAGAGGCTTATACAGCAAAAAAAAAAAAATAATAAAATAAAATAAAAAAAAAATAATGCATGAACTTTGATTCATTAGTATGTAACAAATGTACCATAGAAGTATATAAGAGATTAGTAATAGGGGGGAATGGATGCTAAATATACAGAAACTCTTTGGGGTTCTTTCTTTCCTTAAACTATTTTTTTCCTGTAAAAGTCATGATAGTAAATATTTGCACACTATATGATCCTTGTTGCAACTATTCAACTCTTTCATTGTACCTTGAAAGCAGCCATAGATGACAACGCATAACGAATGAGTTTGTCACTTCGTTAAAATAAAATTTATTTACAAAAACAAATGGAAATGAAGATTTGCCCTGAAGATTATAATTTGTAAGCCTCTTCTTGGGGTAATAATTTTTCTTTCTACCATTTTTAGAAATGTAGAGGTACTTTCCATTTTTAGAAAGCCTAGGAAAGCACCAAACAGTATATTTTATCCAGAACCTAGTTGCTCTTTGTTGATTGTCTTTTAGAATATCTAGAGAGCCATGTTGCTAGAAGCCAAGCGTC
Organism: Paguma larvata; assembly: GCA_030068075.1. Taxonomy (NCBI): domain Eukaryota; kingdom Metazoa; phylum Chordata; class Mammalia; order Carnivora; family Viverridae; genus Paguma; species Paguma larvata. The sequence continues at coordinate 141,643,065 of CM057823.1, forward strand.
TTATAGCTTATATTAAGTGTCTCTTATTGGAAACAAGTGTTAGAAGTTAAAATCTTTGTCTAGAGTTAATTTGTACCCAAATTTGATTAAACATCACAATTTTTAATTTACATTACAGTGAGTACTACAGAGAATTTTGTTATTCTCTTTATCCCAAATAAAAGAAAAATAGCTCCAAACATCAACAACAAATGTGTCTCTTTCCTTAAAATCTGAATTTTCTCTTACTATAGATGAACAGTCCTCAGTATCTGTGTAATGCAAACCTCTCTATTTATGCACTGGATTCTTCAACTATATCTACTTTAGCAATTGATACTTCTCCTCTGTATCCTCATTGCTTTCTCTTCTTGCATGATCAATTCCCATTGGCAAAAATGTTGGAATTTCTTACAACTTATACATGTATATATATATGGTATACATATATATACATGGTATATATATATATGGTATACAACTTATACTTATATATATATATATATATATATATATATATATATATATATGATATAAGAATAAAACCAAAAGAACACCACTGTACCATCACTACCACCATCGGCCTAAGAAATGGAGCATTATCTATAACCGTGAAGACCCTCAGTTCTTCTTCCCAATTTCATCCCATCCTGGGATAACCACTGTTTTGTTGTTGTTGTTGTTGTTTTAAGATTTTATTTTTTAAAGTAATCCTTACACTAAAGGTAGGGCGTGAACTTACAACCCCGAGATCAAGAGTTGCATGCTCTACCAACTGAGCCAATCAGGAGCCACACAAAACCATTTTGAATTTTGTGTTTATCATTTCTTGGATTTCTTTTATAGCTTAAACACTTGCTTAAGACGCCTAGTCTTTTGCTGATTGGCATGCTTTAATCGTATATAAAGACAATCATATTCAATGTGTTCTTTTGTCACTTGCTTTTATCTTGACTCAAGGTTGTTACTAAAATTCTACTTATGTCCATATTTGAAGCTATAGAACATTTATTTGGCTACATATATAGTGCTATATTTGTCTATTTTAATATTGATAGGTGTTTGAGTAGTAGAAAATTTTCTTTTATAAGCAATAACATTTGCTTATTCATGTACATGAATATTGGACATGAAACTATGTCTGATAGTTTCTCTACATATGAGTCAAATTACTGGATTGTCAGTTCTGTGGATTTTCATTTTTCTCAAAACTGCCTTATTCTCACACCAATGTTAGCATCTATTATTAACATATTTTTATATTTGTTATCTTTGGGCATAAAATTTCATCTCACCGGTGATTTTATTTTATCTTTCCCTAATTAATAATGGTCTACTCCAGAACACAAGTTGAAGGAGTAGACTATACATATGATATTACTGCCATCATGGCAAAGGAAAGTGAGATAGCAGAAGCTCTTAATGCTTTGGTACAAAAGTGGCATTTAGCATTTTCATCACATTTTATAGGTCTGGGCTAGTGATATATTCAAATATGATATCAATAGAGTGGGGAAGTGTAATCTTCCATAAGATGAGGCAAAGAATATCTGGAAACAATATTCTAGTCAACTCATATTGTCCTGTCTTATGTTTGGTTAGTTTTTACTGTATGCTGGAGATTATTTTTGAAAATTTATTTATAGACATAATTTAAAACCTGTGATAATGTCTTCCTCCAGAGAAAAATGTTCCTTTATTTCTGCCATATGCCCGAGGAAACTAGTAAACTCTTTTAATTAATTTCCAGACGTTGAGATGTTTCAAACATTTTTAAATGGTTTTTTTCTAATTTATCCTTACTTCTTTTCATAATAACAATAAATTATATAATGTAATTATTATAAAGTTTCAAATTTAGAGAAATTATAACAGTAGTGCAAAATATCCTTATCTACTTCATGCATGTTTCTTAATTGTTAGTATTTCACCACATTTGTTCTCTCTCTCTCTCTCTGTATGTATGTACACACATACACATTCACTATCACTGTTCTTTTTCTAAACTATCTGAGATCAAACTGTGGATATAATCACTTTTAAATATACCAACTCGTATTCCCCCAAAATAAGAGCAACTTCCTGCATAAAGGTGATATCTTTTACTATCCAAATCAGGAGTCAACGCTGAGCCAACACCACCGTTCACTATCCAAATCAGGAAAACTACACTGATACAATTCCTCTGTTCAATCCATATATCGCATTCACATCCATTTGAACTATTTCATCCAAGGCCTTTGTTTCTTCCTTCTGGCCCAGGATCCCATCCGAGATTGTATGTTCTATCTAGTCATCAATCTCTATTGTTTTGTTAAACCTCAGCTGTCACTCGGAAATTTATGTATCTCATGATCTTTGTCATTTTAGAATACAGGCTTTTAATTTTGTAGAATGTTTCTCAACCTTGCCTATCTCAACACTCACATTCAGGGCAGGAGAAGAACAGAAAAGATACTGTGGCTTTCTCTGCATCACATCAGAAGGTATCCAGGATGGACCTGTTCCATCACTGATGTCAAACTTGATCATTTGGTTAAATTGGTGCTTGACTTATTTCTCTACCACAATGCTACCTTTTCCATCTTTGTAATTATTATTTTGTGGGGAGAGAATTTTGGAATATAATCCACTCATCTGCACTTAGCATCTTTGATCATTTAGCCTGAATCTCTCGCCACTAAAATGGCTTAAAATTCTACCAATGGTTTCTATTTCTGCCATTCTAAGTTTATTAAAATGCATTATATTTTTAGAAATAACTGTTCCTCCCCCCTCATTTAGTTAGTCATATCAGTAAGCTCATGGCTTCCTATTTAATTCAAAGCTATAATGTAGCGTATCATAATTTATTTTGATACTCTATCCCAGATCTGGGCAGTGTGAGTTCTTCAAGCTGTCTCTGTGTCTTTTTTACATTTCTCTATTATGTTTTGAGAATTCCCTTATTTTCTGGCTTATCATGTATTTTCCTTGTCTCATCCCTGGAACCAGCTGTTTATTCAAAGAATTTGAGTTCCTTTTAGTGGAGGATAAAATTTTGAAATCAAGACATGGGTACTTTGTGAGCTCATTATTACTAAACTGTCATTGCTTCTAGACCATCTTAGTGCATAGCTACCTCTCTGTTTCTCAAATCTCAATCTCTTTCTCTTTTCACATAAATATATGGAATATATAAAATATAGTATATATAATGTATATAAAATACATGTGAAATATATAAAATATATGAAATACATTAAAATATATGTGAAAAATATATTGCTAGATCTGAGTACATATACTAAAAAGATACAAGCATATATAAATACCTACAATTTCAATCCAAAACCTCAATGATATTGTCTAGCCTTCTTATTTACCAAAATTTAAAATTTGTTCCCATTATCTTACGCATAATTATTTGTTTGCTGAGATGAAAATTGGTGCAGCCACTGTGAAAAACAGAAAGAAAGTTTCCCCAAAATTAAAAATAGAACTACTATATGATCCAGGAACTGTGGGTATTTTTTATTAAAAAAAATAATAATAACAACACTAACTCAAAAAGATATGTAAGCCCTCTTGTCATTGTAGCATTATTGTTCATGACCAAGTTATGGAAACAGCCTGAGTATTCATGGACAAATGAATGAATAAAGAAAAAGTGGATACATTGATACATTTACAAAGCGTAGTATTATTGATCCACTAAAAAAATGAAATTTTGTCATTTGTAACAACATGGATGAAACTTGAAAGCATCATGTTAAGTGAAGGAAATCAGACAGAGAAAAACAAATACCATATGATCTCATTTGTATGTGACCTAAAAGAAAAAAAAATTTAAAAAAAGGTCATGGATACAGAGAACAGAGAACAGATTGGTTGCCAGAAGCAGAGCCGAGGGTGAGCAAAATTGGTGGAGGTAGTCAAAAGGTATAAACTTCCATTTATAAAATACTCATGGGGATGGAGTGTACAGCATGGAGTGTACAGCATGGTGACTATAATAATACTGTATTGAATGTTTAAAAGTTCTCATCACAAGAAAAAATTTTGTATGTAACTATGTATGCAACTTTGCATGGTGACAGATGTTAAGTAGGCTTACTGTGTTGATTATTTTGCAATATACACAAATATTGAATCATTATGTTGGACACCTGAAACTAATATAATGTTATATGTCAAGTGTACTTCAATTAAAAAGAAGTCTTTTAATATCTGTAAATAAAACAAAATAAAACTAAAGCTGCCATATAATAAGTATACTCAACTCCATGGACAGAACTTTCTGGCAACACGAAATCATCTGTCTTTGACTAGAATGGAGCTGAGGTGTCCTGCCACCAACCATGCAAGTCGAGCATCTTGGAATTGAATATTCCAGTCCAAACCAAGATTTTCAGGTGATTGGAGTACCGACCAACAATTTGACTATAACTTTGTGAGAGTCCTAAGTCCAGATTCCTACCCTCAGAAATGGCATGAGATAATGAATACTTGTTGCTTTAAGCTACTGTATTTTAGGGTAATTTGTTACACTGCACAAGGTAACTAATCCAGTGGGGAAAAGGATATTGCAAATACTAAGTGTATCTCTCCAGAGAATACTAATCAATTACAAAGAAAGAAATGATAAAATTAAGGTGTGAAAACCTATCAGACTACAGCCTGGCCAAACAACCAAGGATAATATTTATTTTGTCTCTCTCTAATCCAAATCAGATCAAGCTCTGTGAAGCCAAGGAGTTTGTTTTATTCACTAATCAAAACAGAGGGCATGGGGGGCGCCTGGGTGGCTCAGTCGGTTGAGTGTCCGACTTCGGCTCAGGTCATGATCTCACAGTCCGTGGGTTCAAGCCCCGCATCAAGCTCTGTGCTGATGGCTTGGAGCCTGGAGCCTGCTTCGGATTCTGTGTCTCCCTCTCTCTCTCTGCCCCTCCCCAGCTCATGCTCTGTCTCTCTCTCTGTCTCAAAAATAAATAAACAAAACCAATTTGAAAATAAACTATTATAAAATTAAAAAATAATAATAATAAAAATAAATAAAAATAAATAAATAAATAAACATTAACAAAAAAAATTAAAAAAAAAAAAACCAGAGGGCATGGAAGGGAGACTTAACACACAGTATTACTCATGAATATTTGATGAATGAATGTATGTCTATCTAGGTGTGTGTATATATGTATATATATGTTATTAGCAAGAGTTTGAAAAAATAAATTCCTTTCTCATTTGCCAATGAAAATGTTATTTTCTTCATTTGTGTCAATTCTTGAAACCATTGAACATTAACTATAACTGATTTTTTTAGTACTTTTGTCCAAATCTGTGAATATCAAAACCAAAGTTGTTTATAAAGGGCCATACTTATTACAGATATTTTAGAGCAACTGCTTATAGGGAAAATATTAAACCAGTCTCCAACTCAGTCACTATTTAGAGAAGCTTTATGAAAAGACATTTTATTAGTCAGCTTTACTAAGAAATGAAACAATCTCAAACTTCTTGTTAACTACAACAAAGGGTTATTCCTGGTTTGTGTTGCTTTTGCGGGGGCCGCATGTTTCCAGGCTTGAGACAGGCTGAGACTTTGACACATGTATTTTTCATTTTGGGGCCCAGACTAAAGGAGCAGCTCCTTATGAGACATATTCATTCTCAGAGTAGATAAAACAAGAACAAGAGATCCATGGTAAAATACAGTGTCTCTTGGGGCACCTAGGTGGCTTAGTCGGTTGAGCATCTGACTTCGCCTCAGGTCACAATCTTGCGGTTTGTGAGTTCGAGCCCGTGTAGGGCTCTGTGCTGTCAGCTCAGAGCCTGGAGCCTGCTTCAGATTCTTTGTCTTCCTCTCTCTCTGTTCCTACCCCACGCACACTCTGTCTCTCTCTCTCTCTCTCTCAAAAATAAAATAAAAAGATTTAAATTTTTTTTAAAAAATGCAATGTCTCTTAAAGCATCACTGGTGTGTTTTCACTTCTACTTCCATGTCATTGGTCAAAGATCATGGCCTAAGACGAAAGTCATTGGGCAGGAAAGTATACTGCTTTCAAAGGCAAAATACAAGACAGTGAATACTTGCTCACATTAATATAATCAACTCCCATGGCCTTCTCTCACCTTTTTACAGCCCTTTATTATCAAAACTGTTGGCATTGATTTGATGTCCTGCAGGGAGAATTGTATTATGAAGAGTTCAAGCACTTCTCATTTTTATTCTTAACCCCCTGCCATAACCTGAAACTCAGTCAATTATTCATTCTCGTCTGGTAAAAATGCTGAATTCATCACATAGTACTCACGTGAAGGCCTGTGAGAGTCCCAATGTTTGGGCTGAAGTGTCAGAATTATTAGTGACTCCTTGACAGTGACGAAAACATCCAGCTAATCTATACCTTAACAATAATTCAGATCAGTAGTCAGTGTGTACTCATACATACTAATGTAGTTGTAAGAAACTAGGGATTTATGTTTTGAGGTATCTTGCCCTAAGGTTCAATCTTGTCTGATCAGGGTAGTATTGATGAAATCCATTGATGTGTTACTGCCATCCCTTAAACACTTACAGTCTCATTCTATATATAATTCATCTTTAGACTAAAGCATGTCTCTTTTTCTTTCATAAATATGTATATAGACATATATATATATGCACACAGTCATGCAAATTTTTAGATTTTATTTCTGAACAATGTTTATTTATAAAAGGTATCCCTACAGAAAAGAATATTTAAAATACTGTTTCAGTAATCAAATTGACAATGCTTTTTAGACCAATAACAATTAGGGCTTGGGAAAGTAGACCCTTTGAATAATGGGGCGAGTTTAGTATGCTGGATATCTTTAGTTTACCCTTTCAGATTCCATCCTGTTTTCTGTCTTGGAAGGCTAAAGTGTATGGATTACATTAACAGGATTTTGGGCTCTCTGGCTTCTACTTGGCAGGAGATCTGAGGGAGGGAGGAGAGTGAAGCTAAGCTGATTCTTTCCCTGGATCTTTCTCATGAGGTCAAATTAAATGGGCTGCATCCTTCAATCAAACTAACCAGAAAGGTCCCATCCCTGAATTCCCTTGTTTTCATTAATGACATGTTTTCCTCAGCTATATCTAGTAACCCTGAATCCTGAATCTATAAATTGCAATTTTTATGGGACATAAATCTCCAATCTCATGCAAGGGACAAAACTGGAGGCATGAGAAGAGTCTTGGCATCATTTTCTTTTTTTTTTTTTTCCATTATAATAGTTTATTTTCAAATTGGTTTACATATAACACCCAGTGTTCATCCCAACACGTGCCCTCTTTAATATCCGTCACCCCCTCTCCCCCCTCCCTCACCTCCCTCACCTCCCTCACCCTCAGATTGTTCTTAGTCTTTGAGAGTCTCTTATGTTTTATCTCCCTCCCTCCCTGTGTCTTTTTTTCCTTTCCCCTCTTCCCCTCCCCCTGGTTTTTGCTTAGTCTCACAAAGTCCACCTATTCGTGGAAACATATGGTATCTGTCTTTTTCTGACTGACTTATTTCACTTAACATAATACCCTCCAGTTCCATCCATGTTGCTACACATGGCCAGATTTCATTTTTTCTCATTGCCATGTAGTAGTCCATTGTATATATGTGCCACATCTTCTTTATCCATTCGTCAGTTGATGGGCACTTGGTTTGCTTCCACGATTTGGCTATTGTCGAAAGTGCTGCTATGAACATTGGGGTACACGTACCCCTATGCATCAGCATTCCTGTGTCTCTTGGGTAGATTCCTAGCAGTGCTATTGCTGGGTCATACGGTAGCTCTATTTTCATTTTTTTGAGGAACCTCCACACCGTTTTCCAGAGAGGCTGTACCAGTTTGCATTCCCACCAACAGTGTAGGAGGGTGCCTGCTTCTCCACATCCCCGCCAGCATCTATAGTTTCCTGATTTATTCATTTTAGCCACTCGAACCGGTGTAAGGTGGTATCTCAGTGTGGTTTTGATTTGTGTTTCCCTGATGATGAGTGACTTTGAGCATCGTTTCATGTGTCTGTTGGCCATCTGAATGTTCTCTTTGGAGAAGTGTCTATTCATATCTTCCGCCCACTTTTTCACTGGATTATTTGTTTTTCGGGTGTGGAGTTTGGTGAGTTCTTTATAGATTTTAGATACTAGTCCTTTATCTGATATGTCATTTGCGATTATCCTTTCCCATTCCGTCGGTTGTCTATTAGTTTTGTTGGTTGTTTCCTTTGCCGTGCAGAAGCTTTTTATCTTGATGAGGTCCCAATAGTTCATTTTTGCTTTCAATTCCCTCGCCTCTGGAGATGTGTCACATAGAAAATTGCTGCGGCTCAGGTCAAAGAGGTTTTTTCCTGCTTTCTCCTCTAGGATTTTGATGGTTTCCTGTCTCACATTCAGATCCTTCATCCATTTAGAGTTTATTTTTGTGAGTGGTGTAAGGAAGTGGTCTAGTTTCATTCTTCTACATGTTGCTGTCCAGTTCTCCCAGCACCATTTGTTAAAGAGGCTGTCTTTTTTCCATTGGATACTCTTTCCTGCTTGGTCAAAGATTAGATGGCCATATTGGCATCATTTTCTAGCTGCAAGACTTGTGGGCAGGCAAACTAGAAATATTTTCCCCTGTTTTTCAGACTAATCAAATGGTATCTAATTTTCTCTAGATGTGCTGCCTTCTTGTAAGTTTTTAGCAGCATGACATTCAGGTTGTTTCTTAGTCTCTTCCCTGAAGCAGACTACAGGATAAAATCTTAACCAAGACTTTCCTGCTGGAGTCCAAGGAACTGTTGGATGTTCATGGAGGATGACAAAACAACTACATCCTGGGGCACTGGAGTGGCGCTGTCGGGTAAGCATCCGACTCTTGATTTCAGCTCAGGTCGTGGTGTCATGGTTCATGGTTTTGAGTCCTGTGTTGGGCTCTGTGCTGACAGTGTGGATGGAGCCTGCCTGGGATTCCTCTCTCATCCTCTCTCTCTCTACCCCTCCTCTGCTTGTGCCTTCTCTTTCTCTCTCTCTCTCTCTCTCTCTCTCTCAAAACTAAATAAATAAACATTTAAAAAACAACTTTATACTTGTTGAATGAGAGGTTGTAATTTCAAATCCCATTTCTGTACAGCTCGATAAACTCACAGATTTAAATAAATTTGTCCTTTGTCAACAGCACGATTTCAAGACCTAGAAACACAAGGGAAGCATGTCATATATAGTGTTGTGACCATATTGAAAATGACCAGAATTTCAAACAAGCTTTTTCTATTTTGAGACAGAATTTTTACCACAGTCACCACTATTGCCAGGTGATGTTATAGATCAAAAGTGATCTGGCTCTGGATGGTAGAGACTTCACTTAAGGAACAAAGTATTTTCCAACTTTTCTTGGTTTCATGTTCTTGTCCCTTTGCTCTGACACAGGGAACATGTTCTCGCTGGTCTAATTTTCCTATGCAATTCTATAAGTATAGATACATCACTTTTAAGCGAAGGTTTCTTATAAGAGCTCTGGAGCCATGAAATGGCATCTGTGTTTTGCTTTCATAGTTGAAATTAAAATCAAAAGTAAAAGAGCCTCCATTTACTAGACATAATTATTGGGTAGCGTCCATTCCAAATTCCATGCGTTTCCACAGGCTCTTTGTTTCCATCTATCTACCACCACAAGTAACAACAAAACATCTTCCCTTAAGCATTTAATACTTCAACCAATAATAAATAGACGTTGTACAGTTAATTGTAAAACTCATACAGCTCTGCAGACTTCATCTTTCACCTTCCTGATGCATAAGACAGATTATTTTGGTTGACTGAATACTATACAGAGGGAAATTTCCAGTAATCAATTTCTGTAGAAACAAAATCTGGACCTCCGGTTCCTCAAGACAGGCATCTGTTAAGTGATTTATCCGCTCTGTCTTTAGAGTGTCCATATCTTGTATAAAACTAAATTTAACAACTGAAAAATTAGAGCACAAGAAATGGAAAATTCTAGTACGGATGTTTTGCTATGAAATGGGAACTAGCTGGGGATTCTAGGTCCAGATTTTCTATCATAAATTCACAGAATTATTTTTCATATTTAAAATTGTGTTGTTAGTCTGTTCTACTACTTTTAGCTTCATAAAGGTCAACTGATTTTAAAAGCTATTAGTCTTCCACCTGAGTATTTCTGTTTAGCTCAAAGGAATATTTTTGCACGATCCACTACTAGGTTGAATTCTTTAAAAATCTATGTGTAAGAATATGAAAATCAGATCTAGGTAAAGATACAAATCTGCTTTCATGTACTTCTTAAAATTCCCAAAGAATTGTATTGTATAGATGTTAGATAAATGCATTCTCCATTGATAACTGCTTTATTTCCTTTTTCTAAAATAATTTGACTATAGGGCATGATTTTCACTACAATACATGCATGATCGTTTTTATCTTTAAATTCGAGAATCACTACGGTGTTGTGTTCTTCAATTTCTACAAATTTATTACTTTCCTAAAGGTTTTGAAACAAGATTTAAGCTATGTTATATGTTTTTTCATGTGCACCCTCCTATCACCACTTTATTGAAAAGCTCCTTCAGAATGGTATCCTCTACATCCCTTTGTCTTTCACCTTGTATTTGTTACTTAAGCAATATTCTAAAAACCCCACATTAGTACAGAAAGTCTTAATAAATGAAGAGTCACTTGATATCATTAAATGCTTATTGTAGTAATGAGAATATTTAGCATTATATTTTAACAAGAGATGAAAAGATCTTAATACATTTTAAATACAAACATTTTAAATTAAAATCATTCTAGTAAGTCAGATTAATTTACTTGGGCTAATGCCTATGACCAGTCAATACAGCTTTTTTCAATGGATAAATGTTTACATTCACTTTTTTTTTTAAGAAAGATGCAAATGTTTTCTTCAATATGTGAAAACTAGAAGCCAATGTTCTGAAAATGTCTCACAATTATATTTTTATTTTGAAATCTTAAAATAGATTTGTTAGGTATCAACATGAATAAAGCTATTCTGAACTTTAAAATCACTATATCCTTGGGCGATAATATAGTTGACCTGAATGATCATATGATACCTAAATTTCCAGATATATTAAAAGAGGTGTTTTATGCGATAAAAACAAAAACAAACAAACCTCATTTGGGACCACATGACTCATTTAGTATTTCATGATGGCTCTGAGTGTGGAGAGGATACTTTCAACAACAATTAGACCCTTTGTTTTCTCTTGAATGTTGGCAAATTTATCTTCCTTCATTGCATCTAAGGACAATTTCCTCTTGTGTTCTGAAACTTGACAGAAATAAACTTGAAAGAGTTTGAAACTGATTTCGAAAGTCAGTGGGAAGTAGATTTCCAAAGCCTTTGTAAGTTTGCAGAGCACTTTCAAGGCTCTGTGTCCAGGCCGAATCTAAGCTGTCCCAGTTGAAGGTGCGCACGCGAGTTATCTACTTCTAGGAAGAACTGAAGCGCTAGGAAGCTTCACAACGTTCACATCTCGTGCTTGCTTCGGCGGCACATAACGCAGCGTACACATCTCATCGCATCTCATAGCACCACATCCTGAGAAGAGATTCCAGACAGGAGGAAGAGTGGAATAACACTAATCTTTCCTAGAGGAGAGAAATTCTTTGTTTTGGAAAAGGTTTGGTGATAAGGGGTCTGACATCGCCCTGGTAATTTTCTTTAGGTCTGATTCAGCCCACTGTGGGCCACTTTGCCCTTGGCAATGTGGAGTTAAGGCTTAATCTAACTCCAGTTTTCTTAGGCTAACAGAAATCAACCTTTTCAGCCTATATAAATGTCATTACTTCTCAAAGACATTAAATTTTGTATCCTATCCTCCAAAGAAAGTCGTGATAAAAGTTACAGTACCGTGGAAATTATAGATGGACAAGAGAGAAGGAAACATAGTTTAAAGGAGAATAGTGAAATACTTTTGTTAAGAAAAGTGGTCAAATTGGGTTTAAACATTAAAACAGAAAAAACATATGTGTGCATGTATATACACACATGTATATATACACAAACATATATATGGATTTTTAAAAGGATGAGTTGAGAAACAGATAACAAATATAGGCTAAGAAAGAGTAATAATGTTATTGTCTAATAAGATAGCCTCAAACAAAAAAGATCCAGAGTTAGGAAAACGTATGATAATAAATATTATATTTGATAATGAACACAATCCCAATTTTTCAGTTCAGAGAGCATACTTTCAAAGTAAAAAGAAAAACTCATTTCTGTGTATCTTAAAAGTGTTGAGAGAAATTGGTAGAAATGTATGTGGAGAGGGAAATCTTACACAATATTAATCTACCTGGTAGATTAAAAAATTCTTGAAGTTTAAAAAATATATTGATATAGAATGCATTTCTACATATACATATACAAATATACACATTTGCACATACATGTATATACAGATTTATACATACACATATACACATATATATATATACATATATATCTTATACTATATAAGTTGTAATAGATAATACAACTTGCAACAAAATGATCATTTATTGACACAAAAAGCATAAATGTGAAGCATAAAATTTATGGGATTTGCATTCTCTAAACAAGTAAAGTAACACAGAGAATCTAATTAAAAACTGTAAAATGAGACAAATTAAATTAGCGAATTAAAGCCAAATCAAATACATTTTCTTAATAATAATCTTTTGGGTTGCTAGTTATATAATTAAAAACAAATTATTTAGTAAATAACAAAAACTGGAAATATTTGAGCCTCTGGGATTTGGCCAAAACTGACCAGTGACAAATTCAAAACCTTAAACTTTTTTTTTTTAAAAGCTTTTCCACCTGTCTTTTATTTATTTATTTATTTTATTTATTTTGAGAGAGAGAGAGAGAGAGAGAGAGACAGAGCATGAGCAGGGGAAGGGCAGAGAGGGAGACACAGAATCTGAAGCAGGCTCCAGGCTCTGAGCTGTCAGCACAGAGCCTGACACGGGGCCCGTACCCACGAGTGAGATCTTGACCTGAGCCGAAGTCGGACGCTCAACCCACTGAGTCACCCAGGCGCCCCAAAACCTTAAATGTTTTTGGAGTTCATAGGTGGCTCGTCAGTTGAGCAGTTAAGTTGGGAATTGCTCATAACATTTCCAAGCCTCAGTTTTCTTTTTTGGAAGATAAGGATAAATAATATCTATCTCACATATTGCTAGGAAGGTAAATTATTATTATAATTATTTTTATGGTTAATATTTTATTGATCTTTACTCTGTGTCAAGCATTGTTCCAAGTACTTTACACATTTAATTCTCACAACTATCCAATGCGATGAGACATAAAATACTTCCCGTTTTACAGCTGAGGACAATAGAGCAAAGAAAATTTACACAAATTATTCAAAACCACACTTGGAAAGGGCCTTTTGAAAACTGACTCCAATCCATAGTAAGTGCTCCATAAATATTTATTTCTCCACTTTCTTCCATCTGCCTTTGCATATTTTTGATTTATAAAACAGGAAATGTTTGCTCAACCTTCTAACCAACTCTGCCAACTAATGCCTATTTCCCTGCAGGAGAAATCCAAAGCTCTGACTTTTCAGGTAAAATCATAGAGCACCATGGTGACAGGAAAACCAAATTTTAAAGAAAGAGACACAAAATCCAGTTAAAGAAAAAAAAAACCCGTATACAAATACACACATACACAGTTCTATTTTCAGTGAAGATATATGCTTGTTATCGTATTCCTAACATGCATTTCATTTAGACCTATAAAGCAGCAGGCCCTATTATAAACCAGACTCATATGTGCTTCCAGGAACTGAGATGATGACCTCATCAGTCTCTTCCATGGCTATGGGACTAGAGAGCTATTTTCTGGATTTTATTAGGCCCTGGATCCCAAATGAAGAGTATAATTAACTCTTCACTATCAAATACCTACATTAAAAGACCTTGACAATAAAAGAGTGCCTGGTAGCAAATGGCATCCAGTACTTCCTGACTAAGTACAAAGAATTGCCTGAGGGTATCAAAAATAGGGTACGTTTAACTTGGGAATATCTGTATGAGATGGAGGAGACAGGTAATTGCAATTATCTCCACTTATGTGCTAAAGTTGTTAAGCACTTTTAAGCTAATGTCTTGCTCAAGACAGATTACAGGGGCTCCTGGGGGGGCTCAGTTAGTTAAGCATCCACCTCTTGGTTTCAGCTCAGGTCATGAGCTCACAGCTTGAATTGAACTCCACATCGGGTTCTGTGTTGACAGCATGGAGGCTGCTTGAGGTTCTGTCTCTACCTCTCTCCCTGCCCCTCCCCAGCTTGAGTACTTTCTCTCTCTCAAAAATAAATAAACATTTTTTAAAAAGACAGATTATATCTGTCTTTACATATTAATTTCTCCCTTGGCTGAGATTAAATATAAAAACTTACACCCACTATCTCTATTTGTGGAACTAAGTCAAAGATGGAGAATAGTTCTCTAGATGAAAGAGGAGGTATTTTATTTTCTGATTTGAGCCAGTGTTGAAATTTAAAAAGTCTGAATTTCAAGATTATGATGGTATAAGTGGTGACAATATAACACTTTTAGAAATACATGCCAGAGAGTGTGCTGTTTTCTTTTTCTTTTTTTCTTCCAAGTTTTTACTTAAATTCAAGTTAGTTTACCTATAGTGTAGTGTTGGTCTCAGGAGTAGAATTTGGTGATTTATCATTTACAAGGAACACCCAGTAGCATGATGCCTTTTCATACACATTAAATTATCATTTATGAGATTTTTTTCAAGCTTTTATTTAAATTACAGTTAGTATCATTTATGAGATTATAAAAATGACAATGGCACAATGACAATGATTTTATGAAATGAATACTATCTGGCCAGATGAAGAATTCTATGCTCAAAAAAATTTTACTTGCCCAAAGCTACACAGTTGATAAGTTCTAGATTTTTCTAACAGCGGCCTTTCCAGCAGCAAAGCTGAGTGCTTTCACCATTAGATGAGTTAATTTCCAAGATCTGAAATCTGATTTTACCATTTAGAAGTTTTGTGTTATAGGGCAAGTTGCATAAACTCTGAAAATTTCCAATGATAATATCAATTTCAAAGCTAGTATTAAGTCAAGTGAAGATATATAATATGAAAATTATAATGGATCTAAATGCCATAGGAGTCTGGGGCAACATGGCGGAGGAGTAGGGGGCTCCAGTATTTCGCTTGCCCTTTAAAGGGGGACGACTGAAACCACTGTCTCTCTCTCAACTCCAAAAATCGGGGGGAAAAGGTGCTAGAGCTGACAAGAAACTAAGGCGGAAACAGACACGGCCCAACTAAACCTTTTCCTTTCCAGGGCAACTTCAAGAAACAACCCATAACACATCCAGCCAAAATGACGAGATGGAAGAATTCTCCTCAAAAGAGTCTACAAGAAGTAGTGACAGCTCAAGAATTAATGAAAACAGATATAAGCAACATAACAGAACTTGAATATAGAATGTTAATCATAAAACTAATTGCTGGCCTTGAAAAAAGCTTAGATGAATGCAAGGAGTCCCACGAGGCAAAGTTCAAAGACCTTAAAAACGGTCAAGAAGAATTAAAGAAGACATTGGAAGAAATACAGGGGAAACTGGAAGCAGCCACAGCACGGATTGAAGAGGTAGAGGAAAGAGTTAGTGCCTTAGAAGACAAAATCATTGAAAAAGAGGAAGCAGATAAAAAGAGAGAGAAGCTGATCCAGGAACAGGAAAGGAGAATTCGAGAGCTGAGCGATGCACTCAAAAGAAACAATATCCGTATCATAGGAGTTCCAGAGGAAGAAGAGAGAGAGAAAGGAGTCGAAGGGGTTCTGGAACAAATCATTGCTGAGAACTTCCTCAACATGAGAAAGGAAACGGGCATGGAAATCCAAGAGGCACAGAGAACTCCCCTCAGACGTAACTTGAATAGACCTTCTGCACGGCACATCATAGTGAAGCTGGCAAAATACAAAGATAGGGAGAGAATCCTGAAAGCAGCTAGGGACAAAAGAACCCTAACATACAAAGGGAGACCTATAAGGGTAGTAGCAGACTTATCTACGGAAACTTGGCAAGCCAGAAAGGAATGGCAGGATATCTTCAATGTGATGAGCAAGAAGGACATGCAACCAAGAATTCTGTATCCGGCTAGCCTGTCATTCAGAATAGAAGGAGAGATCAAGGTTTTTCCCAACAAACAAAAACTGAAAGAATTTATCACAAATAAGCCAGCACTGCAAGAGATCCTGAGGGGCATTCTATGAAAATAAGGAGGCAAAGAACACAAACTACCAGAGACAGCCTTACAAACATGAAACTTACAGATAATACAGTGACTATAAGCCCATATTTTTCAATATTAACACTGAATGTAAATGGACTAAATGCGCCAATCAAAAGACACAGGATAACAGAATGGATTAAAAAACAAGACCCATCTATTTGCTGTCTTCAAGAAACTCATCTTAAACCTGAAGACACCTTCAGATTGAAAGTGAGGGGATGGAGAACTATCTACCATGCTACTGGAAGTCAGAAGAAAGCCGGAGTAGCCACACTTATATCAGACAAATTAGACTTTAAAATGAACGATGTAATAAGAGATGAGGAAGGACATTATATAATAGTCTCAGGAACCATCCAGCAGGAAGAGCTAACAATTGTAAATATCTACGCACCGAATTCAGGGGCACCCAAATTTGTAAAACAACTAATTACAAACATTAGCAACCTCATCAATAAAAATGTCCTAATAGTAGGGGATCTCAACACTCCACTCTCAGCATTGGATAGATCAACAAAACAGAAAATCTCCGCAGAAACAATAGCCCTGAATGACACATTAGGACAGATGGGCCTCACAGACATCTTTAGGGTCCTTCATCCAGAAGCAAAGGAATTTACGTTCTTCTCATCTGCACACGGCACATTTTCCAAGATAGACCACATTCTGGGGCACAGGGAAGCTCTGAATAAATATAAAAGAATTGAGATCATACCGTGTACAGTGTCAGACCACAATGCTTTGAAACTTGAAATCAACCACAGGAGAAAGCCTGGAAAATATTCAAGAACATGGCGGCTAAGAAATAACCTACTAAAAGATGACTGGGTCAACCAAGCCATCAGAGAAGAAATTAAAAAATATATGGAAACAAATGAAAATGAAAATACAACAATCCAAACGCTCTGGGATGCAGCAAAGGCAGTCCTGAGAGGGAAATATATTGCAATCCAGGCCCATCTCAAGAAACAAGAAAAATCAATAACACAAATTCTAACAGCACGCCTAAAGGAACTAGAAGCAGATCAACTAAAACAACCCAAGCCCAGCAGAAAGAGAGAAATAACAAAGATCAGAGCTCAAATTAACCATATGGAGACAGAAAAGGTAGTGGAACAGATCAATGAAACCAAAAGCTGGTTCTTTGAAAAAATAAACAAAATAGACAAACCTCTAGCCAGGCTTCTCAAAAAGAAAAGAGAGAGAACTCAAATAAATAAAATCGTGAATGAAAAGGGAGAAATTACAACCAATCCCTCAGAGATACAAGCAATCATCAGAGAATACTATGAAAAATTATATGCCACCAAACTTGGCAATCTGGAAGAAATGGACAGCTTCCTAAATAGCCACACACTACCAAAACTCAAACGGGAAGAAATAGAAAATTTGAACAGACCCATAACTAGTGAAGAAATAGAATCCGTTATTAAAAACCTCCCAGCAAATAAAAGCCCTGGACCAGATGGCTTTCCTGCGGAATTTTACCAGACATTTAAAACAGAGTTAATTCCTATCCTCCTCAAGCTGTTCCAAAAAATTGAAACGGAAGGAAAACTCCCGGACTCATTCTATGAAGCCAGCATCACTTTGATTCCCAAACCAGATAGAGACCCAGCAAAGAAAGAAAATTACAGGCCAATATCCCTGATGAATATGGATGCAAAAATTCTCAACAAGATACTAGCAAATCGAATCCAACAGCATATAAAGAGAATTATCCACCATGATCAAGTAGGATTCATCCCTGAGTTGCAGGGCTGGTTCAATATTCGCAAATCAATCAACGTGATACATCACATCAACAAAAGAAAAGATAAGAACCATATGATCCTGTCAATAGATGCAGAAAAAGCATTTGACAAAATACAGCATCCTTTCTTAATAAAAACTCTCGAGAAAGTCGGGATAGAAGGAACATACTTAAACATCATAAAAGCCATATATGAAAAGCCCACAGCTCATATCATCCTCAATGGGGAAAAACTTAAAGACTTCCCCCTGAGATCAGGAACACGACAGGGGTGTCCACTCTCGCCACTGCTATTTAACATAGTGCTGGAAGTCTTAGCATCAGCAATCAGACAACAAAACAAAATAAAAGGCATCAAGATTGGCAAGGAGGAAGTCAAACTTTCACTTTTTGCAGATGACATGATACTTTACATGGAAAACCCGACAGAATCCACCAAAAGCCTACTAGAACTGATTCATGATTTCAGCAAAGTTGCAGGATACAAAATCAATGTATAGAAATCGGTGGCATTTCTATACACCAACAATGAAGCAGCAGAAAGAGAAATAAAGAAGCTAATCCCTTTCACAATTGCACCAAAAACCATAAAATACTTAGGAATAAACCTAACCAAAGATGTGAAAGACCTCTACACTGAAAACTATAAAAAACTTATGAAGGAAATTGAGGAAGACACAAGGAAATGGAAAAACATCCCATGCTCATGGATTGGAAGAATAAATATTGTCAAAATGGCAATACTACCCAAAGCAATCTACACATTCAATGCAATCCCAATCAAAATTGCACCAGCATTCTTCTCAAAGCTAGAGCAAACAATCCTAAAATTTGTATGGAACCACAAAAGACCTCGAATAGCCAAAGTAATACTGAAGAATAAAACCAAGGTGGGAGGCATCACAATCCCAGACTTTAACCTCTACTACAAAGCGGTGGTCATCAAGACTGTATGGTATTGGCACAAAAACAGACACATAGACCAATGGAATAGAATAGAAAACTCAGAAATGGACCCGCAAGTATATGGCCAACTAATCTTTGACAAAGCGGGAAAATGTATCCAATGGAAAAAAGACAGCCTTTTTAACAAATGGTGCTGGGAGAATTGGACAGCAACATGCAAAAGAATGAAACTAGACCACTTTCTTACACCACTCACAAAAATAAATTCTAAATGGATAAAAGATCTGAATGTGAGACAGGAAACCGTCAAAATCCTAGAGGAGAAAACAGGAAAAAGCCTCTTTGACCTAAGACGCACCAATTTCTTACTCGACACGTCTCCAAAGGCAAGAGAATTAAAAGCAAAGATGAACTATTGGGACCTCATCAAGATAAAAAGCTTCTGCACGGCAAAAGAAACAACCAACAAAACGAATAGGCAACCAACGGAATGGGAAAAGATCATTGCAAATGACATATCGGATAAAGGACTAATATCCAAAATTTATAAAGAACTTACCAAACTCCAAACCCGAAAAACAAACAACCCAGTGAAGAAATGGGCGGAAGATATGAATAGACACTTCTCCAAAGGGGACATTCAGATGGCCAACAGACACATGAAACGATGCTCAATGTCACTCATCATCAGGGAAATACAAATCAAAACTACACTGAGATACCACCTCACACCAGTCAGAGTGGCTAAAATGAACAAATCAGGAAACTATAGATGCTGGCGAGGATGTGGAGAAGTAGGCACCCTCCTACACTGTTGGTGGGAATGCAAACTGGTGCAGCCACTCTGGAAAACGGTGTGGAGGTTCCTCAAAAAAATGAAAATAGAGCTACCCTATGACCCAGCAATAGCCCTGCTAGGAATCTACCCAAGAGACACAGGAATGCTGATGCATAGGAGCACGTGTACCCCAATGTTCATAGCAGCACTTTCGACAATAGCCAAATCATGGAAAGAGACCAAGTGCCCATCAACTGACGAATGGATAAAGAAGTTATGGTACTTATATACAATGGACTACTACGTGGCAATGAGAAAAAATGAAATCTGGCCATGTGTAGCAACATGGATGGAACTGGAGGGTATTATGTTAAGTGAAATAAGTCAGTCAGAAAAAGACAGATACCATATGTTTCCACGAATAGGTGGACTTTGTGAAACTAAGCAAAAAACAGGGGGAGGGGAAGAGGGGAAAGAAAAAAAAGACACAGAGAGGGAGGGAGATAAAACATAAGAGACTCTCAAAGACTAAGAAAAAACTGAGGGTGAGGGGGATGAGGGAGGGGGGAGAGGGGGTGATGGGCATTAAAAAGGGCACATGTTGGGATGAACACTGGGTGTTATATGTAAACCAATTTGAAAATAAACTATTATAATAATAAAAAAAAAAAAGAAATTTATAATGACTATAAATGCTCATAAATGTTAATATTCTTCATATATTATGCCTTGATGTTAATCCATGCTATCTCGGCCAGTTAAATTTGATAATATAAATAAGATCGTTCATAAGATACAGTGTGTGGGAAAAGAATATGGGCTCATTTTTTATGTAGACGTCAAACAAACAAAAAACAACAGTCAAAAGGCACGTAATTGGATAATTTATTACAGACATAAGCTGCCAAAAGTCATGGGAAAAATACAGAATACTATTTGTATTATTTCTGAGATTTTATAAATAAGAAGCTTTTATAAATGCACGCTTTGAAGTTTGATAAAAGCAAAGCGGCATTTTAATCAGTAGTATCCTAACGGAATTTTTCAGCAATAGAGGAGTGTTCTGTTAAACTTCTTCCTTTCTTGTTTCTACTGTGATGACCTAAAACATATAGTTGGTAACCAGAGAATATTCACTTTACTTAGAACTGCAGAATGTTAGAGGTGAACATTCATATTTTCTTAGACAGGTAAAACCTGGCTCAGAAATAGGAGGTGAGTAATTCAGGGTTATATGGTTAGTTTGTGAAAGAGCTCAAATGCCTCACTTCAGGTTCCAGATGCTGTGCTTTGAAAAGCCCCACAAATACAGCAGTTCTTTTGTGAAAATAGTTTAGTCTTTACACATTTAAAAAGGAATTCATAAAATCTGTCCTGTTTAGGTGTGTTGAATGTCGGGGTGCCAGGGTGCCTCTATCAGTTAAATCCAACTCTTGATTTCTGCTCAGATCATGATCTCACAGTTGCTCAATTCCAGCCCCACGTTGAGCTCCACGTTGAGTGTGGAGCCTGCTTGGGATTCTCTCTCTCTCCCTCTCTCTCTTTCCATCTCTTCTTCCACTCTCTCTCTGTCTCAAAATAAACATTTAAAAAAAAAGAATCTGTTGAATATCTAAATATTTTCACTTTCTAGGAGAACAATATGTTGATTATTATGATTTTAATATTAACTTGTTTGTGATTAAGGCACATCATATCCTTAGGTACAATATTTCATTATTTTGACTCATTAATAGGCATGAAATACACTTGTTTTGTTCAGGTTAACATGGACTAACATTGACTTTTATCAGTGTGAAGAATATTAAGTAGTTTCCAAGGACTCGTAATTATCTTCCAAAGGAAGTTATGTTTCAAGAGACATTTTGTTTACATCTTTTTAATTTACTTCTTAATAATTATATTTGACTTAAAAAATTTTTTAAAAAGAGGGAACCTGGGTGGCTCAGTCGGTTAAATGTCCGACTTCAGCTCAGGTCATGATCTTAGGGTTTGCGGGTTCGAGCCCCGCATTGGGCTCTGTGCTGACATCTCAGAGCCGGGAATCTGCTTCTCATTCTGTGTCTCCTTCTCTCTCTGCCCCTTCCCTACTCACACTCTGACTCTGTCTCTGTCTTTCTCTCTCTTTCAAAATAAAAACATTTAAAAATTAATAATTATATTTGGATTACCTACAAAAACTTCATTAAACATTAATGACAAAGTCAGTCATTATCCCAGTCTCTTCTTTTTATGTAGTTTACAGATCTTGTAAGAGACAATATGAATTTATTTCACTAGTAAACCCAGATGGAATGAAAGTTTTATATTTAATGCTGAAACCTCTAAAGACATGTCTGCTTTAATTAAAACATCAACATTAAACTAACTTTTATATCAAATATTTTCCCAGATCATGTGAACTTAAAAAAACATGTAGGTTAGTTTCTCTCTTTCTCAGAGGTTTAGAAAGCCAAATCCTTATAAGCACTTGTCTTCAAAGCAACTAAATAGAACTCTTTCAGAAATTAATGTTAGCAATACCTCCAGAGGTAGAAAAATATCACATCTTTACAGCGTATACACATGGACATACACCCAAACACGCAGAGGTACAGACCTTATTTTTTCTTTTATTATCAAGTTAGTTAACATACACTGTAGTCTTAGCTTTAGGAGTAGAACCCAGTGATTCATCTCTTACATATGACACCCAGTGCTCATCCTGGGTGAGGATTAAGTACCCTCCTGAATGCCGGTCCCCCATTTAACCCATCCCTGCCCCCGGAAACTCTCAGTTTGTATTTAGGAGTCTCTTATGATTTGCCTTCCTCTCTGTTTTTTCTTATTTTTCCTTCCCTTCCTCTATGTTCATCTGTTTTGTTTCTTAAAGTTCACATATCACTGAAATCCTAAGATACCTTTCTCTGACCGACATATCGCTTAGCATAATACACTCTCTAGTTCCATCCACTTTGTTACAAATCACAAGATTTCATTCTTTTTCATCGCTGAGTAGTATTTCATTGTATGTATATGCCACGTCTTCTTAATCCATTTATCAGCTGATGGATGTGTGGGGTCTTTGTGGAGAAGATTTTTAAGATATGTGTTTGTCCCTAGAATTAATCTTATGGAGGTTGTGGTAGAGTTTGGTCACAAGAGCCCTTTTAGCAGTTTGGATTTTAAAAATGCCTCTTTCTCTCTTTTATTTTTCTCTTTTGGTCTCAGGTGATTGTCGGCTGTGTTTACATTTTAAACAATGATAAGATGTATAACTCAAAAGACAAAGAAAGAACCGAAGTTCTTCCAAGAAGTACTTTAATTTCTTAAGGCCAATACTTTACAAGCCTTTAGAGATAAAAAGGGAAGGTTTTGTTTTGTTTTGTTTTTCTAGAAAACAAAGTTTTTATCTGTGGCTATAGACACAACCTGGAAGCAGGAGCTGGTAGGACCGTCCAGGCTGGTGAATCCAGCCAAGCCTCCAAGTCAAGTTGTCTCCTACCTTCAGCAAGCAGAGTACAGGGTGCTTAGAGACCAGCCAAGGGCATTGGTTCAGCAGTGAAAACAGCAGCACTCAACATAAGGTGAAGTACCTACAGGTTCCTGGAAGGTCCCCGCAGGATGGGGAAGTAACAGAAACCCAAGTCTGGGATTCAGAAGCCTTAAGAACAGGTAAAGTTTTCCAATAGTAAAAGGAATAGGTGAATTCTGAATTGCCTGTACAGCTGACTTTTGTTTTGCAAAAGGATTTGTAAGTTAAGAATAGTTTTTCTCAATTCCTCAAAGAATTGGGTGGTAACTTAGTTAGCATCATAGGTTGATTCACCTATGCGACTTATCGTCAATTTGCTTCTTTCCCTCTGCGTACGTATTTTTAATTTTAAATATTTCTAGCAATATTAAATAACCTCCCTCAGGTGTAAAATGGGTCCCTAAAGAGAATGCAAAAAAAATATTACCTTCTCAAAATCCAGAGTCACTTATAAAAATAGAAAACAAAACAAAACACTTGCATGTAACAGCCAGGCAGAAAGCCAAGCACAGTTATGCAAAATGAGACCAGTGCAGAGGCCGTAGCTATCCCTGGGAGAGAAAAGTTCGATAACTATGGATGTGGATTTCGAAAGGAAGAGTCAAGATGACATTTTATTTTGCAGTCTCCACCAGGCACTCCAGAGACTACAGAATCAGGAAGAACTGATTCTGGGAAGAATTTGTACCTTTGACGGGCTTCTACTAGTTTTTCAAAGATCCTCTGTAAAGGCTCTGTATTTGCCAGAGTTTTCTCTCAGTTGTTTCAAGGAGTACACTAGCCATTTACCTGAAAAATCTCTCAATTTTGTCCTGTCTAGGAAAGGTCCATAGAGGAGCCATCCTTTGGAGACAGATCTAGGGGTGACTGTAAGGCCATCAACTTAGATTATTGTTTACAGTTATGTAGTCTCTTCAGGAGAAACAATTCAGACAGAGGATTAGTAGAATGAGTAGTCCAAAGAGGCCAGCGGAGAGCAACAAGAGTTAACTCAGTCCTATAATCCTTTGTTTCAGAAACTTCTTACATCTTTAATATATTGTTAGCCTTTTGTAATCTTTTAATGAAGTTATTTTGAACTTTTGAAGGCTTTTGAAGACTTCCGCTTGGCAATTAAAAGAGGTATTTCGTTCTGTTTAATTTGGTAACCCTTACTTTCAAGTGTGCTTCTTAAATCATCTTATCTGATCAGAACGATCCTCATATGGCCACTGTATTTCCTCATTGTCTTTAGTAACATTTTTCCATCTTGCTAGACGTCTGGAGCATTCTGGAACTGTAGTTCTTAGACGTAAAATAAGCAGGTGAGCTGGAAGGAAGCACACTCAACTCTCTAGATACAGAGCATCCCATTTCTTTAAGCTAGGCTTTTGGGTTTCTTGGAGCCAAACTAATACTTAAGCGGGACTTGCCAAGAGGTTGGGATTTAGTGAGGTATTTTACAGTGTGCCTCATTGCATGGAAATTTTCTTGAGGTAGGCGGGTGACCTAGCGTCACTCTAACTCATTCTGTGACAAATTTATCCTCACAAAGAGTCTTTGAGTTAGGCAGCGAGTCCTCTAACAGCTCTTAAATGCTCAATCGGTGCCCACTAATTTTTGTAGCTCTTTGGCCTCCAAAATCTTGTTAGCAATAACCTTTCCTGACATAAAACAAGACAAAAGATGTACATCTTCACACACCTGCAGTAACCAAAACATGTCACTGTGGACTGGCCAAGAGAAGTCCCCGTGCACACCAACAGTAAACCCCAATGTGGACTTGACCAGCAGATGACATTCAGGGAGACTTTGGACAGGAAATTGGGAAAGGATTACACCAGCAAGCTCTAGTAAATAAAAACCTTGGACTGAACTGGAAAAGAGAGTCCAACATGGACTTGTGGACTGAACCAAGGGCGAAGGACTGATGTTCTGCTCCATTGCAGCCCTCTGTCAGAAAGCCAATGAGATCAGTAGCTTGAATGCAAGAACACAGCTGAAATAGACTTACCAAGAGCCCTCAGAAATAGGAAGAAAAACAGTGGACTCAAAGGCCTTGTGGGGCACCATACCTGTGTTTCTTGTTGTCTCTAGATGCCAACAGAAGTTTAATTCGGATCCCATGGGGAGCATGGATGGTTCAGTCACTTCAGCATCTGACTCTTGATTTCTGCTTATGTCATGGTTTGTGTGTTTGAGTCCCACATCGGGCTCTGTGCTTACAGTGCAAACCTGCTTTGGATTCTTTCTCCCTCTCTGTCTGCCCCTCCCCTGCTCATGTTCTCTCTCTCTCTCTTTCTCTCTCTCTCTCTCTCTCTCAAAATAAGTAAATAAACATGAAAAAAATTTAAAAACTAAAACTAAAAGCAAAAAAAAAAATAAGAAGTTCCCTTTGGATCCCAATGCTACCACCAAATCGATTAAGAAACAAAGTTCAACTGAGTACATTTTAAGATCAAATTTATTAAACGATTCATGAATTGGGCAGCATCCCATCTGGCAAGTAGAAAGAAGCTTTCTTATGTTGTTACTAGAGAGTTTTCTAAAAAGATTTATAGTTAAGATAAGGCCTAGATAACAGAGTAGGAAAAACATATTTGGGAGGAAAGAAATGGCCTTGGATTAAAACGTTTTGAATTTGTGGAACTGTCAAGACATTCTTAGAAATTTGCAGAACATGTAAATCTTTGCTAGGCTGATGATTTCGACACATATATGTAGGTTACATATGGAGGGTATTTGCAGAGTAGATAAGAATGCTGATGTTACATTTGAGGCTTATCACATTTAAGGTGTGAACACTCATTTATTTTTCCTTTATGTATGATTTCTAGTTATCATTTTTCTCTTACTACTTAATTCTCCATTCCTTATCACTTTACCAAGTTCTATTTTTCTTCATGGTACTTATCCCCATACAGTATGTCTATTCTTATTTTATCTAACTCCACATTGACACCATAAGAGTAGATATTTCATTGAGAATTTTCCTGTAGTATCCACAATATGTTGGATAGCACAATACAGACTACACTATAGAAAAAACAAAACAAAACAAAAAACTAACAAACACACAAACAAAAACAAAATATCAATAGCTTAACATAGGGAAGAATTCTTTTTCACTGTCATAGTCTGAAGAAGGGTGAGAAGATCACTTCAATCACGGCAGATCTAGGCTTCTGAACACACAGACTAGAAGGGCTCCATGGCCGTGGAAGAAAGGACTAGAGAGTTGAGGAAAGGATTTACATCACCCACAGCCCAGTGACCAAAACTTGGTCACATGCCCCCAATCTAACTGTAAGAGAGACTGAAAAATACTCTCTGTGCTTGGAAAGAGGTAAAGGTATTGTGAATGCATAGCATTTTCCCTGCCCTGGACTTTGCCTACAAATAGTATTTGGTACTTAGTGTTTCCCAGCAAATACTATTTTTTAAAAAATCAGAATTTATTAGTTAGCATCAGGGAGAGGGCAGGACAATGACTATGAACTTTTAAAACTTTACATTTCTTATGCTTTCTTTTCACAGGCAGATATCCATGAAAATTAGCAAATGTTGGCAGGAAATATGGTAGTACCAATACCATCGAGTTATAACCCCATGCTGTCATAAATTTGCTTTTGAGGTATAGCAAACACGAGAATCAACTTAATACTACCTATTGTATTGTATTAGAACTTTAGGGTATTTATAAATCCTGAGACTTTAGGTAAAAGCAAAATAGTAATAAAAATAGTATTAATATTTAGTTACTCAGCACAGAGCCCACTTTGGATCCTCTGTCTCCCCCGTCCCCCACCCTTGCCCAACTCTCACTCTCTTTCTCTCAAGAATAAACATTTAAAATAATAATAATATTAATATTTAAATATATACTCCTCCCCCGTGATGCTCAGGAAATCCCAGAACCACTAATGTATTACTAACCTCTCATAATAGGACAGAACTATTGTTAACACTGTGCATAATGGTGCGTCAGAGGATTCTCCTCTATTCTGGTGGAGAATAGCCAGAAACCCAGTATATCCTAGACACACTTAATTACACAGAAAAAATCCTGAAGTCTCTACTTTCTTACAACATAATTTGGCACCTCATTAGCACTCTAGCCTCATAGGCCTTCTCTCTCCCATTTTAGGGTCTTTGCATGTGTTCTTTCCTGGTTGGAAAGTTCTCTTCTCCAAATTAACCCTTGCTCATTTGTCAGGGGAAACATTTTTTTTGGATTTATTTATTTTTGAGAGACAGAGTGAGACACAGTGAGAGTGGAGGAGGGACAGGGAGAGAAGGAGACAGAATCTGAAGCTGGCTCCAGGCTCTAAGCAAGGGTACAGCACAGAGCCCCATGCGGGGCTCAAATCCACGAACCGTCAGATCATGACCTGAGCCGACGTCAAGACACTCAACCGACTGAATCACCTAGGTGCCCCAGGGGAAACATTTCCAAGCAGCTTGATTCTCTCAGTTTCCCTCTATTTATGGAATATCTCTCTACTTCATAGAACATGCCACCAGTGAAAATTGCAATTTATGGGTATGATTGGTTGATCAATATCTTTCTTTCCCACTCACTTCTACGCAGCATGAAGATAGCTGCAAGTTTTTATAGTCATTAGATTCTCCAGTGTGTACCAGATATTAAACAATAAGATCCAATCAATATTTTTGAATTAATTAATTAATTTTGCTTTCACAACATCATCCTTTATGTTAGTATGTACAAGGGTAGAAAAAAATCAAAATAAAACAAGTAACAAAATAAGAACACCTGATTCTAGAAAACAAACCAACAAAAACCTGGTAGCTAGCCAAGCAAGAACTTGTACATTTGGTCCTTTGTTCTGTGATACACTTTGACATAGTGGAGAACATAGCTGGGATTACTTTGGGTAGTATAGTCATTTTAACAATATTAATTTTTACAGTCCATGAACACAGAATATCTTTCCATTTATTTACGTCTTTTTAAATTTATTTCATTAATGTCTTACAGTTTTCAGGGTACATTTCTTTTATCTCTTTGGTTAAATTTATTCCTGGTATTTTATTATTTTTGATGCAATTATACACGGATTGTCTTCTTAATTTGTTTTTGATAGTTTGTTAGCACATAGAAACACAAAAGGTTTTGTATATTGATTTCATAATCTGCAAGTTTATAATCTTTTAAAATAAAAAGTATTTGCACGAGGCAGGGTAGAGGTGGAGTTGGGAAGACTTGAAAAGAAAGATAAGAAATCCGCACATGAGAAAAGGAAAGGTTAAATTATATCCATTGACTCTGGAGACTCCTGATTTTAATTCTTGAAGAAAAGTTCAGCAGCTGCTAGAGGGCTCAGAAGCTTGATAAACCCCAGCTTGTTACATAGTCTCTGTTTCTCATGCTAAATTGGGAAAACAACCACATGTTTCAAAGTAGGGCTTAGGATATATTTCAAGCTCTTCCACTTGTATATGATAGCTAAAGAGAGATAAAAGTACCTTTATTAGAGCCATGCTGAAAATATAAAGTCATACATGATGTCACTGATGTTAAAAAGTGCAATGTATCCTCAATGCTACACCGACCCCAAGCTTGTTTCTTTCACTCAGCCTTTTGTTGTCACTTCCTTCTTCTTCCCCGCCCTCCCTCTTATACATACTTTCATTCTTGTGGTCTGTTAAATACAATCTAGACGGAATCATTTGTGAGTCTCACCTAGTAATTTAAAGGAGGGAAGTACTACCTAAGGCCACTCTTCAGTTTACAGTTAAGAAGGCCCTGGGGGTGCCTGGGTGTCTCAGTCAGTTAAGCATCAGACTCTTGATTTCAGTTCAGGTCAGAGTCTCACCGTTGGTGAGAGGAAGTTTTGCATCAGGCTCTCTGCTGACAGTGTGGAGCCTGCCTGTGATTAGGATTCTCTCTCTCTCTCTCTCTCTCTCTCTCTCTTTCTCTCTCAAAATAAATAAATTAAAAGAGAGGAAGAAGAAGAAGGAGGAGGGGAGGAGGAGCAGGAGGAGGAGGAAGAGGAGGAGGAGAAGAAGGAACCCAATTATGAGGCTTGTTTAAACTTCCCCTGCAATGAATTGGCAGCAGTGTGGTTACTCTCCCTTTACTCCAAAGTCCAGTACTTTTATTATCTATCCCAGAAATCTTTGCCTCAATACTCCAACGAACAGTATTGATAATATTTAACATATAAACAGGGTATATGAAATAAATCGTGCAAGACCTTATTAGTTTTTATAATACTTTTTCTTCTTCCACTGATTCATTCATAAGGTACACTAATGTGATTTAATGCTGCTGGATCCATAGTAATGAAATACTGATTTATTTAATAAAAGATCAATTTATTTTACTTTGATAACTGCTATTAACAACAAAGACTTCTTAACATGCTTCCTTTTGTTAAAAATCTAGTTTCTGAAAAATGGACAAGAAGCTGGATGTCTTCAGGAGGGAGTTAATGGATGTTCAGGGTGTCCCCTTCTTCTGGAGTATTGCAGAGGCGTGGTCCCAGGTGGAGTCACTTGAGACCCGACCAGATGACCTTCTGATCTCAACCTACCCCAAATCTGGTATAATCTTTTCATTGATTGGTACTCACTAATTGCTTATCGATCCATATGTGTAAGCCCACTGATCTTCTCATCACTAGGGAAGCGAATACAGCCGCAGTTGCCGGGACAGGTTTGTCTGAAATCAGATAAACTCGCTTTCGATTCTAAAAGATCTGCCACTGAGTGGGGGCTAACCTGAGGGAAAATTAATACCATTGTCTTATTTTCCTTTTTAAATCCAAATAAAAATGAACACTGCGTATCTAAAATTACTTAGATACATTATTTACATAATTATATTTCTTCTATGCATTTTTTAATGTTTACATTTTTCATTGTAGTATTTTAAACATATTTGGTAAAATATTTTGTTTTAAACACTTTATAAACACATTTAGAATTCTTCAATGCCTCAGGTAGCATTCCGCTCCCCACCCCCACACTGTCGAAAGGAAAAAAACGCATCCTTAAATTTTAAATGTCCTCACTGGTTCCATGGGAAAAAATTAACAATGGTAAACTTTTAAGGGGACATAGGTAAAACAATATTAAGGTAGATATGTCTTTTAAATCATAAAATTTTATTATACTAAGGTTGAGATAAATGGAATTTCGAAAGTACACTGATATAAAGTTGAAATTCTGCTTTTCTCTCCGTTCAAAACATAATGTAAAAAAGGGTTTTTTGCTCTCTTTTCTATGGCAAAACCAAAGCTTTAGTTATCAGGTCTTTAACTGCTCAGTAAAAACATCTCAATGTTAAAAGAGCTAGGTTTTGCTAACAACTAGCTATATGATGCTATACATTGGCCTTTAGGATCTTTTATTGCCGCCTTGGTCAAATAAATAGAGTTTTAAGATTTAATGATCTGTAATCCTATTTAGAATGTGCTTTATAATAACTTCCTGAGGTTTTAACAAAGCTCCCAGGATTAAATAGTAAATGAAACATATTTGGTGTTTAAAAGAATTTATGTTCGATGGATCTGTCTTTAAAGTTATCAGCATTAAATATAAAACTTTATTCTACTAAAGCTTACTGAAAGTCTAACAAACTCATGTTATCTCTATTCCAATTTGTTAGCAGAAGAAAGCCTAAAAGTAATGGTTAACTTTGTCTGCCTCATAGTTTCATGGGTACATGTTAAGACAGCTTTCAAAGTTCTTGGTAACCTAAAGTGTTAAAAGTTTGGTTTGCTTGAGAACTTAAGATTGATTTATTGGCTATCTAACGAGATAAGAAGCTGAAACACTAATTACTAAATGTAGGTTTGTGCTTTAGACCTGTTGCAAAAACTAAGGATATTGGAAACTGTTAAAAAAGAAAAAAAAACATGCTTTGTGTTTAATAGATTCATAAGTTTGCCATCTAACAAATTCTGATATAATACAGGGTTCACAGTTGGTTAATACTTAGTTTTCACTGGAGACTAAGGTCTCTACCAGTTAAAGTTCTGAGAAGCGTATTTAAGACTGATGGAAATAAGGAAAACAGCTCTGTATAAGAGAAAGTAAGAGATATGTAAGAAAGATATAAAGAATGGGAATACATCTTTCACTGAGGGTAAAAGAAAGTAATTTTGTCCTAAATGAGACTGGTTATTTGGAAAGAAATGGCTTTGGACAAAATCTAAATGCTAAAGACAAGTTGTAGAAGGTTTGTAAAGGAAAAATCTTTAAAAGGAATTTTATTTGTGGTCAGGACGGACTAAGGTTAAGGACATAGATTTTAAAAGTACACAGAGTTAGGATTAAAATTCCTCCTCCTTTGATCCAAAAGCTGGGGAAATGGTGGCAATACCCTTAAAGATAGCCTCCTCTCCCCTGTAGCTGTTCTAAAGGATTTTCAAATTGTTGTAATAGACCTACAAGATTGTTTTATTACTCTTCCCCTACATCGGGAAGATTGCCCTAGATTTGCCTTTAGCCTGCCTTCTGAAAACCTTAAGCAGCCTTCTCCGAGGTATCAATAGAAAGTTTTGCCTCAGGCCATAAAAGAAAATCTCAGAAGTAGTTTGCTGCTAATATACACATATATTGTATGAAAGGGTATATTTTGGTTTTGTTAAAACCCTTGTTGACTTTTCTACAGTGAACTTTTTTTAACTCGATTTAATAAAAATGTTAATTTTGGAAGTGGAGATTTGTAAAAACCCTTTTTCAGTCAAACAATAATGACTGTGGACAGTAATAACAATCACCGGAAAAGCCATACATCTTAATAACATATGCCTTTGTTCTGTCATTCGAAAGAGTGATGTTTCCTATGTGCTTGAACATTTTCTCTGTAGTTACAAGAGTGTAATTGTAAGAATAGCTGTTTAATGAACTCTTTTTAAAAGATTTTTGACCATAGGTTTTTCCAGTTTAAAGCAATAACTTTAGTACTTTCTTTCAAAGTTAACACTTCCAGTATATCAAGTTAAGCCATTCTGAGAGTTGAAAACTTCTTTAAAGAAAAATTGTAGTAGAAATCATCTTGATAAAATTGTGTTTTAAAGTTTGTGGATTAGTTAAAATATCAGTAATAGTCTTGTATGTCTTTCCTATAAGCATTTTCAGAAGAAAAATATTGACTGCTATTATCTGGGAACTCCTCAGTATGGAAATGTTTGTTTAAAATCTCACCTTTTGTCAGCGCATCAGAAATAAGGACAAGCGTTACAGATTTACAGCTTAAATTCATGAGGAAGTCCTTATTTTTGATATGCTTGTTAGCCGAGTCAGAATAAGGGAGGGAAACTCTATTGATACTCTGATACCTAAATTTCACAGTACCACTTTTGGAAAGCTGTTTCCCTCAGCAAATTACAGTTTATGTTGTTAAAACAGAGTCTTATTTGAGATGTATTACTTTATTTTTCAATTAAAAGTGGTTTTCTCCTAAAAAATAATAGTCCCACCCTATGTCAAAGTTTGTGGATCAAGTTTTAAAACCAGTTCGGTTTTGCAGGCTTTTAACGAGGCTTAACCCGAGGCACCTTTAAAATGGTTGCATCTGCCCTCTATGTCCAGAAAAATAGTTATATCCTATCCAGCTCTACTGGCTACTTTACTAAATAAGGGACGCAAACGTAGTAAAGAGTTATTTGGGCGTGACGTGGCAAATGTTATTATTCCCTATAACAAAGATCAATTGGAATGTCTTTTACAAAATAGTGAGGACTGGGGGCGCCTGGGTGGCTCAGTTGGTTAAGTGTCCGACTTCGGCTCAGGTCATGATCTCCTGGTCTGTGGGTTCGAGCCCCGCGTTGGGCTCTGTGCTGATGGCTCAGAGCCTGGAGCCTGCTTCGGATTCTGTATCTCCCTCTCTCTCTGCCCTTCCCCTGCTCACGCTCTGTCTCTATGTCTCTCAAAAAAAGTAAAAATAAAAAACATTAAAAAAAAATTCAAAATAGTGAGGACTGGCAAATAGCCTTAGAGGGTTTTGGTGGTGAGATTCTTTTTCATCTCCCAAACAATCCTCTCTTGCAGTTCCTCAAAAAGCACCCTGTTATTTTTCCTAAGTTGGCTAAGGCAGATCCCCTTCCTAGTCCAGCTGTATTGGTCTTTAAAGATGGGTCTTCAAATGAAACAGCTGTCATCATTGTAGATGGAAATCCTCATGTGCAAAATACTCTGGAAACTTCTGCTCAGAAAGCTGAACTTTTGGCTGTCATTTATGCATTTGCCCACCTAAATGCTAGACCTTTCAATCTGTATACTGATTCTCATTACATTTTTCAATTATTTCCTATATTGAGACTGCTCCATTACCAGAACATCGCTCCTTTATTTTTTCTTATTAAAAAAACCTTCAGTCTCACATTCATGCCAGGACAATGCCCTTTTATATTGGACATATTCGGGCCCACAGTGACTTGCCTGGTCCTCTAACTGAAGGAAATAACCAAGCTGATATATTAACTGGAATTGCAATTTTCCCAGCTATAGAGGAAGCCCGGAACTCTCATGATTTGCATCATCAAAGTGCAGCAGCTTTGAGACTTCAAGTTAAAATTACTCGTGAAGAGGCCCAAAACATCGTAAGAACCTGTGGGCAGTGCCCAACTCACGCTCCCGTTTTGGCTTCAGGAGTTAACCCTAGAAGCCTGAGGCCTAATGATCTTTGGCAGATGGATGTTACTCATGTTCTATCTTTTGGTAAACTGTCCTATGTGCATGTGTGTGTGGACCTTTTCTCACGTTATTGCCTTGGCACATACAGGAGAGGCCTGTAAGGATGTGATCCAGCAATTTGTCTATGCTTTTCCTACTTGGGAATTCCCAGGGCAATCAAAACGGACAATGCCCCTGCTTATACACCAGCCGCCTTCAAAAGACTTAACAGGATGTAGTGTTAACCTGGAGGCGAGGGTATGCTTGTGTATTTCCACAGGACCTGGATTCCCCTCTGTAGATTCCTGATAGACTGGTACAGCCCTATGTCCGGCCTCCCCAAGCCACCGCCATCTCCTCCGGTTCTTCAAAGGATGACCCAAAGGGAGATGCAGAGACGCACTTTGAAACATCACCCCGACGCCTCCACTGCCCTCTACCTACCGGAGATGGAGGATAACGCTCTCCAGGACCCTGAGCAAGCTCTCTTTGCAGAACAATCGGCCTTGTTGTTAAAAGTCAAGGGACCCCCCTTGGCCCCTGCAATGTTTTCTCTATGTTGTTTCAGCCTGTGTCCAGTCCTCATATGTACTTTTGTACATTAGTCTTACTTCTGGGAAATTTAGGGTAGAAATTAACGAGGTTATATTTCTTATTCCGATTGTGTTTTATCCAGTTGCATTAGTACAAGTCATCCAGGAGATCAGTGATGCTCTCATGTGACCTAAAAGTGGGTTTGTTACTCCTTTGTGTTTTAATAGGACTGAACATTCCTGGGATAAAGTACAGAAACACATACTGGGAGTCTGGATAATAATCTTTCTAATTTTGTTCATCACTCTTTTGTTTCCATGATAATCAATATCGGAGTTTCTGCAGCATAAAATCTATTTCAACAGAATTTTGTACTTTTGCCCTTAAAAACAAAAAAGGGAAGATGCTGAAGACCAGAAGATACTGGCCCTGGTAATACTACCTAAGGAGAAGACTCAGGCCCATAAAGCAGTGCCCTAGACCGGGGCCCTCATCGGTGGATGGGGATGCCTTGAAGCAAATGCCAGGTTGTAATACGACAAAAACATAATTGCTGGTCTGACTCTGACGGAGGGCCGGTTAGCCAATGACGGGTAAGACTCCTCACAGCGAGGGGCAACCTAAGCCAGGCAACGGTCAGGAAAGAGTCACCACGACACCTGGCTATAGGGTCACTGGGCCTCTGTGTTGACTTGAGATTTATCCTAATATCCTCCTGAAGAAAATGGGCCATAGAAAAATAGGAGTGGCTCCAGAGCTTCTTCCCCTATTAAACCAGCATATGCTGCCATACTTTACTAGTAGTAAAATAATGTTGAAAATCATGGAAATAAAATCTCTAAGAAATTGATAAAGTTTAAAATGAATTTTGATCTATTTAGACTGATGCCAGACCCTCAGGAATGTGATTACTGCTGTGGATTTCAGGTCAGGACTATGGTAGAAAATAGAGGTTAGATAATATTTTTCATGTGGCCTTTCGACTGTAACCAACAATCTACGGGTAAAATCTCTGTGCTTTGTACTTGCTCCTTCAACCTATACCACTTAGAATGTGCCCATTACATACTCTGCATTTAAAAAATATAGATACATAGAAAGGGGAAAATTGTTGGGAGCCGTTTTGGGCTCACAGGTTGAGACCCCTCTCTGTGTGGAAAAGGTAAAGCAGGGCTCCGGCCAGCCAAGCTGGCGCCTAATCTCACCTCCTTCTAAATAATCTTTCAGGCCTGGATTTCTTGAGCTGCTTTCGTTGGCCTAAGGGATATAATGCTCTTTGATTTTATGGCATATAGAAATGGGGACCTGTTCTTGATGGATAAAATCTGAATGAGAGTAAACTGGTCAGAAGTAACCTCAGGGTTGTCTCTTGGGGATAGGTTACACAAATTGACAAAGATGATATACAAAGAATAAAAACTGCCATCACCTTGCTAAAAAAATCCCTGACCTCCCTCTCGGAGGTAGTTTTACAGAACAGGAGGCAGGGTGGTTTGAATCCTGGTTCAGTGTGTCCCCCTGGGTAACTACCCTACTCTCCACTTTAATTAGGCCTCTAGTCATCCTACTTCTCACTCTCACATTAGGCCCCTGCGTCATAAACAAAATTATTAATTTTGTCCAGGATAGGTTCAATACTATGCAACTAATGGTGTTAAGAACTCAATACCAACCGCTCGAGACATTACAAACAGAGGCCTAAAAGACCCAAGATTGGCTCTTTAGGCACAAGATAAAAAGGGGGAATGAAGAGAGCGGTTTTAACATTTTATGTCCAAATGGCAGCTCTGCCTTGGTTTGAAGCTAAGTTCTCTTTTTCTGTAAATCAATGGACAGATACCGGGTTAAAGATAGCTGCCCTGGCCTTCTGCCGATTGTGCACCGCTGATAAGAAATACAATTGCTGAGTATTCTGTTTTGCTTACTGTTTGCTGTAAACATTGTAAAACTTTTTCTGAGTCTAGTCTGACATGTATTAGTTTGAGTATCTGGCATTTCTCACTTCTGTAACCTTGCTTCCCTCACATTCTTCCCCTTCCCCCTTTATGACATGCATTAGTTTGTGTAACTGGCTTTGCTCACATTCGGAAGACCTTCACCTTTCGGACATTCATTAGCTTGAGCAGACATTTACTAGCTTGAGAACCTTGCTTCCCTCACATTCTTCCCCTTCCCCCTTTTCTGATATGTATTAGAATAAATAACTAACTTTTTCACATAACGGACAGAGACTTCCCGCCAAAGAGCAAACAAAGAACCCCCAATCAGAGGGCTGCATATGTTCGTATTTCAAATATCGACCAATCAGTCACCCTATAACCTGAAACCTTCCTATACTATTTGTCTCTGTCTATAAAAACGCTGTACCAACCATGTTCGAGGCCTTTCTGCATATTGGCAGCGGTATGCGAAAGGACCTGGATCGATCCTGAAATAAAACGACCCTTGCCACTTGGCTTTGACTTTCGACTCTGGTGGTCTCTTGTGGGGGGATTTGAGAATTCGGGCACAACAAAAGCCTGGGAGGAAACACCTGAGTTTTTGGAGTTTCTAATGCCAAAACTATGAACACTGCATGAGAACAAAGTGCTCTTATCAGAAAATAAGTAAATGTACAATACAGACCTTTGTAGGAATAGAAAACAACCCTGTTTGGGCAAAAGCTTGGTTTTTTTTCTTTCTTCTTACTACTTACATTGCTCTCTGAGCAATTTACCAAACCCAAATCGTTTGGACCCAAAACTACCTTGCATTTCCTGGTTGAGGCACAAGTTTAGAAAAGGTAGGGCAATCACTAAAAATGTCCACGATCTTTTGTTTTTGCTATTGAAAAAAATATATTCACAAGCAGAAAACCATTAGAATGATCTTTGGAAGGTACCATTATACAAATGATTCATTTGTGAAAGTGCTTTTTGAAGCTGGATTTCATGGAGTGAAAGTCGGGTGGCTAGCTGGCTACAGGTAAAGTAATTGAATACTCTGGTCACTTTTGTCTTTACAAGCTGTTGAAAACGTGTCTTAAAGTTATTATTATATCAGTTTCCTGTTAATTTTGAGGAGCTGATACTCCTTATATGAGGCAAATCATGTGATTTTTTTTTCCAAAATTATGGAAAATAAGCATTTCCAACCTGAAGCACAGCCAAAATGGTACTTCTTTCCGCCAGCTCTCAGTGGCCACAATTTGAACCATCCACTCACAGGAAATGAAATATGTCATATTGTATTTTGGAATTTAGGTCTCTTTTTTCCCATGGATCTTTGCTTAAGCCTAACCCAGATCATGCAACAAAATTTTCAAGGATAGTATTAATTTGACTCCAATTTTTCTTAGCGCTGTAATTATCTGTTAGAAAGATGGGAGGGATAGTCTCATACTCATGATTCAGACACAAGAAGGAGGAAGAATTGTCCACAAAAAAAGGACTAAAAAGGAGGCCGAAAGTACTCTCATTTATGGAGCCAATCCAAAGGCGCATCCTTGTGCCGTGGTAGGGTCTCCTCCCTAAGGAAAGAAAAACAAAACACAACAAAACACCCTCAAGGCAACCTGGCTATACAAGTATGTGACAACATCCCTCACAACCCTGTAATGTGAGACCGCTTAATCAGCTGCGTTTTTGTGTGTTATCATACATGGGAGACAAGAAGTAAAAAATATTAAAAAACTATGCCAAGTGGACTGTGGGGACTCTGTTCTTTGGATACGAACCCAACTGAGCTATTCGGGAATGAATAAAGTTGCACCATGGAAAGAAAAGCCTCAGTGTCACGACTGTCTGTGTGAGAATCCTGCTACATTTCTTGGGGGCTCATGTCTGGTTTTCAGAGACCATGCATTTCCACATCCTTTGCCACCGGGGATTCGAACTCAGAGCATCAGGAAAGGCGGCCTCGCCTGGTGCCAGTAGACCGCTTGATTCGCAGGAGATACTGGTTCGCTGGGCGAGGACCCCATGTGAGTGCAATGGCACCCGTGAGGCCCAGGAACTTACCCATTGGACTGGTAAGAACCAGGGCTGGTTTTGGCAGACCTACCCGTAAAAGGCAGAAGGGGGGCCTGATCACCTCCCAGAGTTGCCCTAGTAGTTCCACAAGGGATGAGGAATGAAGTCGCATCTCCGAGGTGCTGAAGGCAGAGTGGTAGGTTGGAGTTGCTCTGTGACTGTGTGTGGGGACTTCTCTCTCATTCATTTCCTGGGCCAATGACTGTGATAATTAGAGCCAACTGTCTCTGGTTAGTCTGCCTCAGTATAGGGACTGTAAAGAATATTCCCATGGAACTGCAGAAACTCCTTTTGTTTCAGGAAAATTCCCTGTCTTCTCCAGACTGACATGGACTGCCTGATAACACTAGTGTAGAACAAAACAAGACAAAACAAGACAAAACAAAAACAACTGGAGTCTGCTCCTCTGTCTGAAGTGACAAGATTTAAAACTGGGAATTCTCTTTCTCTGCCTTCTGCTAGCACCCCACCTCTTCTGCCTTCCCACCCCTACCTCTTGTTTCTGCATCACCTCAGGTGCAGCCTGCATAACTGGCTCCTCAATCCCTCAGGCACCATCAGTTCCTCCTCCCACCCTAGAGGTCATGTAGCAAAGACCACCCATTTCAAATTTCCCCACCAATGCTCTAGGTAAAAATCAACCATAGGAAACAAATGGTCTTAAACAGACTCAAGTAAAATGTATTCAGTGTTTAAGCTTATTTAAGTTTGTTGATTTGAGATAGACAATGTTTATTGACATGAAATAAACTAAAAATATATATATATTCTACATAGATTTACTGAAGGTCAAATAAGCTCATATTATCTGTGTTCCAATTTGTTAGCAAAAAGATGACTTAAAGTAATGGTTAACCTTGTCTGTCCCATAGTTTTCATGGGTAATTGTTAAGATAGCTTTCAAAGTCTTTGGTAACCTAAAACGTTAAAAATTTTTGCTTACGTGATAAATTGGGATTAAATTCATTGGATATTTAATGAGACAAGAGGCTAACATGCTAATTACTAGACGTAGGTTTGTGCTTTTGACTTGTTGCAGAAAAGCTAAGGATATTTGGATCTGTTGGAAAACATGCTTTGTGCTTAATTGATTCACAAGTTTGCCATCTAAGAAATTCTGATGTAATAGTTCACAATTAGTTACTTGGTTTTCACTAGAGACCAAGGTTTCTAAGAGTTAAAATTCTGCTAAATTTAGTTAAGACATACACAGCAACTCTGTATGTAAAAGAGGGGATGTGTAAAAATATATAAGGAATAAAAATACATTTTTGGTAAAGGTAAAAGAAAAAAAAGTAATTTTGTCCTAAGTGAGACTGGCTCTTTGGGAAAAAAATGGGGGACTTAGGTGAAAATCTAAAAGCAAAGGAAAGTTGTAAAAGGTTTGTGAAGAAAAATATTAAAAAAAAAATTATATATGGTCAGAGGTCTAAAGTTAAACCCTTTAAATTACCCTAAATCAGCCACTATCTTACAGACACAAAATAAAACCCCAGTGACCTTCTTGGAAAGGTTAAGGGAGGCTCTCATTAAATACACAGTTATCTCTCTAACACCCCTGAGACTGAGACATTTCTAAGAGGCAAATCTGTCACTAGATCAGCCCCAGATATTCAGAGAAAACTGCAAAACTGACTGTTGGTCCGGAAGGGACCCTGGAGGAGCTCTTATGAGCTGCCAGTTGGGTATATTACAACCAAGATCAAGAGGAGAATTTAAAAAAGACAGAAAAAAGAGGCTTAAAAAAAAAAAAATCAGAGGCCTTAGTTGTAGCCTGTACCATATCAGACCTGACTTCTGGAGGTTCTGGCACCAAGTGCCATTTATATGGCTGCTCAGAGCACTGAAAATGAGAACATCCTCAGAGGTGACAATCAAAATGAAACCGCCATAAGCCATGCCCCTTCTGTGGAGACAATCACTGGAGATCTGAATGTCCTCAGGGAACTCTATCTGTGAGAACTCAAATAACCAATGTCCCTGGAAGGGACTGACAGGGCCTGGGGCTCTTCACGGTGGCTCCCCTAAACCAACTGTCTATCAGAAACCCGGAGCCTCGGGTAACTCTAAATATAGAAGGAAAACTGGTTGATTTCCTTCTTGACACCAAAACCACCTTTTCTGTCTTCCTTTCCACTCCAGGCCAACTACCCAAATGCAGACTGACAATTAGAGGCATCTCTAGAAAACACAACTAAAATTTTCTCTCAGCCTCTGGGATACACAGGGGAACACTAATTTTTTCTCATTCTTTCTTGATAATACCAGAGAACCTTACTCCCTTCCTGGGAAGGGACACTAGGACTAAATCAGAGACCATAGTACTACTGACTCCAGAACAAATAAACAACTGTGTGAGGTTTTGGGAATTACTGGATATTGTAGGCTATAGATAACCAGGGTTCAGGAAAATAGGTTGCCTGCTATATCAATTATTAAAGGAGACTCAATCCCACCTACTCTCCTAAGAAAGTAAACTGGGGTCTGGAGCCCTTGGAATGGGGTTACAAACAGAGCCAGGCAATTACTATTACTGAGCTCACAGAGCTAAAAGAGCATTAAAACACAGCATCAGACTTTTCATTTAGGGAGGGATAAAACCTATCAAATGGACCAAAGGATGTTTGCTGGAAAAAATTTGTGAAGGACAGTTCAGCGAGTAGTATCAGCCTGTGGAGTATGTCTTAGAAACAATTCTTTCAACCACAAACTTGCTCTTCCAGGTAATCAAGGAACTGGAGGCTATCCAGGAAAGACTGACAATTAGGTTTCACTTATATGCCAACGTCAAAGGAACTCCAACATCTGTTGATATGGGTTGATACTTTTACTAATTGGGTAAAGGCCTTCCCCTGCAGGACAAAAAAGACACAAAAAGTAATAAAAGTTCTGCTTTATAAAATAATACCCAGGTTTGTCTTACCTAAAAATTTGCAAATTAATAATGGTAAATGGCCACCTTGACTCTTTCTCTAGTAGAACTCTGGCTCTTGAAAAAGTTTTACCCTCAAAATAAAGCAATCTGTCTGTTTATACTTGGCAAAACTCGAAGTAACACCTCATAAGCATTAGATGCTTAAAAAAATATTTTTTAATTAAGTTAGGGCCAAACGTTTGGAAACAGAGCCACTATTGATAATTTACTGCTCCTGCTCCCCCATCACCTGGGTTATGAGAGATTCCCTGAAATATGTTGTTCACAAAGTCAGGTCCTCTCCTAGATTATTTGATAGGTTTGGGAACTAGGGACATTATCTTAAGATGCCATTTTCTTGGTCAGTATAATCTTTACTTTGTGTTTTTCTCTTTGTGTCTGCTAATGTTTATGCCACCTCATGCCTACCAGCCTTCCTGGAGAACCATACCGTGGGCCACTCAAGCGACCCTTGGATAGACTCTAACTGCTGTACCCCTACACCGTCCCTTATCCGCTGAAATGTCATCGTCCCTGATCTCAAACAGCAGTTACAGGCCCTATTCCAGGGGAAAAATAAATAGAGAAAGGGTTAACATTACTCAAGGAGAAATAAGGGAACTTCAGGAGGCAGACTGCAGCTGCAAGTGGGAAGCTGAAGAAGCAGACAGTGTTCCCCCCTTACAAAATCCTTTATGGGCACCCCCCCATTATCTAAATGAGATAGGCAATCTAACCCAATTTAAGGCAACAGATGCAGGTCCTTGGCTCTACCCTAACCACCTTACACCACTGGGTTAAGGAGCAATTACCTGTAAGTCTGACCACACATGCTCACCCTTTAGACCAAGAGATGCAATGTGGATTAAAGAGTAGAATGTCCAACCTCCAAAACCCCTCTGAAGGGGGCCATTCACTGTCATTTTGTCCACCCCTACTGCAGTAAAGATGGCTGAAGTGGGTCCATGGATTCACTACAGGAGAGTGATGCCATTATCTTGAAACTGGGAGCTGAGACATCAACGTGATGTAAGCTCACCATATGGAAGAATCAATCGGCAACTCTAGAGGCTCTGGGAGACTGCAGTCCTGCTTTAGTCACTCCAGAAGCTGACTAATCTACACATGGCAGAAGCTGGAGGAATGGACTGTCCAGTGGAACAAAAGATTATTCTTATTCTTATTTTCTATATCTGTTTCCTTTCTGTGACGCACTGTCATGCCTTGTTTCTCACTTTTATTGTGATTCTTGCTCTACTCTTTGCCGTAGAATTGGCCAAGTCAGCCCTGGTTGGCTGGAAATGTGGGGAGAGGTTTCTGTTAGCACTCACCTTCCTTTTGTGGATAGGATACTTCGTTGGTACCAACATGGGGAAAAAATGGCCATAAGAGACTAGAAAATTAGATACCCACAAACCTTAGAGTAAAACAAAAAACCCCAATGCTACTACTAGGATTTGAGTCCTCAAAAGCTCAGTTATTGGGAAAAACTGTCTTGCCTTGTGGGGAGAAAGTTCATCGTCATCTCTGTTAAAAACTTAATGTTATGAGGCCAAAGATTTTATAACTCAACTGCTCGGAAAACCCAATGGTGGGGACCCCAGATCACCTTGAGCCAGATCCCCACTTCTTGTCTGACTTCTCTCATCTCTGAGAGGACTGGGACAGTGTCAATGCAGCCGTCAAATGGCAGGCCCAGGTGACTATACTAGATATGTGGAAGGACAGTCTATAAATAGACCCTCAGTCTGGTCAGAGTCACATGTGCTGGAAAATATTTGTCCCTCTTTCTTCCTGCTCCCACTTGCCAAAGGGAAACATATGGGAGTCCAAGTGTATGGAGACAGGGAGACTCACATGAAGCGGTGTGCCTTACAAATTGGCAATTAAAAAGATGACAAATGGCCTCCCGAGCCAATATTATGGCCCTGCCACCTGGGCAGAGGATAGGTCCTGGTGCTACTGCACTCCCATTTGCATGCTAAACCGCATAATCAGACTACAAGCAGTTATAAAAATTATAACCAATGAAACTTCCAGAGCTCTTAACTTATGAGCCAAGTAGCAAACCAAAATGTGCAATGTTATCTATCAAAATTGCTTGACCTTCAATAGCCTACTTGCTTCTGAGGGAGATGTTTGTACAAAGTTTAACCTAAGAAACTGCTGCCTACAGAGGAAAAAGTCATAGAGGAGATCGCAGATCCAATGAGAAGGATTGCTCATGTCCCCATCCAGACCTGGAATGGTTAAAACCCAGAGAGTTATTTGGAGGATGGTTTTCAACTCTCAGGGGATTCAAAACTCTCATAACAATTATCCTCCTAATTCTGGGAGGTTGCTTAATTCTACCTTGCTTAACTCCCCTTTTGTACATTCTGTCTCCAGTCTTTGAGGCCATGATTTAAAAAAAAAAAAAGACGGCCACTCATGTAATGATGTTATGGAAATATAAACCTCTAAACCAAGATGCTGCTCTTTGACCCAAAACAGAGGGGTCTGAACATCAAAGCGGGGAATGTGGTAGGGTCCCCTCCCTAAAGAAAGAAAGAAAGAAAAAAAAAAAAAACCTCAAGGCAACCTGGCTATACGCGTTCGTGACATCATCCCTCACAACCTTGTAACATGAGACCACTTAATTGGACTGCATGTTAGTGTGTTACTGTATATGGGAGACAAAGAAGTAAAAAATATATAAAAAATTATGCTGCGTGGCGTTCGGGAGCTCAGTTCTTCAGGAACAAACCCAACTGAGCCATGCAGTCTGAACTTTGAAAAGTCAGTAACTACAATATATAGTATCATTTTCGTTTTACCAAAAGCAAAATGAAAATGTCATTATTATACCCTTTAAAAATAAATTTTTTTTATTTCATGAAGGTAAAATAAAAGCAACCATTTGTTTTGCATTTCAAATAGTCGTAAAACAAACATCTTAGACTAGTCGCTCTTTGATATGTTTACCTTACCCAGTTATCAAAGACTCCTAAAAGTATTAAGAACACAACTTCTTCTAAAGTAGTAAATCATAGCAATTATTTGCAAGAGCAATT
Source organism: Paguma larvata (assembly GCA_030068075.1). NCBI lineage: Eukaryota > Metazoa > Chordata > Mammalia > Carnivora > Viverridae > Paguma > Paguma larvata. The sequence goes on from CM057823.1 coordinate 141,687,420, forward strand.
TGAGTAAAAATCTAGAAGGTAAGTGGTTAAGAGGCAGCAGAAAACTTTTCTGAGAACTTATTCAGCTATGAAATTATAATTTCTAAAGATATTTTAAAAAATTGGTTATATAGCATTTTTTACTCAGTCGTTCATGTATATCCAAAGAACTACTTTTCAATGTAAAATACAAATTATTAAATGTTCATTTTTTATAAAACTTATACCAAGTGATATATTCAACAGAGACTCTCGCCCAACCACACGCTTAATTCCTCAGGCTTTGTGAACAAGGTTCTGGCATGGGGCGGTGTCTCCGAAACTGTAGATCAGAGAGGGAGAAGTGATGGGGCAAAGGTTGAGATGTTAAAGTGCAAATTACATGTTAATAGAAACATTTCTATGTTTTGCTGAGACAGCTGTAAGGTCTCAGGCCAAAGGCTCATTTCCTTATGAGAGCTTTTGTTGTTTCTTTTTCAGGAAATGGAAACCACAGGCAGAAGTATGGACAACAGAGGCAGTTGCTCATCTTTCCCAGGCCTGAAAGAGGAAAGAGCCAACCTGTGTTTCTACTGGCTTCTTTCCCTACTTGGAATAAGAGGAGGAACCGTCTTCAATTTAAGACCTTTAGCATTATGATGTTAATTCCAGAGTGGGACTACCCACCTTGTATTTTTGTGAGTCAGACTGGGTGTGCCTTGGGCTGGTTCCCAGGAAAGTAGTTCTCTTGTCTTTCCTTTCTTCCTAGAGAGGGAGTGTGTGTGTGTGTGTGTGTGTGTGTGTGTGTGTGTGTGTGTGTGTTGAAGTTGGGTGGGTTGGGGTGGGGTGGGGCTAAATGGGAAGGAGACTGGAAATCAGGTAGCAGGTTTTATTTCCTTCTCCAGGGGCAAGAGAAATCCAGGGTCATGTACAAAAACCACGGCTGTCAAACAGGGCTTTTCTCTTTGGCAGCTAAGAAACTAAACACTCCTGTAGCACCCAAGATTACAACTTTTGGTGCTGAGACGTTCACTTTCTATTTTTCTGCAAAATCACTTTTACCAACAATGAGAAAGAAAAAAGAAACAATACATATCCATATACGCAGACCCAAGAACCTTGTCTTTCTTAACTAAACAAACCACTCTTTCTTGAGGAAGAAGAGAATATATTTGGTTGGCGGCAGTTATATGTGAGAATTTGCTTTTGTACTCACTTTGGTTTCAACAGAGTATACCCAATAAGCAACAAGTAAGTGAAAGAATTTGAACTCATTCATCTTCTAGAACTGAAACTCATGATCTCATAGCTGTACTATGTTCTCATTGAAGGATGATTACTTGGAATTTGGGCCAAATTAACAAAGAGAGGTAAAATAAGTGTGAGGTTAATTACATGCTAGTATTTACTAAACACAATTGTCTAAACAAAATTAATCTACATCTTATATCTAGGACTAAAAACTCCTATTAATATGTCATATAATTATGGTTATTGACATGAATGTAAAAGTCTTTCATTCATCAGAACATTTAGCAAGTGCATTCAAAGAGTCAAGGTGCCAGTCTATAATCACCAGCAAGTACTGTTTTTCATGTTGTGCGCTCTACAACTCCAGGTCATTCATATTGCAGTGCACAACCTGGTGTTCTTAAAAGACAATTAGTTATGAAGAGGAATAAGCTCTAGGTTTTTCCCTGAGAGGAGTTTGAACTGGGGTTGAACAAGTGGTTTCTTGCTTTTGATGACATCTAAAGAAAGAAGATCCAGATGCTGCCAGCCCACTTCTGGATATTTTCATTTAGTGTCCAATGTCAATAATTTTTCTTTTTTGTAGACATTTTTTTTTCCTTTTTTTTCTTTTGAAAGACAGAGCATGAGCAGGAAAGAAGGGCAGAGGGGGAGAGAGAGCGAGCGAGTGAGCGAGAGAGAGAGAGAGAGAGAGAGAATCTTAAGCAGGCTCCAAGTCCAAAATGATCCCTCACACAGGACTTGATCTCACAACCCTAAGACCAAGACCTGGGCTGAGATCAAGAGTCCTATGTTTAACCAACTGAGCTACCCAAGCACCCCATATTTCTTGTGTATATTTATTTATCCAATAATGACCCTTCATTACTGTCATCTTCTTCCTCATTAAAAATGACTGAGGCATACAGGGATGTCAATATTCAGATGAGGGACTTCTCCAGTTCTAAAGAGGGAAGTGAGGAGAAAGCATTTTGGTGACACATGTCAGTGTAACCTGCCTTCACAGAAGGAAGTAGATTCAACTCCATCCTAATCCCTGCCTTCTTAGGTAGATGAGCTATGATGACACAAAGATTTTCAAGGAAATGACTCTTACCATTATTTCTATCACAGAAAGAGAAAGAATTTGCACGAGTGTTTGTAGGGAAGCAAAAGTTGCGAAAGGATTGACTTCTTCAGACTCACACATTCCTAAGTAGTGTAACTGAGAAAAATATGCAGGCAGAAACCACTGGTATAAAACAAAGACATTTGCAGAACATAGATAGATATTAGGGTATTAAATTGCACGTTCATATGAGGAAAATAAAAAAAAAATGTTCTCAAAGTGTAGAAGGGAACTAGAAAAATATTGTAATGTCGGAAAAACTCTCATCTCTTTTGCCTTGAGTTAAATATCACAAAAATACCATTTCCAGTTCCAACATTTCTTCTCGTTTCCCATTTGGAACTTGCTCTTTAAAAATATTAGAACATTTATTCAGTATTACTAGGTTCATAACTTGAGGATATTATTTTTATAAACATACAGTAAAAAATACCATGCACTGTGGTCATTATAAGCCTGTGTGACTAATATTTAGAGACCCTTCTCCATACCAATGCGAATATAAAAAGAAAGCATGTATTCAGCATTTCTTTGTATTTGCCTTGCATATGCAATTTTTAAAAGCATAAGACACATTCTCTGTCTTCATGGAACTGATCTTCTTATAAGATATATAAGAAAAATCTAAAATTTATTGATAAATACCAAGCTATTATGCAAAGGTAAATTGCATGCCACAAAGATGACAACTTTGGGAAATAAATATTTGTTCTATTTATGGAAGAAAAATGGTTAGTCCTTAACAGAGTTTTAAAATGATAAGAACACAAATATTTAAATAGAAAAATAGGAAAAAAATTAATAGCAGTTTACCCACCTCATTAAAAGCAACATTAAATCGAGATAGCATAAAAAAGTCAAGGTCTGGTATAATTTAAAAAATGTCATTTAAAACAACGAGATAACTGATAATTTTTTACTGTAAGATTATAAAATACCATAAAGTTTTGCCAGATCAAATGTTGGTCACTAGAATGGATAAAAGATGCATTGGTATTCTGTATATAAGAATTTAAATTGGTACAAACTTTACAAAGCATATACTTTTGATTAGCAATTCTGCTTCTAAAAATTTTTCTGAAGAAATAATTTTACTTAATAGTAAAATTTCTATATATATACTTCTATATATAATATAATTTCATTTTGGGGGTAAATGTGCAAAATTTTTAGAATATTTTTTAAGTAGCCAAATATTAATAGTGATAATTATAGGTGAAATTCAGAACAAATTTAAATTCCTATTTCTTTTATCATCTGGAATTAATTTGCAATATGCATATATTATTTGTATAAATAGAAGAAAGCAAATATTTAATTTATTATTTTATTATTTATTTGAGAGAATGAGAGAAAGCATGAACAGGGGAGCACAGAGGAAGAGGGAGAGAGAGAATCCTAAGCAAGCTCCATGCCCACTGCAGAGCCTGTCCCAGAACCCAACACGAGACTTGATCTCACGACATTGAGGTCATTACCTGAGCTGAAATCAAGAGTCGGATGCTTAACCAACTGACCCACCCAGGTACTCTGCAAAAAGCAAATATTTTAAAATGTTAAATGCCTTTCAAATTTTTTCTTTCCCACCTGCTATAAACTAGTTTCCTAATTTCTATAACACCTCATAGAATTTATTTATTTATTTATTTATTTATTTATTTATTTATTTATTTATTTATTTCCTTGCTTATTTATTTTCTTATTTATTTATTTAACTGGATAGTGACACCGAAAGAATCTAAACTTCTTAAATACTTCTGTTTAGATTGATCAATGCACACAAAGGACCAATTTCAAAGAAAAAAGAATACATCCACTGTGAATCTTTTCTGCAAGTCTTATTTAATTAATGTTTATATTTATTTTGGAGGGGTAGGGACAGATAGAGAAGGAGACAGGGAATCCAAAGCCGGCTCCATGCTGACAACAGAGAGCCTGATGTTGGACTGGAACTCACAAATCATGAGATTATGACCTAAGCCGAAGTCAAGCACTTAACCTACTGAGCCACACAGGTGCCCCTGTAAGTCTTTTTTCATTTCTCTTCCATCTCTATTATTTTATGTGTTAAGCTTACATGACTTGTAAGTCATAAGTTGCTTTCTGAAGCTGATTTGTTACCCAGTATTGATAATCCCTTAGCCAAATCAGTTAGAATCTCTGAATCTCATTGGTAAGAGTTGAGTTCCTGACATGCCCTAAATCAATGATGATTTATAAATCAACAAGGCAAACACAATGCCTTTCATTTTTCTCTGGTATCCTATATGAAACATGGTAGTTTTGGAAACTAACTAAATAAATGAATGGATAGATGAATTAATGAATGAATTGACCCTAGAATATTGGTGTCTCCTTGAAAGCAAGAGGAAATTTTTACTCACGGTTCTCAAGCATGCTTTTCAAACTAATAGAATCAGAATCATCCTGGAGTTCATTTGAATCACAAATTCTCAGGCTCTACCCTGGAGACTGGGGGTTGAGGCCCAGGTATTTGTGTTTTATGAAGCCCTCCAATATTTGATCTTGAATTAAGAAACTCTGACTTAGGTTGCTTTTCAATTAGTCAGTACTGATTGGAGTTTGATGAGCTCATTGATAATGTAGTTGCCAGGCAATCCATTCACGTTAGAGTAGAGTTGTTCTGAAATTAACACCTAATACCAAAGTTTGTAAATTGCACTCGTTGCCACATGTCATTCAAAGTGTTTATGTTTATTTTAATTGGTGCATGTGATTGGTTGCCCATACTTGAACATTTAGCATTTGGACACTTTTACAAAAGAACATAGATCTCTAAATATTTTGCCCACATTTTCTGCCTGGCAGGATACACTGGATCCTGCATCCTCACCACATTACTCACTCACTACAGAGACAAAGTGTTAGTTTATTATCTTGCTTGAATTGTTGTTTTTCTTAATCTCAAGCTGTTTCAGAAACTGTCTATGAGGGGCGCCAGGATGGCTCAGTCAGTTGGGCATCTGACTCTTGATTTTGGCTCAGGTCCTGATTTCACAGTCATGGGATCCAGCCCTGTGTTGAGCACTGCACTGAGCTTATGACTCTCTCTCTCTCTCTCTCTCTCTCTCTCTCTCTCTCTCCTCCCACCCCTCTCCTCCACTTGTGCTTTCTCTCTCTCTTTAAAATAACAAAAATAGGGGTGCCTGGGTGGCTCAGTTGGTTGAGCAACCGACTTCGGCTCAGGTCATGATCTCGGGGTCCATGAGTTCGAGCTCCGCGTCGGGTTCTGTGCTGACGACAGCTCAGAGCCTGGAGCCTGCTTTGAATTCTGTGTCTCCCTCTCTCTCTGCTCCTCCCCCACTCATGCTCTGTCTCTCTCTGTCTCAAAAATAAATAAACATTAAAAAATAAAATAAAATAAATAAAAAACTGTCTATTAATATATGGGTGATTCATTTTTCCAGTTTGTCTGGGACAGACTCTGTTTATACCTTTGTCCCAATAATTATTCATAGCCTTACTTTTGACTCCAAAGTGTCTTGGTTTGGATGATAAATTAAAGGTCACTCTTTTCATAGACATTTGCTTTTGCAACTCTAGACTTGTCATCCCTTCTCAAAGTTAATATCGAAGATCCTTTAACAAAAGACGAAGGTAAATGTGACCCTAAGCATGGGGAGGGGAGAGCAGACAGGTTTCGGAGCAGAGCCCAAATCAAGAGTAAAATTTCCTTAAAATATTATATTTTGTTTTAAAACCTATGTAAAATTTTATTTCTACATCATAATATATATTTTAAAATTAAAAGAAATAACTTTAAAGTGACTAATATAAGGACAAAATGGTCTGCAATCTATTTCAATCAGTTGAAATTCCATTGTATTGGGATATGACTGAGCACATGGAGTCTATTTCAGAAATTTGGTGGAATCAAACTGGAAACAATACCTATCGGATTACGACATCCAGCCAATTTAACTTCCATATTTAGGCATTATATATTTTGAGAATCCAAGCTTTTATAAAAATATCTGTAAAAATTAAACTCATTTCTACTGGTTTGGTGATCATGACTAAGCCTAAATATCAATGTCCAGACTTTGCCAAAGGAGGTGTATAATTGTTAGGTGGAGACAGTTCAAGGCACGCTTTGATGTTACGGAAAAGTTATTCTTGGGTCAGTTTTTACTTTCTTAAGAAATATTCATAAAAATGTTTATCAGGAAGGGAAGATTGTTGATGATAGCATTCTTTATTTTACACGACACAAAGCTGAATCTCCAGCTTCTTATATAGTTTCCACAATCGGTTTTCTTCCAAACTTCTAATTTAATTTGTTTTCCAGCAATTTTCCCATAGAAAACAAACCAACAAAAAATATTTAGGTTTGATTGAGATTTTATCCTTTGAAAAAATAAAAGTTCAGGGATACCCGGGTGGGTCAGTCATTTAAGCGTCTGACTTTGACTCAGCTCATGATCTCACAGTTCATGAGTTCGAGCCCTGCATCAGGCTCTGTGCTGACAGCTCAGAGCCTGGATCCTACTACAGATTCTGTGTGTCCCTCTCTCTCTCTTCCCACCCCTGCTTGTGCTCCGTCTCTCTCTCTCTCTCTCTCTCTCTCTCTCTCTCTCTGTTTCAAGATAATAAATTAAACATTTAAAAAAATTTTAAATAATAATAGACATGCTTTGTAAAGACAAATTAATTTATTGTTTTAGAATTTGTCCTTTGTTGGAATATTATATTTGTGCCCCCAAAAAAAGCAACTGTCGATTCAACCCAAATAAAGAAGCCTTACCAAATGAACATCAGTGTAACATAGGAAGTGCCAATGTTTTTGTCATTTATAGAGCAACACTGAGAAGCAGGGCATGGCGTGGATGTTGACATGGTATGCATGTGGTTTTGATGGAGATCTCCAACTCAGAGTTTGGTTCCTATATAAAACCTGCTCATTACCTAGGTGCATATGCACACACATACTTAACTCACTTATACACTTTTCATGAAAACAAATAAATAAGAATAACAAAAGCCTAATTATTATATGGAAAATTTCTTCACCAGTACTCTTTCATTTATCTGACATGACAAACTTAGCAAACTGGCACACTCCCTCTTTGCTGCCCCAACAGCATAGCCCATGTCTAATCATGGATCCTCACCATTCCCTTATAGTCCTATGCTGCATGAACTCATAAGATCATTTTAAAGTGGAATTCAAGTAATACTTGAACAACTTTTAATTTTTTCTTTTAGAATTTGCTTTTTCTTGTATTGATGCTAATCCTGAATTATCTCTTTTGAGTACAAAAAATATAGGTGATTTTTTTTCCCTTTAAGCTTTCTATGATTTGATTTTATATGCTGCTGCTAGTATGATTACATTAGGTATTATTTAGAGATTTCTCACTGGACAGATGCCAAACTTTCAACTCATTTGTATCTCTTTAATGACCCATGCTGAATTTTTAAGAAACGTGTTAACGATAATAAAGTTTTTGAACAGACACAATCAATGGCTAGGATATATTTTAAGCATATTGGTGTGCTAAATAATTTAATAATCAGAAGTATATACAGAAATTGGAACCCCTGTGCATTGTTGGTTGGAAAGTAAAATGGTGCAGGTGCTTTTGAAAATAGTCTGGTGGCTCCTCAAAAGTCTTTGAAATATTTATTACCATATAATCCAGCAATTCTACTTCTGGGTATATATCCAAGAGAATTGAAAGCAGAATCTCAAAGAAAATTTACACACCCATGATCATAGCAGAATTTTTCATAGTAAGCAAAAGACAAAAGAAGACCAAGTGTCCATCAATGGATAACTTATAAACAATATGTGATATATACCTACGATGGAATATTATTCAACTTTAACAAGGAAGAGAATTATGACACATGTTATAAGGTAAATGAACTTTGAGGACATTATACGAAGTGAATTAGCTAATCACAAAAAGACAAATATTGTATGATTCCACTTACATAAAGTGTCTAGAGTAGTCAAATTCATAGAAATAGAATGAGTGATATCCTATCACTCAACTGTGATAGGCTGAAAATTACTTTGTCTAGATTGGCTTTTAAAAAGATCAATGGTAGGGGCTCCCAGGTGGCTCAGTTGGTTGAGCTTCTGACTCTTGGTTTTGCCTCAGGTCATATCCCAGTCTCCTGAAACTGAGTCCCATGTCAGGTTCCGCCTGAGAGTGAAGCCTGCTTAAGATTATCTCCCTCTCTCCCTCTGCGCCTCCCCTGCTCTATCTATTTAAAAGAAAAAAAGAAAAAAAAAAGTATAAAATGTCCTTAACAATCTGTAAGTAAAATGGAAGGTCTTAAACATTGTGTTAGTTTCCTTCTGGGCTGTTTGATTTCCTAGACCTACATAGGTATAATCTCCAAGACGGGGGGTTGGCTGTTATAGCTGTATCTGTCTTGTTAAGTGCCCTTAAATAAAGGATTGATTACAGCAACTGGACCATAAGCGAATCTTGCAGTGTCGTTGAGATAACAAGGTAGAGAACAGGAGCCTATTTGTGGGGCAAAGTTTCTTCCCCTGCACACATAAGCTTCTCGTTTAATCTTTCTTTGTGTATAGTGACTCAGCATATAAAATAAAATGCTGAGAGGTTGTAGAAATTATAGGAGTGACAGAAACCATCAGTTCTACCTTGTTTCTGTTTCATAAAATTATTTCATGTTGAGTAAATGTTTGTATATGTTTGCCCCTTCTGTGATATTGGAAATTTATGTTTCTTCTAGATGAAGCGCGCGCGCACACACACACACACACACACACACACACAATAACTTTTCATCATAATCAAAATTATTAGAAGACATACTTATAAGAGAAGCAACAGGCTCACATACACTTATGCTTCAGATTTTTCCCGAAGTATTTCTCTCAGACCCTGTAAAACCCTGTGGAAACCTTCAAATCTAGGCAATGTGACCGGGCTTCCTTCTGGTCACCACCCTGATCCATTTCCTTCTCTGTACTTCCTGGTTCTGCCAGCTGTTGAGACAGCAGTGCTTGCCTCTGTGTGTGTGTGTATGTGTGTGTGTAGGTCAAACTTTTTATATCTTAACTGCCTGTAAAGTCACTGACAACGCATGCAGATCCAATCCTGAACTTGATTTTGTCCTGGCTTCAGAACGGAGCCTCCCCAGGCTCCCCTCGCCCTGCCGTCCTGGGACGACCACCAGCTCCCAGGGTTCTTTTCGGTACCAGCACCACTGACTGAAAATAAACACTGCAAAAGGAGATTAAATTGTGAGGTAAAATTTGCTTTTTAAAATTTCTTTTCTTGAAGTTTTTGTCCTGCAGCCGCAGAGCATTGGGCTTCTTTAGTGATTTCTGTTTTGAACACATGTTTGCAATTTAAATGCTTTTGCCTAAATTCCAGTTTTCCCACAGGAAACTCAGTATTGTTGTTGATGCTGTGCACATTCCCTCGGGCTTTCTCTGATTCCGTTTCTTTTTCTAGGTTCAAATGGACTTATCTGAAGCATGCCAGGATTGGGGGTCTTATGAAACGGGATGCCTCATAAAGGGAATAAAACTGGGCCTTATTAGGGTGAAACGAATGGAAGAAATATTATTTTCTCATTAAAAGAATCATTTAGTTTTAATGTCAGATATCTCAGTTTGTTCTAAGAGGGCAGTAGTTTTTCATTTTTCCTTTTTTCTTTTACCATTGGTCTCTTTTATTTGAGAGAGAGAGAGAGAGAGAGAGAGAGAGAGAACACATGTACAAGGAGGGGAGAAGGTCAGAGGGGGAGAGAGAGAAAGATGGGGAGTGGGGTGTAGAATCTTAAGCAGGTTCTATGGTGGGGAGCCCAAAGCAGGGCTCAGTCCCATGATCCTGGGATCATGACCTGAACCGAAATCCAGAGTTGGATACTCAAGCCGTTGAGCCACCTGGGAGCCCCTACCATTGACCTTTTTAAAAGCCAGTCTAGACATTGTAATTTTCAGCCTTTCGCTCCAGTAGGAAAACCTGCCGTGTCATGTAGACTATCATATATAACCACATAAAATTGTTTGTCACTTTTTGGTAGAATTTAAAAGATTTTTAGCAACTAATTTTTACAATTTTAAATATCATGCATAAACCATCTTCCAGTGTATCAGGCTCAGTGACATTAGTTATGTTATGTCTTCCAATCTTACCCCAGTGCATCCATCTCCCCCTGTAATTCTGAATTCATTAGCATCCATGAATTTTTGGTCACAAAAAGGCAGTGCAATTCGGGACTACTGCTCCTAGATTCCTGAACTGGTTACACCCACTTTCCAGATGTGACTAGTACGTATTCAGAATCAGCTGCTTTATTCTCATCTTGTTACTCATATACGTGCTTCTCTGACAACATTTTTGCAGCATGAAAAGCTTAAGGTTTTGGTCAGAGGCAAGTTTTCTTTGTCAGAGAAAAATTTCCTTACAAATTGTGAGCACCCTCATTTGGATGAGATAACTCAGAGTCTGTTTCTGGTTGCCACTCACTTGTGGTGTGTCTTTCAGCAGACCGTCTGAACTTGTTCCTTAATCTCACCCACCGAATGGAAGTAGTACTTACCATAGGGGTGGGTAGCCCAGACAATACAATTTGTTTTCTAGAAGACGTGAATTCATTTTGACAAATCATTTATACCCACCCTATATTGTTAGACAGTAGAGTAAAAGGGGTTTAAAGTCATGCTTTCCACATTTTCTTGTGCATACAAATGACCTGGGGATTTTGTTAAAATATAAATTCTGATTCTAGATTGAGGCCTGAGATGCTACAGCTCTAACAAGCTCTTAGGTGATGCCAGATACTACTTGGTGCTTGTACATGAACTGTATTTGTGAATTGATTACATAAATATTTTTTTAAATAGTAAAAATAAATCAAAATTAATAAATAAATGGAAAAGAATGAGTGAAGACATGAATGGACCCAGGAAGGGTGTTATAAGTGTATAAAATAATATTAACCACCTACCAAGTAGGGAAAAAATTTGTCTATATGATTTGTAGCAGATGGTATAAACAGAGGAACTGTGTCGTCAATATTTATTTGCTTTCCCATAATAATCTATATGCATAATAAGAGTTGGCAGTGGAGTTATATTGCTACCGAATTTTATATTCTGGAACCAAGGAAGAAAAAGAGAGCCTTCCTTATTCCTCAATTAATTCAGAATATATGAGCATTCGAATGATATTTGGGATCAATATTTACCTTTATGTAATCTGAAGAGAAACAATTGGCTAAGCAATTAACAGAACAAAATGTTTCAAGAAAAACTATTTCATTTATTATGTGAAACTCAGGTCTAATATCCAAATATATCTGCTGTCACTCATTCCTGTATATCCAAACTAGGAAGTCACACTACCCCCAAGATCTTAGAAGATTCTAAGTGGGACAAGCAGGTCTAATCCGTTCACTCATTCAGTTCACTCAGTATCTACTTTATTTCAAGTACAGAGTTTATAGACTCAATTTCATTTCTTTCCACTTCCTGCTTCTGCTGGGTTGTTAACCAACCACATTATTTGTTCCTTTCTTGGGGCTGCTGACGTATTCCACAGTAATTCATGCTGGAGAATTTCCTCTACAAGACTCTGTTCCCACACTAACAAGGGACTGAAGGCAACCATATATTTACCACAAAATAGAAGATAATAGAGAAGCATACAGAAGACAACGATTTAATATAATTTTCCTAAAATGCCCTGGTCACTCAGCTTTTCTCAGTATCTCATCTTAGGATCTTGTCTACTCTCTCTTTTTTTTTTTTTTTTTTTTTAGTGATTATTTATTTTTGAGAGAGAGAAACAGCATAAGTAGGGGACAGGCAGAGAGAGAGGAAGACACAGAATTCGAAGCAGGCTTCAGCCTCCAAGTTGTCAGCACAAGAGCCCAACATGGGGCTCGAACCCATGAACTGCAAGATCATGACCTGAGCCAAAGTTGGTGCTCAACCTGCTGAGCCACACAGGCGCCGCTTGTCTGCTCTAAATTTATCTGTGTCTACTTACACGGAACCTCTGCTCTTCCATCATTATACTGCTCTTTAGGCCTCTCGAGGACCCAGCTTCTTTATGAGCAGTAATAGAGATGCAAAAGCCTAATTAACTTTACAGTTTTTCTAGCAGAAGATGCCTTGTATTTAAAGACAAGCCCATTGTTTAGTAACAACTTTCACTGGGGAGACAAAAAGACACACTATTTTTGTGTGCATACCTATTAATTATAAGATAGAAAATTATTATATATAATGCATGTCTTACAATGTAAAAAGAAGAAATCTTTGTCCAGATTTCTCTCTTCCAGACTATTTTTTAGGGAGTGTGTGGAAAAGTTACCTCTGAAACACCAGGCTATTGTATTAACAAGCTTTTCCTAATCAAAAACATGTCTCTTTGTATACCATAACAGTTTAAGCAACAGGTAGCTTTTAAATTAGTGATTTTGTTTGTAGCTCCTATTATACAAGTAAATATTGAAAGCTTAATAAGTGTAGTCACTGTTTAAAGTACCTTCAAGGAATTTAGGGATCACCAAATTACTTACAAAATATTTACATGATAAAAATTAAATCTATCAATCCGTTTAAGAATCTCTAACTGGCAATCTTTGAAGTCTAGTTATAGTTATTTTACTAACAGCAATAAGACTTCCTCTAAGATATTATATAATTCAGATTGTTATTAATTCAAACTTTATTCATACATAATATATACTGTATTATTGTTGATTGACAGATTTTCAGAAATAAATGGAACAATAGGTACTGAGGGTCCTATAACTTCTACATTTTGCATTTCCTTCCATTTCTAGGATGTTTACATTCTGGGGGCAGGGAGAGAGTTGTAAAATGAGTAACAGTAAAATGAAGCTAGAGTTTCATTTACAAAGTTCAGTGAATAGGGGCTCCTGGGTGGCTCACTCAGTTAAGCATCCGACTTTGGCTCAGGTCAAGATCTCATGGTTCCTGAGTTCCAGCCCCGCATCAATCTCTGCACCGACAGTGCGGAGACTGCTTGGGATTCTCTCTCTCTCCCTCTCTTTACCCATCCCTGCATGCACATACTCGTACTCTCTCAGAATAAATAAATATACTTAAAAAAAAAAAAAACTTACAAGCAAAGTTCAGCGAGTACCTCTCTGTGATGGTCATTTTTATGTGTCAACGTGATTGGGCCACAGGGAGCCCAGATATTTGGACAAACATTATACTAGGTCTGTGAGGGTTTTCTGGATGAGACTAACGTTTAAACTGATAGACCGAATAAAGCAGATTCTCTTTCTAATGTGAATGTGCTTTATCCAATTAGTTGAAAGCCTGAACCGAACAAAAAGGCTGACCTTCCTGGGAGTCAGGGACAATTCATCCAAACTGACTGCCTTCGAGCTGAGACATCAGTCTTTTTTCTGCCTTCACACTCAAACTGAAGCATTGGCTGTTTTCAGTCTCAATAGTATTGGCCTTCAGATCGGACCTAAACCACTGCCTATTCTGAGTCTTGAGTTTGCCATCTACATGTCCCGGGACTTGTCAGCCTTTATAATTGTATGAGACAATTCTTCATAATAAATTCTCTCTCTCTCCAAATATAAATAAATAAATAAATAGATTTATATATAAATTATATATTTTATATACAAACTAATATGCAAAATTTATATAATTTATATATTCTTTATAATTTAATATATGAAAATATATAATTTATGTATTATATACAATTTAATATATATTGACATATATATTATATATAAAATATTGGTTCTGTTTCTCTGGAGAAGAGGGAATAATAATATAATCTCCACCTAGGATTCAAAAATTTTTGAAAACTTAGCAGAGCAATGAGATTCTAATTTGGAATTAGTATTATTAGTATGATTATGATTAGGATAGTTAAATCAAACAGTTTACAAAGAATTTTTTTACATATACATATGTACTATACATACACACACACACACACACACACACACACATATACATACATATAAAGAGATTTATTATACCTAATTGGTTTATGAGGTTTTATAGGCAGACAAGTCCCAAGATCTGCAGGATAAGTCCGCAAAGTGGAGGTCTAGCATAGTCAATGATTTAATTCCAGTCTGAGACTAGAGAAGGCCTAAGAACCAGAAGGGTTCTGTTCTAGTTTGAAAGCTGCCAGGTACCAAACTCAGGAAAAATCAATGTTTTAGTTCCAGTGTAAGGACAGGAAAAAAACTGATGTCACAGTTCAAAGATTGTCAGGCAAGAAGCATTCTCTCAGAATGCTTGGGGGAGGGTCAGTCTTCTTGTTTTATTCAGGTTTTCAACTTTAGGAAGGACAATCTGCTTTATTCAATATACCGATTTAAATATTAATGTCACCCAAAACACCCTCACAGAAATATTCAGAATGATATGCAAGCAAATATCTGGGCATCTCATGGTACGCTCAAGCTGATCCATAAAATTAACCATCATAGCTCCTAAGCAAGGTGGAGTAAAAGGAAAAAAATTGAGCCCTATGATTTCACCAGATGACTGCCTTGAAGGAATTCCCAGGCCACAAGGAGACAAGAGCAGACTTCCAAAAAATAAAAATAATAAAAAAGAAAAATAAATACAAGACATGCAAAGAAGCAGACAAACCAAACCATAATAATAATAAAAAAATATTCAATTGAAAACTACCTGGAACTAGCATGATGTTAGAATTAGCAAATCATGACCTTAAAACAGTCATTTTAATTGTATTCAATATGCTTGAAAAGTTGAGATAACAAAAATATAAACATTTCCAAAATGATATTCTGGAGATGAAAATTATAATACCTGAGATAAAAATGCAGTAGGTGGGATTAACATCGACTCTACGTTGTGGAAGGAAAGGTTAATGACCATGAGCACATAGCAATAGATGTTATTTAAAATGAAACACAGTGGTGCCTGGGTGGCTCAGTCAGTTAAGTATCAGACTGTTGATTTCAGCTCAAGTCATGATCTCATGGTTTGTGAGATGGAGCCTTGTGTGGGACTTTGTGATGAAGGCGTGGAGCCTTCTTGAGGTTCTCTCTTCCTCCTCTCTCTCTGCCCCTCCCCTGCATATACTCTCTATTTCTCAAAATAAATAAATAAACAAAATAAATTAATAAAATGAAACACGAAGAGAGAAAAAGAGTTTTTAAAATGAATAAAACATCAGTGAGCTATGAATAACTTTATGAGACCTGAGGTTTCAGAAGGAAGAGGGAGAGAAATAGATTTATTGGGCTTCTTGGAATTATGGACTGTAAATCCACAATTCCAAGAAGCTCAATAAATCTGAAACACACACACACACACACACACACACACACACACACACACCCTGTGAAAGTAGCCACACAAAGGCATACCATAATTCAATTGCTCAAAACCAGTGATAAAAAAAAGAAAATCATAGTCACAGAAATATAAAGCACAGCATAGGGAATACGGTAAATGATATTGTAATAGCATAGTACAGTGATAGCTGGTAGCTACATTTGTGGGGTGCATAGATAAGTACAGATAAGTTGAATCATAATGTTGTATACCTGAAAATAATGTAACACTGTGTGTCAACTATACTCAAAAAATTTAAAAAAGAAAATCTTAGAAGCAGACTGAGAAAGCAGGTATGTTATGTATAGAAGAACAAAACTAAGAAAGAGGATGGATTTCCTACGAGGAAAAATGAGGTACAACAGAAGCGTAATGGTGAGTGTTAGGTTTACTTTTCCCTAAATCCAGATAATTCTCAGCATGCTTCTGTAAAATCTGATTTCCAGTTCTTAGATGTGCTCTTTCATTTCTTTCCAAAGCTTCCAGTAAAGACCTTTGTCCTGCTTGTCACCAAGCCAGTTGCTGCTTTTGCAATCTACAGCTTTATACCCACAAAAATGCCCTTTGTATTTAGATCTCTGCACACTGAGTGTGTGAAAGGCCAATTTCACTCTGTATCAACTACCAGTGTCTTAAGAATAACATTAGTTACTCAACTTCTAATTTTTATCTTCTTTATTTTCCCAAGATTGGAGTGTCAGGAAATAATCTCCTAAGTATTTGTACAACCTGGTATAAAAATGACTTCCCCAAAAGACGTCCTGAGAAAAAATCTGCAGATGATCCATGGCTGTCCCATGATCTGTGCATTTGCACACAACTGGGAAAGGATTGAACAGTTCCACAGCAGGCCCGATGACATCGTGATAGTCACCTACCCCAAATCAGGTGAGTTCTGTGGTCTGCCAAATACATATCTGACTTCAGCCTTTGTTTCCTGAAAATCAGCTTCCCTACAAAACCATTATTATCCTAAGGGCGCCTGGGTGGTTCAGTCAGTGAAACACTGACTCTTGGTTTTGACTCAGGTCATGATCTCTCAGTTTGTAGGTTTGAGCCCTGCATCAGGCTCCATGCTGACAGTGCAGAGCCTGCTTGGGATTCTCTCTCTCCCTCTCTCTCTGCCCCTCCCCTGCTTGTACTCTCTCTCTTTCTCTCTCTCCTTCTCTCTCTCTCTCTCTCTCTCTCTCTCTCCGTCTCTCTCTCTCTCTCTCTCAAAATAAATAAATAAGCTTTAAAAAATAAATAAATAAAATCATTATCATCCTAAATAAAATTAATATTCCTATCAGTCAGTCGGGTCATCTACTTTGAGTATATTTTGGATGAGCATTTGGGACACAGAAATAATTAAATTTCTAATAGAATGCACTAAGATGGCAAACTCCCTATAGGTACTTTTTCCCTCCAATTCAACGATAGTTATAAAAAATGTTGCCTTTCAACACAGGTACCACTTGGGTTAGTGAAATTGTGGACATGGTTGTTAATGATGGAGATGTTGAAAAATGTAAGCGGGATTTTATAACAGCTAAAGTTCCAATGTTGGAAATGGCCACCCCTGAACTAAGAACTTCAGGTAATTTTAAACTTGTTGGGAATTATAATTTGTAGTATTATTTGTATAGCATATTAATTATTATATTTGCAATTTCCATTCAAAGAAAATGGGGTCAATTTGGTAATATAAAATGGAGGTTTGCAAACAGTACAATCACTAAGATGTACAGAGAAACTCTAGTTTAATTCATTGCATATCCGGGTATGATGACCCAAGATGAAAGAATTTTGTTGTAGAAAATAACTTAAAATTTGGTTGATAACATAAAAAGTGTTCCTTATATTTTAGTGACTTTTGTTTTATAGAATCTGATAGATTGGATTAATAAGCTCTAATTTAGGAAATTGCTGTAAAGAAGAGTACCAATGCCTCTCAAACATGAAATTTATTATTAATAGAATTCATTTTCGTTCCACAAATATTTTTTGAGTACTTCTAAAGAATTATCCACTTTGCTAAGGGCTAGATATAAAATGATTAGTAATTCAATACCCCATCCCCAAGGAGTTTACAGTAATATTGTGTCATTAAATAAGTAAATAATAATATGTGAATATTATTCGGCTTATGTATCCAAAGAATAGGCCTCTATAAAAGAGAAAAACAAGAGAGTTTACTTTAGATTGGATATTTAGGGAACTCTGCTCTGAAATGAGACATAAAGCCATGCACATAGTTCGAGAAAACATATTTCAGGATGATGAAATATTAAGTATGAAGACCTAGACTCAGAAAAGACCTCGGTACAGTCCAGGGATTAAACACAACAAAGAAACGGGAAAGTAGGGCTCGTAGTTTTCAAGGAACGCTCAGTGATCTGAGAGGGAATCAAGGGTATGATGTCCTGTGGGCATGTGAGAAGGGCTTAAGAAGAGGCCTGGCCCTCCAATGCTGCTGGAAACCTGGGGTGGGAAGACAGAAGTGTGGTGGTGAACATTTATATCAACTTTAAAAATGTTTATTTCAATTTAAAGAACAGAATCCAAACTCTCTATCCTACCAGAGCTCCTTACTTCCATAGGCAGGGAAAAGCCAACGGAGAAGATGTCAGACCTTCCGTGTGGCTGCCTGAAGTCAGACCAAATGCTGAATCTTGGTGCTGAACGACTTATTCTGAGATAAGCAAATGAAGTGAGTCCAAGAGTGAGATCAGACTCCAAGGCCATAAAGAAGTATGAAATATAAAAGTGATAGAATCAGAGTAATCGGAGTGGAGGAGTCAGGCATGACTAGTGAGAGCTGGAGGTTACAAGTAGGGAGTGAGGCCTCATAGCATCACCAGAGAGTGAGTACATGAGGTTCGGCACGTAATAGAGAGCAAACTGACAGTCAGATTGACTCTGGAGCCTGAATATGAATATGTGTAATGTCATTACGTATTCCCCACATTCACATTTGTGCAATAAAGGGTTCATTGAAGGACCTTACGTGGTAAAGCAATTACAACCTAGAGGTTGAGAAATCTTTTAATGAAGTTGGAGAGTGAAGAGGAACAACAGATATGGGAAAAACTTCATGAGAGAAATAAACCTTAAGAGTTCAGGTCACGGGCATTGAGGAATAATGAGTTATGGAAAATTATGATTTCTCATTTCTATATGTTGTGAAAAGTGACTGTAATTGCCAGGTCAGTATCAGCATAATAAAATACTTGGTGAAATTCATAGGTGTATAACTAATGTTTCCAGATCAAATTCAAGATACCGAATTTAATGTGAAATTCAGATAAATAGCTCTTTTATTGAGCATAAATAAATCCCAAATGTTGCATGGAAGATACTTACACTAAAAGGTGTCTGTTGTTCACCTGGAATTCAAATTTAACTAAGATTCTTGATCTATGTTTCCTAAGTTGGCCAACCCTCTCCATATTAAAATTAAGAGATTCTTCCTAATACAACTATGTGTTATGCATTTTTCTCTACAGAACATTCATTAGTAAACAAAGCAAGCTACATGTCTGCTCTTATGGGATCTCCATTCGAGTGTGTTTGAGGTGGGGTTGGGGAAGAGACATGGGAACTGACAATAAATAGACAAGTAAATAAACCATGAAACAAAAATAATCCTTATATAGAACGTTTTAAAAGGATGTTTTAATAGAGACTCGGTGGCTTTTTAACATACTTAATAACTTTTTGTAAACAATTGAGGCATAAGATTGTTTTGAATGAGTAAGTGTGATGCAATTTTGAGCAGGCGTGACTTGTATGCAAAAGGTGGGAATATAATGTAGGATTAACAGGTAATCTAGAGGTTAGACTGGATATAAGTAATATTGTGGAAAAAATGCATAGGACTTTTATTGGAAATGAAACCTGAAGGAGGAGACAACAATAATTGAGATTTTAGGTGTTGGTGACCGTACAGGAAATAGCCTCGTTAACAGACATATCTAGGATATGATAAGGTCATTGAGTGCATGAAAAGAATAGTAAGTTAAAAGCATTTGCCCTGGTTTTCCTAGTCTATGTCAGGAATTCTCTGAGTGTGCCTTTACCCCAGAAGTGACTTCAGACTGGCCAAGTCACTTATGTAGTGAGATGCAGGGTGCTGGGATGTTCTTAGCTCTGAATATACAAAATAAATGGATGTTTTCCATCTCAGGGAAGTTCACATATCCCTTATCCAAAGACTTGAAACCAGGTTTTCCACATATTAGTTGTATGACTTCAGTGAGTTCAGCTAACACCTAAAAATTACACAACATTTTCATTTTGCATATATATATATGACACATAAAGGAAATAACAAAATTGCAGGCGCAACAGCTGATGCTCTACAGAAATAACACTGTCTACACCATAATAGTGGATGCAAAACAAAAGCTGATCTGAGAATTACTAGTTATTGATATCTTTTGAGATACAGAAAATATTTTTGTAATTATTTAATCATACCTTGCACTGGTATGATAAAATTCCAAATTGCTAAGGCCAATACTATTACCCTCATTTTGGAGGTAGAAAAAGTGAAATACAGAGACTAGAATACTTTCAAGTGTCTCATGATGTGTTAAGTGACAGACTTAGGATTCAAACTCGAGAAGGCTAACCTCAGAACTGTGCCCTAACCATTATGCAATACTGCCTCTTAGAATCCAGATAAATAATATCTGTGATTGGTTCAAAATCTAGCAGCATTATATACTCCTCAAAAATATTTTAACAGGCTAGAGAAAAGCAGGAAATGCAGGCTCCTTGAAGACTTTAATATATCTCTATACCAAACTAAATTTTCCTAGGAGTAGAACAATTAGAGAAGAATCCATCACCCCGGCTTGTGAAGACGCATCTACCGATTGATCTGCTTCCTAAGTCTTTCTGGGAAAACAACTGCAAGGTATATTATTCTACACTGCAAGTCAATTATTTTCAAGTTATTTATTTATTATTTATTGTTTATTATTTATGCCTTGAGAGAGACAGTGTGAGTGAGGGAGGGAAAGAGAGAGAGAGAGGGAGGGAAAGAATCCCAAGTAGGCTTTGCGCTGTCAGCACAGAGCCTGATGCAGGGCTCAAACCAAGGAAGCTGTGAGATCATGACTAGAGTCAAAGCCAAGAGCTGGTCACTTAACTGACTGAGTTACCCAGACTCCCCTGCAAGTCAGTTCTTTAATGTGATCTTATCCCTTTAATCACACAAACAGTAAGTGATTGCTCAAATGTTTTGTTTACTTGTTACTCTGAGAACTGAGGTACATGAAAAAGTGGTTAAGTTAAAAATATACATATTTCAATCTAAACCTACATATTCATGTTTGCTAAAGGCATGTAGCAACAGGATCCCCATTTCAGAACAGTATTGCTATGGTTATTCCCCAGTGGTCTCCAGATATTCTGGCCTTCTCCCAAAACTCAGAATAAGAGTGTCAGTTCTTATTTGATTCTTTGGTAAAATTCTCCAGTAAAACATTCGTGCCTGAATGTTTGGTTCTGGGGAACTTTTAAATTTGAAATTCAATTTCCTCAATAATTGTGGGGCTATTTTGATTATCTATTTCAACCTAACTGATTTTTACCAGTTTGTGATGTGTGAGGAATTCTAAGTTATTGAATTTTGTAATAAGAAGTGTTTTATAACTCTCTTCTTATTCTTTCTTTGAACAGACTGTATTTTTACAGCAACTTTATTTTTAGAGCAATTGTAGGCTCAATTGCAATTGTAGTGGGGAGGGGCAGAGGGAGAGGAGAGAGCAAGAATCCCAAGCAGGTTCCGCACTGGCAGCTCAGAGCCCGATGCAGGGCTTGAACTCACAAACTGTGAGATCAGGACCTGGGCTGAACTCAGACACCTAGCCAACTGAGCCACCCAGGTGCCCCTAAATGCTTATATTTGAACTTGAAATGTCATCTCAACACTAACCTAGTGTATACATTTTTTTTGTTTGTTTTTAATCATTAAATTATTCATATGGTTTTCGTTGTCACACGTTTGAGAATCTAATCTAACAGGATGTTTGGGGGCGGAGTTGACGTCGTAACCGCTGTCTGCAGAGACACTCGCCCTTCTGCGTTTCTCCTTTACTCTTACGCAACGACCACACTGGCGGGGCGGGGGTTTCCCACACCAAGCAAAAAAAAAAAAAAAAAAAAAAATTCCCCTCAGCAAAATTGAGGGGAAGGTAAAGAGATTCCTCATCTATCCCCTGCCCCTACACATGCATAGCTACCTATTTTCAATGTCCCCCACCAGAGTGGCACATTTGTTACAACTGATGAACCTACACTGACGCATCATTACCACCTAAACTTCATAGTTTACATTAGGGTTCACTCTTGGTGTAGTACATTCTATGAACTTGGACAAATGTATAATGACATATACTATATGTATATAGTATATGTCATATATATGTATGTATATATACACCATCAAATATATATATCATTTTATATTTATATATACCATTATATATATACACATGATGACATATACATTATATATATGTGTATGTGTGTGTGTATATATATATATATATATATATATATATATATACACACACCATTATAGTATCATACGGGGCAGTTTCACTGCCCTAAAAATCTTCCTTACACCACCTATTCATCCCCCTCTTTTCCCAACCTGGTAACAACTGATCTTTTTTTATTGCCTCTGTGGTTTTACCTTTTCTAGAATGTCATAAAGTTAGAATCATACAGTTTGTAGCTTTTCCAAATTGTATTCTTTCACTTAGTAATATACATTTAAAGTTCTTCCATGTCTTTTCACGGCTTGATAGCTCATTTCATTTTAGTGCTGAATAATATTCCATTGTCCGGATGTATTCAGGCAATGGAATATTGTCATTCCTTCCACATTGTGGCAATTATGAATAAAGCTTCTATGTACATCCACTTGCAGGAGTTTGTGTGGACTTATTTTTCAACTTTGGGTAGATACCGAGTAGTACAATTGCTGGATTGTATGTAAGAATATTGCTTAGCTTTGTAAGAAACTGCTAAAGTGTCTTCCAAAGTAGCAGTACCATTTTTTCAGTCCCAGCAGCAATGAATGAGAGTTCCTATTGCTCCATATCCTCACCAGGATTTGGTGTCAGTTTTCTGGATATTGGTCATGCTAATAAATATGGAGTGATGTCTCATTGTTGCTTTAATTTCCATCTTCCTGATGATATATGATGTGTGACATCTTTTCATACTCTCATTATAATTTTAATGGCTGTACTATTTATTGTGATACTGTCTGGTTATTTTCTTGATATTAGTTGTGTCTTCTCTTTTTTATTAGTCTTGCTAGATATGTATTAATTTTGTAATTTTTAAAAAAGAAGAGCTTTTTATTTCATTGATTTTCCCTAATGTTTTCCTGTTATTAATTTCATGGATTTCAAATCCATGTGATTTTCTTCCTTTTTTTTCCCCCTGTAGATGATTTATCTGGCTCGAAATGCCAAGGATGTTGCAGTTTCATATTACCATTTTGACTTAATGAATAATTTGCAACCTGCCCCTGGCACCTGGGAAGAATATCTGGAGAGGTTCATGACTGGAAACGGTAGGTAGGCTTGGGCTTGAAATTAAGTAATATTTTCTTTTTAATAATACAAATAACCGTTACAGGTATGACTTTTCGTATCAGAACACTTACTTTTCCAAGTCGGTAACAAGTATATTTAAATAGCACTTAAAGAACTTAGGTCAACTATATCTAATATTTTGCTATGACATCAATAAATAAATTTGGGGGCACCTGGGTAGCTCAATTGGTTAAGCATTCGACTTTGGCTCGGGTCATGATCTCACGGTCTGTGGGTTCGAGCCCCACATCAGAGTCTGGGCTGACAGCTCGGAGCCTGGAGCCTGCTAAAGATTCTATATCTCCCTCCTCTCTGTCCCTCCCCAGTTTGTGCTATAAATTAATTAATTGATTGATTAATTAATTAATAACAAATTTGGTGTTTAACACTGGCTTGATGAAAATATTCTTGAAAGATTTTTCAGTTGCTAGAAATCCCTTCTCAGTTCCTGTTTACAATGGAAATTGTCTAACTTGCCCAAATCTTTAGTTAGATCTGTTATACATAAATAGTACTTAGATAAATAATTAATATGAGTGTTTAGTAGAATAGTTTCCTTCCATGTGAGGCTAAGTAAAACCCATTGGAGGTCAATGCATTTTCATTTGAAATGTACATTTCTTTTGTACTTTCTATTTTTAAAATCTGATTGTACATTCATAATTATTAGTTTTTTTAATTGGCCTTATATTTTCAATTCCCTTGATTACTAAATTGCACAAAACGTTTGTACAATTGCCTTATTGTTTAGAAACAAACCTTTAATTTGATGAATGCTTATGGTAATAGACTGTTTTTCTGGTATTAGTGACCTATGGTTCCTGGTTTAATCATGTTAAGAGCTGGTGGAAGAAAAAGGAAGAACACCCAATACTTTTCTTGTACTATGAAGATATGAAAGAGGTAAAATGGTAGAAATTCATTCTGGATATTTCCCTCACTACATCCAAAGGGTTGGGGCCAAGAGTTAATATACATTTTCAACTTAATCTATGGAGTAAACAAATGATATGATTATTTTGCCTCGTCTCCATGTCTGCTTGCTCAAATCTTTCTAAGATCATTAGTGACTTCTAGTGGTGAAATCCATGACATTTTTTTCTTATCATACTTTTTAACCATTCTGTTTATTTTGAGCACCTTTTCTTTCTGAAAATCTCCTACATTTAACAAGTTATCATACTCTCCTGGCTTTCCTGTGGATTTCTATCTATCACTTAATTTTTTAAGCTGTTTGCTACATTTTGGTGATCATACCCATGCCTACTGTTGCCAGAACTATTTATGTGCTAATGACCCCCCAAAACTCCATTTTAACTTCCACCCTAATTCAGACCCATGCTTTTATTAAAAACGACTCTCAAATTTAACACATTCAAAACTAAACTCGTTTTGCTTCTCTCTCTCTCCCACGTATAATCCTTTTCTCCTTTTATTCTCTCTTTGGTTAATGATGTTATTTGTCCATTAATTTTCAAAGTTTGAAAATACGTTGTCTTTATTGGCTTCCATATGATGAATATGGTTCCACTTTATTGTGAGCAACTCATTGGTTCACATGACCTATCTATTATAACTCTGACATGTATCCTTCTCCTTTACTCTCTTACTATATCCCTCTTAGTTTGGAGACTCATAAGCATTCATGTAGTCTCCTGTATGAACTAATATTAGCTCAAATACCACAAAGTCCTAGGCCTATTCTGAGGCTATTTTACTTAAATTGGCAAACACACACACACACACACACACACACACCCTTGAGAAATATTTGGAAACCAAATTCCTCTATTTGAAAAAACCTGGACATACAAATGAGGGTACATTGTAGACTTTCAGATTCATGATGGAAGGTACAATATCTATCATTTTCATAGCTACATTCACAGTACATAATATAGCACCTTACATATACAGAGGGGCTCATTGGATCACTTGTATGGATAATTGATTACTTGAATGAAAAAAAATAAATGAATAAGCAGTAATTACAAGCATTTTAGAGACATCGATTTTACTTGGCATAACAGAAATCAGACTCCATGTAAAATTTCCCTTGATTCAAGTATTTCTGAGAACCCCCAGGGTATTTCTCACATCTTAACTGAAGGAGTCCCCTGAGTTTTTCTGCTCTGCTCAGACTCCCATCTTCCATCACATTTGTTTGCAGCCCATAGAGAATTCATGGTCTAAGCTTTACTATTATCCATTTATACAGGGCTTGAGGCAATTTAGTTCAATTTGCTGGCAATACGCATTTGTGAAACCGAAGTGGTTTTATAAAAACACTCTTAAAAAGTGATGCTATCCCGTGAGTGTTTGATTAGCTGGAGTAAATCATGAATTCTTCATAATGGAGAAAATTGTCCATCTGTCCTTTCGTTACTCCCTGGACCTAGAGTAGCCCTTAATAACTTTATGAAAAGAGCAATTTTAGCTCCTGAATACAGTCCCTTTCCTCCATAGTATGGGGAAATACATTTTCTGGGCTGGGTTGGTATCCAAATTCTGAGTCCGACAGCATGCTGTCCTCTGTGTGACATTCTTGTGTCAAGCATTTCTGTCCTTATTTAGCTAAAATGTGTTATTCAAATCCACTCATTCATACTGATTTATGGTCTCGCCCAATCAGCTTTATAAGCATATCTGTATATTTTGAATTCCACTTAAACGTATTACAATCATCATACTTAATAGATGATCTTTTTCTCCTGTCATATAATAGACAATGAAAAAGAACTTATATGAAGAAGTTTAATCTAACAACAATAGAACAAAATTACATTTACATATCAGTAACACGTTTCAGAGAGAAGTCCATTAATTTACATCAAGTTGATGAGATAAATTCTCAACCAATGAGGTGAAAGAGTAATAAAGCAGAATGAGATTCAATTGGAGCCAGCACCCTGCTTTCACTTGTACTGCACTATAGACTAACATTTTCATTGATACTTAGGTAACGGCCAGATTATTCTCCAAACACTTTGAATCCTTAACAGAAATTCGTCTCTATTTGCCTGTCCATTTATGGTTTTCCTAGTACCACTATTAACTTTTCTTTTGACCTTTTCTCCATTATCATCATTTCTGACCTTTTACTTCTTCCAAGCATCCCTTAATTAGTCATCTCCTTCTGCTTTCATCATCTGAGATATAAAATATTGCCAGAACTTCCCTTGAAGGGAACTCCCTGCCAAAGTGTGCACATGTGTGTACATGAACACACACAGTTAGTGACATATTATTAAATTCTGTTGCTTTCCTACATAAAAGATAAAGGTCAAATCCTTCAGCAAGACATCCAAGGACTTTCTCAGTTTTACCCCTATTTATCTTTCCAATTTTATAGCCTCTTTCACTCCTATGAACAATTCGATCCTAACTTCAACCACTTTGCTTTTTTTTCTTCCTTCAACACGTTATGAGACCCTATACCTCCAAGAGTTTTGATTATTTTCTCTACTGGAAATTCACTCTCAACATCTCAGGAGACCACACATCATAGTAAATTCTGACTCACCATTTTCAACTCAGCTTAGATATCACCTTCTCAAAATATTTCTAGACATATGCATATAGAGTTTAGCTTCTTGAAATTTACAAATACTAATTTTATGTCATTAGAATCTGGAAAGTGATCTGTTTCTCAAATTTTGTTCTTTTTATCCTCAACTGTTCATGAATAACTTAGGTCTTGATATCTTTGAACCTTCATGGGAGTTTATTTTTGATAATTTATGTCCGACCAAGGTCTAAGGTATGAAGACTCTAAGGCAAACATACCTGAAGTTATTCATGTATTTGTTATTTTTGTTTTTAAATATGGTTACTAAAATCAAGAAAAGAATTTTGATTAAGAACAAATAAATAAAGGCAGGCAGAATAAAAAGATACTGGGTCCCTAAACTTTCACTATTCAAATCTGATTACAACTTGACTTAAAATCGCTGTTTTTTTCCTCCAAATATTGTTACTATTTAGCTCAAGCTTTGTTCTATTGTACTTTTGATATAAATTAATAATATGTAATTTAGAATAAACAATATATTTCCATCCTATTTTTCCCAAACATAAATTATTGAATTTTTTCATTTTTATGATTAATTTAAAAAACAATGATCACCCGACAAAATATGGATTGAATATTCAGAACCAAGATTTAGGAAAACAGATTATAAGTATTATAGTTTTCACATTATATTAATGATGTATTTGCTTACCATCTTCTTGGATATGTCTCTCTTTACCCACTGATAGAATCCAAAGCAGGAAGTCAAGAAGATTGTAAGATTTCTAGAGAAGAATTTCAATGATGAGGTCTTGGATAAGATCGTCCATCATACCTCATTTGAAATGATGAAAGACAACCCTCTGGTGAATTATACACATATACCGAGTACAGTGATGGATCACAGCAAATCCTCTTTTATGCGTAAAGGTAAATATTTTGCTGAGTTTAATTTCCCTTCTCACTTTCTTATGAATTACTCTGAAGTGAGGATTAACTTTGTGATCTCTAATAAGTTACTTAGCCAGTTTGGGCACGACTTTCTTTATCTGTACTATAAGGACACTAAAAATACTTGCCACAAAAAGTGGCCGAACTGGATTAGAAATTACTAAAGGAAATGATGCATATAAACTTGTTATCTGAATATCTTGGGTATTTGATGCATATTTCTTCTATTTAGCATGCTACTTGATGGGAGTAGTTTTGTTAGTTCTCATGCGAGTCATTCCAAATGTTATTCCTAACAATTCTTAAATTATTTTATTCTTAAATCTTTGCCTAAATAAACATAGGCCCTCTCCCCTCCTCAGTGATTAATTAACATCACTCAATACAGAACCATCTACTTTAAAGACCCCATATCACTTGGAAAGTAGTAGTCACTTTGCTAAGGATTCACCAGGAGAAAGGACCTTTTTTTTTTTAACCCAATAGAAGATTTTGCTCCCTAAAAATACTATCTGAATTATAGGAAACATAGAACCTAAATTTAACTTAAAAGGGTGACAAGAGAGGAATATGGCATTCAGTATTGATTCGGCTGAAGCAAATCCTGCATCTTGTGGCTTCTTGTACAGGATTTGTGTCAAAAATGTTTTATTAATGATAAATATAATACATTTAACAAATTAACTTAAACAAATTTGAGAAGTTATCCACCCAATATTGTCACCCTCTGTTTTCAATATCTTTTTTTGACGTGAAAGTAAAAGGGGTAAAATTGCAGTTAGTGTACTAGGAAGTAAACACAACCTTGGAAATGTACTGTACATACAAACATGGCTGAAAACCCTTGATTTTCAAAGAATTACACAGTTAAATTTTTTCTAAAACACTTTTCTCTATTTCTTATTGAAATAGCAATTAGTCCTGGTGTTTTCAAATTATTTTTTATTTTCAAAAGCATTACATTTAACTTCTTATAACTAACCTCTAATATGAGAAGACAAAGTAAATTTTTCATTGTAAGTGCTGTCTAAACAAAGACTGATGCACACATGCACACATTTTGCTGGCAGAAGGAAAGAAATCGGAAAAAAATGCTCTTTTACTAAATAATGCTAATTGTCATTTCATCGGATTAGCTGAATAACCTGCGGCCATTGTGGAAAACAGTATGGAGGTAAAAACTAAAAATAATACTAAAAATATAACTACCGTATGATCTAGCAATCAGCTCCTGGGTAATGAAAATGAAAACATTAATTTGAGAAGATATGTGCACTCCTATGTTCATTTCAGTATTATTTACAATAGCGAAGATATGGAGGCCATGCAAGTGTTCGGCAATAGATAAAGGGATAAAGAAGATGTGGCTTATACATACAATGGAGTTCTACTTGCCATAAAGTAAAATAAAATAAAATCTTGCCATTTGCAACAACATGGATGGGCCTAGAAGGTATTCGGCTAAGCGAAACAAGTCAGACAGGGAAAAGAAAAATACCGTACAATTTCACTTATATGTGGAATCTAAAAGAATAAATATTAAGCAAAACAAAACAGAAACAGGCTCACAAATAAAAGCACAAACTGATGTTTGCCGAAGGGGAGGGGAGAGAGGGAATAGGCAAAATAAATGAAGGGGATTAAGAAAACAAACTTTTGGTTATGAAATAAATAAGTCCCAGAGATGCAGAGTACAACATAAGGAATGTAGTAGATAATATTGTAATAACAGATGATAACCTCACTTCTCATGGTCATCGTTTCTTAACGGATGTAAATGTCGAACCACTATCTCGTACACCGGAAATGAGTCTAATATTGGAGGGCAATTATGCTTCAAAAAAAGTCACCTTTTGAGATGGAAGGAACTACCAATAAAAGAGAAATTACATTTTAAAGTATTCAAATACGAGGAGAGTCTTTCTCTTCTACCTTTTCTTTCAGTATACATTAGCTTTTCCCTCTTAAGCCAAATATAGTACTCGCTTATATGTTTTATTATTTATTTTTAGGGATTGCAGGTGACTGGAAGAATTACTTCACAGTGGCCCAAAATGAAAAATTTGATGCCCTTTACAAAAAGGAAATGTCCGAATCTGCACTTCAGTTCCGCACAGAGATTTAAACAGTCTACACTGCCAATCTGAAGAAGGAAAAACTGAGCAGTAATTCATTAAAACTGGTGGTTGTGACTTTACTTGGACAGTCAAATGGATTTATAAAGGAGAAAATGTGCTTTTACAGTGGATTTTTTTAGTGTCATTAATCAGATCTCTGTTTCGCTCCTGACTCTGAGCTTCCAAATTCCCTAAAGACAGGGCCAATTGTTACCTTTTTGTAGGATACTCCTGCCTTTTCCTAGACTAATGCGGACAGCAAAAAAAGGACTTATTCTACTCAATCTCTATATATTGTGACTTAGAATTAAGTTCCCCTCCCTATTAACATGGCCCAAGAAGTGCTATTTGCACACTGACACTATATTTCCTAGCTCTGCCCCAATTTCCCTTTATTGAAAACTTGACCCAGGACACTGTGTTCCATGGCTGTCTTCTGGGTTTCAAGTTGTTCCCTGGGTCACAGATCATGTTCTCACAGTGCCACCATTTAGATAACACAGTTCATGTCCCAGATGATGTGGTTCAGATTTTAGAAATGTTCCTATACGTAATTTCTAAACATCCAAATTTTTAATTGCTGAGGATTCAATTTCTGGGTCTCCACTGATGAACAGTCTATACTGGTCTGCCCAAGACCTTCCCATGGGAGCTGTAGCTCTGCTCTGAAAGCCTGGACTGAGGCAGCAACCTACTTCTTGTGCAAAGTCCTCCCTAATCTCAACAGTCTCTCCTGCAATTCTGAGAATTGCCTATTGCCAAGATCTGGTCACAAATTCGAGAACTTCAGTTACCTCATTCTGTGATTTTTTTTTTTTTTAATTTGGTGGAATTGACCAAACTGGAACCAAAGGGAGACTCTGGTCTGAATCTCCACTCTGCCCTCCTGACCCCATAACCCTTCTGTGTACTATCCAACACTTATGCCCATCAGCTTGGGCTCTTTGATAAAATGTTTCCTTGGGACATTTGTTTCTCAACTCCAGCTTTGCCTTAGATATCTTTATCTATGTCTCCATGTGCAGTAAGATCTCTTGCCTGCAGATAATATCGGCATGTGCCAAATCGTATGCCAGGCCCAAGCTCCCAAACTCAAGCTTGGTTAGAAAGCCCTGGGCTTTATTTGTTCTGGAGAAGAGTTCTGACACATGATAGACCCTCTGAGCCATGGCTGAGATAGTTACAATGATTTGGGTGGTGGTGTTTTGTCTTCATGGGCAAATGGCTGCCGTCAGCCTCTGCAGTTGTAATAATGCCTCAAGCATGTAGCTTCTCTCTTCCCTAGCCCCAGAAGAGGGTTGATCTAATTCCAACTGCAAATATCCCGGGCGCCTTTGGAGATAGTTGTTTTGATAGTTTTATTATAATATGTATTATAAATTATGTTTGTATGTTCCTTAGAGACATGTTTAGTAGTAGTTAATCTTGAATACCTAGGGGTATAGTGAACTAGTTCCAGCTTTCTAGAATATGCTTAACAACACAAAAGTAAAGCCAATCACAGATCTATTTGATTTATTATTCTTATCAATAAGTTAATGTGATACATGCTTCTGATTATATGGTCTATTTTTGAATTAAAAATGTGTCTTTCTGAGCTGGTCTTTAATCTGGGTAATAGATCGGGTGCACTGACTGCTTTCACTAGCAGGATAGGATAGTTTCTATTTTCCCTAGTTTTCCTTTGTGGAAATAAGTAACAGGGTTTTACTTTTAAAGAAATTAAGTAAGCTTTAACTATGTCCTAGGTATTTTATTAGCTCTGGAAATAGAGATGAGAAACAAATAGAATTTAGATTTTCCTTTACCTTTCTTACAGGTTGTTGCCTCTGATCCAAATGCCAGAACTCTGTTCCTTCTCTCATCAACCAAAGCTTCACATCCACAGTAACACCCCTACTAGAATTCTAATTTCAAAAGTACTTGATATCTTTTAAAACCACTTAAAAAGTGCCACCAAGTTAATTTTTCTAAAATAATGCTTTTATCATTATTTTTCCTATTCAACAAGCATCTGTATAGTTTTCAAACAAAAAAATTTAGAATAGTATCATTCTATTTTTCTCTTACCAAAGCACATACCACAAGGATAGTGATAGCAAATATCTGGCAATGATGAGATTGCTTTCATACCCTTGGCCCCTCACTAATCAATCAAAGACCGTTTTCCAAGAAGTCAAATGTAGACACAAATATTGTTTCATCGTGGCATTTAAAGCAAGTACTGGCACTTGTCTAGAGTAAGTGACTAATAAAAAAGCACCATTATTGATAAAAGGAAAAGATCCACAAAGAGTCCCAAGGGAACCACATTTTAATCATGGATTTTCCTTTAGTGAAATGCTTAAATTTTAGAAAAAAAAATTGAGTGATTAAAACCACATTTTAATCATGGATTTTCCTTTAGTGAAATGCTTAAATTTTAGAAAAAAAATTTCTCATCTGTAAAATTAATCAGTGTTTCCTCCATATTCTAAAACTCTATGACTATACTTGCCTCCTGCTTCCATAATCAAACTGTTTTCATCAGTGCCTGAATGTTCTTTGGGTTTCTGCACCAGTGCTTTCATTCACATCATGCCTTTCTCCTTCCAACCTCACTCCCACAAACATCCAGGATGCCATATTTCCACTTCCCTAGCTTAAAAGCCAAATTCTATTTCCCTTTTTAAAGTTTATTTAGTAATTTCATTTCAGTGAACATTTCTCTTACCACTCTCTCACAAAGAAACTTCTCCTTTAATCCGAGTCTTCTAGTATTTGTCCTCTGGATAATTTATCTGACGGTTACTAATTAAAGAGGTATTATCCTAAAACACCATTATGTCTTTGGAACTACCTACCTATCAACAAATTAAGCTGCTTATTGATGACAAGGACTGGCTTTCACCTTTTAGTGCTTCCACGAAGCCTAGAACAGTTGCTACATCCCTCAACCAAGTAGTCAGTCCCAACTCTGCCATCTTGTGGTGAGCCAGGCCCAGAAAGGAAGTTGTTCACAAGGAGCAAGAATGAGCTTGTGGCTGGTTCTGATTTATCTGACAAAAATCAAATATCAAAAATCATCAAGAAAAAAAAAATAAAAATGTTAACAGTCTATTGGATGACAAATTCATTAAGTCTCCTTCCTTGTTATTTGTTGAAAGCAAAGAATTGAAGTCCATCTGATGTTAAAAGAATTTTCTTCCCAGCAATTACAATAATAGTCTCCATTTCTAGGAAGATGAAAGATCTCTATGCTGAAAACTTTAAGACATTGATTAAAAAAATCAGATACAAATAAATGGAAAGGCATCCCATGTTCATGGACTAGAAGAATTAATATTGTTTAAATGTCAATACTACCAAATGCCATCTATAGATTCAATGCAATCTCTATCAAAATTCCAATGATATTTTTTACAGATGTCAGAAAAGCACTCATAAGATTTATATGAAACTGTAAAAAATTCCAAATAGCCAAAGCAACCCTGAGAAAGAACAAGACAGGAGATATCATTCCTCTTGATTTCAAGCTACCCTATAAAGCTAAAGTTATCAAAACAGTATGATACTGGTTCCTCTCTGGGCAGGAGATGGCAAATGGCAGACTTTGATACCTATGACGATAGGGCCTACAGCAGCTTCCGTGACAGCAGAGGGTCCAGAGGCAGTGAGTGTGGCCATGGTTCCAGAGCCAGAAGGAGCTGCCCACAGAGCCCCACTACACAGCATACGTAGGAAATCTGCCTTTTAATACAGTTCATGGTGACATACATGCTATTTTTAAGGATCTCAGCATAAGGAATATATGGCTAGTCTGAGACAAAGACACAGACAAATTTAAAGGTTTCTGCTATGTAGAATTTGATGCAGTGAATTCCCTTAAGGAAGCCTTGACATAGGATTGTGCACTGTTGGGTGATTAGTCACTTCATGTGGACATTGCAGAAGGCAGAAAACAAGAAAAAGGTGGCTTTGGATTCAGGAAAGGTGGATCAGATGACAGAGGCCTCAGGGATGACTTCTTAGGAGGCAGGAAAGGGAGTCACCAGGTGACCGGGGAACAGGCCGTTAGTGGGGAGTCAGTTCAGAAGTGGCCTTCCTCTTCGAGGGTCCAATATGGCCTTCAGAGGACCAACAGAAGAGGAGAGAGCACAAAGGCCATGGCTCCAGCTGAAGCCTGGAACAGTTGCCACAACCCTCAACCAAGTAGCCAGTCCCAACTCTACCATCTTGTGGTGAGCCAGGCCCAGAGAGGAAGTCGTCTACAAGGAGCAAGAATGAGTTTGAGGCTGGGAGGGAATGGGGTGTGGGGGAGTCACGGCAAGACCACAGCCTGGCTAGCCCCCTGGACCGGCGGTCCTGCAGTCACCATTCCTGCTCCTGACCTTTTGCTCGCTCTTACATGGAAACACAGAGCTTGTGAGTGCATGTCAACTGGAAATAAGTAACTTTTAATACACTTTTGGCTTTGCTGAACCTATCTAATGCTTGTTTTGTTTTGTTTTGTTTTTTCTGCCAGCCCTTCCCCATTTTCCTTCTTCCTTTTTCCCTCTTGCTCTTTGTTTCCTTCCAGTAAATGAGTTTGTCTCAAGGGACAGAAGCAGCCACGCTTGGACATTCTTCGGATGGAGGTGCTGCTTTATATTTCTCCTTTTGCTTTCTCTTTTTTTTTCCTTTGGACACACTGATCAAACCCAGTTGTTTCTTTGATTTTTCTTAGTGCTTCTCTTCTTACCTGCATGTTGGGAGTTCTGTATGTATTGCTGTGGCTTCCAAGGGATGGAAAAACAAACAAACAAACAAAAACAGAAAAGAAGTCACAAATTGGATAGCATTTTGTTTTTATTCAGCTGTGATCAACAGACAGAATTTGAGGCACCTTGTTTTCAAAACGAGGATAAAATATCTGTTGATCCTTGCAAATTCCTCTCTGTCCCTATTTATAAGCATCCCTGTCTCTCTTACTCCCTTCTCAAATGGATTATTCCAGCAGAAGAGGCTCTCCTTTCAAACGAGAAATCTAAGAGGAGGGGGTGGTAGCCTGACCTGTCGATGAGGAGCTCAGTGGACAGGCCAAGCACACAGCTGTTCAAGCGCGAGTATGGCTGTGTCAGCACGTCTGTCGTGCAAGCACGTTCCCTCCTCACCTGTGGGTGGCTGCTGGATGCAGCGACAGTGTCCCTTCTGCCCAGCAGGGTGCTGGAGGTGGGTGGGGAGGGAAGAGACTGACCAGTGGTGGTGGTGGAGCAGAGCCCGGGCTATGCTCTAGGTGCAGACAGGACCTCTCCTCAGACCTCTGTGGTCTGTGTGTCCCCAGTCTCTACCTTGCATGTATCTGTCTGCTCCTTGGCGTAACAGTGAGACGCTGTGCTTCCCACTCTCCCTGACTTTTATAATGAAAATGGGCCTAAAACCTTGCACTTTACTGTTTCCCTTGATGAACTGAGTATTTTACTCTGCAGAGCTGTCAAGAACCTTCAGAGACCTGGTAGGTGGCTCTAAGTCACCAGCTCTCCTCTTGAGGACACAGTTGCCTATTCCCACACACAGTGTTTGGCAGGTATCCAGGGCCGGGGCCTGGGCTGCTGCTTCTGAGCTCCAATGCCTGTGTGTGAACAACCTGAGTCCTTCTGCATCGAGTCCGGGTCCATCCTGGTGAGAGTAATTCAGGTCCAGCCAGCAGTGAGGGCCTGGGGAAGAGACCTGCCAGTGGGAGCGGGGGTGCTGCGGGGTCCCCTAGTCGTACTTAGGGAGTTGTCCTCACTAGCTGGCGTCCTTCACTTCTCTCACTGTGTCTCTCTCTGAAAGTCTCAGCAACTACAGAGCTCTCTCTCCTTTCCTTCCTTCACCTGCCACCTCTGCTTCTGAAATAAGAACCATTTGTGTAACACCAATACTTAAGAAAGACATGCATTATGTAGTTGTAATCAAACCTGATGCTTTCAGATGACCTGCTTACATCTGTTCTTACATTTAAGAACAAAATAAACTCATCCACACTTCTGGGCAATCCAGCTGACTTTTAAATGCAAGAATGGAATTCCACGTTCAGTTATATGTCAGAAAGTAAGTCTATGGATGTGGTATTTTGTGAATGACCTTTTAAATAAAAGAAAATCTTACATAATATTTAAAACAAACAAACAAAAACAGTATGATACTGGCATTGAAGCAGACAAATAGACCAATGGAACAGGATTGTGAGCCCGGAAATAAGCCCACACACATATGGTCAACTAATATTTGACACAGGAGCCAAATATATCAGTAGACAAAAGGAAGTCTCTTCAATAAATCATGCTGAGACAATTAGATATTCACATGTAAAAGAATAAAACTAGACCCGTATTTACACCACTCATGAAATTAACTTGAAATGAATTAAATCTTACCTGTAAGACCTGAAACTATGAAATTCTTAGAAGAAAAATACAAAACTCCCTGACATAGGTCTGGTAATTATTTTTTGGACGTGCCACCTAAAGCACAAGCAACAAAATAAAAATATAAATAAGTGGATAGACTCCAAACTAAAAAAGCTTCTGCACAACAAAAGAAGCCATCAATAAAGTGAACAGACAACCTACAGAATGGGAAAAAATATCTGCAAACCACTTATCTAATAAAGGATTAATATCCAAAACATATAAAGAACTCATATAATTCAATAGCAAAAACAAACAAACAAAGACCAAATAATGTGAGTAACAAATGGGTAAAGCACCTAAATGGACATTTGTCCAAAGAAGATATGCAAAAGGGCAATAGGTACATGAAAACTTATGTAACATCAATAGTCATTAAGGCAATGGAAATTAAAACAAGAATGAGATATCACCTCATGTCTGTTAGAATAGCTATTATCAAAAAGACATGCAATAACAAATGCCGGTGTTGATGTGGAGAAAAGAGAAACTTTGTGCACTATTGGTGAGATTGTAAATCGGTAAAACTACTATGGGAAAACAAGCATGGAAAATCCTCAAAAACTTAAAAATAGAGTGGTGCCTGGGTGGCTTGGTTGGTTAAGTGTTCAGTTCCTGATTTTGACTCAGGTTATGATCTCACGGTTCATTAAATCAAACCCCACGTCAGACTCTGCATAGACAATGCAGAGCCTGTTTGGGATTCTCTCTTTCCCTCTTTCTGCCCCTCCCCTGCTCATTCCCTCTTTCTCTCTCTCAAATTAAATTAGTTAACTTTTTTTTAATTAAAAATACAACTACTATGTGATCCAGCAATTCACTTCTGGGAGTACATCAAAAGGTAAGAAAAATTAACCTTAAAAATATACACACCCCATATTCTAAGTGGCATTATTTACAATAGCCAAAATATGGACATGCCCTAAGTGTACATTGGTAGATGAGTGGATAAAGAGGTTATGGTACATATATATAAAACAAGCATTTTTTTTACAATATTTACAATGGCAAAACATAGAAAGCATAGGAAAGCATTATTTACAATAGGCAAGACATGGAAAAAAGCTAGGTGTCCACCAACAGATGAATGAATTAAAAATGTAATATATATATGGAGATAGATATAGATATAGACATAGATGATGTAGATAATGGAATATTATTCAACAGTAAAATATAAGGAGATCCTACCACATGTAGCAATATGGATGGACCTCGAAGGCATTGTACTAAGTGAAATAAGTCAGACAGAGAAAGACAAATATTGTGTGATCTCACTTATATGAAGAATCTAAGGGGGAAAAAAACTCAGAAGATATGAAACTGGTGGCTACCAGAGGCAAAGAGTAGTGGAACAGGGAATTATAAGAAGGTTGTCAAAGGTACAACCTTCTAGTTATAAGATAACCAAGTGTTAGTGATATAATGTATAACATGATGACTATGTCTAACACTGTTGCATGATAAATAGGAAAGTTGTTTAAAAAAGTATAAGTATGCCCTAAGAATTCTCACCAAAGAAGATATTTCCCCCTCTTTCTTCTTTTTTTTTTCCTTTCTTATCTTCTTCTTTTCTTGAGAGTATGGATCTTAGCTGAACCCATTGTAATCATTTCTCATTATATGTAACTCAAACCAACAGGCTGTATGCCTCAAACTTATACGGAGATGTATGTCAATTATTTCTTAATTAAAACTGGAAGAAAATAAAGTGAGAAAACTGAAACTTTAAATCAGGATTCAATCTAAGTCTGGTTTACTCCAAAATTTCATTCTTAACAATTATACGACACTAGATAGAAATATATATAAATAATCTCCTTCAGGTATTAGATATCAGATGACCTTTCAAGGAACTAACATAAACATATTCAGGTAAAGATTTACCAGCTGACAATGTAAATGTTTCAAGCTCTGTCCACTTTCAGAGACCCACTGTTGCAGGGACACTGCCTACAAATCCATGCAAGGTTAGATTTGTGAATGCCTTTCTCTGATAGCTATGGTATAATTGGCATTTGTTTATCATTTTTAAAAAGATAGCATCAGCATAGCTCGAGTTCATCTAAATTACTGTACACTTTGAGTGTTGATTTAAAAACTCACTAAGAGTCCAAATACGTAACTAATAAATAGTTTTTGTAATGCAGTCTATTCATAAGATGAGGACTGACTGTACTCTGTCCTGTTCTCTCCTATTCAGGGAGGAAGAGAACAAAGCTGTCATAAATCTTGTGGAGAAACTCCTTGTGTAAATTTGAATAGGGGAGGAAACAGGGGAGAAAGGACAAAATATTTCCTTGCAATTTATATCCTCTATATCTCTTCTTTTCCTCTAGGCTAATGAGCAGGGGTACCAAAATTCCTGAGCATATTGAAATTTAAGCATTTGTAAAGAAAGTAAAAGTCTTGTGGTTCTCCTTAGAGATTCTAAGGTAGCCTGGACAGTGACTTCAGATTATACATTATATAAATATGAAAGATAAATCAATGGCCATATTACCTATTGCTGTTTCCAAGTGATAAAGAGCTATTCTTATTGTCCAAGTAAATACCAGATGGAAAGATAATAGGTATATAGGGAGTTGGATTCATAGATGATAGATAGATAGATAGATAGATAGATAGATAGATAGATAGATAGAGAGATAGAGAGATAGATAGATAGCACAGCTATCAAGATAGTCTTTTGTACTGACTGGATTCCTATTTGGAAATGCAAAAAATTAAGCAAATAAAACTTAAAACCAGTGGTTTAATATAATTGGAAAGGAAGAAAGAAGTTTAGTGAATTAGACAGCTCTATCTTGGGCCCTTAGCCAAATGTGTACTGTTTCAAAATAAAAGAAAGTAATAACTTTTCCAGCACAGTTTGCTCAATGTATGACCTATTCATTAGCTTAAACAATTGGTGTAAATTCTATTTCATTAACATTTTTGCTTATTTCCTGGGTGTCATTCCTTTCTTTGGATAAAAGCTAAATTTCTGAATAGATTGGTATGTGTGAAAACTCTATTCTCGCATTGTTTTGCCTGAATTGTTCTTCGGACATATTTTAAAATCTTATGCTTGAAGTACACTGGATTTCTACAACAAAGCAACACCCAAGGAAAGTAAACCAGAAAAAGGAAGGAACACATAACAAATAGACGTAAAGTAAATTGATACAAAATAAAACTCAATGCAGCCTACTGAGAAAGGTATAGGGTTTAGTGTCACAGAAGTTCTATGGCAATAGGTGAATTTTCAGCTGTCAATACGGTTTTACATTTTGCGAAGCATAACGTGCATTCAGAAGGGTATACGAATCTTAAGTATCCAATATATATGCCCAAGTAAACACATCTGGGTAACTAGATCTACATCTCAAGAAACAGAACAGCATACCAGAACTTCCCCTCCATTGGACTCCTTTCCAGGCAGCATTCTCCACAATGACACTGCAATCTAGAGTGCCAACACTACAGGTCAGGTTTGCTTTTCTTGAAGTTTATACTATTGGAATGATACAGATATATTCTTTGGCTTTCTGACTATTTTCACCTAATATTATAATTGGAAGATTTACCCAAGTTGCTTGTACTAGTAGCTTTTTTTTCTTTTTCATTTTCATTACTATGTAACATTTCATTGTGGGAATATACCAATATTTATTTGCTTTTGAGGGCATTGAAAGAAGTTCCTCTTTGGTTTTACAAATACTACTGCTATGAACATTCTTGTTAATATTTTTGGTATACATATTTTTGGTGTAATTTCCTTGAATTTAACCTAAGAGTTAAATTACTAAATATGATATACACAGGTATAAGACATACCATAAAAGAGTTTTCTCTAAAAAATTTTTTAATGTTTATTTATTTTTGAGAGACAGAGAGACATAATGTGAGCAGGGGAAGGGCAGAGACAGAGGGAGACACAGAATCTGAAGCAGGATCCAGGCTCCGAGCCGGCAGCACAGAGACCGACGCAGGGCTCGAACTCATAGACTGTGAGATCATGACCTGAGCTGAAGTCGGTTGCTTAACTGACTGAGCCACCCAGGTGCCCCCACAAAAGAGTTTTCTAAAGTAGTTATAGTAATTTACAATTACACTAGTGGTGTTCAGTCCACATTCTTCCCATGACATTTTATGTAATTTTCATTTTAGTAATTTTGGTGAGTTTGTATCATGCTGTGGTTATAACTTACATTTCTCTATTGACTAGTGAAATTGAGTAACTTTCTATGTTAACTGGTTGTTTTAATATCCTTTTTTTTGTGAAATGCATGTTCAAATCTTTTACTTATTTTTCTATGTCTTGACTGGAGACAGAGTGTATTATGCTAAGTGAAATAAGTCAGTCAGAGAAAGACAAATACCATATGATTTCACTCATATGTGGAATTTAAGAAACAAAACAGATGAAAATAGGGGAAAGAAAGAGAGACAAGAGAGAGAGCGGCAACCGAGAAACAGACTTTTAATATAGAGAACAAACTGAGGGTTGCTGGAGGGAAGTTGGGCGGAGGATGGGCTCATGGGTGATGGGTGTTAAGGAGGGCACTTGCTGTAATAAGCACTGAGTGGTGTACATAAGGGATAAATCACTAAATTCTACTCCTGAAACTAATATTACGCTATATGTTAACTAACTACAACTTAAATTAAAACTTGAAACTAAATAAATAAATAAAATTGATTTGAAAGATATTGTGTGTGTCTGTTTTATATATGAGTGTGTGTATGTGTATGTGTGTCGAGCGTGTTTACACATAAATGTATAGAGATGTATGTATACTGGTTATAAGTCCATTATTATATGTACTTCAAATATCTTCCCTGATTCTGTGACTTGAGTTTTGGTCTCTTAGTGGTATAATTTGGTATTATTATCTTGATATAATGTAATTTATCATTTTTTTCCCTTATAATTATGCCCTATATAAGAATATTTGCTTAATATCAGGTCATTAGATATTCTATTTTTTCTCTAAAAGGTGTATTGCTTAATTTAACAAATCTAATTCATCTGGAATGAATATGTTTATGTAGAACTCCAGAAATGTTTTCCCTCCACAGAGATATCCAGAATAGAATGTTTGAGAATATTTTTTCTGACTCTCCATCATACCACACCCCCCACACACACACATTCGAATAATTCTGAGAAAACTAAGATAGTCAAGAAAATAATTTCAGCTTAAGATATCCATAGTTGCATTATGTTTTGACAATAAAGTCTAATAATTAGTATAATAGAAGTATACCTGTTCTAAGTTCATTCATAGGCTTATCTATTTTGTTATTTGTAAAATAATTTCATTCCGACAGAAGGTAAGCCAGCATTGCTAAAAATTAAGGTCTATAGATGTTCAAATGATTAAATTTTCAGCTCTGAACTGCTATGAAAGAAAATAACTAAGATATGTAAACACAGATTCACATGATCATGCATGTGACAATTTTTTAGTTTGTTTTCATTTGCCAAAGATATGTGGAAATAATTATTTCCTTAACTAATCTGTCCTAGAATAAGTGTACTGAGAGCATTTGAGGCCTGAAGTTATTTTCTTTGCTAATGCTTCCGCAATGAAAACATGACTTCTATTCCAAAGACAATCTGGAGACTGCATATAGAAGAGGAAAACAACTGTTCACTAAACAAGTCTCTACCTACCTCATCCACAGTAAATTCATGACCCTCCTTTTTCACTACTGCTTTCTTTTATAATAATAGTTCATAATTAGTCTTAGGCTCAGAATTAGATGAAAGTCTGAAGATACAGAAATATTGTCTTCAAAGTAATTCTTCTTCAAATAAATCTAAT
Organism: Paguma larvata; assembly: GCA_030068075.1. NCBI lineage: Eukaryota > Metazoa > Chordata > Mammalia > Carnivora > Viverridae > Paguma > Paguma larvata. The sequence continues at coordinate 141,729,479 of CM057823.1, forward strand.
AACGGATTTTTAAAATTGTCACCATCTGTTATATACCTTGTCATCTGTCTCCAGTAACTGCCTGCAGACTGTACCAAACATTCTCAGTTTATTATTCTTGTTGCTATTTACTTGCAATTTCTCAAATCCATATCTTAAACCCAGCTTGTCTGTGCCCTTTTTTTATTGATAATGTAATGGGTTCACAAGAATAACAACAAAAACAGTTTGAGGAATGTTATACAGTGCTTACAGTTTATCCCTCATGTATGTGAATTCTTTTGGCAGATGGTCCCTGAAGACCTATTTGACCCTTTATTTTATTCCAATAGAGTTCATTAACCATATCCTCTTCTTCAGACACTTTTCTTCATAAAATCTATTTTTCTTTAACTATGCAGTTAGAATTATAGGTTTAAACAGCATCCTTCCAAGGATTTAGCAGCGGTAGGAACCAAGAAATATCTTAATTGCAGAACTCATCCCAACTGCATTATTCCAAGTAGCAATAATGCATCTCATGCTTTGTAGCTAAACACCAGGAAACCCCTTCTTGGACCAGTCTGACCAAAATCTCAAATGATAAAAATTTAACGGCTGGGGCAGGTGGGGGCAGGGGAGATGTGAACAGATGATCATTGATTGCCCTATGATAATGAGGATACTTCTGAGATTCCCTCAAAGAGAAGGCAGATTGGTTGTTTTAATTTTGAATTACTGTTTACTTCTTTACTCATTCTGCTCCTAGAGAGGGAAGGTGTCTTATCTAACTAGTAAATTGGAGAGAAGGACTGGCATGTTTTGCTCATTGCTGCTCTCTTCTGGGAGTGAGCCTGTACTCTTTCTTTAGAGATAAATTCTGCCTAACTCTGTGGTTTAATAATTCTCTTTGGCTAAGACCTAAAGTCATATTTTCCAGCTTGGCCTCTGTCAATAATAATGCCAATATTTTAGCATCATCTTTAATCATTTATTTTGTTTCTTAATATTGCACAGAAGCTGATCCAAGAAGAGTAGTTGGCCTGTAAAGGACCCAACTGTGCTTGGACTGAGAACACCAAAAACTAAGATAGCAAAATTTTAGATAAAACACACATGAAGAAAGGCTTTGGAATGAAAAGGACATTTGTTTCTGTCCCTTAATCTCTGGAATAAAGGGAGAGATATTTAACGTTGGTGTTTTAATAAGGATTGTACTGGGCCAGTTTTGACCCCTGCAGCCTTGGTTAGAAGCTTTGTATCAATCATATGGTATAGTGGCCCTAGAAATAACTGCAGCTTATGTAGGATTTCACCTGAAATGACTGTTTGTTTTCAAGCAGGTCTTGGGCAAAGGTGGTAGCGTCCATGAGAACAGCCTTGGTAAGAGCCAGAAGAGGATCCAAGCCAAAGGTAACCAAATGGGTAGCCTCAGAGAATGGTTGGAGGTCTGTGAGACAGAGTTTGCAGATGCCAGCAGAACTTTCTGCTTTGTCTAGTAGATTCAAAGACGTGGTTATAGGCACAGATACACAAGAACACCAACAATAGCGCCTTAACAAAGTATGGTTCTGAGGCCTCTTAGCAGGCCCTGCTTTTCCTCAACTGGAGCAGCTGAGACAAACATGCCATACAGATAAAAGATCTTTTAAATCTTTTTGGTCAATGGTTGGCAGAACAGTATTGGCTGCTTCTAAACTGCAAAGCAGTTATGTTCCTTGTTATTGTAGAAATCAGGCTCTAGAAAGCCAATATTCTAAAAATCAGGTTCTAGCCGGATCTAGACAACAGTAGAACCACTAATCCAAATTTTACTCCATGCTCAGGGCCACAGAGGAGCTGTAGAAAAGCTAAATTTGGACCCATCTGGTGCTGAACACAAACTCAAGGGCTACCCTCCTTCCATGGCATGATTTTACATTGGCTATTGACTTATTTAATAAGAGGAAGCTTAGGTGGATTCCTTCGTGTACTCAACTCTCTCTAATATACCAAATCTTGTGTCGAAACCACATCTTTATGGGAGTTTGTTCACAGTTTAAGTTTACCAGGCATGATGTGATGGTTGATTTTATGTGTCCACATAGCTAGGCTACGTTACCCAGTTGTTTGATCAAACACTAGTCTAGATGGTGCTGTGAAGGTATTCCAGAATGTGATTAATGTTTCTAATCAGTTGACTTGAAGTAAAGGAGATTATCTTCGCAAGGTAGGTGGGCCTTATTCAATCAGTTGAAAGCATTAAAAACAAAAAGCTAGGTTCCTCCCCCACCCCCCAGAAGAATTCCTGCCCTCAAGACTATACACAGAAAGCTTGCCCTACTGTTACCAAGACCACCTACAGATTTCAGACTCAGGACTGCAACATCAATTCTTGCCTAAGTTTCAAACATCTGCCAACCCACTCTACAGATTTTGGACTAGTCAGCCCCCAAAATCATGGGAGCAAATTTCTTAAAATAAATCTCTTTAGGGGTACTTGGCTGGTTCAGTTGGAAGAGTATGCAACTCTTGATCTCGGGGTTGTGGGTTTGAGTCCCACATTGGGTACAGATATTGCTAAAAAAAATAAACTTAAAAAATCTCTTTATACACCCACACACCTACAATCACCCAAATTTCCTCCCACATAAAAGTATATGTATGTATGTATGTATATGTATGAATATAAAAACATATATACATACATATATTGGATTTGTTGCTCTGGAGTGTTCTGAAAACTCCATGGCAACAGGCATAAAGTAATTGGCACCCTGGAAAGGTTAAAACGATGGATAGTTTCTCATTTCCTTGAATACCAGTGAGTTCCTGCTATGGTCTTGATGAATACTAAACATTGGGGTTCAGTAGTTCACGTTTGCCTGGAATAATTGCCTTAGGGAATACTTTCTTTTCTAAATGTGGTATAGATGTTGGCAGGGTCGTCATATTATTTTGTATGTTACTAACTCTTCAAACTTTTTAATGTAATGCACATCAGAAACTTTTTTTAGATTTTCTGAGACCCTGAAGGAACTAGGTCCTTTCTAATGACAAAATTTAGGCTGTAATTACTGATAGAATGCCAGACTCCACTAAATTATTAAGAACCCATCTGTCTGTGATTCAGGAGAATTACAAGTTGAGAGAAATTGGGCTTTGGATTATGAACTTTTTTTTTTAATTTTTAATTTTTAATTTTTTGTTTTCTTCTTTTTCTTCCTCCCCCCCATCAACTCTATATTTAAGAGTCCCTTATGATTTGCCTCCCTCCCTCTCTGTAACTTTTTTTTCCCCTTCCCTTCCCCCATGTCTTCTGTTAAGTTTCTCAAGATCCACATATGAGTGAAAACATATGATATCTGTCTTTCTCTGACTGATTTATTTCACTTAGCATACTACCCTCCAGTTCCATCCATGCTGCTACAAATGGCATGATGTCATTCTTTCTCATTGCCAAGTAGTATTTCATTGTATATATAAACCACATCTTCTTTATCCATTCATCAGTTGGTGGATATTTAGGCTCTTTCCATAAGGTTCCTCAAAAAATTAAAAAATAGAACTACCCTATGACCCAGCAGTAGCACTGCTAGGAATTTACCCAAGGGATACAGGAGTGTTAATTTGTTTTTGAGAGAGAGAGACAGAGCATGAGCAGGGGAAGGGCAGAGAGAGAGGGAGACACAGAATCCGAAGTGGGCTCCAGGCTCTGAGCTGTTAGCACAGAGTCTGATGCAAGGCTTGAACTCATGAACTATAAGATTATGACCTGAACCAAAGTCCGATGCTCAACCAACTGAGCCACCCAGGTGCCCCTGGATTATGGACTTTTGTTTCAGAAAGGAAAGAAAATTTTATTTTGGTATTTTGTTTCTTGGGACTTGGAGTTGCAATGAGATTTAATTTTTAACCTTTAACTTTCCTTAGGAATTTGACAAAAGAAGTGAGAACATAGTCAAATTTGGGATACCTTTATGCTGTTGGCATTTTTTAGGTTTGTTTTTTGCATTTTACCCTAATTATAACATTTAATTTCATTGCAGAATCTCTGATAATCTGATGATGATCAGTAGGGCTGGGCATAATTTGGTTGAGAAATAGAATATGGAGTAAATTATAGAATGGCCTTTCTGTTGACTTAATTAATGTGCTATTTGGATAATTTCATAGATTTCTAAGGGCTCAATATAACTACTGACTAGAAGTCCCAAAGTATGGACTGGTATTGGAGGAGTGGCTTTGAAAAGTGGCACCAGGACAGTCCTGATTAAACTGCTAATCTCAGGGTGCCTGATTAAACGTCCAGCTTCAGCTCAGATCAAGTTCTCCCAGTTTGTGAGTGCGAGCCCCTTGTTGGGCTCTGCTCTGACAGCTCAGAGCCTGGAGCCTGCTTTGGATTCTGTGTCTCCCTCTCTCTCTGCCCCTCCCTCACTCACGCTCTGTATCTCTCTCAAAAATAAATAAACATTTAAAAAAATGAACTGCTAATATCACTCAAGAGAAATGACATTATCCTTGGTTGGTCATAGTAGATTAGTTAAGCCAAAGGAATAAAGAGGACAAATATTGAAAAAGTCTTAGTAGAAAGTGTTCCTCCTCTTTGCGTTTTCTTTCTGTGAAAGGAGATCTGATATTTAACTTAAGGCCTCTCTCCTCTACTTTACTGATTCTAAAGCTGAGGTAAAGTCAAAAAACTAGTAAATTTGGGGGAAATAACTGAGTGAGTTCTGTTTGGCTGTACTCTTCTACCTTCTGATGGTTTTTTTTTGGCCACTAAGGTATTTTGCTCTGCCCCTCCAGGTATAGGCCACCCCACTATTGGAGCCGTAGACCATATGGACCTATAGACCTACCTCAGTTTAGAAATTCCCCTAATTTTGAGGCCAATATTAACAAGCCTATTTGATGGACAAACATAAAATTGAACCCATGGACTTGGTTTCAATCAATAATAAAGTTATTTTAGCTTCTATCTTTACCTTTTATGTCTTTTCTCAGAACTTCAATGGAGAAAAGGGATTCTCTATCCCTTGATAGAGGTCTATTTAAAGATCTTAATATATTCCCATAAATATATTATTTTCATGCCAGGTACAAGTATTAAACAACTGTCCCCGCATCTTCTACAGCCTTTTTCCCTACATAGAACTTACAGCCACATTTCTAATGCATATGATTTGTCAAAGCAATGAACTAGCTGACTAGTTCTCTCAGTACCTGTTTCATTGATCATATCTCCCTTTCCCCACTGACTTAAGAACCCCAGCTTTTTTATGTCACATATTATACACATACATATTTCTGGATAGGCAGAAGGATATAAAGGAAAGTCATAGTCTTAAGTTATGAAAGTTTATGTATTTATGTGTTTATTGTATTCATTATGTTGTCCTTTTCTGTTGAAACCCAAAGCACATTTTTTAGCCTTTTGTATTTCTTACAACTCTGGATTATGCATTGACTGATACATAAGTAATTTGTTTTAATTCTCCATAAATGACAGTGTATCCTATCTATTTCTGTTTTTTTCCCAGTTCCTAGCACAGTAAAGTCACAAGCAAAGCATTCACTAAACGGTTGTTGAATATATTTATATAAACTGTAAAGCTCTTGATAAATATAAATTGAAGAAGTGATTATGGGTATTGTTGAGATATTCTGTTGATTCTAGAATATAAGACAGTTGTCTTGTTTTGTAAAACCTTGGGATAAATATGTTTTCAAACTTCAGTTGATGAAGGTTATAAATGGGCTGACTTATAACTTATGAGTTAGAAGCCTTATCTCCTGAGTTTTGTTGGTAGAGGTTTTAAGAAAAGATGATACTGATGAATAGCACCCCCATCCAAAATTGTTCTACTCTAAGGGAGCTCTAGTAGATGGTTTTATAGATAGTTTAGACTTATCTGCAAGTTGTCTAGTTTATTCTGTGGTAGCATTAAAGATTTAAATATGCTTTTTCACATGTGGATCCACACAGCTTACTCAGGAGGAGAAGGGAGTCTAAGCCCAAACTTGGTTCATAGACAGTGGGCCAGAGTTTGAGGGGTGAAGTGATTCTTAGTGCTGTAAGGGAACTACTGTCACTCGGATTTCCCTCTATCCCTGTCATTCAGAGCTTCACAACACAAGGGCAGATACAGCTGAGAAAACTCCTTCTTCTTGGTTTCACCCAACACCATACTGAATATGGAGGCTGGGAAGTATTGAGAATTTCAGAAATCATGGCCTTTAGATGGATACTGTAAATGGTTGCAATGTGGGCACTGACGTCAGAGGATATATGCATCCATGAGCTGGGATGAAAGATAGGAAATCAGAAACCCTCATAGGAGCCTAGGACTGGACCAGAGGCATCACCTAACAATTTCCAGAAAAATCCTGGAGGAATTTGTTGGGAGTCATCATGGGCTCACAGGTTGACACTCTCCCTGCGTGAAAAGGCAGACGTTACAAGGCTCCTGCCACCAAATTGGCACCCAAAACCATCTCCTTCTAATATTAATCTTTCAGGCTTGGATTTCTTTAGCTGCTCTTGTTGGCCTCAAGGGATGTAATACTCTTTTGTTTCATGGCATTTAAATAAAAAGGAAGGACCTGGAGTACGATGATTTGATGGATTACATCTGAATGAGGGTAATCTGGCCAGAAGCAGCCTCAAAGCTGCCTCGTGGGGATAGGTTACACAAATTGATAGCAGTTATGAGCTGACTAAATATTAGTGTAACTTATATAAACGTTAGGCCTCTATTATGTAAATTCAGTCATTCATAAACAAAGGAACTTAGACAAGCCTTAGGAATTACCAGGAGAGTTACACCTGCCCCATGGTAGTTTAGGAAGCTAAATGGAATGACTCTTAATCTTTCTATAGACGATTAACATAGGTATTAAGATGATAATGTATGCACCCTCTGTTTACTAAGACTTAAGATAACAATTCTGTTTTCTTGTAAACACCCTGTTCTCTCCCCCTGCCACAAATTTACCTAATCCTACTTCAAAGACAGCAGATGTTAATTAACTGAGGAGCAGAATCACAAAATAGCTAAAGATAAGAATTGTTTCCTTTATGGTCTAAAAATGAATGATTTACTACAACAGGCAAGACTGAGGCAGTTGCTCTTTGCTGATCAAAACACATTGTTAGTAAAGTTATCAAGCTATGCTTACTGATGTAATGTCACTCTTTGATGTAGTTGACTGCCTTTAAATAAAAATACTGAGACCAGCAGAAAGATACACGCCTGCCTGGTTCCAGAAACCATGCTGCTCTCTCGAGTCATTCCTTTTGTCAACACCGTTCGTCCTTTGGGGACACCGGGACTCGCCGGAGCTGGACGCCAGCAGGAATTTAAGAACAACTCAAGTTCTTTCAAAGTACGTGAAGTGAAAACAGGAAAAAGTGTTTTCATAATGCATACGCAGTGCCTAAAAATCATGTAAGAAAAGGTCATTGCTAATATTAGTAGTACTGTTATCAAAATTATTCAATGACAGAGTATCTTGGAGTCATTAACATTGTAAACTTGGGGGTTGGAGTGCCTGTGTCCTGGCCATGCCACTTATTGGCCAGGTGATGTTTGTCAGGTGACTTAATCCCTCTGCATCAGTTTCCTCTTTTGTAAAAATGAACATAAGTATAGTTCCTACTCATGATGTTGTAATAAAGGTAAAGTTTGTAACGTATGTCAAACTCTTAGAACTGTGATTCACACAGAGTAAGACTCAATGAATGTTAGATACTCTTCTCAGAGGGAATTTCATTCTAGAGAGTGAATATATTCCCATCTTTAGACACTGGCCGGCAAAAACACATTTACTTCTGAAAGCAACATAATTTTTCTAAAAACAAACATGAGACAATATGCCTAAAACAAAATGGGAAACACACACACACTCTTACACACGCAGAGCCAGCATATTCTCGTGGAGAAAAAAGATTATTAATCTCCATGCCACTAATCTACACTGGGAAGGAAGAACCACATTCGAAAACAATATATTATTGAAGTTTCATTATAGTGTCTTGCATCAGTAAATTCTTACTAAAGTGTAATGTGTTTTCAACTTTTAAATATAATATATAAGGGCGAATTCCTAAATCCTTAACAGAAAATCGTGTCCAGATGATTCATTCTGAAAAATAGGAAACAAAAATGAATCTTAAAGAAACATACAAAGACTACTGCCTCATAACTGTCTTGTCAAATCCATCTATCACATGTATACCATGGAAAGCAAATTAAATATGACTAATCTGTGTAAACACAAACTTAAAAACACACTGAAGAATTGGGGCACCTGGGTGGCTCAGGCAGTTAAGCATACTATGAGTTCGAGCCCGGTGCGGACAGCTTAGAGCCTGGAGCCTGCTTCAGATTCTGTGTCTCCCCCTCTCTCTGGCCCTCCCCGACTTGCACTCTTGTCTGTCTTTCTTAAAAATAAATATTTAAAAAAATTTTAAAAAAGAACATATTCAAAAACAAAAAAGAAGAAGAAAGCAGAAAAAGAAAAGAAAAAGAGAACAAATGCAGGCATGCTTGGAACCAGGAGGCATTTAGGAGCTGCCTTAGGCAAAGTTTGTTTTGTAGTTGTGTTAAGACAGCTGCATTCAGCTACCGCAGGTGTGTTTGGTTGACAACATTTCTCCAGTGAAATTTCCCAGATAGTGAGAACATTCTGACCTGAGTAATAATGAGATACTATGATGTGATTGCCAAAAAGCATTGTGTAGCAGCCAACTTTTAATGCTCTTACATGAGTCCTCTGAAGAGTCAGAAAAACCCCAAATGTAAGCAAGTGTTGAATTTTATGTTTCATGACTTATTTATTAGAGACAAAAGAACCCCTGGATTCTGAAGGCCAATATGGCAAATTTCTGAGGTGAAAATACAATACTTCACTACAGAGATATGATTTTCAAACTGGATTCATGTATGTTTTCTCTTTTTGTCTTGATATTCTAAGACAAAATGATTTACAAAGTCCTGATAGCTGAATCAGGGCTGTTTATAAAGATTCTAAAATGGAAACAAAGTCTCTTTTTTTCTTCTTTCCTTTTCAAATTTTCTTTCTCCCCCCATATTAGTGTTAGAGTGTTCTTGTCCCTTCCATCTCACTACGTATACATTTGACTATACGATCAAGTTATAAATAGCTGAATTACTTATTGTATTAGGTGACATATATTCATGTATGGGCAGAACACACATTCACACAAAGGCGACTGTTAGCATTGAGGTTGTCTACTTTTATGTAACAAACTATTTAAAAACGTTAGTGGTAGAAAACGAAACTACATTATCCGCAAAGTTGCTGTGGATCAGGGATCTAGATAAGACAAAGCAAGATAGCTTATTTTTGCTTTGTAATGTTAGGGCATTCAACTGGGAAGACTCAAATCTTAAGTGGCTGGGTGCTAAAATTTCCTTGGGGCATTTTTAATCACAGGTTGGGAGTCTAGCTTGTGTTGACGTGAAGACTACACTCAGCCGGCAAGGGAGACCAGAGAGCCACATGTTCTTTCCTTGTGGCTTGGGCTTCCTCTAGAATGGTGGCTTCACTGTAGCTTGACTTCCTACATGATACTGCAGGGCTCCAAGAGCAAGTGTTCTGGCAAACACGGTAGTATTTACCCAGCATGGTATGGTTCAGCATCAAAAGTTAAATAGTGCCATTTCCAATGTCTTCTTTTGGTTAAAGCAGTCACAAGCCTACCCATATGCAAGGGGAGGTAAAGAATACCACTCTTACTGAGAGGAGTATTAAAATTTTACATCTATGTTTTTAAAAAATCACTAAAATAGTGTTAAATATTGAAACAAAATTTCCTATTATAGCCAAAGTCTTGATTTCCCTCTATTTCATTCATTGGAATAAAAAATATCGCTATATTTTAATTATGACCATTGCTTCCTCTTGATTCTAAAAGAGCAGTGGAGTCTTCAGGAAGGAATATGGATTACTCCTCCTATATTTCTCTCCAGTATTGAAATTATACAAAACAGTGCTGTGAGCTCTCTTTAGCCTAAAAATGTACAGGTAAGCTGTAAGACAGCAGATTTTTGCTTCGGTAAAGGAAGAGCAAAGTCCTGGTTAAAAACATTAGATATTGGGGTGCCTGGGTGGCTCAGTTGGTTAAGTGTCCGACTTCAACTCAGGTCAGGATCTCATGGTTTGTGAGTTTGAGCCCCACGTCGGGCTCTGTGCTGACAGCTCAGAGCCTGGAGCCTGCTTCAGATTCTGTGTCTCCCTCTCTCTGACCCTTCCCTACTCACGCTCTGTCTCTCTCTCTTTCTCAAAAATAAATAAACATTAAAAAAACACATTAGATACTTAGTATAGGAATAGGAGCAAGAGAGCCAACCTCTTGTAACCCATAAGACAAAAACCTAACAGCAAGAGGATACCACAAAGTAAAAACTAACCTTCCCGGCTCAGTCCCCGCCATCCCCCCTCCCTACCAGACTGGGATTTCACAGAGCTACAGTTTTTTTCCTTTTCTCTTCTCACAGGTTTAGTCCTCCAGAATCTTTATCCTTTTGGTTAGTCATACTTTAGTTGGAAGAAATATATTCTTGGCCATTATACTCTGCCCCCCTCACTGGCTGCATCTCTCTGGGAAGGCAGGGAGGGAGTCTGCCCCTCCTTCTAGACTGTGGTTTAGGAGCCTTGAACCCTGGAATTGCCTGCCCATATAGCCCTAGCTTGCTCTCAGATCTACGAAAGTTCTTTCCAGGTCAGTCCTTCACAGGGCAAACTTCTGCAGGAGGCATGTGCATAGTCATGGTCAAGAGGGAGCTTTTAGCCAGAAAGGGGGGATATGGACAGAGTTTCAATGTGGTTTAGTTTGTCCAATACATTAATATGAGGTCTTTGGGGTGGTAAATGGAGCTAATTGGGGCTGTGGTCCATGCTGACAAATGTCAGCAGTGGGCCCACTGCTGGGCCCAGGTTTGGTTTGTTTTTTTTGTTTGTTAAAAAAAAATAGAAATAGTAACATATAAAATGGCTCTTCTTTCCTAATCTCTCTTCACACTGGCATATTAATTTATTTTCCTGATATATGACTCAGTAGATATGGGAATGTTAATATATTTCAGCCTGTGTTATTATTTATCTGAATAAAAGGTACAGGGTGTACAGTCACCAATAGGGACACCTACCGCTCTTGACACTGCCAAGTTGGAGCTCTGAGCACGCATTCCAGAGAGTCATTGTTACACAGTGATTCAGACATATAGAAGAGTTTGTTATGTACAATATCTCAGGAAGTTAATCATTCCTAGGGAAAGTGTTTTGTTTGTTTAAGCCGGTTGAGAACTGTAGAACAGTAAGACCAGAAAATGTGTTTTAAAATGTGTGACTTACAAGTGAATCTCTTGACTGCAATTGATTCAGTGTAATGGTTGATTACACTGATATCGACAGCAAAACAAGTTTACCACTTAAAATTCTTCTGATTAAAATAGTGCCATTTAACTTGAATTCATCTATGTACAGGAACTTTTCGGAAGACTGCACTGTAAAAATGGAGAAACAGTGATATTTAGGTTAAGCCAGCCAGTTTAGGTCTGGTTCCAGATGCCTCTGAGCTCAGTGAGGGTCCTGTATCTGAGTCAGAATCCTGAAGGCTGAATACTCGAGGTTTTCAAACTTTTATTGCCATGTCACAGCTTACTCGTGTCTGTGAAATTACCGAAAGACTTATCTTCGTCTCATCCTAAATCATATACTTCTTGCAAAATGCTGCAGCTAAATTTGAGAAAAAAAAGTTTGGCGATAATATGTATAGCCCCCTTGATTAAAGATAAAGAAAGAAAGATAGTATATTCATACTTGGGAAGTTTGCTGAACTTGGGGCTACTTTTCAGAACAACGTTCACTTGAAGAAGGAAGTTTTCTCCTTACCAACACTGGAAGCCATAAGGAGAAGTATGCATTTCCATTGCCGTTACAATGCATATGATGTAAATGTTCACTTTCGTAAAGATTTTTTTAACTAATTCTCTTCAGTACTCTTCAGTACTCTGGAGTTTATTCAAGGTCATGGGGCTTGATATCTAACTTAGAATTGCAAAAATAAGTTCTCCTCACTCTCTCACCTCTTCAAGAATGTCACTCCACCAGTATTTCCCTCTTTCTTGCACAATCATTCACTCATCCCATGAATATTATTTTTCCCAAGTTAAAAAAAAAGACAAAAATCTCTTTGCCCTACACTGACCTCCAGCAATCACTTCATATCTCTGGTCCCTTTACAGCAAACTCTTAGAAGGTGTCGACTATCGTCACAACCTCTTTGAATGCATTCCAGTGAGGCTTTCGCCCCCACCACTTCATCACACTGCCCTTGCCAAGTTCACCAAAAGCCTTCTTGTTACTAAATTATATGGCAAATTTCATTTGGCTTATGATCAGCAGTAGACACAGATAGTTCTTATTTTCTTCTTGGAAACTGCCACTTGGCTTTTGGAACACTACAATTAATACATCAGAGATATTGCAGGTTCGTTTCCAGATCACTGCAATAAAGCAAATATCCCAATAAAACTAGTCAAATGAATTTTTTGGTTTCCCAGTGCATTTTATGTGTACACTATGCATACATTATATTGTGTATTAAATGCTCAATAGCATTATGTCTAAAAAAAAAACAATGTACATATCCTAATTAAAAATATTTTATTGCTAACAAAAAGCTAACCATCATCTGATCTTTCAGTGAGTGGTCATCTTTTTGCTGGTGGAGGTCTTGCCTCGATGCCGATGACTGATCCACATGGTGGTTGCTGAAGGCGGAGGTAGATGTGTTGATTTATTAAAATAAGATGATTGACTCCCTTTCATTTGCCTTATTGATTGACTCCCTTTCATTTGAACACTTAGAAGCCATTGTAGGATTATTAATCATCTAGTTTCAATATTGTTGTATCTCAGGGAACAGGGAGGGAGGAGAGGGATAGTCATGGAGGAATGGCCGGTCGATGGAGTATTTAGAACTCATACAGCATTTATCAGTTAAGCTCACTGTCTTGTATGGGCATGGTTTGTGACACCCCAAAACAGTGAGAATAGTAACATCATAGATCACCGAATGCGGATCACTGTAACAAATATAACAATAATGAAAAAGTTTGGAATATTTCAAGAATGATCAAAATGTGAGACAGAACAAATGCTACTGGGAAAATGGTGTTAACAGACTTGATGCGGTCTGCTATTCGGCTACAAAATGGCACTCAAGACAGGGTTGCCACAGACCTTGAATTTGTGCTAAGAAAAGAAAGAAAGGGGGGGGGGGTAGAAAGAAGGAGAGAAACTGTATCTGCAAAGCACAGTAAGGAAAAGTGCAATACAAAGAGGTATGCCTGTTTTCCCAGTTGGTTCTTCTCTTACCTCTCTGGCTGCTCTCTCCTTTCCTGCTTTCTCCTCATCTTGCCAGCCTCTGAATACTGGAGTCATCCCAAACTCAGTTCTAGAATCACTTCTCTATCTACACTCGCTCCATAGATGACTCTATCTGGTGCCAATGTTTTAAAAATCATCTGCAAACTGGTGACATCCCAGTTTACATTTTATTCTGGACCTTTCCTTTGAATTTAAAACTTCTCACATCTCCCACTAACACCTTTCCCCAAACTTCTGGTACTAGTGGCTTTGATTATAGTTACAATTTCCTAACTGATGTCTGTGCTTCAGCCCTTGCCCTTTTCCCTCCACCATCGGCCCAGGACAGAAAGCTCCCATAAAGGCGTGAATCAAATAATGTCACTCCTCAGCCTAAAACCCTCCTATCGCACTGTAGCAGGATTCTCCCATGGAGAGTCGAAACAGACACTGAGGCGTTTTTGTTTTTTCAGGAAGCAACTTTATTTATCTGAAGGGCTCAGTTGGGTTCGAACCCAAAGAACGGAGCCCCAAATGCCATGTGGCATAGTTTTTTATACAATTTTCTATTTCTTTGTCACCCATATATGGTAACACAAACATTCAGTCTGATTAAGTGGTCTCACGTTACAGGGTCATGAGGGATGTTGTTACATATGTGCATAGCCGGGTTGCCTTGAGGTTTTTTTGTTCAGTTTTATTTTGTTTTTCATTCCTTAGGGAGAGGATGCTATGGCAACACTGAGTGTCTCTCACCAGAGTAGAAACCAGTGTTCTTGTAATGACCTTCAAGGTTCAATGTATCTTTCCTTTTATCTCTTGGACCTCTTAGATTCCCCTCTCCAGTCTTGCCTGACCTTTTAGTGCTCCGGGAGCACTTTAAGCATGACCCTGCCCCAGTCCACAGCTCTTCTCTGTATTTGTAACATGTTTCCCTCTGATACCCAGATGACTCACTCCCATAGTTGTTTCAAAGGTCGTTTTATTAAAGAACTTTGAACACCCTATAAACCTAATAGCTCACTAATCAATCCATTTTCTCTTGGCCAATTTTAATTTTTCTCCACACCATTTATCATCATCTCACATATATTAATTTCATTATTTGTTTAGAATCTGTCTTTTCCAAAAAAATACAAACTCCAAGATTGTAGGTACCTGGTCTGCTTGTATACTGCTGTCTGCTCAGCATGCAGAATAATAAGTAGCAGGTGCTAAATAAGTCACTAAATGATGGAATGGACACAGAAGAAGATGCTTAAGCACACTAATAGAAGGCTGCTTAATAGATAAAGATCATTTCACCTACTGTAACGATGAAGAAAATTATTGTCACATCTACTGCTGCAGATAGTAAGAGGTTTTTTTAAGTGTTTTTTCTTTTCTTTCTTTTTTTGAAAGAGAGAGAGAGAGCACACACAAGTAGAGAGGGACAGAGAGAGAAGCAGGCTTTATGCTCAGCATAGAGCCCATACGGGGCTCCATCCCCTGACTATGAGATCTGAACCCAAGCAGACATCAAGAATCAGATGCTCAAATGATTGAGTCACCCAGACACACCTGTTACAGGCTTTTTTGTTTGTTTGTTTGTTTGATCTTTTTTTTTTTTTTTTTTTTTTTTTTTAGAGAAAGAGAGGCAGGGGCTCAAGTGAGCAAGGGGCAGAAAAAGAGAGAATCCGAGGAGGGGCAGAGGGAGAAGGGACAAGGAGAGAGAGAAAAGCGGGTATCATCCAAAGGGGGACTTGTGTTTTTTGCCCAAAGTGGGGCTTGAGCTTACCGGATGTGGGGCTCAAACACATGAACCATGAGATCATGACCTGAGCCGAAATCAGAGGCTTAACAACTGAGCCACCCAGGTACCATGTAAGAGGCTTTTAAAAAATATAGTTTACTATAAATAAAAATACCATATATTTAATCCAGTAATGTCATTATTGGGAAATCTCTTCAAAAGAAATGGAAGCAACAGTATGTATTTATTGTAGCATTGTTTGCAGTGGTCACAAAAATTGCATTTTTATTGCACACTGGTATGGATTTGGTACAACAAAGTGGTAAACCTAAACTACAGAATAGGCCAGTTATATTGACCTTGAAAAGGCTCATGGTGTATAGCAAGTGAAAGAAGCAAATTGTAGAGTGGTGAAGGCCACCTTCTAAACAAGTGTAATTTGTTGGGACGCCTGGCCGGTTCAGCCGGTAAAGCATACAATCCGTGATCTCGGGGTCATGAGTTCAAGCCCACGTTGGGTGTAAGATTACATTTTTAAAACGCAAGATTTGTTATTTACTGCATCAGGAAACTAGCTGGGTTTGTTCGAAGTGATTTGGGAAAGGGGCCATGAAGGTGTGGTTTGTGCTAGGCTGGGCCTGTCAGAAAATGGGCGCGGTTGTGTGATGAAAATCTTTATATTTTATCTAGGTGGTGAGAGGGATGGAGTGAAGCTAAAGCCATCATTGTCAGAGTTCTGTCAGTCACCCATGTTAGCCGAAAGAGAAGGATATATACTTTTTTTTATTCCACGGTATTCTTGTTTTTGTCTGGGCTTAGTCATGATTACAGAGTGATCTCGGTTTTTGTCTCACTTAGCCAGTCACAGACAGAGACTGTCTGACTTTGGCATTCTGTGAAATCTTTTATGTTAAATAAGAAACATGGCCAAGGTGATAATCATGGTAGGACAGACAAGCTGACAGCTTGCAAGACTACTTTTTTCTTTCTCAAGATCAATGCTCATAATGCGGTATCATTTTAATAAAAACATGTCATAGACAGCAACACTATCAGCAAATCATAAATAAATAAGTATAATGTACATATCTGTGTGCTTATGTATGTGCATATGCATGCCCCCCCACATACATATTAGGGTATATGTGGGTACATATGTGTAGGAGTGTGTAAATAGCCAGGAAAAATACACAACAAAAGATTAACATTAGCCACAGGGATGGGGGAGTAAGAAAAGTTTGAGAAGAAAATAAGAAAAAACTATCAAATTTTTTATTAAATAACTTTGAAATCCTTGACGGATTGCCATGATCATATATGTGTGATAGTGGTCAATCTGAATGGGAAAGCTAATAAAATTTGAAGACGAAAGAAAAGAACAAATGAGCCTCTAAATGAGAAATATGTGATTGGTGGAAATGAGATCTAATTCCAGAGCTTTCAGTTCTCAGGAAATTCTTAACTTCTCTGACCTTGATTTCTTCATCTTTAAAATAAAGTTAAGGTCACAGACATTTGACAGTCAAACAAGAAATTGTTTGTGAAGCACCTTTGAAGCTATAATAGACAAATGTGTATCATTTGGCAGCTGTGACTATCAGGCCTTAGGTTAAACCTGGATCTCACTCAGGACTTTTCCTGAGACTAGTTCATCCAACTTTGGGATATGCTGCCCTCACGTGGATGGTAGTGGATAATGCTGACCAGGTTTTATGAGTCTGAATTCTTAGGATTTTCCTAATTTTGTTCATGGAGTAAAAATAAACTTTGTCGAGATGTAGTTGTGTATATGATATATTTGTTGCACTAAAATTTTAATATTAATTGAGTGGCCACATATATTGTTCTTTCTACTACACTGTGGTATAGATCATAATTAAATGCAAGATTCTCTTCATACCAGACAGCTACATAGAGAAATGATTCTGCAAGGTAGTGTTTGTGTGTGTGTTTGGAGGAATGGGGGATATGCATTGAATTTGACCGGAGTGGTTATAGTTCTCTTGGAAATACTTTCGGGGCAGGAAAATCAGTAGAGCCAGAAATTCAGGAAGTCAAATGAATCAATCTGGTGGAAGGTTCCTCTATAAAGGGACAGACTAATAAAGATTGAATATTTCTCCAACATTTTAAATAGTAATTTTAAAGTGTTCACCAATGTAACCACCCCCATTTTAGAACTAGAACACATCTGGTAACTTAGAAGACCCCCCCATCATTATTGTTTCTTCCTGCTTTTCTTTCAAAGGTTACCATTATCCTCACTTTTTGATAATAAATCTTTTTGCTTTCTTTTCGTAATTTTACCAGATAGGAATTCATTACTCAACAATGTAGTTTAATTTTGCTTATTTTTACATCTCCTACAAAGCTATTTAGAAGACTTTGTTTTTGTAGAGTCCCTTTATCAGATTAAAGAAGTTCCCTTTAATCTAGTATTCTGTATTTTTTTCAAATCATGAATAGGTATTGAATTTTATTGATGGCTTTTTCTACATCTGTAAAAATCAGCATATTACTTGCATCCCTTTAATCTGCTAATGTTGTGGATTATATTAATTAATTTTTGAAAGTTAAACTTGAGTTCCCGGAATAACCTTGACTTGTACTTGAAGTTTATTAAACATAATTGGAAACTTTTTGTTAAATTTGTGTTATTAATTGCCTCTATACTTATCAGTGTAATTTTCCTGTAATTTCTCTTTTTTGTACTGTATGTACCATGCTTTGGTGTCATGGTTACCTACCCTCAGAGGAGAAAATTTAACATTACCTGTTCTTTGAGTATTTCATAAAAGTTGCTCAGAAATCTGGTCTGGACCTGGAGTGTTTTTTGGGGAATTTATTTAACTACTGATTGAATTTCTTATATGGTTCTTGGGACAAATAAATTTACCCCCTTTTCTTGCATCAGTTTGATTTACTTATTTCTTCATTTTTTATTTAACTTTCTTATTAAACTTATCAGTTCATAACATTAATCAGTATTTTCATTTTTCTCTTAAACAATAAATTATCCGATGTCACTTTAGCTCCATTTATCCCTCACGACTTACGTGCTTTTGGAATCAAATATTTTATTTCTTTCTCTTTTTTTTTTTAAATTTTTTTTTTAACATTTATTTATTTTTGAGACATAGAGACAGAGCTCATGAGCATGAGCAGGAGAAGGGCAGAGAGAGAGGGAGACACAGAATTCGAAGCAGGCTCCAGGCTCTGAGCTGTCAGCACAGAGCCCAACGCGGGGCTTGAACTCACAGACCGTGAGATCATGACCTGAGCCGAAGTCAGGCCGCTTAACCGACTGAGCCACCCAGGCGCCCCTATTTCTTTCTCTTTTATATCTTTCAATTTCATGAGGCTTTTTCTAACATTTTATTCAATTAATGGTTAGATTTAACCACACATTTACAATTCTCTTTGCTCTACACAAAAAAATATATGTATGCATATATGCTCAGTTAAAACAAAATTAACAATATTTATATAAAGATTGAAAAAATATAAAATAATACTAGATGCTAATTAATGATAAGAACTGCTGGAGTCCTGCTCCTGCTGAACCCAGGAGTCCCTGAAGGATGAACGGCCAGCGAAAGGAATGAGAGAGCCACGAGATGCAGTCTGATCACCAAGCAGGCATCTCTGGCAATTCTGGCATCTCTGCTCTGCTGGTCTCAGTATCTTTATTTAAAGGCAGTGAATGACATTACATCGGTGACAAGGCATTTTTAACAATTTTTCTTAGGTTGGCACACTTGTGAATCCCCCAGACCTGGAAGGAGACAGTCTTATCTTAGATTAGGCAGTCACCATTTTTATGACTCTGTTCCAAACTATAGATCATGCACTGTTTTTTAGGCAGAGTTAGGTAGGCTTATAGCAGAGAAAATAACAAGATGTTTAAGAAGAGAGCGGGGTTGTTGTCGTAGCCCTCAGTAAACAGAGGGCACATACACTGTAGCCTTAAGACCTATGTTAACCATCTATAGATAGATTAGGAGTCATTCTATCCATAATCTTTAATTATAATGGAGGAGGTATAACTCAATTGGTTGAGACATAATCTTCTTATGCTTGTCTAAGTCCTTTTCCTTTGTGAGTGAGTGAGCCTATATTGGAAGTGCTCATGTCTATCTATTCTTTGTACAAACGGTAGTTTCTGTAAAAGTATTTTGTTATTGCCTTTTCATTATAAGGGAGCAAAAGGATTCGTGAAATGTTAACCTCAGGAAGGTGCTCAATATTTGTTGTTGATCAGTGAAGATATGTGTAGCCACTTTTGTTTGGTTTCTGCTTGTGCCTTATCTATAAACAGTGCTTTTAACTTTTGGGCTAAACTAACCTCCAGAGAAGGTCCTAAGTCTCTTTAGAACCTCTCCTTTCAGTCTCAGTTGAGCAAATACTGAGAGAAGCTTTACAGCGATGTGCTTTGGAGTTTTATGCTGGGGCTGAGGGGATGTTTAACACAATGCAGTACCTGCAGGGAAATCTAGTTTGGTTCAAGGAGTCTTGAGGCCTAACATCTACTAATTTTTAGCCAATTCATAACTGCTATTCTGTATGATCAATTTGTATAACCTATCCCCGAGAGGCAACTTTGAGGTTACTTCTGGCCAGGTTACTCTCATTCAGATATTATCCATCAAGGCATCACACTCCAGGTCCCCTTTTTCATATGCCATAAAACCAAAGAGCATTATATCCCTCGAGGCCAACCAGAGCAGTTCAAGAAATTCAGGCCTGAAAGGTCATTAATAGAAGGAGATAATATTGGGATGCCATTTTAGTCAGCAGGAGACTTTGCAACATTTGCCTTATCCACACAGGGAGACATCTCAACCTGTGAGCCCAAGATGACTCCCAACAAAGAACAAAAATAATAACAGTACAAAGAAATTCAAGAGAATGCAAGAACTGAATTCATTATTATGAGGGGCAAATGAGAGGGAAACTGTAAAGAATTGATTTATAATTTCTAATTTTTTGGGCTGGCCTGCAGACAGATTAGTATTTGCTTATTTCACTTTTTATGTAATATTATTTATAATATAGTAATAAAATAATTTACATAACACCTTCGAATTTGGAGTTAAAAATCCAACTTAATGCTTTTTGCAATAAATTCATCTGGAAAAAAAAATTGAAGAAATGTAAAGACCTGGGCAAAAATGTATTAAAAAATGAAAGCAATAAGAAAGAGAAAGATTTTACAAAATTAATGCTAGCAAAAAAGTACAGATAAAGTTCCTTAAAGAGGCATGGTGTATACTGTAAACTATACAGGATTGCTTAATTTTCATACAATTTTTTTTTGCCACGAATACAGACTCCTTTATTACTCATCAATTTTCTGTCAGCTTGTTCTATCAGTTATTGGAAGAGTATTACCATAATCACCAAGTATAACGGTGGATCTATTTCTTTTTTTATTTCCACCAATTTGCTTTACGTATTTTGAAGCTCCGATCTTAGGTATGTACATATTCAAGGTAGTGATGTCTTCTTGATGAACTGACACTTTTAATTATGAAGTGATCTTCTGAATCCCCAATAATATTCTTTACTCTGAAAATCTACTTTATCTTATATTTAGATGGCCACTCCAGTTTACCATGTTAATATTATCATGGTGTGTGTGTATTCTAACCCTTTTCTTTGTAAAGCAGATGTCTGTAAACAGCATACAGTTTAATCTTCCTTTTTAAAAAAGTTCACTATGATAATATCTAACTTTTAATTAGGATAGTTAAACCATTCACATTTAATTTGCTTATCTTTAACTTACTTAATTTTACTTTGCTTTGTTTTCTATTTATCTTTTCTTTGTTCTTTTCTTCCTCTCTACTTTCTTTTTTTTTTTTTTAATGTTTACTTATTTTTGAGAGAGAGAAAGAGAGAGAGACTACAAGCAGGGGAGGGGCAGAGAAAGAGGGAGACAGAGCCCGATGCAGGTCTCGAACCCATGAATCATGAGATCATGACCTGAGACGAAATCAGACCCTTAACCAACTGAGCCACCCAGGAATCCCTCTTTCTCTCTACTTTCATTTGGATTAATAGAGTATTATTATATGTATTGGCTTAGTAGATATTTCTCTTGGTTTCATTTTCTGGTGACTGTTCTAAAGTACATAGTATCATTTTTAGCTTAATAACTTTAAACAGTGTACTTTCTGTATCCCTTACCGGAGTTTGCAGTATTTTTCATATATTTTATTTCTGTGTGTTACAAATTTCACCATACTTATTATTTTATTTTTTAATAGTCATTTAACTTTTAGAGAGATCAAATAAAATAAGAAAAAATGTCTTCATGTACAGACATGTATTGACCATTTCTAGTACTCTTCATTCATTTGTATAGAAATACATTCCCATTAGGGATAATTTTCCCTCTGCCTTTAACATTTCTTAAACTTGTGGTCTGTGGAAGATTCTCTTGGCTCTTGTAGCTCTGAGAAAAGTCTTTAATTAGTCTTTATTGTAAAAATTTTATTTGTTGGTTATATAATTTACTGGGTGTGTGTGTATATATATATTAATTAGAGGAGTTTTAATCTCTTTTAATACTTTATAGATGTCACTCCACTGTTTTTTAGCTTGCATTGCTTACAATGTTTAATTCTTTTCTTTGTTCCTTTTTAGGTAACGTGTTTTTCTAAATTTTCCTGTTTTTGAGGGTTTTTTAAATTATTGTCAGTATATTAATTACGGTGCATTAGAGGTGCTTTTTTCTTTCTTTTTTTTTTAAATTGATTATTTGAGCTTCTTATATCTATATGTACATGTGATTTTTCAAATTTGAAAAAGTTGGCTATTATTTCTTTCAATTTTGTTTCTATACCCATTCCTTCTCTCAGGACTATAATTACATGTATAGTAGGCTGCTCTGTTCTTTTGGGGGAAATGGGGTAAGGGAGCGGTTAATTTTCTCCGATTTTAATTTTGTGTAATTTCTATTACTATGTCTTCACATTAATTTTTTTCTATACTGTGTCTAATCTTCTGTTAATTCTGTCTAATGGATTTTTCATCCATTAGAGGATTTTAATATGGATCTCTGTAGTTCTTTTATTCTCTCTTCACATGCTTAGGCTTATCATTATGTTTTTGGCCATATGCTAGTTATAATAGCTGTTTTAAAGTTCCTGTCAACTAATTCTATCATCTGTCATCACTATGACTTTATCTATTGAATGGGATACTGTATATTATACACTGTAAGTTATATATTTATACTTTGTTCAATGTCTTATAAATTTTTACTGTGAATTTACTTTGGTTGCTAATGGATTTTTATTTTCATTTTTTGGTATTCTTTTAGATATACAAGGTCTTTGTTCTAGCAGAGAGACATTTGGAATTTGATCCAGTAGAAGCGAGCTATAGAGTTAATTAAATCATATTCAGGACATGTTTGTTTTAGGGTAAATTTTACCCCTCCACCAAGGTAGTACATATTTAAGGATTCTGCCTAAACTGCTTGCAGTTCTTTTCACTCAAGTTGGGAAAACATGAACTATTGCTACATCACCTACTGTTTCTCACAGTTCCTTTCCAATCTCAGTAGGAATAGGAGAAACTGAACACCATGTACAGATAGCCTCACGGAATACATAGTGATTGGGAGGTCACATTTCAAAGGTCATGATTTGCAAGATTGGGCAATAGCACATGACCTTAAATGGAGGTTCCATCTCCCCCATAATCTACACTGCACAGGACTAATAGAAAAAGAAAATGAAATATTAAAGCAGCAAATTAAATCATTAACTGGTAAAACCACCTTGGCTGGGAGGACTAAAGTACTGTTCCGGACTTTAATACATTTGCGTGGTCAACGAGCAGGGCCTGTCCCTTTATATGCCAGACCGGGTACTCTCTGCCAAAGCACCCAATACCGTAAAGTTATGAAAATCCTAAGAAGCCGACATGCCCCAACTCTCACTGTGGATCAATGTGGTATGCTGCTGAGAACACCAAGTCCCATCACCCACTTGGGAAAGGTGTTGTCTACTGGAATTTGTGATGGAATATCCCACCAAGACGGGTGAGTTACTTCCCACTCCTGCGAGAGGGGAATTACTCAATCTCCACTGGGATCCTATTGCGCTGCTGCAAGCTGCACTGGGTAAAATGCTTGATGGCTGGAATGGAACATGCACCATCACAAAGGAGGAAAAGATGGGCGTCTTGATCTGGCATACTCACCCACAGTCCCTTGGGAGCCATCTCGGGCTCACAGGTTGAGACCCCTCCCTGTGTGGAAAAGGCCGTCACAGCAAAGCTCCTGCCAATCAAATAGCACCCAGTCTTACCTCCTTCTAAATAATTTTTAAGGCTTAGATTTCTTGAGCTGCTTTCTTTGGCCCCAAAGAATGTAATGCTCCTTCGTTTTAAGGCATTTAAATAAAAAGGAAAGACCTGGAGCAGGATGCTTTGATGGATTACATCTGAATGAGAGTAGCCTGGCCAGAAGTAATCTTAAAGTTGCATCTTGGGGATGGGTTTCACAGATTGATAGCAGTTATGAGCCAGCTAGATATTGGTGTGACTTGTGTAAATGTTGGGCCCTTATTATTAAATGCACTCATTCACAAGCAAAGGACAAGCATGGGGAATTCTTTCCTTGTGGGATGGGTTGTACCTCCTCCACTGTAGTTGGAAGAATAGGCAGAACACTCCCGGCCTGTTTATAGATAATTAACATAGGCCTAGGTAACACCCTGTTCTCTCCCTCTGCCTTAAATTTATATGCTAATTAACTTGGAAACAACTTGCAAGATTGAGGAAATCGCTGCTTTGCTGACAAACACACATTGCTGTTCAAATTATGCTTACTGAGGGGATGTCACTCATTGCTGTAATGTCACTTACTATCTTTAAATAAAATACTGGTATCAGTAGGGCAGACAGACACATGCACACCTGCCTGGTTCCAGAAACCATGCAGTTCTCCTGAGTCGTTCATCGTGCCTACGCCTTTCATCCTTCAGAAAATTCCTGGACAGCCAGAGCTGGACTCCGACACCAGTCCCTCTTGCCTTGCCTAACACTGCTTTCTCCCCTGGCTCACACGTATTGTATGTACATCCAAATCAAGTCTCTAAAGCTGTTAACTTCCCTCTCTTCAGAGCTGGTGGAGAACACTCTGTTTTTCACTAGTGTGATAATTTGGCTGCTTTCTACCCTCCTTTGACCTGGAGGACATCTTACCACACATAGAAGCCCTTAGTAAATTCATCCGGTTAGACTTATATGATAGCCAACAAAGCCTGCCTTCACTGAACACTGAAATGTCTCTGAGAAAAACTGTTCTCCAAAATAAAATGGCCTTAGACATTATTACTGTCTCACAAAGAGGCACCTGTGCCATTATTCACTGAGAATATTGTGTGTTCATGTTGGATGAGTGAGTCTGCTGATGTAGCATCTTCATTAACACACGTGAAGACACATGTGAAAGCCCTGAGTGCTCTCACCCCCAGCTTAGGGGAACTGATAAATCAGTGGTTCAGATCATGGGCTTTTGTAGAAAAAGTTGTCATTCATTTTGGAAATGATCTTCCTGATCTGTGTTTTCTTTTACATGCACCTCTATTCCTGCCATGGCATTTGCTCCCAGGGTAGCCAGACAGCCGCCAAACAAGCC
The DNA here is from genome assembly GCA_030068075.1 of Paguma larvata. Classification (NCBI taxonomy): domain Eukaryota; kingdom Metazoa; phylum Chordata; class Mammalia; order Carnivora; family Viverridae; genus Paguma; species Paguma larvata. The sequence continues at coordinate 141,754,201 of CM057823.1, forward strand.
ACCCCGTGCTAGTGAAACCCCTGGCTGCCCACTCAGGGCCCACTGCAGAAGAGGGGAGATGTGAGATTGTGAGATCTGGTCACAAGAGGTGGAATGCTGGGGAAGGTCACAGTCCTTCCAGACACGACCGCCAGATGACCTGTGAGCTTCTCACCCTCTCTCCTGTCCTTGGAATGTGCCTTTTCTGCTCCCAGAGGCTACTCCAAGGATGCTGCTGAAGGAGCCCTGTGCAGAGACAGGAGAATGGCGGATGGCCTGATCAGTTCCCGGCAGGAGCTGGTCTGGCAGCAAACTGTCAGACATAAAACCACTCTGAGCAGGAAACCACTTTAAGTCGGAGAAGGCTTAAAGCTTGTTTCTTGTCTCTGGTTAAATTTCCTGACCTTTTAGAACATACTGAAATTCTTGGATCATTTTGTGCTCTGATTGCTCTGATTGTTTTGACTACACTAATTACGCACGTATAGCTGTTTACTATTTTAGAATCACGTAAGCCCGATGAATCAGTAGTTCAGTACAACAGGAACCTAGATATGTAGTATCACACTCTGTACATGAGTAATATGTTTTTCTGCATTAAGCTATTCCTCTGCTACAATAAAAGACGTGGTCTTGCTATGGCAAGGCATTCATGATAAATTGGTATCTGAGTCCTCTGTCTCCTTAATCCTACTCCTTCCAACCTGCATCCTGTGGGGGATAAAGTTGGGACCCTTGGGGCCCCAGGTCCAGACACGTTGCCTTGAGATAATTATGTGGTGTTGAGAAAACCTAGAGGGTATATGTGATCGAACTCAGGTAAGGCCTCTTTGTAAATTTTTAAGATTTTGCAGGTAGATGCAAGGATCCACTCATCTTGCTGCCACCCAAGAGAAGCTTCATATGTAATTCCTTTTGGTTATTGAAACTGTCACCTACTAACTTGAAGTGAACTGCCTCTTTCTTTGGTCTGTCCCTGCCCTCTGATTGGGGGGGACAGAATATGGAGAACAACTTCAAATTATTCCAGAGAAGTTCCTGAGAGAGTTACAAACTAACATAAATTAGTGCCTTTAAAAAATAAATAAATATAGAGATCAAAAAACCACCATAATTTTTCCAAGATGTTTCTTCATTATACAGAGCAATTCAGTTCTGCTATTGCTCTTACATTACATGAGTCAAAAAAGATATCAATCAAAAGAATTCTTTTTGTAATTAATAGTGATATCAATAATTTTATGTTGCATGCATTTGAGAGATATGTAATATATTTCTTAATAATAATCAATGATTATTAATTATTGCCAGTCATTATTGCAGGTACATCGAGACATACTTGGTTGGAAGGGGGTTGGTGAAGGCTGCAGAGAACAAAATAGCAAAGGCAATATTTAATGCAAATAGTTGCCAGAAACCAATAGAAGAAAACACCTTTACAGAAGGTTAAGCTGCTTAATAATGTACAGGAAATGGAATGCCTTAGGAGTAAACAAATCTGTATAATCTTTTCTGTATTTAAGATCATGTTTCTCATCATATTATGCTTACCCAACTAGGATTTCTTTAAATTCAACTTTCAAAAAGCAAATGAGTGCTATTTAAGTTTTGGCTGAAAACTTCAGGTAAGAAATTAAAAATTTTCATACAAGTAATATATAAGCAATATATGATGTACATTTGGATTTTTATTTTCTTCTAAAAGAAAGATCAATCATTACACAGTTGTGGGTTAACTTTTGGCTTGTTTAATCACTTTTCTAAAGTTTTCAGTTGTATTTTTAAATAATTGTAGCATTTTCCCCTGGGTGTTATAATTCAGAATAATTTGATAGATGTTGAGGTAACTGTATGACAAAGCAGTAAAGTTAAAGTTTTATACAACTGTGAGCTCAGTGGCCTATCTATTACCTCCAATTTCTGCCAGTGGAGAGTTTATTTGGTCCTTCAATAGGCAACACATAAAGTAAATACATAAAGGCAAATATGATTCTCACAAGTGACCGTTACAAACTTTAAGATAGCATGTGTAGAAAAACCAAGATGTTATCCTTTGGTGGGTATTCTATCTTCTTAATGTTGTGTAATGGATTTTGTAAGTTTATATATTTTAAATGTAAGTATACATATCAAATAAGTTTTATGCAAAGTCAAATTTATTTATTTTAAAAAAAGGATATTTAAAGTTTCTCTGAAGAAAATTCTGTCCTAGGGGCACCTGGTGGCTCAGTCAGTTAAGTGTCTGGCTCTTGATTTTGGCTCAAGTCATGAGCTCATGATTCGTGAGATAGATCCACCCTGTGTCGGGCTCTGTCATGACAGTGCAGAGCCTCCTTGGGATTGTCTCTCTCTTCCTCTCTTTCTGTCCCTCCCTCCCTAACCCGTATGTGCCCTCTCTCTCTCTCTCTTTCTCTCTCAAAATAAACAAATAAGCATTAATAAAAGAAAGAATGAAAATCCTGTCGTAAAAGCAATAATCAGTTTTGGTAATGGAAATACTATGTGTGCTCCCTTATTGTGCAATTAACTGAAGCACACCCTCTATTACATCATCTATGATAAAAATATTTGTACATAGTAGCTTCTTTTAAATTACTTTAGCTTTTCCTTCGAACTCATCTGATTTCATAAATATATTAGTCATATGTTTAGCTATAGTGCCCTAAAATCTTTCCAGAAAGAGACTAGCTTCTCAGGGATCTTAAGGTCAGAATAATTAAAATCACATTGTTAGTTTTTGAATAAAACTTATTTTACAACTTTTAAGTCTTTATGGTCAATATCATTTCTTCACTTAATTTTCTACTAAATTTGAGAATACAAATCTAAAACTTAACTTCAATAATTTGAGAAGTTTTCTTAATACTGTCCCATTATTAAGGTACTTTTTAAAAAATCAAAAAGTTGATTTATGACATAACACTGGTTTCCTTTATACACATTGCTTTTCACTCGGGAGACACTTCAAGCTCCAAGATGAACATCAAATACCACATTTCTAATGAAAACTTCCTTATCTTTACCCCTACCTCGAATTCCCAAAAACCAGAAAGCAATCTCTATAGAGCTCTGACATATTTTGCGTGTGTCATTTCATCTGAAGGCACTCGTCACTTTCTCCAGTTAGGAGAAGGAGAAGGAATTAAATGAGAGAGATAATAGATATTGAATGTGCTTTTTTATTCCAGGCACGATAGTTGTAGCTTAATCAATATTATTTTATTTATCTAAGTATGTAACTTTATCTTATTTAATGTTTACATCATAACATAATTTATAGTATTTATTGAATATTCATTTCTTATATATTAAAAACATTTTATTTATTTTATATTACTTAATACTTATAAAAACTCTTAAATTGCTTTTAATTTCTACTTTACAGATGAGAAAACTGAGTCTTATAAATGTTAAGCAGCAAAATGTCAAACTAGAATCCTTTGGTTCGATTCTAAAACCTAAATTCGTCTCGTGATATCATGCTGACTCTAATATACTATGCTGATTTTTACTATAGTTATGTATGCAATTATCTTCACAGAGAGCATAAAATGGATATTAGAGTTATCTCTTATTCACCTTTCACTTAGCAAGGAGTGCTCTGTAGCAGCCACACAATAAACACAAATAAACTTAATAAAGACTATAGTTTAATTGTTTAAAACTGAATCTGATTGCCTGATAGTGAATAAAATAAGTAAAATATCAATGTATTGTGACAAATTGCTCGTTCTAGTGACTCACGACAACTATTTTGAAGTATCCTGGCAATTAACTATGGATCACGTTGCCACCACCAGGCAGAAATTTCGTGCATACCATAAAATCTTAGTATACGGAGTCTTGAATTGAAATCTACCCCATGAACTGTATGATTCGTCTGCCAGGCTCTGAATAGTACTTCGAAAAGTTAGTCACTGTTTTAAAGAAGCAGCAAATGTCTCACCATGAATTATCTTTGGTTATAGAGGAGCTCAGCAAAGACATCACTAAAAAATACAGGATTTCTGATGTCAATAGATTTATTAAAACAAAAAGAAGTCATTTGTACTTATTCACAGACATATGCTTACACATGTACACTTTTCATAGAGATTATTTTACTCCGATGATTTGTCCTGCATTATCCAGTGTGGGTTACACAAATTTATACTGTGCTCTTTATATTGTGTCAGCATGTTTTGGGCATGCTACCGTTTATATGGATTGGTTGCTTATGCCTGATAAGGGGACATGATACACGCTGATAGGGCAATCTATCTTAGTGATCAATACAATAGGCTCTGGGAGCCAGAGGGCCTGAGGTTACTACTACCAGTTCTTTTCTTATTCTACAATATGAACTTGGCAAATTACTAAACTTTTCTGAGCAAGGATTCTTCCCTCTCTGATGGGAGAATACAGGATCTACTTCAGTGAATCTTTTTTTAGTAAGAAATAAATGAGATTAACATATGTGAAACACTTTACGCAATGTCTGACACATGGCGAGTGCTTAATTAATGCTAGCAATTATGAAAGGCTGAATCTACATGTAAATTATTTGTTATTCACATCGGCCAGCTAGCTGTCTAGCAATACTTTCCATAAAAGCATGCTTGAGTTAGCGTTTCTCTTCAAAGGACTCCTATTGACTAGTGATGTTACCCATCATCTCTTGTATGTATACTTGTACACAGTTCATTTGTTTACTTATAATTTTTTTCTCAGTGAGTCTTAACATAAAATATTTTCCTAAACATATTATAAAAGTAACAGTAAACATTATACTTACTCTATTTGCTTGTACTTCACATTTTTGTAAGTATTCCCTTTGTAATAATGTTATTAATAACCAGTAACTACTATAATAATATCTGATCATTGCTATTGGCATTATATTAAATGTATTAAATATTGGAAAACTGATAGCCTTAGCATCTCCACATTTCTGAATACGTTCTGCCCCAATCTGAGACTTCAGTACCCAGGCCTGAGTGTAGAGTTGAGGTACACAACAGCTTCAAGCAATTTAACAGTAATAATTCCACAAATATGAGAAGCAATGAAAAGGTTGAAGGATCAAGTTTAAGAAAATGATCTGAGGGGTGCCTTGGGTGGTTCAGTCGGTTAAGCATCCAACTTCAGCTCAGGTCATGATCTCATGGTCTGTGGGTTCGAGTCCCGCATTGGGTCCTGTACTGACAGCTCAGAGCTTGGAGCCTGCTTCTGATTCTGTGTCTCCTTTTCTTTCTGGCCCTTCTTTGCTCATGCGTGCTCTCTCTCTCTCTCTCACTCTCTCTCTCTTTCTCTCTCTCAAAAAGAAATAAACATTAAAAATTTTAAAAAAGGAAAATGATCAGAGAGCAAGAATCATAACACAAGTTAAAGCAACAGGTTAAGAGGTAAGACACATATTACCCCAACCCTATAATTGTCATACAATATGGTGCTAACATGAGTAAAATAATTTGGTAGAGAGACGGCTCTTAAAGGTATCAATTGTTTTGAATCAAAACTGAAATAATTTTTCTTTCTTTTTTGCTTGAAAAGCAGAGAAACTCGTTGATGTTATATCTCATCAAATCTTCTCCATCAAGCTACATCATGTTAAACAAGAACATTCTGCTGTTGTCTCTCCAGATTAGTCTCCTAGGAATCGCTCTTGGTGGGAATGTTCTGATTTGGCCAATGGAAGGTAGTCATTGGCTGAACGTTAAGATAATTATAGATGAGTTAATTAAAAAAGAGCATAATGTGACTGTGTTAGTTGCCTCTGGTGCACTTTTCATCACACCGACCTCTATCCCATCTCTGACATTTGAAATATATAAGGTGCCTTTTAGCAAAGAAAGAATAGAAGGAGTGATAAAGGACTTTGTTTTGACATGGATGGAAAAGAGGCCATCACCTTCAACCATTTGGAGATTCTATCAAGAGATGGCCAAAGTCATCAAGGACTTCCATATGGTATCTAGAGAAATTTGTGATGGTGTTCTCGAAAACCAAAAGCTGATGGAAAAGCTGAAGAAAAGCAAATTTGAGGTCCTGATATCAGATCCAGTATTTCCTTGTGGTGATATAGTAGCTTTAAAGCTGGGAATTCCATTTATGTACTCTCTCAGGTTTTCTCCAGCCTCAACAGTGGAAAAGCATTGTGGGAAGGTACCATACCCTCCTTCCTATGTTCCTGCTACTTTATCAGAACTCACGGACCAGATGTCTTTCACTGACAGAATAAGAAATTTCATCTCCTACAGTCTACAGGACTACATGTTTCACACTCTTTGGAAATCATGGGATTCCTACTACAGTGAAGCTTTGGGTATGTAATATTTTATTATTACCTGAATTAGAACAGAACTTGGTATCACCTCTTCCCTGTGACTATTATTTTTCAATCCTACATATCGATTACTATCTATTAGTATCCTTGAGAGCAGAAAGGAAGATAAGTAACAATATGCTTTGTAACTGTCGTGTGTTGTTTTCTAATTTTATGGACTCAAAAATACCAACTAAGTTCTTTTATGGGTAACATATAGCAACAAATATTTTAGTTTAAAAATAGGACTGACTTCTCATTTAGATATTGCACTGAAAACAGAAATTGCCTAGAAACTTCAGTGATGTGTAGGGAAAACTGGAAGAGATTGTTTCCTACAAGTCCATTACTAACATAGAATGTGTGTGTGTGTGTGTGTGTGTGTGTGTGTGTGTGTGTGTGTAAAAACATACATGCATACTCTGATCATTGTTCATATATCTCTCACTGTTTACTATCACACCCTTAGGTAGTGAGGTTACAACATAGATTAAGTTCCTGGCTTCAAGAATTTAAATCAAGCAGAGAAGTCATACAAAAGAGAATATTTACAATATGAACGATATGTAATATGTATGAAAATGAATGTATGAATGAATATGAAATATGTATAAAGAACAGAGAGAGTATAAAGGAGATGAACAGTATGTGACAGATGAGAATGACATTCTGAGAAACTAGAGTTAAGGTGATATTCAAGGAAAAATTACACAGAGAATACGAATTTTCCTGCAAAATACGTGTGGGGAAGGAAGCTGTGTCCAATGCTGTGGAGTCTTAAAATAGCATATGCATGCTGGGTATTATTGATGATTCATTATTTATAAAGCTCAAAGTGTAAGATACAGGTGAAAGGACCATGGAGATGTCAGAATTGCAAAAATGAATTAATCCAATAAATATTTTCAGAGCCTCTTGGGTGTCATGCTAATTATTTGGTTTTTAATCTACTCTACAACTGGGAATAGTTTAAAGGGATGTATAGATTACATCTTATGTAAAATATTAGACAGGTGTGAACCCAGAGTGAAATGGTGTTAGGCTATAGGCTTCTGCGTGACTCCGGGAAAGATGTAGTAAGAGCACGTATGAGTGAAGTAGCTTATACATGGAGAAGAATAATACAGATGAGACTATGCAGTAAGGCAATTAGGAAAGAAGGTTCTCAATAAACAATTTCTGCTTACAAGTGTGTGACCATGGAGAAGTGATTAACTCTCCTTACAGCTGCACTTGTTTAGCCCATCTCTAACAGGGCTTCTGCACGACTAAATTAGGTAACAATGCAATGATTTTACAAAAGTGTCTAGGAGCTAGAAACCACTCAATTTGTGTTAGCTGTGTTAGCTGTGAAATTAGTAAAAGCTACTGGCTAATTGGCGAGTTGCGCTAAAAGGCATGGAGAAGAGATTAAGACAGTTTCTTTTATTTAATGGAGGTTTAATTGACATGTTTTAGCTTCAGGTGTACAACATAATGATTTTATATATATAAATATATAATTACATATAAAAATTAAAAAATATATAAATATATATAAATATATATATTAAAATATACTCTTGTGTATATATATATATATATATATATGTATATACATATATACAATCTGATCAACACAATAAGTCTAGTTAACACTTGTCACCATACATAAGTTATTTTTTCCTGTGGTAAGAACTTTTGGATCTACTCTTCTAGCAGCTTTCAAATATACAACACAGTATTAACTATAGTTACCATGCTGTATATTACATCTCCAGGACCTGATCTATTTTGTAACTGGAAGTTTGTTCCTTTTGACCCTCTTCACCCATTTCACCACCCTCCAACCCCCCACCTTTGGCAACAACCAATCTGTTCTCTGTAACAATGAGTTGGGGCAGGTGTTTTGTTTTTTTTTCATATTCCATATATAAATGAGAGCATACAGTATTTGTCTGTCTCTAACTTATTTCACTTAACATATGCCCTCAAGGTCCATCTGCATTATCATAAATAACAGGATTCCCTTCTTTTTATGAATGAATAATATTTCATTGTAGATGCATATGCCACAGCTTTTTTATTCTTTCATCCTTTAATGGACACCTAGGTGGTTTGCATGTCCCGGCTGTGGTAAACAATGCCGAAATGAACATGTGAGTGCAGATATCTCTTCGAAACAGTGATTTGATTTCCTTTAGTGTAACCCAGAAGTAGAATTACTGGATGGGATAGTAGTTCTATTTTTAATTTTTTGATGAATCTCTATACTGTTTTCCATCGTGACTATACCAATTTATATTCCCATCAACAGTGCTCAAGGGTTCCCTTTTTTTCCATATCTTTGCCAACAGTTGTTATGCCTTATCTTTTTTATAATAACCATTTTAACAGGTGTCAGGTGATATCTCAGTGTAGTTTTGATTTTCATTTCCGTGACGGTTGGTGATATTGACAACCTTTTTTGTACCTGTTGGCCATTTGTATACTTTTCTTGGAAAAATATCTATTCATATCCTCTGGCCATTTTTTAAATCAAGTTGTTTTGTTTCGTTTGTTTTGTTTTGTGTGTTATTGAGTTATATGAGTTTATATATATTTTGGATAGTGACTTCTTATCAGATGTATGATTTGCGAATATTTTTTCCCATTAGGTAGGTTGTTTTTTCATTTGCTGGTGGTTTCCTTGGCTATGCAGAAGCTTTTTAGTTTGATGTAGTTGCACTTGTTTATTTTTCTTTTGTTACTTTTAGTTTTGGAGTCAACACCAAAAAATCATCACCAAGACTGAGGTTAAGTTGCTTACCACTTATGTTTTATCCTTATGGTTTTCTTTATTCTTTATTTTTTTATTGTTATGGTTTATTTCTTATGGTATTTTTATTTCTTATGGTTTTATGGATTCAGGTCTTATCATCAAGTCTCTAAACCATTTTCAGTTAGTTTTTGTGTATGGTGTGAGAAAGTGATCCAGTTTCATTCTTCTGCCTGTCCAGTTTTCCCAACGCCATTTATTGAAGAGGCTGTCTCTTCCCCCATTGCACATCCTTGGCTTCTTTGTCATAAATTAATTGACCATATATGTGCAGGTTCACTGGGGAGGACTGTTAAGAGGATTGATAATTGGTTCATCATCTCCTCTGGGTATGTTAAATAGTTATCCCCAAATTCAAAAGTAGATGTTTTATCTCCTGGGATGTAAATGAAGACTGAGCTGTACTGCTTTTCAGAGAGAATAAGCCTAGTTACTATGTTGATTATAAACTATTCTATGAAGATAGACGCGAATGGTCAATATTGTCGGGCTAAAACAGGATCTTAAAAATGAAGAAAGAGGATGAAGAAATGGCAATTTTATGAGGCAATCAAGTTGTCAAGATCTGCAAAAACTCTCTCATCTTCTTATGCATATAGTAAACAGAGACATTTGAATATGAGCAGTATCTCAGTTAATGAAATAGAGGAATGTAATAGAGAACTCCTTGGTCATGATATATGTTTACGCTTTTATCTCATTACTTACGGTTCTTTTTTCAACTATTTGTTCTCAATCTTGGAATAATAATTATCGTGATCATAATGCTTCTTATTCATATTGGTGAGATTATTCCCCAGATAAACCTTTCTCATACTGGCAGTTAAGAATCACATGTTCCTTTGTACTTTGCTTGTAAGTTAATACTGGTAATAAGACCACACAACTTTCTGAGTCATAAGACATGAGACTAATCTTTCTTAACAATTTGTTCGTGGGAATGTAATAAAGATTTCTAAAATGTTCTTATCCTCTGATTTTGATCATATCATGTTTCTAATCAAATTACATTCTTTTGACTTAAAATGACTAAGTTTGTTTTTAAAAGCGATATTTTTCTTACTGATGCTGAGAGGCATGAACACTCATATTGAAGAGACCAGGTAAGAAGTAAAAGTACTGACATGACAGAGTAACTCATTTTTGTGCAAGGCTTTGTACATGTAGAATGATAAATGGAACTGACTTATAAAAATCATTTCCTTCCAATGTGTAACTTCTACTTTAGTTTGAATGCTTTGATCAAAGTCATTGCAATGAACTCTCAAGTCTCAAACTGTCACACCTGAGTAAAAACTAGGATGACTTTCTCTAAGATTACTTTTCTGCAGTGGAATGCAATCTTAGCTCAAAGTGGGTCCTTAATCTCTGCTAATTGCTAGGAATCGGATGTTATAAAGTCTAAATTACTTCTTTTATCTCAGGTTATGGGTATTTGGTTCAAACTCATGGTTTGAAATCATAATAGCATTAATTAACAGTTAACATTTGTTGATTTCTTCCAGCGCACTAGACACTGTGAAAAGTCCTTCACATGTTATATCTCTTTATCTTTGCAATAAATTTATGAAGAAAAAACTACTATCACAGATAAGAATACTGAGGCTTGGAAATATCGATTGTTAAAATAAAATTATATAGTGACTAGTAGGAGAAAATGGTTTTCAAATGAAAGTCTGATACCGAACCTTCTAGAAAAATTTTTCTTTTCTTTTAAAATTTCAATTGTAAATCCATCAATTATTCAGAATATTTTTTGCATTTAAACTTTCTTGGGTACTTTTCCTCTTCCTTTAGGAGGATTTAGCTTTTGAAATCTGCTATTCTATATCTTACTTATATTAAATTTGCTAAATGGAGTTTAATTGGCTTTTGTTATCACTAGGAAACTTGTTGTTTCTTTAGGCATTGGTCTCCATGTGACTCTGTTGCCTGGGTTGAGTTGTCTGAGGATAGGTTTCTGGTCCTAAGAGAACCTTAAAAGCAGCCTTTAACAGAGAGTATGAAAAGGCTTCTGAAGATTTCAAATGTATTTATTTAAAGTTAAACCTGAAAAATTTTATTTTTATGTACATATTTATAACAATAAAACCCCACCAAAATCGGGGGAACAGTTAAGAAAATAATGGGGTACCTGGGTGGCTCAGTCAGTTAAGCATCCAACTTCGGCTCAAGTCATGAACTCGCAGTTGGTGAATTTGAGCCCCACATTAGGTTCTGTGCTGACAGCTCAGATCCTGAGGTCTGCTTCTGGTTCTGTGCCTCCTCCTCCTCTCATGCTCTGTCTCTCAAAAATAAATAAATATTAAATAAATAAATAAATAAATAAAAGCAGAATAAAAAAGAAAGAATACGGGGCTGGGAAGTGGCATATTCATGCATTCACTTAATCTGCTACTTACTAGCAATGTGACTTTGAGAATATTTAGAGCTTTTTTGATCTGTTTTCTTACCTATAAGTGATGGAATTAGACATACTGGACCCATGTTCTCTCCAGAATTACAATCCCACTATGCTCTTACCCAAATCTTATTCAGATTAGCTATTAGCAAACAAACGTGATAATTTTAAATCACTGAACTTAATTTTTGTCATGAAATCAGGTATATTTGGAAAAAGTTATTTTTTCCAGTGATGGAAACTTAAATCTAAGGTTATGCCTACGTCTGTCCCCAAACATCATTTAATTTTTATCTTTTTAAGTTTTTGAATTTGCAAGTATGATATATTTCAGGCATACAAGAAACCAGAGGATAAATATAACAGACATCTCTATTGATACCAGTGAAATTAACACTGTAACATCAAAGTGCAATTTGAAAACAAAAAGCATATATATTAGTTATTAATAATTTCTATTATCTGCTATTATTCTTCAGTAAATTAGATAATTATGTTATTTTCCTGAAAAGGCTACTGTTTAACAGTGGCAAATTGACTCCTTGAACTCTCCTTGCTTTTTATTCAGGGTAATTCAGGGCTGTCTACATGTATTTGATTCAGGCATATATTTTGATAAGCTTTAACTGCTAACATAACTGTTGCCATAGAATAATCCTTAATTAATTATTATATTCTATTTACATGGACTTCAATAATTAGGCAAATCTAAGTATTTTATAAATAAACTTTTGGTTATGCCTTGTACATTGCTAGGTTTTGTCTCCTTTATATTGGAAGGTCATGACAGCACAAATTTATGAAGACACATCAAATTCTTTCCACGAGGTCAATTCTAATGGTCATTAGAATGACTCATGCTCTCCTTTGATGTTGTATTTCAAAATCTAATATTTTTTAAGAGTACACAGGTCAGGATGTCTCAGTTTGTTAATGTCAGGGTGACTTAGGCTCCGGTCATGATCTCACGCTTCCAAGATTCAAGCTCCAACTTGGGTTTTGCACTCACAGCAAGGAGCCTACTTGGGATTCTTTCTCTCCCACTCTCTCTCTGCCCCACCTCTGCTCACACCTTCTCTCTCTCTCTCAAGAAAAATAAATAAATGAACATTAGAAACATTTTTTAAACTACATTATATTGAAATTGAGGCTGAATCTGAAAAGGATACAAACACAAGAATTCTAAGAGCATCATTTCTCTCTCCTCTCTTTCTCTTTCTCTGTCTTTCTGGTCTTTTTGTGACTCAAAGGCCTGTAATTAGTCCATTCAGAGGCAACAGAGCATGAAAAGAAAGCAAACCAGTTTATTTCCATTCTCAATTCCTTTCAATCACCTTATTTGTTCTCTTTTCTCTTCTTAATAAAACCTCTAACAATTTTAATTTTAAAATAGCGCCATTATATAGTTGCCTTCCTTCAGTTTGGCATTTAAGAAGAAACTCAACTGATAGATATCATTATATCTACGTTTAGTTGCCCATTCTGTAGCTAACCCATTGGTTTACTGATCAATCTTTGGGCAAATGTATTAAACTATGAACATTACCAAATGTTGCTTTGAACCAAGCAGTTTACAAGGCAACTTTGAAGATATTATTGCTAATCCACAAAGTAATATAACAAATGAATATCATCATCTCTCATTTATACATGAGAAAACCAAGTCTGAAAGGGTCTAGGTAATTTTTCAGGGTTACAGTGCTTGCAAAAGAACAGATTTTAAATCTGGTACTATTGAACTCTAGTGTCTACCTAAATTAAGCTATTACATAGCTCCAAGTGGAAAAGCATGTTGTTCCTTCCGGTGCCAGGCCCTTTCCTCCTGATTCGTGTGTACAGATGTCATATGGAACAAAGTGAAGAATTCCCTGCACCAAGGAGATGATCGTCAATATGCGTTATCAGAGAAGAAAACTCTCCTCTATCAAATGTGTGGTAATTTACTCTATAACCCAATTAATCTAAAACATCTCGAAATGTTCAAGAAACCTGTTCTAAATGAAGATTGTTCTTAATTTTTTTCCTAAATATGAGCCATGAGGAAGAGATCACAAGGCTGGCCATTTTGCATTCTCAAAGTTTCTAAAACTTACAAAGACGAGGCATAATACTGTAGAAATCCAGCAATTTCTCAAATGTTGTTATGATAAATAGCCCAAATTGCCCTACTTTGTCATATGTTTTTGGGTATGCAACTCAATATTAATTTCACTGCGTGTGAAGTGGAGCAGATCATACGGCCCTCACAAGATTCTGGAAAGGACTGAATTAGATAATGTATGGAAAATTTTCGTGTGATATGGGTCACCTGGGTGGCTCAGTCAATGAAGCACTTGACTTTGGCTCAGGTCATGATCTCAACATTTGGTTCATAAATTTAACCCCGCATCAGGCTCTCTGCTGTTAGTGCGGAGTCTGCTTTGGATCCTGTCTCCCTCTCTTTCTGCTCCTCCCTCACTTGTTCTTTTTTTCTCTCTCTCTAAAAAAATAAATAAATGTTACCTGCTTCTGAGTGGCCCAGTTGGTAAAGGATCTGACTCTTGATTTTGGCTCAGGTCATGATCTCACAGTTTGTGAGTTCAATCGCCAAATCAGGCTCTGAACTGACGGTGTGGAGCCTGCTTGGGATTCTCTCCCTCTCTCTCTCTCTCTCTCTCTCTCTCTCCTCTCTCTCTCTGCCCCTCCCTCCCACAAGCTCTATGTCAAAAATAAATAAGTAAACAAAAAAAATCTTAAAAAATAAACACTAAAAAATGCACTGTAATAAAGGACATCTAACTTGAAGATACCAAGTTTTGAGATAATGGCTTTAGCAGTAAGAACTAATATTTTTTGTAAACTAATTTTGAGAAGGGTTTATTAAATTGATGATACATTTTATAGTTATTATCACAGAGTACACAGATACCAGGCTTATAACTTGACTTCTTTTCCTTTAATATAAGATTTGATTTCATTTCTGTTGTTAGAATAATCATATTAATGCATATAAAGGTTTGAATTATATCATTTTCCTTTTAATCTGTAGATAATTGACCTACAAATGAGTGTAGCCATCACAGTAAATATTATTCTATTTGAAAAATATACCTAAATATACTTTGAAAAATCTTTTTATCTTAAAAGATCTACAGTAGGACGTTTTTGTAACGGAGGTCACCATGCCTAAGAAGTTTTTGCAGCTGCTGGTTTTTATTTTGACTTTGACTGAAATTGTTCTTAGTGGAAATGTGCTAATTTGGCCAACGGATGGTAGCCATTGGTTAAATATTGAGCTCATTCTAGAAGAGCTGATCCAAAGGAATCACAATGTGACTGTACTGGCTTCATCAGCAACTCTATTCATCAACTCCAATCCTGATTCTCCTGTGAATTTTGAGGTGATACCTATCTCCTATAACAGCAGCAAAATAGACTCCTTAATTGAACACATGATAATGCTGTGGATAGAACACAGACCAACTCCTCTCACACTTTGGACTTTCTACAAAGAACTAGGAAAATTTCTAGATGCTGCTTTTCAAATGAATATACAAATCTGTGATGGAGTATTAAACAACACCAAGTTACTGGCAAGACTTCTGGAAGGTGGTTTTGATGTGTTGTTAGCAGACCCAGTAACTATCTGTGGGGACCTGGTTGCTTTGAAATTAGGAATTCCATTTGTGTACACACTGAGGTTCTCTCCAGCCTCAACAGTGGAGAGACACTGTGGGAAAATCCCCGCACCCACCTCCTATGTACCTGCAGCTTTGTCAGAGCTCACTGACCAGATGACCTTTGGTGAGAGAGTAAAAAATACTGTATCCTATCTTCTGCAAGACTACATATTTCAATCCTACTGGGGACAATGGAATTCATACTACACTAAAGTTCTAGGTAAGTCTCCAAAATATTGCCTTATTAATGACTCCATATACTTTACTTATGTTGACAGTAATACAGCAAAAGTTTCCATTCCACTGCACATGCCAGGCTGAAGTACAGATACTTATTATAGATAATACCTTCAAAAAGATCATGCTTTTTGGATGTTTGTAAAAAAATATAATGGTGTTATTAATATGTATGTAGTGTTTCAATGCAAATAATCTCGTGCCCTATTAGGTAGTGGCTTTCCAATGAATAAATCAATCTTTTAATATAAATGAAAGTGCCTTTACTACGATGAACTGTAACCCTGCTAAAAATTACCTGGCCAACATTTTGAAGTATACAAGATTTGTTTTCTCTTCTCCATTCCTCATTCTTTTGTTTGTCTGCAGAAAACTTTAAAAGGCCTAGGACTGGGGGTGGGGGAGTGCCTGGGTGACTCAGTCAGTTGAGCATCCGACTTCAGCTTGGGTCATGATCTCACAGTTTATGAGTTCGAGCCCCTCCTCAGCCTCTGTGTTGATGGCTTAGATCCTGGAGCCTGCTTCAGATTCTGTGTCTCCCTCTCTCTGCCCCTTCCCTGCTCACACTCAGTCTCTCTCTTAAAAATAACAAATACATATTTAAAAAAAAAAGTTCAACACTGATAAAAAGGCCTAGGACTGAGCATTGGAATTCTGAGTTTACACCCTGCCCTTCTCTATCTCTCCATCCTTAGGCTCCTTTCAGTGCTTAGACTAACATGGCTCCAACTTAATTTCCCTGTATCTTTTGGCAATCCTCAAGTTTCCTTGCCTCACAGATCCCGTAGGAGAATAAATAAAATAACGCAAACGGGGTCAGCTCCGATTGGTTGTTTATATGTCTGATTTCTTTCTGATCCTCATGAACATTTCTTCATTTCTCTATTTTCTTCTCTCCTGAATGGTTTATTGTTCTAGATTTATCAGTTGCACCAGGAGTATTAATTAACAGCAGAAATAAACTGTTGATGACATCGATGCTACTTTTTCACAAAGATGATATGCAAAATATTGTCCTTTTACATACCTTTCAGGCTTCCTCCCTCCTGCTCTTTTGTTTAAAACAATTTTTGTCAAATAGCTTTCCATACAACACACAGTGCTCATCCCAACAAGTGCCCTCCTCTGTACCCATCACTCCACACTCCTCCCTCCCATACACCTCCTCAAACCTCAGTTTGTTCTTGGTATTTAAGAGTCTCTTATGTATTGTCTCCCTCCCTCTCTGTGTCTTTTTTTCTTTTCCCTCTTCCCTCCCCCATGGTTTTCTACTAGGTCTCTCAAAATCCACCTATGCATTGAAACATATGATGTCGTTCTCTGACTGACTTATTTCACTTAGCATAATACCCTCCAGTTCCATCCATGTTGCTACACATGGCCAGATTTCATTCTTTCTCATTGCCACATAGTATTCCATTGTATATATGCACCACATCTTCTTTACCCATTCATCCATTGATAGACACTTAGTCTCTTTCCATGATTTGGTTATTGTCGAAAGTGCTGCTATGAACATTGGGGTACACGTGCCCTTATGCATCAGCACTCCTGTGTCTCTTGGGTAGATTCCTAGTAGTGCTATTGCTGGGTCATTGGGTAGTTCTATTTCCATTTTTTTGAGGAACCCCCACACCATTTTCCAGAGTGGATGCACCAGTTTGCATTCCCACCAACAGTGTAAGAGGGTGCCTGTTTCTCCACATCCTCGCCAGCATCTATAGTTTCCTGATTCATTTTAGCCACTCTGATTGGTGTGAGGTGGTATCTCAGTGTGGTTTCAATTTGTATTTCCCTGAGGATGAGTTACAATGAGCATCGTTTCATGTGTCTGTTGGCCATCTGGATGTCTTCTTTGGAGAAGTGTCTATTCATATCTTCCACCCATTTCTTCATTGGATTTTTTGTTTTTCAGGTGTGGAGTTTGGTAAGTTCTTTATAGTTTTTAGATACTAGTCCTTTATCTGATATGTCATTTAAAATTATCTTTTCCATTCCGTCGGTTGACTATTTAGTTTTGTTGCTTGTGTCCTTTGCCATGCAGAAGATTTTTATCTTGGCGAGGTCCCAATAGTTCATTTTTGTTTTCATTTCCCTTGCCTTTGGAGATGCATCGAGAAGGAAATTTCTGCGGCTAAGGTCAAAAAGGTTTTTCTCTGCTTTCTCCTCTAGGATTTTGATGGTTTCCTGTCTAACATTCAGGTCCACAATTTGAGTTTATTTTTTGAGTGGTGAAAGAAAGTGGTCTAGTTTCATTCTTCTGCATGTTGCTGTTCAGTTCTCCCAGCACCGTTTGTTAAAAAGGCTGTCTTTTTTCCATTAGATACTCTTTCGTGCTTTGTCGAAGATGAATTGGCCATATGCTTGTGGGTCCATTTCTGGGTTCTCTATTCTAGTCCTTGGTCTATGGGTCTGTTTTTGTGCCAATACCATACTGTCTTGATGATTACCTCTTTGTAGTAGGGGTTAAAGTCTGGGATTGTGATGCCTCCTGCCTTGGTTTTATTCTTCAGTATTATTTTGGCTATTCGGGGTCTTTTGTGGTTCCATACAAATTTTAGTATTGTTTGCTCTAACTTTGAAAAGAATCCCAATTTTGATTGGGATTGCATTGAATGTATAGATTGCTTTGGGTATTATTGACATTTTAACAATATTTATTCTTCCAATCCATGAGCAAGGGGTGTTTTTCCCTTTCCTTGTGTACTCCTCGATTTCCTTCATAAGTTTTTTATAGTTTTCAGCG
This sequence comes from Paguma larvata, assembly GCA_030068075.1. Lineage (NCBI taxonomy): Eukaryota > Metazoa > Chordata > Mammalia > Carnivora > Viverridae > Paguma > Paguma larvata. Next base: position 141,772,324 of record CM057823.1, read on the forward strand.
TAGAGGTCTTTCACATCTTTGGTTAGGTTTATTCCTAAGTATTTTATGATTTTTGGTGCAATTGTAAATGGGATTCACTTCTTTATTTCTCTTTCTGTTGCTTCATAGTTGGTGTAAAGGAATGCCACCGATTTCTGTACATTGATTTTGAATCCTGAAACTTTGCTGAATTCATGGATCAGTTCTCGTAGGCTTTTGGTGGTTTCTGTCGGGTTTTCCACGTAAAGTATCATGTCGTCTGCAAAAAGTGAAAGTTTGACTTCATCCTTGCCTATCCTGATGCCTTTTATTATGCTTTGTTGTCTGATTGGTGATGCTAGGACCTCCATCACTATGATAAAGTGCAGTGATGAGAGTGGACATCCCTGTCGTGTTCCTGATCTCAGGAGGAAGGCTCTCAGTTTTTCCCCATTAAGGATGGTATTAGCTGTGGGATTTTCATAGATGGCTTTTATGATGTTTAAGTATATTCCTTCTATCCCGACTTTCTCGAGGGTTTTTATTAGGAAAAGGTGCTGTATTTTGTCAAATGCTTTCTCTGCATCTATTGACAGGATCGTATGGTTCTTATCTTTTGTTAATATGATGTATCACATTGATCGATTTGCGAATACTGAACCAGCCCTACAACACAGGGATGATTCCCACTTGGTCATGGTGAATGATTCCTTTTATATGCTGTTAGACTCGATTTGCTAGTATATTGTTCAGAAATTTTGCATCCACTTTCAACAGGGATATTGGCCTGTAATTCTCTTTCTTTGCTGGGTCTTTATCTGGTTTGGGAATCAAAGTGATGCTGGCTTCATAGAATGAGTCTGGGAGTTTTCCTTCCTTTTCAATTTTTTGGAAAAACTTGAGGAGGATAGAGGTATTAACTCCATTTAAATGTCTGGTAAAACTACCCGGGGAAGCCATCTGGTCCAGGGCTTTGATTTGTTGTGAGATTTTTGATAACTGATTCAATTTCTTCACTAGTTATGGGTCTATTCAAGTTTGCTATTTCTTCCCTTTGAGTTTGGTAGCGTGTGGGTGTTTAGGAATTTGTCCATTTCTTCCAGGTTGTCCAATTTGGTGGCATATAATTTTTCATAGTAGTCTCTGACAATTGCTTGTATTTCCGAGGGATTAGTTGTAATCACTCCATTTTCATTCATGATCTTATCGATTTGGCTTCTCTCTCTATTCTTTTTGAGAAGCCTGGCTAGAGGCTTATCAATTTTATTTTTTCAGAGAACCAGCTCTTGGTTTCATTGATCTGTTCCACTACTTTTTTGGTTTTCATATTATTAATTTCTACCCTGATTTTTGCAATTTTTTCTTTCTGCTGGGTTTGAGGTGTCTTAGCTGTTCTGCCTCTAGTTCCTTTAAGCATGCTGCTCGATTTTGTGATAGCAATTTTTCTTGTTTCTTGAGATGGGCCTGGATTGCAATATATTTCTCTCTCAGGGCTGCCTTTGCCGCATCCCAAACCGTTTGGATTGTTGTATTTTCAATTTCATTTGTTTCCATGTATTTTATAAATTTTTTCTCTGATTGTTTGGTTGACTCATTCATTTTTTAGTAGGTTGTTCTTTAGCCCCCATGTTTTTGGGGGTTTTCCAAACTTTTTCCTGTGGTTGATTTCAAGTTTCAAAGCATTGTGGTCTGAAAGTGTGCATGGTATGATCTCAATTTTCTATATTTATTAAGAGCTTCCTTGTGCCGTAGACTGTGGTCTACCTTGGAAAATGCACCATGTGCATTTGAGAAGATTTAAATTCCTTTGTTTTGGATGAAGGAAGATGGCAGTTAGGTCCATCTGTTCCAACGTGTCATTCAGGGCCATTTACATTAAGTATTAATACTGAAAAATATGGGTTTAGAGTCACTGTGTTATCTGTAGGTTTCATGCTTGTAAGGATGTCTCTGGCACTTTATGTTCCTTGCAACCTTTCCTTCATAGAGTCCCCCTCAGGATCTCTTTTAAGGCTGGTTTATTTGTGATGAATTCCTTCAGTTGTTGTTTGTTTGGGAAAACTTTTATCTCTCCTTCCATTTTGAATGACATGCTGGCGGGTAAGGATTCTTGGCTGCATATCTTTCCTGTTCATCACATTGGAGATTTCCTGCCATTCCTTTCTGACCTGCCAAGTTTCTGTAGATAAGACTACCCTTAAGTGTCTACCTTTGTATGTTAAGGCCCATTTATCCCTAGCTGCTTTCAGAATTCTCTCTTGCTCCTTGTATTTTCCCAGTTTCACTATGATGTGTCCTGCAGAAGGTCTATTCAAGTTATGTCTGAGGGGAGTTCTCTGTGCCTCTTGGATTTCCATGCCCGTTTCCTTCCTCATGTTGGGGAAGTTCTCAGCAATGATTTGTTCAAGTGCCCCTTTGACTCCTTTCTCTTTCACTCCTTTCTCTGGAATTCCTATGATATGGATATTGTTCCATTTGAATGCATCACTCAGCTCTCGAATTCTCCTTTCCTGTTCCTGGATCAGCATCTCTCTCTTTTTCTCCCCTTTCTCCTTTTCATAATTTTATCTTCTAATTCACCTATTCTATCTCCTGCCTCTTCAATCCGTGCTGTGTCCACCTGCAATTTGTTTCACACCTCATTTAAAGCATTTTTTAATTCCTCCGGACCTTTTCTTAAGGTCCTTGATGTCTGCAGCAAGGGACCCCCTGCTTTCTTCTATGCTTTTTTCAAGTCCAGCGAATAGTTTTATGGTTACCATTCTATATTGATGTTCTGTTATGTTGCTGCTATCTGTTTTCATAAATTCTTGAGCTGTCACTACTTCCTGTAATTTCTTTTGAGGAGAGTTCTTCCCTTTCGTCGTTTTGGCTAGGTGTGTTTAGGTTTGTTTCCTGAGGTCGCCCTGGAAATGCAAACAGACAGACAGACAAACAGGAAACAAAAACACACACATGTACCGACAAATAATACAGGCAAGCCGATCACAACAGAAGAAAGAATAACAAACGACACTCTGAAGGCATACGACATGAAGTACCAGCTACACGTTAAGGTTAGGGTGTGCGCTGTGCTGATGGCAGAGCATATACATGTGCGGGGAGAAGAAGAAAATGAACTTTGAACAGGTAGAGAGACTGAAAGTCTTAATCCAGAAAGAGAGAAACCAGAATAAGGATGAAGTGAGGAAAAAGAAATGAAGATGCATGTTACCCAGATGAACTATGTGGCCTGGTTATTCCAGAGAGAGAGATAGGAAAATACAGAAGAAGGTGTAGAATGTGCATTGAGAGATGAGTTAAATGTCTGTTTAAACCAGTCAGTACCCCAGTTGACCAGCTCAGGGGTGGGGAACAGTAACGAGAAAAAGGAGAATATATTTAAAAAAGAAGAATTGACTTGGTGTTATTCCAGGCAGCAGTCTGCATCTCATGTCTATCGCTCCCGCAGAAAGACGTCTCTCCTATGGGGAAGGGTGTGGTTTGGTGTAGGCAGTTCCCTCCTCCACTGCCACCTGGATGGAAGTCCTAGGTTCCAGTGTTTGTGGGTAGGCAGGACAACAATGGCGTCTCCTTAGTCCCTTCTTCCCGGACCCGGAGTCTCAAATCACCCCTTTATTTCCATCCTCACTCTTCCCGGGATGCAGGTATAGTGCAATTTGTTGGGCGGTCGCGTGCCCCACCTTTATCTGATTTTTTTGACCTGCTCCGAACACAACACCCATTTTCGCTAATGTAAATTGTGTCCCTGGGGTGGCACCAATCTGGAGGTGGCTCCGCGCCTCTCCATGACGCGGACTGGTTGGGCTGCTGCTGGCCCCAGTGCGACAAGAGTTCTGCCATTAGCAACGGAACTTATCTTCAAAAGTCCTGCAGTTAGGGACTGGATGATAGGCTCCCGCTCTGTCCCCATTCAAGGTTTTTCTCTTTTTTGGATACTGACCGCTCTGCAATTTCCCAGCTGCTTTTTCTCTTCCCTTTGTCTTTTCACAGAATGGGCTCCCTCTCTTCTGTACCTCCATGATTCATTTTATCTCCTCCAAATTGCACTCCACACTCCTTTAGGTGTTTTCTGGATTTCATGTTTTCTTCTTTGTAGACTCCAACTCCTTTCCTCCCAGACTCTTGGGGTTGAGAGTACTTTGGTTTCAGTCCTTCTTCATTTGAAAGACACGGTGAATACGGGGTCCCCCCACTCCCCCACCATGTTCCTCCCTCCTACTCTTTATTTTCCTTTCTTTCTCCTTCTTCTCTTCTCTCCCTCCCTCGCCTCCTTCCTTCCTTCTATTATGTTTTCATTGTGTAAACAAAAAGTATTTCTTGAACACTAACCCAGTACCTGCCACTTTGCTGCCATTTTACCTGACCGGCAAAATAGGTCAAAATCTCTACTCCCAGCGAGCTTACGCTCTAGTAAGAGGATAGGGACAATAAATGAATAAAATATAAGATATAGACTGTGATATATGCCATGTAGTATAATAAGAATAAATAGTTCTGGGAGGAGGGAGTTCTGCACTTTTAAATACAGTGGCCAGGGAAGGTTTCAAAGGGTGACATTCGAATGAAGACCTGAGGGCAGTGAGGGTGAGAGCCATTGGGATCCTGGGGGAAAAACGTTTTACTAATTTTTCTAATTTCTTTAAATTTATTTATTTATTTTGAGAAAGAGCACGTGTGTGAGTGGTGGAGGGTCAGAGAGAGAGAGAGAGAGAGAGAGAGTTAGTGGGGGAAGGGCAGAGAGAGACAGAATCCCAAGCAGGCTTTGTGCTGTCAGTACAGAGCCCTACATGAGGCCTGAACTTAGGAACCATGAGAGCATGACCTGAGTCAAGATCAAGAGTCAGTCGCTTAACCCACTGAGCCACCCATGTGCCCCTGAGGAAAAGTATTTTAAACTTCGATAAGAACAAGTGGATGGAAAGATCTGTGGTAAGTCATAGAACCAGGAATATCCTTACTGTAATTGATCTTAATCTTAACTTTCACAAACAGATTTTGTATATCCTTTTCTTTCTTGGATTTTGGAGCATTCTTCATCCAATTTTCCATCACTTAAACTTTTAAATTTCTTCACAGAATTGGTCTAGAGAGAAAATATCGAACACATCACACATATAAATAAAACATATGCAAGATCATTAAAATTTGTATGTACTTTTGAAGATATGGTAATTAGACTTTTGAAAGTTAAATGTTGTGTTTTTATACTCATTATAATGTCACTTAACTATATTTTCCTTTTCCTGGATTCCAAAATCCTTATGCCTTAAAGACATATTTTGATTTAAATTTAGATGTTATGCATATGATTATTTCCCAAGACATTTTAAATGTGTTCTATAATAATTGTCCCTGCCATATATGTATTGCATACCAACTATTGCAGCTTTTGGTGGGATAGCAGTATATATTCCTTAAAAAAGGGGCTTACAAAAAGTAACATGGTGATGGTTCCTGGAAAACACATGAGGCTCTGGCTTCAAGTTCCATTTGTTGTGAAATTTCAGGCAAGTGACTTAAACTCTGAGTCACAACATTTCAGCCTCTTTAAAGAGGGTCATTACTTCACTGTAATCTTTAGGATAACCATTAGATACCATATGTGTGGATATGTTATGTCAATTATAAAGAATTATACTTATGTTAAATATTGTTTATACCAAACTATGCAAGAACTCTGCAATGATCAAACCCTAATTATACTACCATGGGACTCTGTGCTTCCAAAGTAATAGATATGTATATATATGTGTATGTATGTATATATATATATATATATATATATATATATATATATATCATACACACACACACAGAGATACACACACACACACACACACACACACACACACAAAGAATAAATGGCCTCTGGAGTATACCAAATCTTCCTTTACAAAGGGAACCATAACAAATTATATAATGTGTGGAAAAGCCTTTGCAAAACAGACTATTCTCGACTTCTCATTTTCATAGGATAATGATCTAGTTTCAGAATCTCACATTCTGAGAAATTAAATATTTTATTTATCTAAATCCTTTATACTTCTCAAGTTATTAAATATACTTGAACGATCAATAACTCTCTTGGTGTTTCATTTCAAATTGAAGTATCTGGAGGAGTGGTATAATCCAATTTGTCTTTTGTTTGCAATTACATTCTTAAAGTATATGAGACACCCAGTAACTGCAAACTGATACTGAACTGGGCAGGTGCCTTACATTTCATATTATCATCAAACATAGGAGAACACAGGAGATTTAATAACTTCAAATTTCTGTGGAGTTTCCATTTCCATTACTATTCTTTAGTTCTCTGGGAACAGCAGATTAGAAAAATAGCATATTGAACCATGGTAAAGAATATAACCAAATATCTCTATTGAAGGAAACAAGTAAGTAACAAGGAAATATCTAACTATACTAGTTAAAAATCCTGTTTCATATATCAGTGTGATGTTAAATTGTACAGATGAAGCAAATGAAAATCATCATGAATTCAATTTTTTTTATTTATTTTTTTATTTTTTTTAACGTTTATTTATTTTTGAGAGACATAGAGACAGAGTATGAGCAGGGCTAGGGCAGAGAGAGAGGGAGATACAGAATCCAAAGCAGGCTCCAGGCTCTGAGCCGTCAGCACAGAGCCGGACACGGGGTTCGAACTCACAGACCGCGAGACCATGACCTGAGCCTACGTCAGCCACTTAACCCACTGAGCCATCCAGGTGCCCCATGAATTCAATTTTAAATATGTTTTTAATACCTAATGGAGCAGGCATACCTGGGAATATGATGGCCATTGCTATTCATATACAGGAGTGAATCTATAATAATCTCGGTCACACCAAGTGTTCTGTGGGGCACCTTCAAATTGCACTGAGCTTGATCTCTCCCCAGCCTCTGAGAAATCTGCCGTACGGCAGGTAGATAGTTCTAACATGGACAGGATTGGGGACTGGCCTTTGCTACAGCTCTAGGAAGGATGAGGGCTATAGTAAAATTAAACAGGTACAGCAACTGCATGTCCCCATTTTGTCTGTATCTTTTGGTATCCCACTTGGTTTCCATCTTTCTAAGCACAGTACAGATCAAGAGAGTGGAGCCCATACTAATCTACGCACCATTTGCCCAGCGTAGCTTATTTTATGTGTGAATACCGTATGGGTTCCATGTTGGTCCCTCTCTTTCCCTACTGCTAAACTTTAAATGGATCCCTAGAACCAGTGCTGCCTTGTCCTAGCCCATGAAGGAAAAAAACAAAACAAAACAAAACAAAAAAACATTTAAAGGTTTTTAACATTTCTTCTCTGCTTACCTGGAACTGGGCTAGGTTAATCACATTTTTTATGTTTGATTTCTGTTTCCCTTTCTGGACTCAGGGTTTTCTTTCTTTGTTTGATTTTTGTTTCTTTTTTTTTTTTTTTTGCCCATTCTAGTCCCTATTACCAACCTGCCATCCTTTTCCTAGAAAATAGGGATCTATTTCTCTGGTAATCTACCACCACATAAGGCTTCTAATGCCTTCTCACATGTAGCTTCCCTGGGATCAGTGCTATAAAGTATTTAAAATTCTGCATGGGGTGCCTGAGTGGCTCAGTTGCTTAAGCGTCTGACTTCACTCAGGTTATGATCTCGCGGTTAATGGGTTCAAGCCCTGTGTGGGGCTCTGTGCTGACAGCTCCGAGACTGGAGCCTTCTTCAAATTCTGTGTCTCTGTCTCTGTCCCTCTCCTGCTTGCACTCTCTTTCTCTCTTTCTCTGTCTTTATCAGAAATAAATAAACATTAAAAACAGTTTTTTAATTCTGTATAAACTATATTTTGAAATAAAACATAGATCATAATTTTACAGCTTACTGAATTTTAACAGCGTGAACCTACCCAGCACCCGAATCAAGAAACAAAGCAATATATTCATGACTCCTCTTCCCTCCTGATCAGTCCCTACAACTCTTGTGTAAAGATAACCGCTTTCTGGACCTCTAACACCATAGATTAATTTTGCCTGATTTTAAACTGTATAATGAACCGCACATTGTGTACTCTTTTGTATTTTGCTTCATTTCCAGTGGTTTTTTTTTTATATTCAATCAAGTTAGTGCATATAGGAACAGTTGGTTCATTCTCAAAGTTATATAGATTCTACTGAATTAATATAGCACATTTTCTTTATCCATTTAGCTGTGGATAAATATGTAGACTATCCTGGTTTTGGCTATTTGTGATAAACACTGCTATGAACATTTTTGTACATGTGTTTTGACGAACATGGGTGTGCCATGCCCGAGTGGAATTGCCAGCGTATAGGGTATGCCTGGGTTTACCTTTAGTACATACTGCTAAAATCTAGTTTCTCAAATTGCCTCTTCCAATGAACAACCGCATCAGCCATTTACTAGAATTCCAATTGCTCTCCATTCTCATGTACACTTAGTGTTTTCCTTTTGCCTTTTTAAAGTTTATTTTTGAAGGAGAGTGCACAAGTAGGGGAGGGGAAGAGAGAGAGAGAAGGAGAGAGGGAGAGAGAGAGAGAGAGAATCTGAAGCAGGCTTCAGGCTCGGAGCTGTCAGCACAGTACCCAATGCAGGGCTCCAACCCATGAACCCTGAGATCATAACCTGAGTGGAAGTCGGACACTTAACCGCCTGAGCCACCCCGGCGCCCCTACTTTTGCCTTTTTAAAAAAAATTATCACGATGTTGTTGATGCATAGTGTTATTTCACTTTTTTAAAAAAAGTTAGGAGTTAATTTGTGCATGATAAAGGAAGTGCATGAAGTATACCGTGTGATTTGTTTTGTCAAATGTTCACATCTCTGTAAGTAACACATCAATCGATACCCGGGACACCTTTCTAAAATAGCTGCTCTCCAGACCTTTTCCGAGTGAGTAAATCCTGCTACTTAGTTTTTCATTTTTCATTTTGATTCATTTCCATTTTCCTTTTGTGGACTTTCAAATGCATTTTGTAATAATTTTAATTCTAACATGATTACTTTGCCACTCAGTTTGGGCTCCATCGAGCATCTCTGGGCTGGCGCTATTCAGTGATTCTGCAGCTAATGCCCTTGCTAACCGTACCATCTTTGCTATTAACTTGCTATGTAACGACTCTTACTAAACACCCACCAAGCACTTTGATCGGTATAATGCAAAGATTATTACTAAGCCACACACAAGGTAAGAATGATCACTATCTTTTACATTAGAGCCATGAACATTCAGAAAGATGAAGTAACTTTGCTGAAATCACAAAACATGTAACTGAACCGGGTAAGATCTTATGTATATTTAATCTATTACATAAAGAAATTTACGTTCCCAGGAATAAACCACTCCACATTTCCAGGATTTTTAGAAATATTTATTTATTTTGAGAGAAAGAGAGAGAGAGCAGGGGAGGGCAAAGAGAGAGAGAGAATCCCAAGCAGAATATGCACCGTCAGTGCAGAGACCAAAGTGGGGCTCGAACCCACAAGCCATGAGATCGTGACTCAAGCAGAAACCAAGAATTAAACGCTTAACGGACCAAGCCACCAGGCGCCCCTCACAACTCTCAGGATTTTTATCTTAGAAGTCATAGATGGAAAGAGAAAGAAAGAAGCCTGCCCAACTCCCACCTTTGCTTGGTGATCTGGTGTTTCCTATGAGCATTCTCTCACCAAACTCTCCTGAGGGCACTGTTGTGACATTACTTCAACTTAACAGATTTTATCTTCTTTTTCAAGTTAAAAATCTTTGAATATCTTCATGCAGACTGTGTCGCCACAGAGAAGAGAGTTTCCAGAACTTTGCCCTGTGTCATTAGAGAATGACACACAAGTCTGGGTACCACTGGCTTCTCCTGCTGGGTTATGTTGTCATAGAAATTTTGAAGTAATCTTGCCTAGTTCCTGAGGAGGAAAGAAACTATTGTTATTTTCACGGACATACAGTTAAATGCAAAAATTTGATTTAAACTGAAATTTTTCTTGTTGCCACTTCAAGAACATATTATTACTATTTTACTTTTAAAAATCATCTTCGTATCAGGGCTCTTGATGGCTTAGTCCATTCAGCGTCCTACTTGGGCTCAGGCCATGATCTCATGGTGAGTTTGAGCCCTACAGCTGTCAGAGAAGAGCCTGCTTCAGTTCCTCTGTATCCTTCTCTCTCTGTCCCTCTCATGCTTGTGCTCTCTCTTCCTCAAAAATAAATTTAAAAAAAATCATCTTTGTGTCTTCTTGAGTGTTTGCCATTGTTTCTTATATAGGTGTCACCTATTTGTTGTTAAATTTCAGCCAATTGATTTGTTTTGTTGTTGACACTATAAACGGGTTCCTTCTTCATTTTCTCTTCTAATGGTCATGGTTTGCATACATAAATCTTAATTATCCTTCCATTTTAATTTCATATCCTGATACTTTTCCATGTTCTCCTGTGCTTCACAGTGGTTTTCCAGACACTCATTCATTAAGCAGATACTAGAAATAGATTACATCTCCCTTTTAAATTCTTATGCCACCGATGACTTTTCGATAAATTTTTCTTCTGATAAATTCAAAGACTTATTTAATAATAGTGAAGATGGTTGCCTTTATCTTTTACTTTTAAATTTATCTAAAATGATTCTAAATTTTACTCATTAAATAACTTGCTCATTATTGACCTTGCTAAGAAAATATCAATTAATTACTATTGTATGTAGTGTTTTCTTTTGTAAATCGGAACTGCGTCAAACTTTATCAACTTTTTTTTTCCATCTATGGGAAGAATTATATGACTTTCTAGGTGGGTTAATAGATGAATTATATGAATAGAATTATTCCTATTATACGTATTATACATACTATTGAATTATTTCTGGAATGATTTTATAATCATTTTTGCATATATTGCTAATAGTTAGCTGAATATATTTTTATTGGCAGATGAAGGGTTGGGTAGAAATAGAATAATATTCCACTTTTGTGCAATCTCTTTAAGATTTTAGAACCATATCATAGATATTTTCTGAAAATAATTTTTGTTTTTCTTCTTTTTCCATACTTGGAACACTTTACAATTTTCTTTTATTTTTGAAGTTTAAAGGTTTAGTATAAGTTTTAATTCTTTTTTCTCCAGATTTATTGAGCTATAACTAACATAATATTTTGCAAATTTAATGTAGACAAAGTAATGATTTGATAGATGAATATATTGTAAAATGACTACTACAATAAGGTTGGTTAATGCCTCGATCACTTCATATAGTTAACAGTTTTGTAAGTGTGAGTGTGTGTGTTTGTGTACGGTGAGAAATTACTCTCTTAGCAACTCTCAAATATAGAGTAAAATTAACTATACTCACCATGTTGTACATTCTGTCTCCAAAGCTGATTTCCCTTGTAACTGGTAGTTTAAACACTTTGATCACCTTCACCCATTTCCTCCACCTCTCAACCTCCTGGCAACCACCATTCTGCTTTCTGGTAAGTTTGATGTTTTCTATTCTCCATGTATAAGTGAGATCATACAGAATTTATCTTTCTCTGTTTGACTTGTTTCGCTAAGCACAATACCCTCAATTCATCCATGTTATTGAAAATGGCAAGTTTTCCTTCATTCTCATGGCTAATTTATATCCCATTGTGAAGGATATAACCATATTCTTTATTCATTCATCTGTCAATGGACATTTAGATGGTTTCCATATCTTGTCTATTGTGAGAATCTTGCAGTAAACATGGGAGAGCAGATATCTTTTCAAGATGGTAATTTCATTTCCTTTATATATAAACCCAGAAGTGAAATTGCTGGATCATATACTACCTCCACGTTTAATTTCTGAGGAACCACCAAACTGTTTTCCACAGTGGCTGCACTGATTTTCATTCTCACCAACATCTATTACTTGCCTTTTTGATAATAACCATTTTAACAAGTGTGAGATGATATCTCATTGTGGTTTTGATTGCATTGCTTGATGATTAGAGATGTTGAAACCTTTTCAAGTACCTGTTGGTGATTTTTATGTTTTCTTTGGAAAAATATCTCTCCAGGTCCTCTTCCCATTTCTATGTGGATTATTTGGGGTTTTCTGTTATTGAGTTGTATGAGTCCCTTACTTATTTTGAATATTAACTCTTAACCAGATATGTAGTTTGCAAATATTTTCTCCTGTTCTATAGTTTGCTTCTTCATTTCATTTACTTTTTGTGAAGAAGCTTTTGAGTTTGATGCCATATTCCTTATTTTTTCCCTTGTTTGTGCTTTGGGTGTCATATCCGTAAAATCATTGCCAATCAATCAATCAATCAATCAAGCAGCTTTGGTTCAGTGTTTTTTTTTTCTAGGAGTTTTAGGGTTTTAGGCTTATATTTGCCTTTACCATTTCAAGTTAATTTTTGTGAATAATATAAGATAGGAATCAAATTTCATTCCTTTGCATATGATTATAGTTTTCCCAACTTCATTTCCTGAAGAGATTATCTTGTCTCTATTGAGTATTTTTGGTTCCCTTGTCTAATATGAGTTAACCATATACTCATTGAGAATTGAGCTCTCAATTCTGATCTATTAGTCTATGTGTCTGCTTTTATGTCAGTGTCATATTAATTACTGTACCTTGTAAATATACTTTAACATCAGGAAGTATGATCCCTCCAAACTTGATCCTTTTTTCCTGGGATTACTTTGGCTATTCACGATATTTTATGGTTCTATACAAGTTTTAGGATTGCTTTTTCTATTTCCATTAAAAATGACATTGGAATATTAACAGAAATTGCCTTGAATCTATAGATTGCTTTGAGTATAATGTACATTTTAACCATAATAACTTTTATAATCCTAAAAATAAGATACCTTTCCCTTTATTTGTGTCTTCTTCAATTCTTTTCTTTGATTTTTCAAAGTTTTCCTATAATTAAGGGGCTAAATGTGAGCCCTAAAACCATAAAAATCCTTGAAGAGAGCACTGGTAGCAATTTCTCTGACATCAGTCGTAGCAACACTTTTCTATATATGTCTTCTCAGGCAAGAGAAACAAAAGCAAAGAAAAAAAAAACGATTGGGACTACATCAAAATAAAATGCTTCTGCACAGAGAAGGAAACCATCAACAAAACTAAAAGGCAACCTACAGAATAAGAAAAGATATTGGCTAATGATATATTTAATAAAGGGTTAGTATTCAAAATCTATAAAGAAATTATATTAAGTCAACACTCTCAAAACAAATAATCCAATAAAAAATAGAAGACATTTCTCCAAAGAAGACATACAGATGATCAACAGATACATTAAAAAGATACTCAACATCACGCATTATCAGAAAAATGCAAATCAAAACCAGGTGAGGTGAGGTATCACTTCACACCTGTCAGAAGGGCTAAAATCAAAACCACAAGAAACAAGTATTGACAAGGATATGGACAAAAAGAAAACCTTATGCACCATTAATGAGAATGCAAACTGTCATAACCACTGTGGAAAAGAGTATAGAGGTTTCTCAGAAAATTAAAAATAGATTTACCATATGATCCAGTAGTTCCACTCTTAGGTATTTACTCAAAGAATATGAAAACACTGTTTCAAAAATATATATACATCCCTATGTTTATCACAGCATTATTTATAACAGCCAAATTCTTGAAGCAACCCAAGTAACCACTGATAGTTGAATGGATAAAGAAGATGTGGTATGTGTATATACATGGAACACTATCCAACCATAAAAAATAATGAAATCTTCCCATCCAACAATTTGGATGAATCTAGAGGGTATAGTGCTAAATGAAATAAGTTAGTCAAAGCAGGAAGTATGACTTCACTTATATGTGGAATTTAAAACACAAAACAGAGAAGAAAAGAGACTCTTAACTATAAAGAACAAACTGAAGAGATTTTGTGGGGGCTGGGGAGATAGATGAAATAGGTGATGGGTAATTAAAAGTACGGTTCTCATGATGAACACTGAGTAATATACAGAATTGTCGAATCACTATATTGTACCCTGAAACAAATATAACACTGTATGTTAACTATACTGGAATTAAAATGAAAAATAATCAAGTTTTCCAAGTACAAATTTTTCACCTTCTTGGTTAAATTTATTCTTAAGTATTTTATTATTTTTGGTGCTGTTGTAAATGGGATAAAAATGATTTTTAATAAATTTTACAATTATTTTGTTGTTAGCGTATAGAACAACTGATGTTGGTAGGTTGATTTGGTATCTTGCATCTTTACTAAATTCATTTATCAATTCTAAGGGATTTTTGGTGAAGTCTTTAAAATTTTCTGTGTATAAAATGGGGCCATCTTCAAGCAGAGAAAATTTCACTATTTCTTTTCTAATTCAGATATCTTTTATTTCTTTTGTCTTGCCTGACTGTCTTACTGGGACTTCTAACACTATGTTGACTAGGAATGCTGAGAGTGGATAACATTACATTGTTTCTGATTTTAGAGGAAAAGCTTTTGATCTCTCACCATTGTGGATGTAGTTAGTTACGGGCTTGTTATAATTTTCTGTCAAATATCTTGGGTTGGGGAATTTATTGAAGGGGAGTTTCTGGCAATTTCTATGCTTCCTAGAATTTAGAAACTTTCTTTTTCTACTTATGTCAGTTTGGGCTAATATTAAATAGGATAGATAGATAGATAGATAGATAGATAGATAGATAGATAGATAATATGGTAGGTTATATAATCTTATGCACATTTAAGTTATCGAATGTATTTCCTTAGAGTTATGGTAACTAGCTTTTGAAGTGTCTTTTTTAGATCTATGCTCTACTTTTTTAAGTTCTTTCTTATTACGATTTTTAGCTTTCTCTATAATGCATTCCCATATGGAGTCATCTCCCGCTCTGACTCTGGTCTCAGCTATTCACATTGCTTTAGCCTAGGTGAACGTAACCCAAATGGTCTCCTTTAAGCAGCTTACTCTCACTGCTCTATGAAATTATTTTTAAAACTATTAATGGAAATATTTATTTAGCATCAGAAACCATTACAACATATTGAGTTTTCTTTTTCATTTAATTTTTTGTTTATTTTTGAGAGAGAGAGACAGAGTGTGAGTGGGAGAGGGACAGAGAGAGAGGGAAACAGAATCTGAAGCAGGCTCCGGGCTCTGTGCTGTCAGCACAGAGGCTGACATGTGGAGCTCCAACTCACAAACCGAGAGATCATGACTTGAGCCAAAGTCGAACACTTAACCGACTGAGCCACCCAGCTGCCGCTCAATATATTGAATTTTTGAAAGCTGACAAATACCATAAGAAACACAAAAATCCAGAAAAATAACACATTTTTATTTTTCATTTTTTTTAAGTTTATTTATTTATTTTGAGACAGAGAGAAAGAAAGAGGGGGAGAGAGAGAGAGAGAGAGAGAGAGAGAGAGAGAGAATTCCAAGCAGACTCCACACTCTCAGGGTGGAGCCAGACACAGTCCTCAAACTCACAACCGTGAGGTTACGACCTGAGAAGAAACCAAGAGTTGAATGCTTAATATACTGAGCTACCCAGGTGCTCCAGCAAAAGAACACATTTTTAAATTTCTTTCCTGGAATTTCTTTATAACACTTTTTCATAAGTTTTTTGGCTGAATATCCTTTGCTTGCCCTATTCACATGACATTTTATAATTCTATATTCTATAGAGTATAAGGATAATTCAACCGGTTCTCCAGCATGATTGACCAAAATTTAATTTTTACTATTGCTAATGTAAAAAAAAATTTTTTTTCAGCTTCACATCTTGCTTTTGGGTCATATCAGGTAAACTTTCAGGATTACTGCCAAATTTGAGAAAACCTCTGTCACGTTTCTTTTAAAAGAGTTGTAAGGTTTGAAAGAACATTCCATAGGTGAAATTCTGGCTTGTATAATTTTTTAAATTTTTAAAAATTTTTATTTTTATTTTTGTAAAAACTCAACGTATAATTAACATATGTTATATTAGTTTCAGGTGTACAACATAATGATACAAATTTATATGTATCGCAAAATCATCACCACAGTAAGTCTAGTTAACATCTGTCACTATACATAGTTGTGGAATATTTTTGCTTGATGAAAGCTTTTAAGATTCACTTGTGGGGTTTTTGGCTTTTCAGTGTGTCTTTTTTTTTTTTAAATATAATTTATTGTCAGGTTAGCTAACATACAGTGTATACAGTGTGTTCTTGGCTTCAGGGGTAGATTCCTGTGATTCATTACATACATATGAAACTCAGTTCCCATCCCAGCAAGTGCTCTCCTCAATGCCCACCACCCATTTTCTCCTCTCCCCCGGCCCCACATCAACCCTCAATTTGTTCTCTGTATTTAAGTCTCTTATGATTTGCCTCCCTCTCTGAAACTATTTTTACCCTTCCCTTTCCCTGTGGTCTTCTGTTAAGTTCTCAAGTTTCACATATGAGTGAAGACATATGATATCTGTCTTTCTCTAACTTATTTCACTTAGCATAATACCATCCAGTACCGTCCACATTGTTGCAAATGGAAAGATTTTGTTCTTTCTCATTTCCAAATAGTATTCCATTGTATATATAAACCACATCTTCTTTATCCATTCATCAGTTGATGGACATTTGGGCTCTTTCCATGATTTGGCTATTATCGAAAGCACCACTATAAACATTGGGATACATGTACCCCAATGCATTAGCTCTCCTGTATCCCTTGGGTAAATTCCTAGTAGTGCTATTGCTGGGCCGTAGGGTAGTTCTATTTTTAATTTTTTGAGGAAACTCCACTCTGTTTTCCAGAGTGACTGCACCATTTGCAAATATCTTTTCCCATTCCATCAGTTGCCTTTTAGTTTTGTTGATTGTTTCTTTTACAGTGCAGAAGCTTTTTATCTTGATGAGGTCCTAATAGTTCATTTTTGCTTTTAATTCTCTAGGTTCGCTTTTAATTCATCTAGATTCACCAGCATTATTGGCCTGTAATTCTTTTTAGCGGGATCTCTGTCTGGTTTGGGAATCAAGGTAATGCTGGCTTCATAGAATGAGTTCAGAATATATTTTTCTGTTTGTATTTTTTGGAACAGCTTGAGAAGGATAGGTATGAAGTCTGCTTTAAATGTCTGGTAGAATTCCCTTGGGAAGTCATCTGTCCCAGGACTCTTATTTGTTGGGACAGTTTTGATGACTGATTCAATTTCTTCACTGCTTATGGTTCTGTACAAACTTTCTATTTCTTCCCGTTTAAGTTTGGTATTGTGTGGATGTCTAGGAATTTGTCCATTTCTTCCAAGTTGTCCAGTTTATCGACATATTATTTTTTATAGTATCCTGTAAGAACTGTTTGTATTTCTGTGGTGTTGGTGTGATCAGTCCTCTTTCATTTGTGATTTTATCTATTTGAGTCTTCTCTCTTTTCTTTTTGAGAAGTCTGACTATGGAGTCATTAATTTTAATTTTTCAAACAATAGCTCTTAGATTCATTGATCTGTTTTACTATTTTTTTGATTATATATTGTTTATTTTTCTGCTGATTTTGGGGTGTTCTGCTTCTAGTTCCTTTAGGTGTGCTGTTAGGTTTTGTATTTGGGATATTTCTTGTTTCTTGAGATAGGCCTGGATTGCAATGTATTTTCCTCTTAAGACTTCTTTTACTGCATCCCAAAGGGTTGCAAACCGTTGTGTTTTCATTTTCATTTGCTTCCATGTCTTTTTTAATATCTTATTTAATCGCTTGGTTGACCCATTCATCATTTAATAGGATGTTTTTTAACCTTCATGCATTTGGAGGCATCCAAATTTTTATTGTGGTTGATTATAAGTTTCATAACATTGTGATCTGAAAACATGCATGGTATGATGTCAAATCTTATTGAGGGCTGTTTTGTGACCCTGTCTGTGACCTATCTTGGAGAATGCTCCATATGCACTTGAGAAGAATGTGTATTCTCCCTGCTTTTAGAAGTCAAGTTCTGAATATATTTGCCAAATCCATGTGATCCAGTGTATTGTTCAAGGCCATGGTTTCTTTTTTTTTTTTTTTCAATTTTTTAAGTTTAATTATTTTGAGAGACAGAGAGAGTGGAGGTGGGGAAGAGATTGGAGGAAAGAGAGAATCCCAGGCTAGCTCTGTGCTGTCAGCGCAAAGGCCAACATGGGGCTCTATCTCACAAACTGTGAGATCATGGCCTGGGCCCAAGGCCGTTGTTCTTTATTGATTTTCTGTATAGATGATCTGTCCATTGCTGTAAGTGAAGTATTAAAGTCCCCTGCAATTACCATATTCCTATCAATAGGATTGCTTATGTTTGTGATTATTGACATATATATTGAGGTCCTTTCAAGTTGGGGGCATAACCATTTACAATGGCTAGCTCTTTTTGATGGACAGACCCCATAATTATGATATAATGCCCTTTGCATCTCTCGTTACAGCCTTTAGTTTAAAATCTAGTTTGTCTGATAAAAGTATGGCTACTCCAGCTTTCTTTTGACTTCCAGTAGCATGATAGATGGTTCTCCATACCCTCACTTTCAATCTAAAGGTGTCCTCAGATCTAAAATAGGTCTCCTGTAGACAGCATATATATGGAATCTTGTTTTTTAATCCATCCCGATACCCTGTCTTTTGTTGGAGCATTTAGTCCATCTGCATTCAGAGTTATTGAAAGATATGGATTTAGTGTCATTGTGTTGTCTGTAGGTATCATGCTTGTGGTGATGCCTCTGGTCCTTTATAGTCTTTGCAGTGTTCAACTCACAGAATCCCCCTTAGGATCTCTTGCAGGTTAGTGGTCATGAACTCTTTCAGTTTTTATTTGTCTGGGAAAGACTTTATAAGAGTCAATCTCTTAACAAGTTTCAAATGTAACACAGTACTGTTAACTGTAGTCACCGTGCCACATATTACATCCCCATGGTTTATTTTTTTTCTCATGATTTATTTTATAAGTGGAAGTTTGTACCTTTTGACTCCCCTTACTCATTTCACCCACTCTGTGCCTTCAGCAACCACCAACTTTTCTCTATATCCATAAGCTTATTGTTGTTGTTATTTTCTATATATACATACATAAGTTTGTATAGTATTTGTCTTTCACTGTCTAATTTGTTTCACTTACCAGAACACCCTCAAGGTCCATCCATGTTGCTGTAAACTTTTCATTTTGCGATTCTAGCATGTTTGCGATTCTTCTAGCATGTTGAATGGCAAGGGACACATAGTTCAGGATATTTATCCACAAAGATATGAGCCAGACAACTGCAAATCATGCACTTGATGACCTGTAAGATAAGCTCACTCTCTGATGAGTCCGATTCACATGAACATGAACCAGGCCAGCCTAGAATAGCTCTGCCTACTCTAGAGCAAAACTGGGAGTAGAGTCAAAGTTAAATAGAAAGTTGTTGTTTTAAGACTCTAAGGCTTTGGAGAGTTTATCATCAATAATGAGAAATTAATAAAAATACTTCTAGCTTTTAAGTACTCTGTATGTTAAATCCTGGAACTCTATTTTGCTTCTACCTCTACATATGCCCTCTCTTTTTTGCACTTCAGTATCCAGTGATATGCTATAAATGTTAACAATTGGCTTTTTGTGGTGAAAAAAAGAAAAAAAAAACATTTTTGTATTGCCTTACCAGTATCCGTGGTGTAGTTCCTCCCACCTAGACTAATTTCAAGCTATGGGTTATATAACAACCAGCTTGGCAAAGCACATGGAAATTAACAATTAACTTTCATTTGCCAGCTCAAGATAATCTGTTGCAGATCCATTTATGACCCCAGCCTCGATCCATTCAGATGCCCAAAGTTCATGGATACAAGTTTTATTATGCTGAAAAATAATCTCCTCTCCAACGCATGCTACACACTACTATCAAGGCCGAGGGACATTATACCCAGCTATTTCTTTATAGAACAACTGATAAGCATATACCAATTGTGTGCTTAGTAAAGCAGAAGCTTCTTGGAGAAATCTGTTCCTCACAAGAAATCTTGGGCAATAAAGAAATGACCTCCTCTGTGGTTCATTTTTATAGCCACAGCACTCCCATCTCCACTTATATATATTATCCATATATGCATTTTTAATATACATCATTTTTTACTCTTCAGAAAATTTACTTTTAAAATATTTCTGAAAAGTCAAATGGATACAACAGCTCTCCTTTCCCAATATCTTCTAAGATACTACTAAAAACTTTACCTTCTAGGAAATACCATTTTCTAGAAAAAATAATATACAATCTAACAAGACTAAAGTAAAGAACCAGTTCAACAACTGACTAATCTACAACACCCACAGGATGCTTGAAATTTCAATAAAATTTCTTTTGTGCACTGGATACCTATATAAAAGAGGAA